>CM077079.1:191717627-192317627 GCA_039513925.1 Platanthera zijinensis | reverse complement strand
CCTTTGCCTTTTTCTGTTCATCTGTCCATCCAGGGAGTGGGACTGCACTCATGTCAGTTGATGTAGATGGAGTTGAAGCTACTGGAGTTGGTGGTCCTGTTAAGATAGAGTTAAAAATATATTCATCAATAGAATTCATATATAACTTTATTCTTGCCTTTTAGATGGTAAACTTGTTCAGGTTGCACATTGGAGGTCTGGTGCTTGCATAATCTTTGTTCTGGGTCATGCTGTCTATGTGAATCTAATAAAAATATAAAGAGATCTAACTTAGGATCTTTGGTTCAAGGGTTAACTTGTATAACCAAAAGAACTCCCCTCTGATACCAATTGAAAGTGAGGGTTAGATCTAATATACTCTAGAGGGGGGTCAATAGAGTATTTGTGAGTAATTAAAATTTTTTGCTGAATAGTATAACTTGTTTATAAACTCAAATGTTGTATCACAGCACAGCAGATTTAACTAATGAAAATCAGAGAATCCTAACTATTATAGGCACAGTAAGAATAAAAGAAAAAGGCAACCAGACAACACAAGAATTTTATAGTGGTTCACAAACCTGGGTACATCCACTCTTCTACCACCCTAGTAGGAATCCACTCAGGTTTTTGTTCCGGTAACTGCCACCAATGAGCTTTTGGTAAGGTGCTCAAAAACAAAACCTCAAGTCTTTTGGTTAGGAGACTTGCAACCAGGAATCACTTTTGAAGTGAGTAGAGAACCTTTTTTATAGAGGGGGTGAGAGAGTGATGATTTCTTCTCTTTCTCAAGTATTCAACTAAGAAGACTCTGTGGATTTGATGGTAGCAAAAGCTCCCCCTGAAATACTGAATTTATTCAGGGTGAAAGGAAATTTGCTTTAGGGTGAAAGGCCTTCAAGCTTTCAACTTCAACCAGAAGAACTTCAGGAACTCTTTGACAAATACAGTAGTTGTTGTCCTTTGAAATTTACTGAGAGGATGACAGAAGAAGAAGACTCTTGATTTAAATGATTATTCTTCTTTTTCTGAAATCTATTCTTCTTCTAGTCTAGCAAATATTTCTTTCTAGTGCTTTGTTGTCAAGAGAGAGTGAGAGCAGAGAGAATCCTTATTGCGAAATAATGGTGTTCTACTCTTCCTGACTTGTTTTCTGTATATCAGTATCTATTGTGTGTTGTCTGCTCTCTTCCAGGAAGAAGGAGAATTTATATTTTTTATATTTTCGATATAAACGTCCATTTGAATTTTGAAATACTTTCTGCATTCAATGCTGACGGCGAGAGAATATTTTGCATTGTTTGATTTCCCAAACTGTCCCTTTGGAAAACGGTAGACAATAATCCTAATGAAGACCATAATTAATGATATTGTCTAATGGTAATATTTAGAGAATATTAGAGCATTAATTACTCAGGAATCATTGCAATATAATAGGAACAGAAAAGGGAAACAGCCAAGTCTTGATTCGTCGACCTGGGTCCATAGTTCGTCGAGCTGAGGTCCATGTTCGTCGACCTTAGAATGACTGACTGCTGCTTGACAACTTTCCTATTCTGTGCACCAAGTTAGTCGATCTGATGTCCAAGATTGTCGACCTGAGACCTGATAATTGAGATCGTCTAGCTTAGGTCCAAGATCGTCGACCAGAGTTTTGATTCTTGACTTAGACTGTTTTCTGGTGCAGAGTGTTGAAACATCATTTTGGCATTGAGTGTGATGTTCTCAAGTGTTGAGTGTTGAATCATCATTCTGGCATTGAGTGTGATGTTCTCTGGCGATGAGTGTTGAATCATCATTCTGGCATTGAGTGTGATGTTCTCTGGTGTTGAGTGTTGAAACATCTAATTAGTCGATCTGGGATCAGAGAACAGAGTTCGTCTAGCTGTTCTAAGTTTGTCGACCGAAGTTTGACTTAAAATTGTAGTCACTTTGTCTAGAGTTTGTCGATCTGAGAACCAAGTTCTTCAAGCTCATCTCAGAGAATTGTCTCTGAGTTTGTCGAGCTGAGCATGACTTTCGTCGACTTGAGATCGACGAACATAGAGCTCTTTTTCTAAGTCTTGAATTTTCTCTAAGTCTTGAGTCTCTAGCAGTGTTGGAGGCTTGTCCCTGGCATTGTTGACTCTAAGGACTAGATCTAGACTCTAGGACACAACCATGCACCTGGCTATACATGTTGGGTCATATCCTGACTTAGTGAACCTAGCCCAAATCCAATTAGGGATCCAACAAGGAGTAGTGCAGATCAGTCTCAAAGTCAACACTTTGCAGACAGTAGTCCACATAATGATGTGCCTGCAACCCCTCCTTTTGCTGAAATGATAAGGCTAGAAGGTGAAGATGTGTTTGTCATGATCAATGTCTAACCAGGTAAGCAAGTGCAGCCTCCTGTCCCTGTAGCGGGCCAAATATCAGTTGGCGTTGTTGAGCCCGTGGCGGCAGAGCAAGTGGATATAGAGCGCTTAGTAGCAAGGAGAGCAACGAAGAAGCAACTATATCATGTGATGAGCTTCAATCCTCCATTATTTGTGGGAACTGAAACCCCAACACAAGCCAAAAATTGGATCCCTTGGATTAAGAGAGCCATGACGACAATGGAGACGGAGGAGTGGCAAAAAATCACCGTGGCTACTTTCTGTTAGATGGAGAGGCGAGGCTATGGTGGGACGAGTTAGAGTTGCACCAATTTGAGGGAATACATCTTACTTATATCTCAATGGACGAGTTTTCGAAGTTGTTTCTTGCTCGATATCTCTCTTCTACACAAAAGATTGCTATGGAGAATAAATTCCAGAAGTTAACTCAGGGTGTGAGTTATGTTGATGAATACTTGCATATCGCCCCAATCTAGAAAACTCATGCAAGTAGTCATCCACACAACTCTCACCCAGAGTTAACCTCTGGATTTTATTCTCCATAGCAATCCTCTATGCAAAAGGAAGATATCGAGTCAGAAAAAACCTCGAGAACTCGTCCATCCAGATATCAGTAAGCTCTCTTCCCACAAATTTGTGCAACTCTATCTCGTCCCACCATAGCCGCGCCTCTCCATCCAACAGGGATGTAGTCACGGTGACATTCTGCCACTCCTCCATCTCCATTGACATCATGGTTCTCTTAATCCAAGAGAGCCAATCTTCAACTTGCGTTGGGGTTCCAGTACCTACAATCACTGGAGGAATAAGGCTCATCACATGGTTTAGTTGCCTCTTTATTGCTCACCTTGCTACTAAGGGCTCTGGAGTAACTTGCTCTACTGGATTGGGCTCAACAGTTCCAACCAACATCTGGCCCACTATAGGGGAGGGAGGCTGCACTTGCCTCCCTAGTTAAGCATTGATAATGGAAAACACAGCTTCAACTACCAGCCTTATCATTTCAGCAGAAGGAGAGGTTGTAGGCACATCATTACGCGCACTACTCTCTATAGAGTGTTGACATTGAGACTGCTCTGCACCACTCCTAGTCACCTATAACTACTGATAAGTTGTAAATATACGCATTTTTTTGTGTTTTTATTAAGTTATTTTAGTTTAGTTTTGTCTTTTTTAGTTTGTTTTATTTAATAATTTGCTTCTTTTTGTAAATATTTACCTAACTTAGCTTTAATTTTGATTTCTGAAATTTTTCAAAAAATTGTTAAAAAATGACCTAACACGGCCGTTTCACAGACTCGACACGCCCATGTCACGCCCTCGACAATCGTTGACCTAAGATCGACACTCGACATTCAGCCTTCTTCAACCCGAGCAGGACACACCCGTGTCCCAAATTCCTACACGCCCGTGTTCAAGCTCAACCGCTGCCGACATCAAGTTGAAACGTGTCCTGACACCCCCGTATCACGCAACCCGACACGCCCGGGTTGGACACGTGTCCCATCCCGAAGTTTCCAGAAAATCGTCAGCTGACCGAAATTTGACTTCTCCAACACACCGAGCAGGACACGCCTGTGTTTGAAGACCCAACATGCCCGTGTCACTCCCGAAATTTTGACTATAAATAAAAATTTTCTGTAATGTCCAAGGGTTAACTTTTTTGAACCAAAGTTTAGTGTGTTTTATGGGCTACTTGTGGATTCCATTGTCGTGTAAGGAGAACTTTCTCCCCCTCTCTTTTTATGTTTGTATTAGCTTTGTAATAGTTCATTTTAATCAATAAAATATGTTAGCTTTTCTCTTCTTAAATGACTTTGGAATGAACTTGTGTGCCCACTTTCTTCTTCTTTTTATCCCTTTATATTTCTTTGTATTTCTCTTTAAGAATAGTGTGTGTGTGTGTGTATGAGTGTAACTTGTTTATTTTCTATGTTTTTAATTTGCCTCAATGTTAGGTTTTGTTATAGATTTTATTTCTAAATGAAATATTGTATGTTAAGTTTTTTTCTTTTTCTCCATTTTTTTAGTGTTTTAAATTTCATTCTTATGAATTTGTAAAAGAGGTTTTAAAGTTTTTTTGATTTTTTTTTACTTAGCTTTTTTTAGGATTGTTAAATCTTTTTGTTCTTTTAAATTTTATTTCAACTTTTATATCACTTTCATGAACTCTTAAGAATGAAAATGTAATCGCTTTAATTTTTGTACAACTTTGAATTTTTGCTTTGTTTTGAAAAACTTTTGCTCTTTTAATTTTTATTTGTTCTTTTTATGTGTTTTTGGTAAAGTCTAAGTATGAAAAAGTAGTTGTTTTAATTTTTTGCTAACTTTCATTTCATTTTTTAATTTGTGTGTGAGAGTATATGAGAATAATTTTTAATGCTTTCTTCAATTTATGTAGTGTGTGTGAGTGTATGAGATAAATTTTTATGCTTTATTTTATCGCTTTCTTTCAATCATGTAGAGTGTGTGTGTGTAGGAGATAATTTTATTGCTTTCTTCAATCATGTAGAGTGTGTGTGTAGGGGTAAATCTTATTTATTTCTTTCAATTCATGTAGAGTCGTGTGTGCGCGCATTTATTTCCCGCCTACTCGTTTGAGTTAAATGGCGCTTTAAATTCCAGCCTACTCGTTTGAGTAGGACATGTTGGTAAAATGAACCAACTATCAACCCGAAGAGGCAAGTGTACCTATCGAATTATAGTACCAAGGTCGTATTTAAGACTCGGGGCTGTCAAGTACTATTACTCACGCTTCAACTATTATCCAACCGTACGATTGCTGGTGGGGGTTTTGAAAATTTAAAATTAAACTGAAACGAAATTAAAACGAAACAATGGATTAAAAGATAACACTTGATCTACGATTCACCATGAAAAGATATAAGAGAAATAAAAAATATAATTTTATAATTACGAATTAAACCTGACCGTGACGGATCCGAAAATAAGACAAAATCTCGCTAGAGCATTAAGTCTCCTAACTTATAGACGCTTTGATCGAAATCTCTTTACAAATCAAAGAGGCCTAAGGTTGTATTATCGAGGTGATCTGCACTATTGGATTTGACTCAAATCCGGAGGATTTACGTCGTCCTATCTCTAGGATTGCGTGCAACTCCTTCCTTCTTTTAGTGATCTTTCAAATCAACGAGTCTCTCGACTACTATGAAATGAGATCAAAGGCCTACTACCGAATAACGGAAATACGGAGTAGGCACAAAATAAATCAAAAAGGGATCGAGCGAAATTTAGCAAAAATAAAATTACAAAGTAAAAAAGAATTCTCATCTCAAATCATGGATCCTCATGATCAAATGCTAAAAGAAGATTAGCTACGCATATTGGAAAAGGAAATAACAGTATAAAGAGAAGAAAATCTCATTTTTATTGATACTAAACGAAAGAGTACACAATGCTAAAATAAAACGATACTATATTACTTAAATGAAATGAGATTGCAACAAGGTAAACTAAGAAAGAAAATTATAATGAAACAAAAAGCTCTCTTGACTTGTACTCTCCACTTGCTCTCTCAAAAATCTCTCTTCCAAATCATGAGACCATGGTTCCTTTTATAGATCAGGAGGGAAGATTCTAGATGGGAATAAAATTAAATGGCAAGAGGGGTGGCCGGCCATATAGGTGGAAGGGTTCATGCATGATATTTAATGAAGGGGATAGAGAGAGGGATTCAATGCATTTTATTTTTTAGGAAATGAAAAGAGATTTTTTATCATGAGAGAAGGGGGATGAATGGGCTTTAAAGGGAAAAAGAGGAGATGAATTTAGAATAAATGAAGAGGGAGGGGAGGGAGGTGGCCGGCCATGCATGGGGAAATGCATGGCAAACCATGCAAGGTGGCGGCTCATGAGGGCTACATCAAATTTTATTAAAGGGGGCTGCATGGTGCTCGGTATTGCATGGAAAGGGGGTTGCACCATGGATGAAATCTTGTTGGCTTGAGTAGGGGGCTGCTCTTGATTGTTGTGGGCTGCTCTTGATGGTTGTGGGTTGCTCTTGATGGTTGTGGGCTGCTCTTGATGTGGTCGGCCATTCAAGTGTACCTACAAAAAATAAATAAAACATTTGCTTTATGTTATAATCAAACATGTAACTAAGCATGTAACATTAAAATAAAAACATAACACCATTCATGCAATAATATAACCAAACATATAACTAAACATGTAACATTAAAATAAAAACATAACACCATGCATGTAATAATATAACCAAACATATAACTAAACATGTAACATTAAAATAAAATCATAACATCATGCATGCAATAATATACCCATCACTCAAACAAACAAACACACACACAAACATGAAATAAAACATAACATCAAAATAAAAATTAAAACTCAATGCAACATAATAAAATAGATCATATTATATAAATATTAAACTATAGCATACATAAAATATATAAATTTAGTACATAATCCTAGGATAATTAAACTCAAATAACCCTAAAAGTGATGATTAAAATTAGTCATCAAAATCCCCCATGCTTAGACATTTGCTTGCCCTCAAGCAAATAGAAATAAAAACTAGGGAAAAACTAAAAAGATAAGAAAGCAAAAGATATATTTTATTTTTTAAGTTCCATAGTTAAGAAAACCAAAACATGAAAAATTAAACTATCCTAATTTATATGTTGACAACTAGTGGGGTGAGAAGTGCATAATAGAAAACTTGAAAGTGGAGACCTAAAAATCTCATTAAAACATAAGAAAAATTTACACATTTCTAAATCTTAAAACAAAGCATCCATAACTTTAAGAAAATAAGAAAAGCAAAAGTAAACGTTCTAATTAAACTGCGCATTAAACGAACTACTAGGTTGCTAGAATAACAAATACCCCTAAGTCTCCTCAAGATAACCTCCAAAGAAATCCATCAATGATGGTGGCCATAGGCTTGTCCGTTCACACTCTCTCAACTACGTAATTCACGTTCTAAAGATCAAAAGGACTTAAATAGGCGTTATGACTTGGCTTAGGCAAATGATTAGGAAGTGAAAAACAAAGATAAAAAATGAAGGCTAAGACACACACTAAACCAAGGTTGACCTCAAAATAAATAAACCATAACCAAAATGAGAAATGACACTTGTCATTTCTCCAATTAAAACAAAGACACAAAACAAGGCCATATATTTTTCTTTTATAAATTTGGCCAAACATAAACTTTTTTTCATTTTTTTCATTTTTTGAAACACAAAAATTTTGGAAAGCTCCAAATGTAAGATAAAAATTCCTTTTCATTTTTCAAAAAGAAACAACCCATCACACAATGATTTTTTAAATGAAGCTCAAGGTTTAGTTTGCAATAGGAAGGGCATTTTTGGCTTTGGTGAAAAATAAAAAAGTGGAGCTAATCAAAGAAAAGGGAAAAGGCCCAAAATAGTTTTAGCAATGGTAATGGGCGTTTTGGTGGGCAAAAAGGCTCAAACGGGTCAAAAGGTGGCCTAAATCATTTCTAAAGTTCGTGGAAAAGACGCAAATGCTTCGAGAGTAGCTAGGGACAAGTTCTAGACACCAAGAAAGTATTACCCCACAAATGAAAAAATGATAATGTTTTCCTAGCAACCATTCATACGTAACAAACCGAATAAAAAGAAGACAACAAATATCTAACCTATAACATAAAAAATGGATGCCTATATTTAAGAACTAGAAACTAGTAAACTAAGCTATGTTAGAATATGAGATTTAGGAAACCTATTCACGAAATTCTACTTAGAACTAAAGGACCGCAAGGGCATACACACCACTAGAGAAAACATAAAAATAAAGATAGAAAATAATTTTTGATTTTGATTTTCAAGTAGATTTTTTTTTGAAAGTTTTTTTGATCTTTGATTTTTGATTTTTCTAATTTTTTGGGTTTTGGATTTTCTAATTTTTTTTTGGATTTTTGATAAAGCTAAAGAAAAAAAATTTAAAAATTCTGAAAAGAAAAGAGGAAACAAGGAAATAACCTAAACCCCTCCCCCATGCTTAGCGTTTTCATTGCCCTCAATGAAAAAAAATGAGAAAGTGGAGGAGAAAGAGAAAAAGAGAGTGCAGGAAAGTAAAAACAATAATAAAAAAAAACAGGACGTCCCAGGGTTATGAGGCCGAAAGTGGATGTCACTCCCCCGTGCTTGTGCTTTACATCACTTGATCATCAACAGATTTTAATTGATCCATCTTGAAATCAGCAACGTTGGAGCGGTGATCATGAACTTGCTTGGTTGGCCACCGGAAGGAAGAGCAAAATAAAAGCAGAAAAATAGAGTCCGTGGATAGGTGCCAAAGATTGTTCTTTATTATAATAATTTAAAGTTCGAACAATAATAATAAGTCTTAGAATAAAACAAAATGTCCAACATAAAAGAAAGTTCCATGAAAGAAAACATTACGATATAAATAAAAGTTGTTTCGCAGTAGGAGATACTTAATCATTTGAAAAATATAACTTTAAGCGATGGCCATTTACTTTAAAATCACCCTAATCCAGGTGCGAGAGTAGCACAGTGCCATAAGGAAAAACCTATTTGACCGTAAAAGGTCCAGACCAACGAGATTTCAGTTTTCCATGGAAGAGACGTAAATGCGAATTAAAAAGAAGAACCTGATCTCCTGGTGTAAACATTTTAGGGTGGCACAGGTTCTTATGGTGATAAAGTTTTGTGCGTTCTTTATAAATTTTGTTATTTTCGTAAGCGTACGCTCTCCATTCATCGAGTTCATTCAATTGATTTTTCTTATGCTCGCTGACTGAGTGCGGAACAAAATTAAAAAATTTTATCACCCAATACGCTCGGTTTTCTACTTCTACCGGAAGATGACATGATTTTCCATAGACCAATCGGAAAGGAGTACAACTAATGGCGGTCTTGTATGTTGTCTGATAGGTTCAAAGAGCATCGTCTAAATTTAAGGACCAATCTTTACGAGAAGTAGAAACAGTTTTTTCCAAAATTCTTTTTAGTTCTCGATTGACTACCTCGACCTGACCGTTAGTTTGGGGGTGATAAGTGGTGGATAATTTATGCGTAACTCCATATTTAGTTAAAACCTTAGCTAGTTGGGCGTTACAAAAGTTGATCCCCCTATCACTAACGATCGCTCGAGGAAAACCAAAACGAGAAAATAATTTTTTTAAGAAATTTATGACTACGCGAGCGTCATTACTTGGTAAAGCTTGGGCCACCGCCCCCCTAGAGACGTAATCTACGGCGACTAAAATGTATTTAATTTCTAAACTTGAGGGAAATGGGCCGACAAAGTCTATGCCCCACAAATCAAAAACTTCGCATTCGAGATAATAATTTTGTTCCATTTCATTTTTATTAGATATGTTTCCAGTCCGCTGGCACCGATCGCACCCGCCCACAAAGATTTGTGCATCTTTAAATATGTTTGGCCAATAGAAGCCAGCACTAAGTACTTTGTGTGCGGTGCGGTTTGCTTGAAAGTACCCGCTAGTCGAGCCTTCATGAACATGTTTTAAAATTTGTTGGCCTTCTTCCCGGGAGACACATCTTCTTACCACCTAGTACGCACAAATGCGAAAGAGAAATGATCCTCCCAAAAATAATACTTTAACTCAGAAAAGAATTTATTCTTTTGCTGAGAGGAGTATTCTTTTGGGAGGACACGGGCCACCAGATAATTGGCCAAATCGACAAAACCAGGGGGTAGAAGAAGAAACATTTAAAATTTTTTCATCTGGAAAAGAATTAATAGTTAAATTTTCATCAAAAATATCAATTTCAGGATTTTCTAGGCGTGAAAGATGATCGTTCGCTAAATTTTCCGCACCTTTCTTTTCCCGGATCTCCAAGTCGAATTCTTGAAGTAATAGGATCCAACGAATAAGACGCGGCTTGAAATCTGGTTTAGAAAGGAGGTACTTCAAAGCGGAATGATCCGTAAAAACGATAACCTTAGAAAGAGTGATGTAGGGTCGGAATTTATCAAAAGCAAAAATGACAGCTAAGTGTTCCTTTTCAGTTGTAGTGTAATTTTCTTGCGCTGAATTTAGCATTTTGCTAGCGTAATAGATTGGGTGTAAATTCTTAGCTATACGTTGTCCTCGTACCGCAACGACCGCAAAACTACTTGCGTCGCACATAATTTCAAAAGGTAAATCCAAAACTGGGGCGATCATAATCGGAGCATTTATAAGTTTGGATTTAATTAAGTTGAACGCCGCTAAACAAGAATCGTCAAAAACAAAAGGAGCGTCTTTCTCGAGAAGGTGGGTGAGAGGCCTAGTAATTTTTGAAAAGTCCTTAATAAATCTTCGATAAAAACACGCATGCCCTAAAAAACTTCTTATCGCTTTGGTATTCGTAGGCGGTGGTAACTTTTCAATTACTTTGATTTTTTCCTTGTCCACTTCAATTCCCTTAGCGGAAATTTTCTGGCCAAGGACTAAGCCCTCACATACCATAAAGTGGAACTTTTCCCAATTTAAAACTAGATTTGTTTCTTCGCAGCGTTTTAAAACTTTTCCTAAATTCTTTAAACATAACTCAAACGAGTTGCAAAAAACCGAGAAGCCGTCCATAAACACTTCCATAATGTTTTCTACATATTTATCGAAAATGGCTAGCATGCACCGCTGAAAGGTAGCTGGTGCGTTGCATAGCCCGAAAGGCATCCTACGGTAGGCAAAAGTTTTGAAAGGGCATGTGATTGTTGTCTTCTTTTGGTCCTCAAGTGCGATAGGGATTTGGAAGTATCCCGAAAGACCGTCAAGAAAACAAAAAAACTATGCCTAGATAAGCGTTCTAAAATTTGATCGATAAAGGGAAGGGGGAAGTGATCTTTATGAGTGGCATCATTTAATTTACGATAATCGATGCACATCCTCCATCCCGTTACCATCCTTGTTGGAATTAAATCATTATTTTAATTTGTTACTACAGTGATCCCACCCTTCTTAGGTACAACCTAAACCGGACTTACCCACTTACTATCGGAAATAGGATAGATTATCCCCGCATCTAATAAGTTAAGAACCTCGCCCTTCATATCCTATTTCATATTAGGATTAAGATGACGTTGAGGTTGGACTACACCCTTAGAATTATTTTCAAAAAATATTTTGTGGGTGCAAAAGAAGGGGCTTATGCTAGGAATATCAGAAATTTGCCACGCTATAGCTCGGCGATGCTTTTGTAGTAGTTCGATCAATTGATCGTTTTCGGATTGAGAAAGGAAAGCCGAGATTATAACGGGCAATTTAGAATTTTGTTCAATAAAGGCATATTTGAGATGTTCGGGAAGGGGTTTTAGTTCTAAGTTTGGTGGTTCATCGTAAGAGTTCTTTAAAACTTTTCATTTTCAAAAAAAATATTTTCATAATTTTTTTGTCTAAACACTGGTTCATTTGCAAAGTTGGCTTGTGCGGGCATACCCGTGTCGTCAAAAACATTTGTAGAAAAATCAGAAAAAGAGGAAGAAAAATCATTGGAAGAAACATTTGAAATAGAAAGAGAGGAGTCTTCATTTAAAACATCAAGGAAGAAACATGATTCGTCATTTTTTAAAGAATTGTTCATGGATTGATTTATTGAAAACATCACCTCGTCATCTCCCACGCGAAGCAAAAGTTTTCTGTTACTCACATCGATGACCGCACGAGAGGTGGCTATGAAGGGACGACCAAGGATAAGGGGAACCTCGACGTCTTCTTCAATATCAAGAATGACAAAATCCAATGGGAAGATTAATTTGTCGACCTTCACTAGCACATACCTCCACGATACCTAACAGATACTTAATCGATCGATCAGTTAATTGAATACTCATACGCGTAGGGCTGAGAGTGCCCAATCCTAGCTTTTTAAACAATGAAAAAGGCATCAAGTTGATGCTCGCACCTAGATCCTCTAGCGCGTGCTTTACAAAAAGATCACCAAAAACGCAAGGAATCGAAAAACTACTCGAATCATTTATCGTTTTAGGAAGATTGGAATTTTTATATGACCGCCGAGCATTCTTCATTTAACGTAACATGAGATAAGTTTTCTAATTTCTTTTTGTTCGTTAACAGGTCCTTAAGATATTTAGCGTATTTTGGCATTTGGCTAATCGCTTCATGAAATGACAAATTGATATGAATTTGTTTAAACATTTCAAGAAAGCGTTGGTATTGATCATCTAGCTTATCTTTCCTAAGCTTAGCGGGGTAGGGAGGTGGCGAAAGTTCTTTTAAAATCTCGAGATCATTATTTTTAAAACCATTTTTTCTTTTTCCAAAATAGATGTTTCTTGTTCATTTTCAAAAATAGAGTTTTCTTTTCCAAAAATTGTATTAGTTATTTCTTCGTCACTAATTCGTTCAGCAGTAGGAGAGGCAATCACCTTTGGCTCTTCCCTTGTGGTGGGCACGTGAATTACTTTTCCGCTCCGAAGGGAAATCTCTTTCGCGTGCTCCCTTGGGTTTGTCTCAGTATTTGAGAGAAGAGTCCCAGGTGGCCTCTCGGAAACCATCTTTGCTAATTGACCGACCGTATTCTCTAAATTTTTCATTGGGCCTATTAGATTTCTAATGGTAGCTTCATTGGTGCTTATGTATCTTGAAAGCATTTCCTCCAAAGAGGAAGGTTTTTGAAAATGTTGATTTTGTTGTTGTGGTAGTGGTGGTGGAGTGAAATTGTGCGGTGGATGTGCGGCATTCGCGGGATTACTCCAAGAAAAATTTGGATGGTTATGCCATCCAGGGTTATATGAGTTTGAAGAAGAATTAAAACAAGGCATAGTAGAAAAATTAGGAAAAGCAAAAAAGTTCAAAGCATTATTTTGAGCAAGCCTGGGTATGTTCCCCTGATAATCCACCTGCTCGGCAGTAGCAACATTTACATTTTCATATACCTGAGAGGCGGAGGAAACAGTCATCTATGATATCTTCTTATTCAGCATCTCCACTTGCATTGCCAATTGCGATACAGAGTCCACTTCATAGATACCTGCAGGTTTACTTGGGCGAGTCCTAAGCAAATTCTACTGATAGGTGTTCATCGCCATGTCCTCAATAAGCTCAACAGTGGCTTCCGGAGTTTTACGGTCCAAAGAACCACCGGAAGCGGCATCTATCATTTGCTTAGTCTCTTGATTTAGCCCATTGTAAAATGTCTGGACCTGTAACCATACAGGCAGAGCATGATGTGGGCAGTATCTTAAGAGTTCCTTAAACCTCTCCCAAGTGTCATAGAGGGTCTCAGAAGAAATTTGCGAAAAAGAAGTAATATCATTTCTTAATTTCGCAGTTTTCGTGGGAGGGAAATACCTAGCTAGAAATTTTTCAGTTAGAATGTTCCAAGTAGTGATTGATCCTCTTGGAAGAGAACTCAACCACTGTTTGGCTTTGTTCTGAGGGAGAAGGGGAAAAGCTTTAGCCTAATCGCATCGTTAGAAACACCATTGATTTTAAAGGTGTCACAAATTTCAAGAAAACTAGTAATATGTAAGTTCAGATCTTCATCTTGTAATCCGTCGAACTGTACATATTGCTGCACCATTTGTATGATGTTAGGCTTAAGCTCGAAGTTATTGTTCACAATTGTAGGTTGAACAATACATGTTTTTGTACCCTCCAGGTTGGATCGAGCATAATCGGACATGGTCCTTTGCTGAGCCATTCCTGGGTTGGGATCTCCCATTTCAGAATTAAAATTACAATCACCGTCAGAATCCACAACCGCTGTTTGAGAACTGGAAGCCCTGAATCATAGTTGTCTCTGAAAGGAGCGTTCGATTTTTGGGTCCAAATCAATAAGTAGAGACGGATTCGTGCGGGTCATGCACTAAAAAAACGAAAGAGAATGGAGGGAAGAAAAGTAAGGAAATAAAAACTTGAATACGAGAAAGATAATGATTTTTTTTTATTTTTGCAGAAGTAATAGCGAAAGCGTTTTCAAAATATTGACGAAGAAGGTCCCCGGCAACGGTGCCAAAAACTTGGTGGAATGAACCGACTATCAACTTGAAGTGGCAAGTGTACCTATCGAATTGTAGTAACAAGGTCGTATTTAAGACTCGGGGTTGTCAAGTACTATTACTCACGCTTCAACTATTATCCTACCGTACGATTGTTGGTGGGGGTTTTAAAAAATTAAAATTAAACTTAAACAAAATTAAAACGAAACTATGGATTAAAAGATAGCACTTGATCTATAATTCACCATGAAAAGAGATAAGAAAAATAAAAAATATAATTTTATAATTGCAAAATAAACTCTACCGTGACAGATCCGAAAATAAGAAAAAATCTCGCTAGAGCATTAAGTCTCCTAACTTATAGACGCTTTGATCGAAATCTCTTTACAAATCAAAGAGGCCTAATGTTTCATTATCGAGGTGATCCGCACTATTGGATTTGACTCCAATCCAGAGGATTTATGTCATCCTATCTCTAGGATTGCGTGCAACTCCTTCCTTCATTGAGTGATCTTTCAAATCAACGAGTCTCTCGACTACTATGAAATGAGATCAAAGGCGTACTACCATATACCGGAAATACGGAGTCAGTACAAAATAAATCAAAGAAGGATTGAGCGAAATTTAGCAAAAATAAAATTACTAAGTAAAAAGAATTCTCATCTCAAATCATGGATCCTCATGATCAAATGTTAAAAGAAGATTAGCTACGCATATTGGAAAAGGAAACAACAATATAAAGAGAAGAAAATTTCATTTTTATTAATACTAAACGAAAGAGTACACAATGCTAAAACAAAACGATACAATATTACTTAAACGAAACGAGATTGCAACAAGATAAACTAAGAAATAAAATTACAATGAAACAAAAAGCTCTCTGGACATGTACTCTCCACCTGCTCTCTCCAAAATCTCTCTTCCAAAGCATGAGACCATGGTGCCTTTTATAAATCAGGAGGGAAGATTCTAGATGGGAATAAAATGAAATGGCAAGGGGGGGTGGCCGGCCATATAGGTGGAAGGGTTCATGCATGATATTTGATGAAGGGGAGAGAGAGGGATTCAATGCATTTTATTTTTTAGGAAATGAAAAGAGATTTTTTATCATAAGAGAAGGGGGATGAATAGGCTTTAAATGGAAAAAGAGGAGATGAATTTGGAATAAATGAAGAGGGAGGGGAGGGAGGTGGCCGGCCATGCATGGGGAAATGCATGGCCAACCATGAGAGGTGGCGGCTCATGAGGGCTGCAACAAATTTTATTAAATGTGGTTGCATGGTGCTCGGTGTTGCATGGAAAGGGGGGCTGCACCATGGATGAAATCGGGTTGGCTTGAGTAGGGGCTGCTCTTAATGGTTATGGGCTGCTCTTGATGGTTGTGGGCTGCTCTTGATGGTTGTGGGCTGCTCTTGATGTGGCCGGCCATTCAAGTGTACCTACAAAAAATAAATAAAACATTAGCTTTATGTTATAACAAAACATGTAACTAAGCATATAACATTAAAATAAAAACATAACAGCATGCATGCAATAATATAACCAAACATATAACTAAACATGTAACATTTAAATAAAAACATAACACCATGCATGCAATAATATAACCAAACTTATAACTAAACATGTAACATTAAAATAAAATCATAACATCATGCATGCAATAATATAACCATCACTCAAACAAACAAACACACACACAAACAAGAAATAAAACATAACATCAAAATAAAAATTAAAACTCAATACAACATAACAAATTAGATCATATTATATAAATATTAAACTATAGCATAAATAAAATATATAAATTTAGTACATAATCCTAGGATAATTAAACTCAAATAACCCAAAAAGTGATGACTAAAATTAGTCATCACTTATACATATATTTATTTCTCGCCTACTCGTTTGAGTTAAATGGCGTTCTAAATTCCCGCCTACTCGTTTGAGTAGGACTTGCCCTTTTTTATTTTATTTATGGTTTTGAAGTGTGAGTGAGTTCTCATTTTAGTTAGCTTTTCAATTTTTCTAACGTTGTGTTGTTTATGTTTTCTTCTTATAACCCTTTAGCGTTTAGTCTCGAACTCGCGCCTCATCAAAACTATAAAGTTGTCCCCATTCCGATGTGTGGCTAATCGTTATTAGCCCTCATCATCAAAGTGAATTGGGACTTAAAATATGATTTGAAATAATTAAAGTTCTTTATTTTCACTTTAATTTTAGGACCTAAGGTTTTCCCCGGGTTAACGGCGCGTAGGACCACATATCGATGTGTGGGCTCTATTTCTGTTATCCATACGCTAGCTAGCCGAGAGGCCATGCGTATGGACCGATCCCCCTTAGGTAAATAGAATTGCGTATATACCCTCGAGAGAGGCTAAGCGTAGTTCTACCGGATTGGGTTCCCCACCCAATACTGGGGTTCTTAGCGTAAAGCGGGCATTAAGAGGAATCCTTCGTCGGACTAACGTTCGGTCGAATAGTCTTAATGTTTAGGTGAGAGATATTCCTAGAGATAAGTGAGCTCAAATTTATGGAACCTCCATGGCCAAGTTGCCTATTATTAATTTGAAAACTAAGTTCAATAATTATTAAAAGTTATTTTAGTCTTAATCTGATTCGGTGCCGAGCGTTAACCCGTCAATGAATAATTTAAGTGAT
Organism: Platanthera zijinensis; assembly: GCA_039513925.1. Lineage (NCBI taxonomy): Eukaryota > Viridiplantae > Streptophyta > Magnoliopsida > Asparagales > Orchidaceae > Platanthera > Platanthera zijinensis. The sequence goes on along the minus strand of CM077079.1, from coordinate 192,300,657 downwards.
TTTCAGCTAACTTTTCTTTTCGCTTTAGTTAAACAAAAATCCACCTTACTTTCAGAAAAATAATAGTCCTCCTGGAAGAGTAGGAATAATCAACCAGACCCCAAGAACAATACGACCTCGGTATTCTCCCGAATATCGAGTACTACATTCGATAGGTGCACTTGCCTCCTTTCATTAAAATTCACTTTTTAGCAAGCCCGTGACGGTCGACTCATCGAACTAACTACCTAAACAAGAGTCTATTTGCAGGACATCAAGTTTTTGGCACCGTTTCTGGGGAGCTCTTGAGTTCTTATTTCAAATTCCGAAGTCTATCACTTTTACTTATTTTCTAAAAAAACTTAAACTTGAAAACCCTATTTAAAAAAAAGAGTATATTTAGTTTTTATTTTAGGGTGCATGACCTGTGGACAACCCTCAGATTCTGAAGATTTTGATTTCGACCCTGAGATCGAACGCTCCCTTGCGCGTATTCGAGCTCAACGCCGAAATCCTTTTTTAGACCCCGAGGAATCTATCGGAGAACCCTCTACTGTAGTTATGGTCGACCCTAACCCTGCCCAAGTGGCCGAGCGTACTATGTCTTATTATGCCCGGCCTAACCTGGATGATACTGGGTCTAGTATTGTTTGCCCTGCGGCAGTGAATAACAATTTCAAAATAAAATCAAGTGTAATCCAATTGATCCAAAATGCCCTGTTGTTTGATGGACTGCCGTATGAGGACCCAAATGTCCACTTGTCCAGTTTTTTGGAAATTTACGACACATTTCAAATTAATGGCGTCACTGATGATGCCATTCGTTTGTGCGTATTTCCCTTCTCCCTCAAATCCAAATCTAAGGCATGGTTAATTTCCCTCCCGCGAGGATGTATCATGACTTGGGCTGAGTTGGTGGAGCGATTCCAGATGAAGTATATCCCGCCCGCAAAAATTGCCAAAATGCGGACGGACATTTCGTTGTTCGTTAAAAATGATTCTGAGTCTCTATATGAGACTTGGGAGAGCTTTAAGGAATTCCTCCGTAGGTGCCCTCACCACGCGCTGCCAACATGGTTGCAGGTACAAATTTTTTATAATGGCCTAAATATTCAGACGCGTCAAATGATTGATGCGGCTGTCAAGGGCACCCTTAACAATAAGACCCCCGAGGACGCCCATGCTTTATTTGAAGAAATGACTATGAACACCTATCCGTAGAACGTCCCGCGGGGATGCTCAAAGCAAGCAGCCTGCATTTTTGAAGTGGATGCCACGACTTTGTTATCCCTTCAAGTTGAAAGGCTAACAAAACAGTTGGCGGAGATGTCTGCTTCCTCCTCCACTTCTCCTTGGGCCAATTTTAATAATAATTTTCCCCCCTCTAACATCTGCGTAGTCGATGAGTTCGTGGACTACATGGGAAATCCAGTTCGTCCCTCCTTCCCCAAAAATAATACTTATAGTAATAACTATAATCTGGGTTGGAGGAAACACCCGAATTTTTATGGAGCAACCCGAACAATGCGCAGCGCCCGCCTATTTCTTTCGTGCCCGCGTTTCCTCCTCCCCCTCCGAGTCCTTTTCCGTTCGAGGAAAATTTTAATAAATATGTCGCGTCAAACTAGTCCAATTTCTGGAATATCACCGGATCGCTAAAAAATTTAGAATTACAGGTTGGACAATTAGCGCGACTAATGTCGGAACGCTCGCACGGGGCGCTGCCAGGGAATACGGAGCCCACATGGGAAAAAACCAACATTATAACCCTCCGTAGCGGTAAGGAGGTGGTCGATCCAAAACGAATCGATCCTCAAGTACATATCTCTCCTCCGACCCCTCTTCTTCGTCTGCGTTACCTTTACCGAATTTAAATGAAAATTTTATTTTTAATAAGCCCATGCCATATTCGCACAAGTTAAATAACGAGCGTAAGGATGCGTAATACGAAAAACTTATTTTATTATTAAAACAAATTCATATTAATGTTCCTTTTTGCGAGGCTATCTCGCAAATGCCCAAATATGCGAAATTTGTAAAAGAATTTCTTTCTAATAAACGTAAACTCGATGATATTTCGCATATATCTCTCAACACTGTCTTCTCAGTGGCTCTTACTGATAAATTGCCCACAAAACAAAACGACCCGGGATGGTTTTCCATCCCGTGCCTTTTTGGCAATATATTAGTAAAATACGCCTTAGCTGATTTAGGGGCTAGCATTAATCTGATGTCGTTCTCGCTCTTCAACGATTAGGTTTGGGTACTCCTAGTCCTACGAATATGCTCATACAATTAGCGGATCGCTCGGTTAAGCTCCCTATTGGGGTAATGGAGTACGTCCTTGTCCGAGTAGACATGTTTACCTTTCCGGTAGACTTCGTAATCTTAGACATAGAGGAGGACGCCGAGGTACCAATAATACTCGGTTGCCCTTTTCTCGCCACCTTCGAAGCACTAATACATGTTATTAATGGTCGTATTCTCCTCCGGGTAGGAGATGATCAAGTTACTTTCTCTATTAATACCTCGATAGACAATTCATCATCGAGCGACAATTTCTGCTATTCTTTAGGTACCTTTTTTGGAGATCTTTCTTCTCCCATTTTTGAGTCTGTATTTTTTAAATGATGATATTTATGCGCTTGAAAATTTTAAATGCGATGAGAATACCTCTATATACTTGCCTTTCGAACCAATTGGTTCGAAAGACATTGGAATTAAAACCTCGCTAGAAGAACCGCCCACCCTAGACCTTAAACCCTTACCCGAATCACTCAAATACTCTTTTTGGGGAAAAGGCGATACGCTTCCTGTTATTATTTCTTCGGACTTGAGTGATTCGGAGACTTCTGTTTTATTGGAAGTTTTACTTAAACATCGCCACGCAATTGCGTGGCAAATATCTGACTTAAAGGGGATTAACCCCTCCTTTTGCACCCATAAGATCTTTCTTAACGATAATTGCCGCAAAATAATTCAGCCGCAGCGATGTCTTAACCCAAACATGAAAGACATCGTTAAATCCGGGATTATTAAGTTATTAGATGCGAGGATTATCTACCCTATTTCGGACAGTGCATGGGTTAGTCCCGTGTATGTCGTGCCCAAGAAGGGCGGTCTAACAATAGTGGCGAATGAGCATAACAAGCTCATCCCAACTCGTACTATTACGGGTTGGCGAGTGTGCATAACAAGCTCATCCCAACTCGTACTATTACGGGTTGGCGAGTGTGCATCATTTATAGAAAACTTAATGATGCCACCCACAAGGACCATTTCCCACTACCGTTTCTAGACCAGATTTTAGAGCATTTATCTAGTCATCCATATTATTGTTTTCTGGATGATTTATGGGATTTTTTCCAAATCCTTATTTCCCCTGATGACCAAGAGAAAATAACTTTTACTTGGCCATTTGGCACCTTCGCATACCAAAGAATGCCATTTAAACTCTGCAATGCGCCGGCTATATTCCAAAGAAGTATGCTAGAGATCTTTGGCGAGCTAGTAGAAGACATTATGGAAGTCTTTATGGATTACTTTTCTGTTTTCGGGCGCTCTTTTCCCGATTGCCTTCAAAATTTAGATCGTGTCCTCCAATGGTGCGAGGACACAAGCCATGTTCTAAATTGGGAAAAATTTAACTTTATGGTCCGAGGAGGTTTGTTCCTCGGTCATAAGATTTCGATTAAGGGGATTGAGGTAGATAAGGCCAAGGTAGAAATCATAGAAAAACTTCCGCAACCAACAAATGTAAAATCTATTAGGAGTTTCTTAGGCCATGCGAGCTTTTACCAATGATTTATTCAAGACTTTTCAAAAATAACAAAGTCGCTAACTAACCTCTTGGAAAAGGAATCACGTTTCATCTTTAGTAGCAAATGCGAGTCCATCTTTAATTTAATAAAACAAAAACTTATCACCTCACCAATTTTAGTGGCCCCTAATTGGTCCCTTCCGTTCGAGATTATGTGTGACGCTAGTGATATTGCCTTAGGTGCTGTTCTTGGCCAACGCGTATAAAAACATTTTCATCCAATTTATTACACTAGCAAGACGCTCACTTCCGTATAAGTAAATTACACGACAACAGAAAAGGATCTCTTAGCTGTCATTTTGCTTTCGATAAGTTTCGCTCGTATTTAATGTTATCTAAAGTTATCGTATTTACCGATCACTCCGCCCTTAAATATTTTTTAGCAAAAAATGATGCGAAGCCCCGCCTTCTTAGATGGATTCTCCTCCTACAAGAGTTTGATTTGGAGATCCGGGATAAGAAGGGTGCGAAAAATCTAGCGGCAGACCACATCTCCCGTTTAAAAAATCTGGGTGCGGAAGCGCTCGTCGAATCTGAAATAAATGATAGATTCCCCGTAGAACGCCTCCTAGCCATTCATAATTCTTCGACATCTTTGTCTTGATTCGCAGATTGTGCAAATTACTTCGTCACGCGGGTGCTTCCAAAAGTGTTTTCAGGACATCAAAAGAAGAAATTCTTTTCTGACTTGAAAAATATCTTTTGGGAGGACCCATTTCTTTTTCATATCTGTGCAAACCAAGCAGTCCGAAGATGCGTTGCGGGTGTGGAGTGCTTGAAAATTCTTAGGAACTGCCACGAGGGTCCATCCGGTAGGCATTATCAAGCCAACCGGACTGCTCGGAAGGCGCTAGAAGCGGGCAACTTTTGGCCCACTCAATTCAAATACACTCACAATTTTGTGCGCGCATGCGATAGCTGTCAGCGGTCGGGTAACATCTCTAGTCGCGACGAGATACCCCAAAATTTATTTTTAGAATGCGAAGTCTTCGATTAATGGGGCATAGAATTTGTTGGCCCCCTACCTCCTTCTTTCAAAAATATGTATATTTTAGTGGCAGTCGACTACGTATCGAGGTGGGCGAAAGAGCAAGCTCTCCCCACCAACGATGCGCGAGTCATCGTTACATTTCTTAAAAAACTATTTTCTCTCTTCGGCATGCCTCGTGCAATTATTAGTGATAGGGGAACGCATTTCTATAACGCTCTTATGGCTAAGACGTTAGCTAAATACGGAGTCACGCACAAACTTGCCACTCCCTACCACCCGCAAACAATTGGCCAAGTTGAGGTAGTAAATCGAGAGATTAAGCGTATATTATAAAAAACCGTTTCTCTAAATAGGAAACATTGGTCCGTTAAACTTGGCGACGCATTATGGGTATATCGTACGGCATACAAAACTGTGACCGGTTGTACTCCATTTCGATTAGTTTTTGGCAAAGTGTGTCATTTACCCGTAGAACTAGAACATCACGTTCTTTGGGCTTTAAAACTCTTAAACCTCGATGCTAACTTAGTCGCTCAAAATGGAAAACTGCAACTAAACGAGCTCGATAAATGGCATGCGAATGCTTATGAGAGCAATAAGTTTTATAAGGAGCATTCTAAGTTATATCACGATCGAAAAATCAAGTCCCCAAAAATTTTTTCTCCGGGCGATCTTGTCCTTCTTTATAATTCACGTCTTAAACTTTTTCCAGGCAAACCAAAATTTAGATGGTCCGGTCCCTTTATAGTTGAAGAAGTTTTTCCATATGGGACCGTACTCGTCTCCCACCCGGAAAAAGGCTCGTTTAAAGTAAACGGTCATCGGTTAAAGTTATATATAGCGGGCGACCCAATGATCGAAAATTACGCAACCATAACCCCCTCGACATATAAACCGCCAAAATAGTCAAGCTACATGACTATAAATAAAGCGCCCCTAGGAGTCAACCCACGCTTATCTTTTTCGCACTTTATTTATTATATTTGCTACTTTTTATAATAAATGCAGGGTTTTTAAATGGGCTTCTCCGAACACGTATCATGGATGTTTTCTACCCTCCCTCCTTTTTTTACATATAACATTTATTTATTTTTCTCTCATTCCGCATAGTTAGCTTACAACATTGGAGACAATGTTGGAACTAAGTATGGGGGCGTTTTCACATTTTCCGTACTTTCTACTTTTTGCACTTCTATTTCCCGCACTTCTAAAAATACTAAAAACAAAACAAACAAAAATTTAAAAACAAAAATTCCAAAAATATTTAATTTTACTTTGTAAATAAATTCATGTAAATATTTTTTGTAAATACACTTCTCTCTCCCCCTTCCTTTTTTCTCTCAATCTTGTAAATAACTTCTCTTTTTCTACCAATTTTTGTAAATAGAATGAAAATTTTCTTAAAAATACAAAAAAAAAACTATAAAGCCAAAACTTAAAAATCTAAAAAAATTAATTTTCGCATTTTCCTTTCTTTAGTATGTATATATATTAAAGAAATAAATACAAAAATACAAAAAAAAGATAATAACCTCAAAAATTAAAATAAAATACTTTATGAAACAAATAAATTAAACATACCATTCTTAATTTTCTTGCTATCTAAAAATTTGCTTTTGAGTTTATTTATATGTGAATTTTATTAATTCTTTGTTTACTATTCATTTGTTAATTATTGATTGAAAATTTTAAATAGTCGTGGTTAAGTTTTAAAGAATTCATTATGCTTTGTTAAAAATAGCGAACTCGTTTAGGCACTACTTCTAATCTTTCATGTACAGAAGCACGTGTATTATGTTAGAAAATAATGACTATAGAATTCAATTATGCTTACTTTTAGTTTTCTGAAAAATTGGAACGTATAATTTATAAAGGTTGCTCTCAAAAAAAAATTTAATTAAAAATCTAGTTTCCTTTTTTCCCCTTATTTATCATGACTTACTTGGCATGATAAAATATTTATCCTTAAAAGAACTTATGTCAATGGGAAAAAGATTTCATTCCGTAAACATAGACATCCAATATTTAAAAAGATTATATGTCATGGAGTAAGAGGATAAAATTTATTACTCATACACATATACATTGGGTTAATATGAGGTTGTTCAAAAAAAATTATGTTAAGGAAAATAAGATTTCATTTTCCTAAAACATCCAAATAAAAAAATATATATTAGAGGTTTGAGAAAAAATATACCTCACCTAAAAATCAAAGCCCTCTTCATAAACCAACATCAATACCCTTAGCCAATTTCATGATTCTAGAATTAATTCAAAAATCTTTTTGAGAGCATAATTTGTAAATTGCATTATTCCCGTAAAACTCCTATAAGCTAAAGTTCATATAATTCCAAGCTATTTTTATTAAGCTAACCATTACATTTATTGCTTTCTATTTGATCACATCAAGATGTCTTTTGGCCAAAACTTTTGCCCTATTTAAATCATCTACATAATTTTAGGACTTAACTCTTATACCCTGTATGTTTATTTAGATTTCTCTTATAATTAATTTAAAACATTAGCTAAACTTAGAGTTTATTTTATTCCTTATATGTACATCTCCAACTTTTGCTCTGGAATAGCAAAAGCTTAAGTATGGGGGTATTTGATAAGTTGTAAATATACGCATTTTTCTGTGTTTTTATTACTTTATTTTAGTTTAGTTTTTTCTTTTTTAGTTTGTTTTATTTAATAATTTGCTTCTTTTTGTAAATATTTACCTAACTTAACTTTAATTTTGATTTCTAAAATTTTTCTAAAAAATTTTCAAAATATGACCTGACACGCCCGTGTCCCAGACTCAACACGCCCGTGTCACGCCCTTGATGATCGTTGACCTTAGCTTGACACTCGACGTTCAACCTTCTTCAACCCGAGTAGGACACGCCCGTGACCCAAATTCCAACACGCCCGTGTTCAAGCTCAGCCGCTTCCAAAATTAAGTTGCCTCTCATCCCGAAGTTTCCAAAAAATCGCCAGCTGACTGAATTTTGACTTCTCCAACACACCGAGCAAAACACGCCCGTGTTCAAAGACCCGACACGCCCGTGTCACTCCCGAAATTTTGTCTATAAATAAAAATTTTCTGTAATGTCCAAGGGTTCACTTTTTTGAGCCAAAGTTTAGTGTGTTTTGTGGGCTGCTTGTGGATTCCATTGCTATGTAAGGTGAACTTTCTCCCCCTCTCTTTTTTTGTTTGTATTAGCTTTGTAATAGTTCATTTTAATTTATAAAATATGTTAGCTTTTCTCTTCTTAAATGACTTTGGAATGAACTTGTGTGCCCACTTTCTTCTTCTTTTTATCCCTTTGTATTTCTTAGTATTTCTCTTTATGAAAAGTGTGTGTGTGTGTGTGTGTGTGTGTGTGTGTGTGTGTGTGTATGAGTGTTACTTGTTTATTTTTTATGTTTTTAATTTGCCTCCATTTTAAGATTTTGTTATAGATTTTATTTTTAAATGAAATGTTGTATGTTAAGTTTTTCTCTTTTTCTCCATGTCCTTTTTTTTAGTGTTTTAAATTTCATTCTTATGAATTTGTAAAAGAGGTTTTAAAGTGTTTTTGATTTTTTTTTACTTAGTTTTTTTTAGGATTGTAAAACTTTTTTGTTCTTTTAAATTTTATTTCAACTTTTCTATCACTTTCACGAACTCTTAAGATTGAAAATGTAATCACTTTAATTTTTGTACAACTTTGAATTTTTGCTTTGTTTTGAAAAACTTTTGCTCTTTTAATTTTTATTTGTTCTTTTTATGTGTTTTTGGTAAAGTCTAAGTATGAAAAAGTAGTTGTTTTAATTTTTAGCTAACTTTCATTTCATTTTTTAATTTGTGTGTGTGAATATATGAGAAAAATTTTTAATGCTTTCTTCAATTTATGTAGTGTGTGTGAGAGTATGAGATAAATTTTCACGCTTTATTTTATGGATTTCTTTCAATCATGTAGAGAGTGTGTGTGTGTAGGAGTTAATTTTATTGCTTTCTTCAATCATGTAGAGTGTGTGTGTGTAGGGGTAAATCTTATTTCTTACTTTCAATTCATGTACAGTGCGTGTGTGCGCACATTTATTTCCCGCCTACTCGTTCGAGTTAAATGGAGCTTTAATTTCCCGCCTACTCGTTTGAGTAGGACTTGTACATACATTTATTTCATGCTTACTCGTTTGAGTTAAATGGCGTTCTAATTTCCCGCCTACTCGTTTGAGTAGGACTTGCCCTTTTTTATTTTTTTATGGTTTTGAAGTGTGAGTGAGTTCTCATTTTAGTTAGCTTTTCAATTTTTCTAACGTTGTGTTGTTTATGTTTTCTTCTTATAACCCTTTAGCGTTTAGTCTCGAACTCGTGCCTTATCAAAACTATAAAGTCGTCCCCATTCCGATGTGAGGCTAAACGTTATTAGCCCTCGACATCGAAGAGCATTGGGACATAAAAAATGATTTGAAATAATTAAAGTTCTTTATTTTCACTTTAATTTTAGGACTTAAGGTTTACCCCGAGTTAACGACGTGTAGGACCACATATCGATGTATGGGCTGTATTTTCGTTATCCATACGCTAGCTAGCCGAGAGGTCGTGCATATGGACCGATCCCCCTTGGGTAAATAGAATTGCGTATATACCCTCGAGAGAGGAGAAGCGTAGTTCTACCGGATTGGGTTCCCCACCCAATAACGGGGTTCTTAGTATAAAGCGGGCATTAAGAGGAATCCTTCGTCGAACTAACGTTCGGTCGAATAGTCTTAATGTTCAGCTGAGCGATATTCCTAGTGATAAGTAAGCTCATATGTATGGAACCTCCACCGCCAAGTTGCCTTTTATTAATTTTAAAACTAAGTTCAATAATTATTAAAAGTTATTTTGGTCTTAATCTGATTCGGTGCCGAGCGTTAACCCGTCATCGAATAATTTAAGTGATTTTCAGCTTACTTTTCTTTCCGCTTTAGTTAAACAAAAATCCATCTTACTTTCAGTAAAATAATAGTCCTCCTGGAGGAGTAGGAATAATCAACCCGACCCCGAAACAATACGACCTCGGTATTCTCCTGAATATCAAGCACTACATGCGATTGGTGCACTTGCCTCCTTTCATTAAAAATTCGCTTTTTAGCAATCCTGTGACGGTCGACTCATCGAACCAACCACCTAAATAAGAGTATGTTCCCGGGCCACCAACTACACAACATGCAATTTAGCGACTCCAAAACATAACAAACAACAATCAAAGGAATGCTCAGGTTTCGTAAACAATATTTTTAGCATGTTTCATATGTGTTTTTCATTCCTAAGTTGACATTCACGGGTTATTTTATGTTTTTAAGGTGATGCATGTTGAAGCCAAAAACTAGCCTCAACGAGAGTTCGGACCTTGGGGTGTAGCCAACACCTACTTCTCCCAAACCCTGACCCCTGACTAACAACGAAGAACCAAGAACTGACACAATGCCTCAGCTGGGAGGTCCCTCCACCAACCCAGAAGATCTCTGAGTGCTTCCCCTCCAAAGATAATTGCTTGGCAAGGAGAACCTCAAAAAGCACTAGCGGATTTTAGAAATTGTGAAAGCCCTTCCTTCTGAGCAACTCTGTGGGTCTATTTATAGATTTCTAATATCCTAAATTATTGAAATACCCCTGGCTTGTCTGCCAACAGCCAAACCCCACTATTCTGAGGAGCTAAATATAGACCTAGGGGCATCCTGGTAGTTTCACCTCTAAACCTTACCTGGCGGGAGCCCTTCTGCTGATCTTTGTTGGCCTCCCGCTTATCTCGAGCGCAAACCTTCCCGCCTACCCTGGGCGGGAGCTATAAGACTAGAGGGGGCATTGAGTGGTGAAGCTTCACTCAATGCCAAGAACCAAAAGGCTCCCGCGGACATGCGGTGCAAGCCCTTTTGCTTGGCCTGGGCGGGAGCAAAAAAGCTCCCGCCGACACGAGGCGCAAGCCCTTTCGCCTGGCCTGGGCGGGAACCACCTCGCTTTACAACCTATTTGGTCCGATTTCATCCCAAAGCTAGCCTAATCCAGGTCCCTGGGGCATCTTGGTCCTACTCAGCGAATATAGGGTTGCACACAATCCCTGCTCTTTATGAGCTTGCCTTGCACTAGGAAAGACACGTCCAATACCCAGATATTCGCTGAGTACTTGCTGACCTTGAAGGGAATCTTTGGTGGGCTCCACCCCGGTCCTGTATAAATATGCCGATGGGCCAGTTCTCAGGACACCGTTGTCGTTGTCACCTTCCGTTTTATCACTCGCAAGGCTATCAAGATGTATGCCAAGCAAAGAGAGAAACCCATCTCAAAAGAATTCCAAGACCTCCTTGTCGAGGCTCAGGCAAAATCCTGCGCTAACTGTGCAAGGTTTCCCCCTGTCTCTTGTGCGAGAGACCTTTCAGCTCACCTCCTCGGTCAAAGAAGAAAAGGAGGGCTTAGTCGGTCAGGCGGGACCACTCGAAGAAAGATTTGTCCTCTCCTTCCCCGACTCCCGACCATGTTGAGAACCCTTCTTTCGTGCTGGAGGTACCCATCTTACCTCACTTTTGATGTAATCCTGCTTTGTTGTCTCTGACATGTTTCTCTTCTCGCCGATAGGTATCGGGAACTGCTGTCGAGAACCCTCCAATAAACAACCAGTCGATTCAACTCCAGAGCGAGAACCCATAGCTGGTCTCAGCGAACATCCCCCCGACTACCAAGATATAGCTCAGTAATTTTCCCAATTATTCATCATGCGTGACATCCTTTTCTCCCGCTGACTCATTTCTCTGCAGCTCCCGCCACCGACAACCCAAGGTTCCACCATCGGAGCCCCCAAACTCCACTGCATGATGATCCCACTAACGACGCAACCGATCATCCCCTTTTTACCTGGGAGGGTCAAAACCGCACTAGATGCACCCGCGCTAGGGTCTCAGTCGTCGGCGTAAGAAGACATCGCCTCCCTCTAGTTGACCGTCAGCAATACCTTGGAGCACTCCTCGCACCGCCCGGGACGAGGAAAGCCTATTCATCTGCTCTTTAGAAAAAGCGCGAAAGGGAGGCCAGGTCCTTCTCTCCAATCTACTGCCGAGAGCTAGCCCCCTATAAAAGGTAAGTAGTCCTTGCCCAGTCTTTTCTCCCTCATTCGATTCTGACTAGACCTTTCCTATTAGATCCGATAGCTATGGAGGTGGAAACCGATGAAGAAGAAGGGGCGTTCTCGCCCCTGCCTTATCCCAGCGACATGGAGGAGTATTTATACACCGAGGGGAGTGGCAGAACTCGGTGAAGGCAGATAACTGAAGTCTTGACAAAGCTCGTCATGATGTGCCAAGCCAACTCGCTAGTATTGACGAAGCTCGAAAAGTCAGTTGAGAGGCGGATGTCTGTGATCTAGAGGAACTACACTCGCCTTCTCGGCGAACAGGAGCGCCAGGTTGAGCACAAGGAGAAATCCCCTTGACGGCACATTGTGCGAGTGCGAGATCAGTTGTGCCTGGCCAACAAGGGGCTCATCACCCTGAGCGCTTACCACTATCTGCGGGTGTCTCCGAGATCGGGAAGGCGAGATCGGGGCTGATGGAGCTGAGAGCAGTATTGAACCGCGTAGGGTCTCGCGTTGCCTATCCCCAACCCCTCAGCCTACCCTTCCTCATTGTACCCCAAGACATTTGTTTATTATTGTTTATACTATTATTTTTTTAGGGCTTTTGCCCGGCGAGACCCCCTTGAAACTTTTATATATATTCTATTTTATCTGTCCTACTAAATGCTTGGTTTTCGCACCTTTTCTATGTTTCGAACATATATGCTACCTTGCTGTTACCCGAGGCTATTCCCAGAAGATTTTCACCATTTGTAGGTTCGAGAGGCATCAGTGAGATGGGGTGGAATACGAAGAGTCAACTGCCTAAAACCGCTGATCGCCGCCCAGAGGATCCCTCATAATTACTTCTCTTTCTATAAATAGGCAGGTCCACCAACGGCATTTACTCCTTTCTGATTCCACACCTTTGTCTTCCTCCATACCCTGCTCGCGCTTCCCTCTGCAACTCAGAGCCTCTCTCCTAACAACCCTTTCTCTTCCCTCCTTTCATCACGATGCCTGGCAATACCGAGGGCTGCTCAAAGTGCGCGCAAACCTTCCTGGACCCTAGCTTCCCGCCCTGTCGGCTCACGCAGGTGGAATTCCTCATGATAACCGAGAACTATATCCCATCGGGGTTCGTCGCACGAAACACTAGGAACGATGACAGGGTTAAGCTCGCGCCAAAAGGGGAGCTCTCCTTCCCCTTGGAACACTTTGAGGTAGGGTTCATCCTACCCCTCTGGCCAGAAGTGCGCTAGGCCCTGCACTATGATGGGGTAGTGCCGGCCTAGATCAACCCCAACTCCGTCGCCCTCCTGGTGGGGTTTTCCTGCTATATGCAGGCGGAAAGGATTGAATTCTGCCTGTGATAGATTTAACTTCAAGACAACCTAAACACCTAGAGGGGGGGGTGAATAGGTTCTTTTCCTTGTTTTAAACTAAGGCAGAATATAGCTTCAGTTCTTTAATATAAATCTCAAATCTCTACAACTAACACAGAATATACAATCACAGAATCTAAAATAACACAAGCATCACAAATTGCACATAGGTTTATAGTGGTTCCCCAAGGTCTGGGTACATCCACTTTCCCCCTTCACATATCTAGTTGTGTGCTAGATTCGGCCTAACTTCTTCCTTCTTCTCAGATCCACAGATCTTACAGCTCAGAACCTTGAAAGGTTCCTACAACTCAGAACCCTATAAGGTTCCTACAACTCAGGCTAACAACCCTACCTCAGCCTTGTCCCAAGGCCTACAACTCAGAGAACACATTCTCCTACACTCAGGCTCAATCAGCCTTACAACTCGGAGATCTAAATCTCCTATACTCAGCTTTTATAACACAGGCTTACAACTCAGATCTATGAAAAGATCCTACATAATTTGATAAGTAATTTGATGGACTCTTACCCTTGCTGAGAGAGAAAGGATAAGAGAATTCTTGATCAGCTTCTTAATGAAACTAATGACTGAAATCAACCTGTTCTTAGCTTTCTTCAAAGCTTCTTGAATCTAAACTTAGTAGTGTTGATCTCCTTTGAAGTTGACTGACTGGCAGCTTCCTTCTTGGATTCCAGATATGGATCTGGATCTACTTAGTAGATTAGTTCAGGATCTACTTCTTAAGAGACTTGTGATTGTCTCCTTCTTGACCTCAAAACAGCTGGAGCTCTCTCTCCCCAAATCTTCTGAAGTTCCTTCTTAATTCTTAATGAATTCACCTTAGACAAAATCTTAGTGGATAATCACTTCAGATTGTCTTCTTAGATCTTCTTACAAAGATCTTCTTCTGTGTGACTTGCACTTTCTTGATCAACGATCAATCTCTCAATAGTTGTGTTAGTTGTGTGTGTATGATCTGTTGTTCATTATTATTATTATTCTGAATCTATCTATATATATAGACTTCATCCATGGTAACCGACTAATCCGATTTATAACTAACTTCTGACAAGTCTGACAGCTTCAGTAAACTTGTTGGAATGCACAGCTGTCAAGTATCCAGCCAGTTCTTGAACCTTTGTCTCTCTCAGCAATGCGTCGAGATTGATTGTCATTATGTGTCGAGACAAACTGTCAATATGTGTCGACACATGTGACTTAAGTGTCGACACATACTTAGGTGGAGTCAGCATAGCTTCCTTGATGTCGACACTTATTCTTGACGCTGCATCTTGAGAATGTATCGACATAGAGTATTTGTGTTGACAGATACAATTCTCCACTACACAGTACTCGACATTGTTGAAACTCTGCTGAGTGTCGACACAAGTCCTGTGTGTCGAAACAGTTGATGTAGACTAAGAATTCTGAGTGTCGGCACTGCCTTCAGGTGTCGACACAGTTGATGTCGACTATTACACTTGTGTGTCGACACTGCCTCCCGATGTTGACACAATTGATGTCGACTAAAATCTTTTGTGTGTCGACACAGTTTCTTTTGATATCGACACTGCTTCTCCTAGTGTCGACATAGGCTTTCTTAAGTGTCGACATATGGACTTAGAAACTTTTTTCTGCATTTTAGCCATTACTTAACCTGCACATATAAACTCAAAATAACATCAAATACACCTTGATGTATATCATTGAGCTAAGTGAGGCTTCTCCAAATCAGGTACACATTTTCCAATGTACCCAACAATCTCCCCATATTTGGAGAAGTGATAACCATTTTGTCAATGATATACACCACTTATGATAAATAAACATGATGATGTGTATAAACATTATTTAACAGGGTAACTTATAAACAAAACAAATAATAAACTATCATCACAGAATAAGGATGCAAATTAAATGAACATAGAACATTGTTTTGTTTATTATATCAAAAAGTTTCTTAACACTGTTTACATAGGCTTCTTTAAAAACTAAGAATTACATAGTTCTTGAAAAAAGCTAGTAAAACTAAACTAAGGCTGGATTGGCTCCTTGATTACTATTCCTTTCCCTTATTTAATCTGAGCCTGTACAGAAGGTTCAGTATCTTCAATGGGCTTCTTGCCTTTCAACTCAGCCTTCTTTTGTGCTTCAGCCTTAATCCTTTGCCTTTCAAAATAATTAAAAGGCTTTGGGAAAAACTTGCTAGGCTCCTGAGCATCGGGAGGTAGCTTCCCACTCTTAGCCTTTCTTCTATATTGAACTATGGCTTCCTGCCTTGCCTCATACTTCTGCCACTCCTTCTCATTATACCATTTACCCCTTTCATGAACCTGGTCTTTTATAGCTTTCCAGGCAGTTAATATGATATTTCTATAAGTGGGGCTCCATTGTTCAAAATCAGGTTTTAACTCTGCCTGCTCTCTGAATCTCTTCTTTGATAATTGAGCATCTTGCTGAGCTTTCACACTAGCTTCTGGCATATCTACCTTTTCAATAATCATATTAGTAACTTGTTGTGGAGGGCTGTACATAGACTGAACTTGGTGATGTATCATTTCAAGATCTGCAGGGGGTAAATAACTTGGGCAACCTCAGGTTGATCACCTTCAAGTAGAGCTGGTTGCACACCTGACTCAGCCACATTATCATCATCATATAAGGGTGGATATCCCAGAGTGGCTCTAATACTGTTGGTTATCCATTTGGCATGATCAGAGCCTTCATATACTAACACCCTCTCCCCCTTTATGACTTCTCTGGCCACATGTTCTCTCAAATCATCTTTTTGAAATCTTATTTGCCCATCCAGGTAATTGACACCATCTTTAAAGAATGGCTTTAACTTTTGAAGCTGATCAGAAATTGTTTACTGAGAAGTAGTAATAGCTGTCTTAAAGGAATCCAAGGCTTACTGTAGCTTCTTATCAAATTCTTCTTTCTCCTTATTTCTTGCCTCAGTCATTGAAATAACTATTTTCCTTCAGTGACTATCTCATTGTGAGATTCAGTCAGATTGTCATTCATTCTTATTTGGTTTTCAAGGATATAGCTTTGTTTGACAGCAATATCATCCACTTGTTTCTTAATTTCTGCTTGTTGCTTTGCTAGAAAGACTACAACATTGCCCCCCTTGTGAAGCAATATGTCATTTCTTTCTTATTCTTATTTACCTTAAATCTTATGGATTTTATATCCTGTGCTAGATCAAATTGGAGGGCCTTATGGCTTTCATCCACATATTTTTCAAGAGCCAATCTCTGCTCATCAAATTTCACTTGTAAATCAACTAGCAATTTATTGTAATCAGTCTCAGGGGCCGGTTCTGAAGTAGTAGCTTGCAAAGCCTTCTTATAGTCCTGGCTTCTCCTCTTAAAAACCATCAGTTTTCTTTTCTTTAAACTTGCAATCTCTTCAGCCTCTGAATCAGAGGAACTGTCAATATTTACTCTTTCATTGGGACTAGGAGGCATCTCCTTTTCATTCCTATGCTCCACCTTCTCATGGTTAACTTGCTCCCCCTCAACTGCTCCCCCTATGTCAGGAAATAATTCTTCCTGGGTGAACTCTTGTTGAGTGTGAACTACTTTTTCTGGAGCATCAGCAACCATAGATGTATCCTCCATGATCACATCTAGTGATGGACTGTTGACATGAGGTGTTTCAAGAATAGATTGTGAACTCATTTCACTTGCCAAGAATGCTTTCTTCCCCTTGTCCTTGTGCAGAATGTTGCTCCCCCTGCAACTGTGCAGTAACTGTCTCCTCATGAACTTGGGCAGTTTCAGCCAGGTCCTGGACCTATTCCCTAACTTGCTCCCCCTGTACTTGTGTATTCATTGTGTCCTCCTGCACATGATCATGATCAGTAATATCATGCACTGGTGATTTTGCTACAGTCTCTTGGTTATCCAAATCAGGTGTGTCCTTGGAGAGAACCCTATCCCATCTGGATATTATCCTGATGTCCATCCTTCTCATATGATTTATTTTAGAGCCTAGAAGTTGATGCATTACCTCTGGAATTGCTCCAGCCAGGTATAAACTCATTAATCTAGCCAAATTAAGCTTTTTGATTCCTTCCTTTATCTTTTCAAACAAAACTTTAGACCAATCTGTGGTAATCTTATAGATTATCCTGGTTATCAGATTGAACATAATGGCAGAGATACTATCATGGCCTCCTGGTTTACACAAAATCACCTTCCCTGCCACTTCAGATAGAAATTTTCCTTGTTGATTCATTCCTTTTCAGTTTATGGCTGCTCCAATCTTCATGGTTGGATCCAATCCACACCAATGGAGAGCCTCCCTTGTCTTTGAGGCTGGGACCTCTTCTTCATCCTGAATTCTTGGAAGCTGAAGAATCTGTCTTAAACTCTTTAGAATAAGTTTGACCCTATTACCATGAACTGTCGATTTAATCTTCAGTCCAGTGGAGTCCATTGTTGCAGCAACATAGAATTCAAACACTTCTTTCTTCCAGATCTTGGTAGGTTCAGATACAAGAAATTATAACCCATTATCAGTAACAAGGGTAATGACCCCTTTAATATCTGTTGACGCATCATCAAAAGCATTGCGTACCAGCTTGTAGCCTTCGTTAATGTTGTCTTAAATCTTTGGCGCCATTAAAATGGAGAGAAATCTTGAATTGAGAGAAGAGAGTTTGTTGAAACAAGGGTTTAGTCTCGAAAATCTGGAGAGTGTGTCGACACAATATGTTCTCGACCTATTTATACCCTTTTAAACAAAGAAGGTCAAAAGGCGGGCAAAAATTGTCTAAAAATGTTGACACTGTTTAAAAGTGTCGACACATAATTCTATTGTCTTGACCACGACGCTGACTACTATGTTTCGACGCCAATTGATGATATGTCGACACTAGTCATACTTAGTAGTTCATCAGAAATTCTGTGTCGACTCTTATTGCAAGTGTCGACACAATTTCTGGAAGTGTCGACACCATTACTCTTGTTGTGTCGACATTACTTTTCTGGATGTGTCGACACTTTGTCCCTTAGGTGTCGACACTACGATACTGTATCGACACAATTTCCCTGAATTGTCGACACAAATCCTCTGTGTCGACACATTATTACTAAATGTGTCAACACAATTTTACTTAGCCACATATGTTAATCTAACATATGGTCAACATTCCTAGTTCAATTTTAAATCTATTGAATTTAGTTTCATCTAGAGGCTTAGTAAATACATCTGTAATTTGATAATCTGTCTTAACAAATTCTAGTGAGATGTCCTCTTTCTCTACATGTTCTCTACGAAAATTGTATCTTATTTCTATATGCTTAGTCCTACTATGTGAAATAGGATTATTAGCAATAGATATAGCACTAGTAGAATCACAAAACAAAAGTGTTCTACTTACCTGAATACCATAGTATTCTTGCTGGTGTTGAATCCACAACAGCTGTGCACAGCAACTTCCTGCTGCCACATATTCAGACTCAGCTGTGGATATTGCGACACTAGTCTGCTTCTTACTGCTCCAAGATATCAATCTTCCTCCTAGAAATTGACAGGTGCATGTAGTACTTTTTCTATCTTCATTGAACCTTGCAAAGTCTGCATCTGAATAGCCTGTTAGTGGAAAATCTTCATTCCTAGGGTACCAAAGGCCTCGATTAGGTGTGCCCTTTAGATATCTCAAAATCCTCTTTACTGCACTGTAATGAGATTCTTTTGGGCATGATTGGTACCTAGCACAGACACATGTTGCATACATAATGTCTGGTCTACTAACAGTAAGATATAGTAGAGAGCCAATTATTCCTCTGTACAAAGACTCATCTACAGGTTTACCTGCATCATCTTTGCATATAGGAATACTTGTTCCCATAGGAGTTCTCATGGTGGAGGATGATTCCATATCATACTTCTTAATTAACTCCTTGGTGAACTTAGACTGGGATATTGACAAGCCATCATCAGTCTGTCTTACTTGGAGTCCCAAGAAGAACTTAAGTTCCCCCATACTGCTCATTTCAAAATTCCCTTGCATAAGTTTAGCAAACTTCTTACAAAGGTTGTTTTCTGTAGACCCAAATATTATTTCATCTACATAAATCTGGACTAAGATTATCTTACCTTTGGATTCCCTTAGGAATAGAGTTTTGTCTATTTCCCTCTTGAGAATTTGTTCTCAATAAGGAAAGTAGACATGGTTTCATACCAAGCCCTTGGGGCTTGCTTTAACCCATACAAAGCTTTCCTAAGTCTATAAACATAATCAGGTTTGAGAGAATCTAAAAAACCTGAAGGCTGCTCTACATAGACTTCTTCTTTTAGATTTCCATTCAGGAATGCTGATTTTACATCCATTTGGAATACCTTTAATCCTTGATATGCTTCATAGGCAAGGAACATTCTAATGGCTTCCATTCTTGCTACTAGGGCAAAGGTTTGATCAAAGTCAATACTCTCTTCCTGTCTGTATCCTTTTGCAACAAGTCTTGCTTTGTTCTTCACAATAATTCCATTCTCATAAAATTTGTTCCTAAAGATCCACTTTGTTCCAATGATGTTGTGGTCTTTTGGTTTAGGAACTAACTCCCAGACCTTGCACCTTCTGAACTGATTCAGCTCCTCTTGCATAGCATCAATCCAATGTGGGTCTAGAATAACTTCTTCAAATTTCTTTGGCTCTAGTTGAGATAGGAAGCTTGAGCAAAGCACTGTGTTCAAGTTCGTGCTTCTGGTTTGCACTCCATGTCTTAGATCACAAATTATCTGATTTGCTGGATGATCCTTTAAATGTCTAACAGCTGGAGGTAGATTATCTTCTGGTTGAACACCTCCAGACTCTTCAATATGCTGCACCTCTTGGTGTACATCTGCATCTTGAGAGTCCTGTACTCCCCCTCGATAGTAGCCACCATTTTCCACTTCTTGCTCTTCAGTTGTTTCTTCTGTAATGGAAAGCTTGTCCATTTTCTCATTAATACCTGTAGAACTGCAAGAGCTACAAGGCAACTCACTGTTAATAAATCTAGTTTCATCAAAAACAACATGTACAGATTCTTCTACAACTTGAGTAATTAAGTTGTAGACTTTATAAGCCTTACTATTGTTGTTGTACCCAACAAATATCCCATCTTGGGATTTGGCAGAAAACTTAGTTAGATAAGACTTGCCATTATTAAGGATATAGCACTTGCAACCAAAGATCCTAAAATAGGATAAATTTTTTTTACTACCTTTCATGATCTCATAGGGAGTCTTTGTGTTGCACTTGGTGATAGAAGCCCTGTTGATCACATGACATACAGTATTTACTGCCTCAGCCCAGAAATATTCTGGGAGAGAAGTGTCACTCAATAGAGTTCTACCAGCCTCAATCAATGTTCTATTCTTCCTTTCAGCAATACCATTTTGCTGTGGTGTTCTAGGTGAGGAGAATTCTTGAAAAATCCCAAATTCTTCACACAGTCTTATCATACTTTCAGATTGAAATTCAGTGCCATGGTCACTTCTGATTTTGACCACAGTACTTTCAAGTTCATTCTGAATTTGTTTGACAAAACTATGTAAAACACTTGGGGTTTCTGATTTTTGTCTCAGAAAGAACACCCAGGAATATCTAGAATAGTCATCTACCACCACAAAAGTATAGACCTTCCTACCTAGACTATGAACTGGCATAGGACCAAAAAGATCTACATGTAAGAGGTATAGACACCTCACTGAATCCTTGTTTTCAAGGCTATGAAAGGAGGATTTTGTCTGCTTCCCCTTTTGACAAGTTGAACATATCCCTTCCTTTAGACACTTTACTTGAGGAGCGTTCCTCACTAACTCTATGCTAAAGAGTTGGCCAATTGTTTTGTAGTTAAGATGGGCCAGCCTCTTGTGCCATTTGACACAATGAGAGGCTCTCTCATCAGCTATATGACAAAAAGGAGAACCTTTGTTCTCACACTCAAAATTAAGACAATACACATTCCTTTTTCTATAACCTGTCAAAATGACCTTTTGATCACTTGACCTTTTGATATGACATCCATTTTTAACAAATGAAATGTCATATCCTAAATCACTTAGCTGACTTATGCTTATAAGGTTGTGTTTCAAACCCTTCACATAGGCCACTTGAGTGATAGTAATCTGGTTACTAGAAATGTTACCAAACCCTTTGATGATTCCTTTTTAATAGCCACCAAAGATTACTTTAGGCCCATTTATGATAGGCAAGTACACCTTTAGCAATCCCTTTGTTCCAGTCATGTTCCTGGAACATCCACTGTCCAAGTACCATATAGGGGTATGGTGACTTGGACTCACCTGCAATAAAGAATTACATTCTCTTAGAACCAAAGTAAGTCTTGGGTCCTTGGTTCACGTTAGCTTCATACTTACCAAATCTACCTACTGCTCTTCTAATAGGTAGACTGTTGTTCTTCCTGACACTAGTGTTGTGCCAGCAATTTATGGCATAATGACCTGTCTTGCCACAGCACCAGCATTCATACATGTTATTTCTATTTTTAGATACATCAACTCTTTTGTATTGTGCTGGTACTGCTGCAGCTACACCCACTGTTTTCTTAAAAACATGGGATTTATGAACATGGGCTGCCTTATTGACATAACCACCCTTGTCATTCAGAACTTCAGTCTTATTATGACCATGAGTATTCTCAATGTCATACTTGTTAGAAGGCACTTGTACCTTTCTAAAAACTACAGGGACTTTGAAATTCAGTGGCTGGACTGAGGCTTTGCCCTTTCTCTTGAATTGGACAGCCCTAGTCTTACCCTTAAAGCCTATTCCAGCCTTACCCTTTTGAGCCACAAACTCATCTATTAAGGGTAAAACTGATTTAGGCTTGGAATAATTAGCCACCAAATTTTTCTCCTTTTGAAGTCTGACTTCCAGACTTTTATTTAGATCATTTTTGTATGTGATTGTGCCTATTTGAATAACAGTTATAGTTTTTCAGTTTGGCAATCTCATTCAATTTATTATCCAACTCTTTCTCTAAGTCAGATGCAGCCATCTTAAGATCTGCAATATCCGTAGCCTGAGTTTTGGCGAGGTTCTTGCTTTTCTTTAGTGCTTGCAACAAGTCCCCATATTCATCTATCAGCTGATGAATATCACCTTCAGATTCAGACCCATCCACATCACTTGATGCAGATGAAGCTGACTCTGTACCAGTACTACAATCTGAATTTCTAGAAATACATTGTACCTTACTAGGACAAGGCTGATCCTGGCACTTGTCTTCTTCTGATACAGCCATCAGTCCCATACACTGATGGTCTTCTGTTGCATAGATAGAGTTCAGCAATTGCATAAACACTTCTTCTTCATCAGCTGCAAAAACGCCAATGTATGCCTAAGCTTCAGATTCAGACTCTGAATTTGATTGGTCTGACAAGCTCTTTTCCTTCTTAGCAATAAAGGATTTCTTCTACTTTCTCTTTTGCTGAATCTTCCTTCTATCAGCAGACTCCTTTCTTTTTTCTAGACACTCAGCCACAATATGTCCAGGCCTATTACAACAATAGCAAACTATCTTTGATGTTGTAGATTTGCTAGGCTTTGACTTGCTCCTGTCCTTCCTAGATGACTTTCTCTTTTGATAATAGTCATCAACTGGCTGTGATGTGGAGGGCCTAGATTTCCACTGCTTCTTCTTCAAGAATCCCTTAAACTGTCTTGTAAAGGCAGCAAAATCTGTATCTGAATCACTGCTATCTGAATTTTGGTTTTTTGAATTATCTGAGGTAATTTTAGCAACTTCCCTAGGAGGAGATGGAGACATCCTCCTAATCTTTCTAGTGGCTTCAACCTTGAAGGCCACAAACTTTTCTTTATGCTCCCCTTTAGCATTTCTTTCTTCCTCTTTTCTATTTATTTGTTGCAATTCATAAGACAACAACTTTCCAAATAAAGTTGGAGGAGAAATATCTGCAAGTTTGTTTACTTCCCTAATGGCACAAATCTTGGTGTCCCAATCCTTTGTCAAGGATCTTAGGAATTTATCATTTAGTTCATATGTACTGAAGACCCTTCCATAAGACATCAGCTCATTAACTATTCTATAGAACTTCTTATAGCACTCAGATATGCTATCTGACTTCCCTTGTCTGAAGCTTTCATATTCCTGATTTAGCATAGACTTTCTATCTTTTCTAACTTCTTCAGAACCCTCCATATAGACTATCAAAGTGTCCCACATTTCCTTGGAGGTCTTGCAGTGAATCAAATTCTGAAAGGTTGAATCATCTATGGCACATACTATGATATTTTGAGCTCTTTTATCCATAGCTGCCAGGATGATCTCATCCTTAGTCATCTCAGAAAAATCTTTAGGAGTTCTTTGATTTGCATCAAGAACAGACACATTCATTGGAATATAAGGACCTTCTTTTACTATAATATAGATCCTTGGGTCAGAAGCCTCCATAAACAACCTGACTCTTTCTTTCCATATTCCAAATATCTCATTCCTATAGATGGGTAATTTCATAGAACCTAGTTCCTTGTGATTTTCTCCAGAACCCATTTTCTTGATTCTTGATTCTGCCTTAGGGATCTGACTCAGACTGTTAAGTCCTTCTTTGAGTAACCTACCTCTAATACCACTTGATAGATTTAACTTCAAGACAACCTAAACACCTAAAGGGGGGTGAATAGGTTCTTTTCCTTGTTTTAAACTAAGGCAGAATATAGCTTCAGTTCTTTAATATAAATCTCAAATCTCTACAGCTAACACAGCATATACAATCATAGAATCTAAAATAACACAAGCATCACAGATTGCACATAGGTTTATAGTGGTTCCCAAGGTCTGGGTACATCCACTTTCCCCCTTCACCTATCTAGCAGTGTGCTAGATTCGGCCTAACTTCTTCTCAGATCCACAGATCTTATAGCTCAGAACCCTGAAAGGTTCCTACAACTCAAAACCCTATAAGGTTCCTACAACTCAGGCTAACAGCCCTACCTCAGCCTTTTCCCAAGGCCTACAACTCAGAGAAACAATTCTCCTACACTCAGGCTCAAACAGCCTTACCACTCAGAGATTTAAATCTCCTACACTCAGTCTTTATAACACAGGCTTACAACTCAGATATATGAAAAGATCCTACAGAATTTGATAAGTAATTTGATGGACTCTTACCCTTGTTGAGAGAGAAAGGATAAGAGAATTCTTGATCAGCTTCTTGATGAAACTGATGACTGAAATAAACATGTTCTTAGCTTTCTCCAAAGCTTCTTGAATCTTAACTTAGTAGGGTTGATCTCCTTTGAAGTTAACTGACTGGAAGCTTCCTTCTTGGATTCCAGATATGAATCTGGATCTACTTAGTAGATTAGTTCAGGATCTACTTCTTAAGAGACTTGTGATTGTCTCCTTCTTGACCTCAAAATAGATGGAGCTCCCTCTCCCTAAATCTTCTGAAGTTCCTTCTGAATTCTGAATGAATTCACCTTAGAAAAAATCTGAGTGGATAATCACTTCAGATTGTCTTCTTAGATCTTCTTACGAAGATCTTCTTCTGTGTGACTTACACTTTCTTGATCAACGATCAATCTCTCAATAGTTGTGTTAGTTGTGTGTGTATGATCTGTTGTTCATTATTATTCTTCTTCTAAATCCATCTATATATATAGACCTCATCCATGGTAACCGGCTGATCCGGTTTCTAACTAACTTCTGACAAGTCTTACAGCTTCAGTAAACTTATTGGAATGCACAGCTGTCAAGTCTCCAGTCAGTTCTTGAACCTTTGTCTCTGTCAGCAAAGCGTCGAGATTGACTGTCATTATGTGTCGAGACAAACTGTCAATATGTGTCAACACATGTGACTTAAGTGTCGACACAGACTTAGGTGGAGTCGACATAGCTGCCTTGATGTCGACACTGATTCTTGACACTGCATCATGAGAATGTGTCGACATAGAGTATTTGTGTCCACACATACACTCCTCCACTACACAGTACTCGACATTGTTGAAACTCTGCTGAGTGTCGACACAAGTCCTGTGTGTCGACACAGTTGATGTAGACTAAGAATTCTGTGTGTCGACACTGCCTTCAGGTATCGACACAGTTGATGTCGACTATTACTCCTATGTGTCAACACTTCCTCCCAGTGTCGACACAATTGATGTCGACTAAAATCTTATGTATGTCGACACAGTTTCTTCTGGTGTCGACACTGCTTCTCCAAGTGTCGACACAGGCTTTCTTAAGTGTCGACACATGGACTTAGAAACTTTTTTTTGCATTTTAGCCAATACTTAACCTGCACATATAAACTCAAAATAACATAAAATACACCTTGATGTATATCATTGAGCTAAGTGAGGCTTCTCAAAATCCGGTACACATTTTCCAATGTACCCAACAGCCTGCCTATTATTCGGAAGTTGTTCACTTTCCGAGCCAAGGGAGGGTCGGTTTTCCTTTCAAAACAGTCGGTGAAGACAGAGGGTCTCGCCAATAAACATCATCATTGGGCGCAGAGATTCATCTTCGTCTTTGGACCTTTCAGCAACATTCCCCTCGCACCCATTAGGTATGACGAGGGTACCTATAAGCCTCCCACCCTAGGGGGGTGAGAGAGCTCTCTTATCGAGTTCTTTGGGTCGAAAGCCTTCGACGTCCAGTTTATTTGGCGAGGCTTAGACTCTCTTCAACCGGTTCCCCCAGGGAAGGTACCTTTTTGGCACTCTTGCGCCACCCTTCGTCTTAGATCATGAATTTTTAATCATTAAGGCTTTCGCAGGTGAATGGGAATTTCCTCTCCGCCAACCCTTCGATGGAGCCAGGGATTTCTCCAGCACCCTGGCTCTCGCCAAATCTGCCACCCAAGCCTGCCGAAAAGAACCCATCTCCTCATCTGTGCAGAGTGGCTAAAAGCGTAAACCCAACTCCCCTCCTCCGGCTACTTCCAAGAAGAAGATAAGTACGGCGGACAAGGGCAAGTCCTTCACCGAGACCCCAGCCGAGATCCTTCCCACTGCCGGCGAAGCGATTTCCACGGGGGAAGTTGTCGAGACCCCCGCAAAGGTCCTCCCCGCTACCGACGAAGCGACTGTCGCGAGGGAAGTTGTCGAGACCCCCTGCCGAGGTCCCCGAAAAGCCAGTGCCCAAAGGGCATCAGAACTTCGGCATTGGCGGGAAGTTCCTTGATGAATAGGGTAAACCCCTGCTCCGGTGGGACCCTGAAGCCAACCGGGTCTCAATCTCCTTAGTCCTCCACAACTGGGCGGAGCGACACACAATCACCGGCGAGGCCTTTACACTAGGATTCGGGCTGTATAACTGAAAGGATGCCCGTACATTCGACCAGGATCTCACCCGATATCTCGCCTATGATACAGCCAGAGCCCAGATGCAGGTGCTCGTGCTCGCACACAAGACTGTGTGCCGCGACATCACCCTGAAGCACAACCTCATTGACGTGATCAAATCAAGGGAATCCGCTGTTGTCGTGACGGCCATCCTGAAGGCCAAACCTGCAGCATCCCAGCGGCTTCTCGACATGCATCCGGTGGCTGAGGTATGCAAACCTTCGAAGGACTTTCTCCTTATGACAATCTCACGCAAATTCTAACCCCTAAATCCATGCAGGACTCCGCCCATGCCCAATTTTTGTGCGGGAAGGTGGTCGGCCTTGAATGTGAGAACCAGCTGCTAAAGACAGAGCTCCAAATTGCGCAAGGAGTCATGGTGCCGGTCCCTCCCTCCCTGGACAAAAGGCTCAAAAGCTGCCACTTCTTAGAATGTGAAATTGAAGTGATGATGCAGGAGAACGCGCAGAAGTCATGTGTGATGGTGATTGATGTGCTATGAGACTCGGGCTTCCTGAAAGAAGGTTGCTAGACCCTCATCGTGCGAGGGGTCCTGCCCTGGTTGTTCGATCCCATCCCAAATCCTGTTGGGGAGGAAGAATCTCAAGGTGGAGATCGGGCGCCAGATCTCGGCTAGAGTGACGGGTCCGGTGGAGAATACTCCAGTGAAAGTTCTAGTGAGAACTTTAGTGGGACTTCCGGTGGGACCCCCAGCAGCTCCGCCTGACGGCCTCCACATTTTTGCTTTTCCCTTTTTATTCTCTTTTTGTAAACTTCCACAAGTGGCGAGACCCGCCAAGCCAATGTAATTACTTTTATATTATATGAAAAGACCTATCTTTTTGCCGGAATGTTTATTATTTTTCATACTCTTCTTTACCTCTCATACTTTATTACCTGTCCATAAATCTCTGCCTTTGCGTAACCCCTAGGCTCTTAGGCGATGAGCTCCACCCGTTTGGAAAATTAACTAAGTAGATTCTGCCAAGAGAGACATGTTGAAAGTCCTGCTGAAAGGGACGTGTCGGGAGCCCTGTCGAGAGGTACTTGTCGGTAGCCCTGCCGAGATGGACTTATGGGGAGCCCTGCTGAGAGGGACGTGCCAGGAGTCCTACCTAGAGGGACTTGCTGGGAGCCCTGCCGAGAGGGGTCTGGATTACCAAATCCCTACTTAGGATAGGTGACAACTACTTGAGAATTTGCTGACGAATTACTTCATAATGCTCGTCATAGGCCTGACTTCCCCGTCAGCTAGGTGAGAGCCTGATGACGGAAGCAGCTCCAGACCTATTTATCCCAAACATCTTGCGTCGTGCCATTGAGCGGGTCCTTTGACCTGCAAACCCTTTTCCCTTTTTCCCCCAAGCAAGCCTACGGCCTTGCCAGCTAATGGGATCCTGGCGGCGGGTCTACTCGGGGTTGAGTGCGCCTTCCAGGCATGCCAGCTAATGAGAGTCTGAGCGGTGGGATCCTCTTGGGGTCTTGCAAACTATCAACCTCTTTCCCTCCCCCCCCCCCAAGCGAGCCTACAGCCCTGCCAGCTAGTGAGATCCTAGCAGCGGGTCTACTTAGGGCTGAGTGTACCTTCCAGCCCTGCCAGCTAATGAGAGCCTGAGCAACGGGATCCTCTCGGGGTCTTGCAAACTATCAACCTCTTTCCCTTTCCCCCAAGCGATCCCACGGCTCTGCCAGCTAGTGTGAGCCTGGCAGCGGGTCTACTCGAGGTCGAGTGTGCCTTCAATCCTTGCCAGCTAATGAGAGCCTGAGAAGAGGGTGTAAGACCCCCCTCTCGGAACACAAAACATGGCACGAGGGGAGTCTTATGCCGAGAACAGCTGTCTTGCGGTAGCGTTAGCACACAGGCTAACCTGTACTACAAGATGCCTATCCTGCCAGCTAATCATATCATCCATGCCAACCCAACATAAAGAATATAAAAACAGAAGTCAAAATAGCACACTAGTATATGAGTCCTAAACAAATACATCAAATAAGAGAAGCAACAAGGCTTCTACAAAATCAAAGTACAAGCAAAAAAAGGCTACAATATGTGTCACTCAGAACTCTCATCAGTCACTGATGGTAGCGATGGTATAATCACTTCAGGCCCTATCATCATGGCCTGGCTGCCTTGCTACGTAACCTACTGCTGATCTGTATGCGGGGTTTCCTCCTAAAAAGGAAGACGTAGCAATCGTTAGTCATAAAGATTAAGTGGCTGTCACATCCGCTCCCCCGACGACTCCTCGGCACCGAGCGGAGAAAGGAACAAGGGTACAATATATATATAAACAGTAGTACAAACAAGTGGTCAAGGATTAATTAATATCAGTGAATATTAGAGTAAGTAAATCAAATGAGTATAGCAATTTACTCTAGCAGTTCTACCATCAATAGCAGTATAAAATATGAATCTATGACAGGAAGTTACTTAACTTATATGAGTGCCCATACAGACATATAAGTTAAGGATCGGCTAAACAGTAAAGTAACTAATTGTATAGGAGTGCCCATACAAACTTATACGATGAGGATCTTGTGTATGTACTGTATGTAATGATATGAATGCAATGCATTGACTTACCCACGATCATGCACATGCAACTACCATGTCAACATAGACTTGTAGTTCCCACTTTTCGAGCAGGTAGCTAACCTCTCAGGTGTCATCCGTCGTTGCTAGACGGTGATAGTAGATCGGGCTTCTCTACTACTAGGTGGGCATCCACACTACCAATCCTAGGCCGTCGTATTCCTCAATGCTAAGAACACAACAGCGGAGCTCACATGCGTACTACGGATTAGAAGGAGCCTCGGGTAGGTGTGCACCGAGGACCAAGCCCGAGTGGCCTATCATCGTGGCATGAAAGGAGCCTATGGGACAGTATCACCAAAGGACCAAGCCCAACCATCCACTTAGCATGGAAGGAGCCCCGGGAATGAGCACTGAGGACCAAGCCCAACTGCCCATGGTCTATCTATGAAATCTCGTCGGTGTGACGACTAGCGATCTCGTAGACATGCCAAATTATCCTTAACCCAGGATTATGACACCGCATGTCTACTCACACCGCATGCAGTTTCACATCATCGTGGCACAGAAGGAGCCTATGGGAGTGTATCACTAGAAGACCAAGCCCAACCGTCCACTCGGCGTGGAAGGAGCCTCGGTAGTGAGCACTGAGGACCAAGCTCAACCGGCCAAAGCCACTTTTCATCATTATAAATCATGTGTAGTCAAACACATGCCCTACACCCTTCCACATTTCCCATGCTTCCAAGCATGCAAATGTTCTTTATTAACACAGGTGGAAAGCCACCTTACACAATACATTAATTCTACACTACTACCCGTAGGGAGAAACGACTCTAAGCAGTGGAGGACTTTACACCTTCCTTATTTAACTCATCTCATGGCCATGTATCAACCTCTTCCGATTTCTTTTAAGGGACAAGAATCCACCAATCATTAAGCTTCCATCACGGTAATCTCATTAGCATAAGATAGTTCACCCCTTTCATTAGCATGAATACACGGTTTACCTATACAATTACCAATTGTCACATCTTCCTCCAAAACCATTCCATTTCACAAATTATGATCATGCCCAATTATGTTTCAAAACCATTTGTTTAACACATTCTCATAGGGCCAAATTCACTTGAAACCCCTACAAATATCCATACCATTTCTTTACTCAAACAAATCCTAATACTACACTAACCCGAGAGTATTAAGTACAAAGCTTGACTGTACATCCACTTTGATCGGCCATTGCTGAGTCAACGGGACTCATATGAAAACGTGTAATAATCCATTGGAAAGGTATTTCTAAGTACTACAACTTTGATATTCGGTCCATCACCCAGATCAGATAATAGAGTACTTGAAATCAGCCTCGAAGATTGCTGCATGCAGAAAACAGATTTTTGCACGATTACAGCCCAGCATGTTCGATCAGACCTTCCCGTGGCTAAAGACCTTGCATGAAGATGTGTAACCACTCGTTGGAAAGGTATTTCCAAGGGCTACGACTTTTTGTTTAGATGAAAGCCCATATCTGGCCACATCATGTCGAAAAATGGCCTCGAAGTTCTCTGCACGTAGAAAACAAATTTTTGCGCGCATCTTAAAGCGAAACGAACGGCATCGGTTCTTCTTCCTCCTCTAACCGGTATTCCCAAATCACATCCAGTATTCCTCCTCCCTTATTCACTCTCAAAAGGACAACTTTCTTCATGAAACCAATTCCTCATCTTCACATTGAAGGAAGGAGTGGTCGAAGATGTCTCATCTTTAGGACACAAGTCCTAGCACGGCCTCTTCCTAGAAACCTTCCTCTCACAATCAAGACTCTTTTGAGTCGATATCTCTCCTAGGAATAACTATAGATCTAGTACCAAGGGAGAGGGAAGGAAGCTCATCTCATTTATGGCAGTTCCGTCCATGGATCTCGTCACTCTCCTTGGCAGTATACTTCCTCCTTGTTAGTATCGTGCTTCACGGAAAGGAAAACGGCTCCGGAGATCTGCTTCTCTTCTGACGTTTTCAGCATAGATAATTGCTTGACAAAAATGGAAAAGTGAAGGCTTGGGTTTTTCACGAGTCTCTTTTTATAATGAGAATTTAGGGTTAACTACTTGGACACGTGTGGCCTGACATTGGACCGCCTATTATAGCTTTAAATATGTCTTATTGAGAAGACGTGTCCAATGCAATCGTTTTGACGCAATTCCCAAAAATCCAGTTCAGGTCGAGCACGTAACAGCAACCAAATTGCGACAAAAAATTAACCAAGTCAAAATCGTCGAGTAAAGAACCCTTACTAGACGAATCGTCGAGTATCATACTCTTACTCGATGAATCGTTGAGATTCATTGTGACCACTCAATGCCATAAGTAGTCCAACACTTGCCAAGTTTAAATCGTCGAGTATACTTTCCATACTCGGCGAGTCATCGAGTAGCATCGAGTGCACTCAATGCACTCAACGCTATAGATCCCTGCATAATATTGAGTAAAAGCGTTGAGGGGCGTCGAGTGCACTCAGCGCACTCGATGCCTTTCAGTTAATGGCATCGAGTGCACTCAATGCACTCGACGCCAATCATCCCAGATATCTTTCTAAGTCAAATAGCGTTGAGCGGTGTCGAGTCCACTCAACACCTCATCATAGGTCATCGAATGGCGTTTAGTGCACTCAACGCACTCAACGCCGTGTTGAGTGCACTAAACGCACTCAATGCCGCGTTGAGTGCACTCAATGCACTCAACGCCCCTTTTCCAGAAAATCCTTTAAGTACATATTCGTCGACTGGTGCTGAGTCCACTCGACGCCTAAGTCAAATTCGTCGAATGGCATCGAGTGCACTCAACGCACTTGACGCCATGGGTCCAGAAAATATTCTAAGTCCAGTTTATCGTATATATTCGACGAATTCGTTTGTTATTCATGACGACATTCGACGAATAGTATTGGTCTCAACTCACAAGTCATACTCGATGAATTCGTCGGATATTCGCGATGATATCTGACGAATTTTACTTGTCAAGTCTGGCGCACCCCGAGCACGAGTCAACTCCCTTGACTCAAAAACACGTGTGAGGGGTCTAACGCGAAACGGGATGTTGAAATCCTATAAACAAAATAAAAGATTTCGTCACTGAAATCAGACAAAGGCAATGGGGAAGTAAAGCATTAAATTAAATTAAAATATGCTTTTTAAATTACCTTGGGGAAATAACTCCGGGTAGCGCTTTTGCATCAAATCCATCGGTTCCCAAGTGTATTCTTCTTTCCCGTGGTTAGACCATTGGACCTTTACCAATGGTACGCTTTTCTGCCGCAAGATCCTCGTTTCAGTGTCCACTATCTGCACCGGCTCTTGTCGTACGGATCTATAAGTTTCTACCACTCCGTCAATGGTGAGGACATATTGATCGGGCCGCAATAGTGCCTTCCGAAGTGACGACACATGGAACACGTCGTGTAAATTCTCTAGCTCTGGTGGTAGCTCCAACCGATAGGCCAATGGGCCAATCCTTTCTAATATAGCATAAGGCCCAACATATCTTGGATTGAGCTTCTTCATACCACGAACCCGTGACACTCCATGCATCGGCCGGATCTTCAGGAACACTTTGTCACCCACTTAAAATTCTACCATCCGGTGATTTGCATTATAATATTTAGCCTCCCAAATTTGAGCCTCAAGCATGTGTTCCCGTATTAGTCTAACAATAGCATCAGTATCATCAATGTACTCGATTTCCAAAACCTTAGGGTCTTCATCTTGCACCCACGACAAAGGAGTCCTACATCTTCTTCCATAAAGGGCTTCATGGGGTGCCATCTCGATACAGGCTTGATGACTGTTGTTGTATGAAAACTCTACCAGGGGTAAGAGCCTTTCCCACGCTCTCCTCTATCTATCACACACAATCTTAGAAGATCTTCCAAAGTTCTGATGGTCCACTTAGACTAACCATCTGTCTGAGGATGAAAGGTTGTGCGGAAGTTAAGGCTTGGACCCAAATACGCTTGTACTTCCTTCCATTCTTTAGAAGTGAAACGACCATCCCGGTCAAAAACAATTGTCTTTGGCACGCCATTGTACCGTACAAACTACTCCATAAAGAGGCGTACCAAAACGTCCACATGAGCCTCTTTCTTCATAGGAATAAACCTGGCTACCTTTGTCAAGCGATCAACGATTACCCAAACTGAATCATTCCCTGAGCGTGAGCGAGGCAAACCATAAACAAAGTCCATGGAGATATCCTCAAACTTCCACTCAGGGATGGGCAACGACCTTGCACAATCTTTTGGGGCTCTTACATTCTGTCTTTACCCTTTGACAGGCCTCACATTGCGTAACAAAATATCTGACATCTCTTTTCATTCCTGGACAAAACATGGTCTTCCGCAAGTCAGCGTACATTTTGGCAATCCTAAGATGCACTGAATACTGAGAGCAATATGCCTCTCTCAAAATGTCTTCCCAAATTCTACCGCCTTCAGGAATGTACAGCCGGACACAGAAATGAACGAGGCCGTCCTTTACGAAATATTTGTCAGTGGACCCACCTTTAATTGACTTAAACACTTGGGCTAGAGCAGCATCCTTCCCTTGCTCTACCCGGAATCAGTCCCGAATATCACAGACTATGCTCATAGCAGTTAAATACTCCATATACTCTTCAAAATGATCTTTATACACCAGGGTGATCTCCATATCTTCAAGCATCCAAGCTAATTTCATACTCATCAACCGAGACTCAGGGTTCAATTCTGGTACCTTTTTACTCAAGGAATCAGCCACGAACTTTGCCTTTCTTGGGTGGTAGTTCAAAGTAAATTCATAATCACATAAAAATTCTAACCATCGCCGTTGTCTCAGGTTCAACTCCTTTTCAGTACGAACATCCTTTAAATTCTTATGATCTTAAAATATCTCACAGTGGACGTCATATTGATAGTGTCTCCAAACCTTCAAGGCGAACACAACTTCCCCCAACTCCAAATCATGAACTGGGTAATTAGCTTCATGCTTCTTTAGTTGTCTCGAAGCATTAGCGATGACATGCCCGTGCTGCATCAGCACTTCTCTCATCCCTTGGTATGATGCATTAGTGTAGACTTGGAATCCTTCCTTCCCAAATGGAAGGGCTATGATGGGTGCGGATGTAAGTCTATCCTTCAGCTCTTAGAATGTAGCTTCGCACTTGGGTGTCCACTTGTACGGCACACCTTTCTTTGTAAGAGCAGTGAGAGGGAGGGCTATCTTCAAGAATACTTTCACGAACTTGCGATAATACCCAGCAAGTACAAGGAAACTCCGCACATCGGCTGCCGACTTCAGAGGTGAACATTCCTTCACAGCACGCACCTTGACCGGATCCACAGATAACCTAGCACCACTAATCACGTGGCCTAAACAGTCAACTTCTCGAAGCAAAAATTCACACTTGCTGAACTTGGAAAACAAGGTTTTCTCCTTTAGCTTCTTCAGCACCAACATCAAGTGTTACATTTGATCTTCTTCTATCTTTGAATAGACTAAAATTTCATCGATGAAAATGATGACGAAGACATCAAGGTACGGATCAAACACTTTGTTCATCAGACTCATAAACGTTGAAGGAGCGTCTGTGAGTCCAAAAGGCATTACGGTGAACTCATATAGCCCATACCTTGAGCTAAATGCCATTTTCTGGATATCCTCCTCTTGTATCCTCAGTTGGTAATACCCCGAGCGCAGATCCAACTTGGAAAACTAGTGCGCTCCTACCAGTTGATCGAATAACTCATCTATCCGGGGTAGAGGGTAGGTGTTCCGTACCATCAAAAAGTTGAGCTCCCGGCAATCTATACATAACCATAGTGTTTTGTCCTTCTTCTTAACAAATAGAATAGGGGCTCGCCAAGGTGATGAACGGGGGAAATCGAACCCTGACTCAACTAATTCCTGCAACAAAACTCTAAACTCCGTGAATTCCTTCGGGGCCTTTCGATAGGGGGTCCTGGAGACAGGCTTGGCACTCGGTACTAGCTTATTTTGGAAGTCCACTTCTCGATACGGGGGTAATCCCGACAGCTTCTTGGGAAACTACTCGGGGAAATCTTGCACCACTCGCACATCATTCATATTTATTGTCATCTCCATCAACTCGAAGCAAATCATGTAGACCTTATCCCACTTCATGTGGGCTTTTAAGGCATGAATTGAGGTTAGTAACATACGAGGTGCGAATCTAATACCTTGAAAAATGACTTTAGAGTCCCCATGTCTCAAGTAAATTCGCTTCTCAACACAATCAATTTTTGCATAATGCCAATCCAACCATGTCATGCCCAGAATGAGGTCGAATTCCGGTATTCTCAAAACTGTGGCAGGGGTTTCAAAGGTCCTTCCTCCAAGAAGTATCTCCAATTCACACTTGGAGGTTGTAGTAATCTCAGAGCCATCTGGGAGGCGTACTCTCCGAGCAGTACCAGTGAA
Organism: Platanthera zijinensis; assembly: GCA_039513925.1. Taxonomy (NCBI): domain Eukaryota; kingdom Viridiplantae; phylum Streptophyta; class Magnoliopsida; order Asparagales; family Orchidaceae; genus Platanthera; species Platanthera zijinensis. The sequence continues at coordinate 192,265,081 of CM077079.1, read as the reverse complement.
GTATTACACTCCTTCTAGGTCTTTAACGACGTCTGCCGACATGAATGAGTGTGTGGCACTGGTATCGAAAAGAGTATAGCTCGGTTTCCCACCAACCATCACAGTGCCTAGGTATAAATTATAATTACTCAAAGCTAGACACCTAGCATATCCTAGGCAATTGAAAGGAAATGCTCATAACACATTAACCAAATTACGACGTACTTGAAATCACCTCCTATGGATTCCTCTCTTGTGCCATGTCTAGCGCAAACACCTGATCCAGAGCAGGCCCGGGGTTTCTTCCTCGTGGTCCTCGTCCTCATCCACGCATATGTCCCTAACCTCGTGGAGCTGCCGGAGGAAGGGCAGGGATAACATTCCCACATATCTGTGGGCAATAGCGTCGGATGTGGCCCGGTTGGTTGCACTTGAAGCAAACTCGCTTGTGTTGCTCCCTAGGCTGCAGGTATTTTGGTTGTGGTGGAGATAGTGCTGGATGCGGTGTCGGACGCTCCATCCTGAAGTTCTTACATAAGCGACCTCCACCTCTATTGTTTCCTCTTCACCGGTTGTCCTTCCTCCTTCTATAACTGGGGCCAGCCTCCATTACACCCTCCGCGGGTCTATTATTACTCCCTAAATGATCTTTGTCAATCCTTTTTGTCATGTCGATGATCTCAGCTAAACTCGAGTCTGCTATAAACAAAAGGGCTTGCCTCAAGGGATCCCGCAATCCTTTATAGAATCGTTTAGCATAACCTTGATCATCTAACTCGTAGGAGTCAGCAAACCTTGCCAAATGCTAAAACTCCCTCGGGTATTCTGTAACCGACTTAGATCCCTATTTTAACTGTAGGAATCTTTCCTTAAGTTCGTCTCTAGCGGTTGACGGAATGAAATGTTCCAAGAAGACTCCAGTGAACTCCGTCCAACTGATCTCCTTATAAACTCGGCCCTAGAAGGTGGAGCCCATGAGGGACTTCCACAACCTTTTAGCATGCAGTTCCAAGACAGACACTGCTAATGTTGCAGCCATGCTGGCTGGACAACGGATTCCTGCCAACAGCTCATGCATTGTATCGAGCCATTCTTTTGTACGCACGGTCGACTCTATCCTGAGGTAGGCAGGAGGGGAGAGAGCCCGAAAAGTGCTCAACTAGTTTGATCCCGGAACCTGTTGCTGCACTGGGGCATGTTGAGACCTAAAGGCATCCAGAATGGCCATGAGCGTCTGTCTCAACTCTGATTGTTAGAACATAGTGGGTACGGAAGGGGCAGGAGTTCCCCCCACTGGCTCAACATGCACTGAGATCTACACGTAAGGTACAAACCTAAGGTCAGGTTTGCTAATCTTAAGGTCAAAAATTGGACATACTTAGTGTGAAGTACATATTGGGACACCATTGCTTCCGCTAAGTCAGTTTGTCCCCAAACTGACTAATCGAATGGGGGTGTCCTCATTGTTGAATGACTTCTTTAGTTCAGGAGCGTAGTAAGTTGATACCATTTGTAAGACCCCCCCTCCCGGAACACAAAACACGGCACGAGGGGAGTCGTATGCCCAGAACAGCTGCTTTGCGGTAGCGTTAGCACACAGGCTAACCTATACTACAAGACGCCTATCCTGCCAGTTAATCATATAGTCCATGCCAACCTAACATAAAGAATATAAAAATATAAGTCAAAATAGCACACTATTTTATGAGTCCAAAACAAATACATCAAATAAGAGAAGCAACAAGGCTTCTACAATATCATAGTACAAGCCAAAAAAGGCTACAAGATGTGTCTCTCAGAACTCACATCAGTCACTAACAATAGAGATGGTATCGTCACTTCAGGCCCTGTCGTCCTGTCCTGGCTGCCCTGCTGCATAACCTGATGTTGCTCTATCTGTGGGGTTTCCTCCTAAAAAGGAATATGCGGCAACCGTTAGTCAAAAAGACAAAGTGGTTATCACATCCTCTCCCCCGGCGACTCTTTGGCACCGGGCGGAGAAAGGAACAAGGGTACAATATATATATATTTATATTTATAAACAGTAGTACAAACAGGTAGTAAAGGATTAATCAATATCAGTTAATATTAGAGTAAGTACATCAGATGAGTATAGCAATTTACTCTAGCAGTTCTACCATCAACAGCAGTATAAAATATGAATCTATGACAGGAAGTAACTTAACTTATATGAGTGCCCACACAAATATATAAGTTAAGGATCGGCTCAACAGTAAAGTAACTAATCGTATAGGAGTGCCCATACAAATTTATACGATGAGGATCTTGTGTATGTAATGTATGTAATGATATGAATGTAATGCAATGACTCACCCACGAGCATACACATGCAACTGCTATGTGAACACAGACTTGTAGTTCCCACTTTTCGAGCAGGTAGCTTAACTCTCAGGCTTCATCCATTGTGTCAGAATGGTGACAGTAGAGCTGGCTTCTCTACTACTAGGCGGGCATCCACACTACAAAGCTTAGGCCTCTATATGCCTCAACGCTAAGAACACAACAGCGGAACTCAAATGCGTACTACGGCTCAGAAGGAGCCTCGGGTAGGTGTGCACCGAGGATAAAGCCCTACTAGCCTATCATCGTGGCGCATAAGGAGCATATGGGATTGTATCACCAAAGGACCAAGCCCAACCATCCACTTGGCATGGAAGGAGCCCTGGGAATGAGCACCGAAGACCAAGCCCAATGCCCAAGGTCTATCTTTTAACTCCCGTTGGTATGACGATTGGCGAGCCCGTATACCTGCCACACTATCCTTACCAAAGATTACGACACTGCATGTCGACTCACACCGCATACCATTTCATATCATCGTTGCACGGAAGGAGCCTATGGGATCGTATCAATAGAGGACCAAGCCCAACCGTCCACTCAGCGTGGAAGGAGCCTCGGGAGTGAGCACCGAGGACCAAGCCCAACCGGCCAAAGCCTCTTTTCATCATTATCAATCCTGTTTGGTCAAAAACATGTACTACACACTTCCACATTTCCCATGCTTCCAAGCATGCAAGGGTTCTTTATTAACACAGGTGGAAATCCACCTTACACAACACATTAATTCCACACTGCTACCCGTAGGGAGACACGACTCTAAGCAGTGGACCACTTTACACCTTCCTTATTTAACTCATCCCATGGCCATGTATAAACCTCTTTCGATTTCTTTTAAGGGACAAGCATCCACCAATCATTATGCTTCCATCATGGTAATCTCATTAGCATAAGATAGTTCACCCCTTTCATTATCGTGAATACACGGTTTACCCGTTCAATTACCAAGCGTCACATCTTCCTCCAAACCCATTCCATTTCACAAATTACGATCATGCCCAATTATTTTTCCAAACCATTTGATAATACATTCTCATAGGGCCAAATTCACTTGAAACCCCTACAAATATCCTTACCATTTCTTTAATCAAACAAAGCCCAATACTATTCTAACCCGAGAGTATTAAGTACAAGACTTGTCTGTACAGCCACTTGGATCGGCCATTACCGAGTCTATGGAACTCGAATAAAGACATGTAACATCCATTAGAAAGGTATCTCCAAGGACTACAACTTTGATATTCGGTCCATCACCCAGATCAGACAATAGAGTACTTGAAATCATCCTCGAAGTATGTTGCGTGCAGAAAACAAATTTCTGCACGTTTATAGCCCAGCAGGTTTGATCAGACCTTCCCATGGATACAGACCTCAAATGAAGACGTGTAACTACTCGTTGGAAAGGTATTTCCAAGGGCTATTACATTAGTGTTTTGATAAAAGCCCGAATCTGGCCGCATCATGTCCGAAAATAGCCTCGAAGTTCGCTGTGTGCAGAAAATAGATTTCTGCACGCATCTTAAAGCAAAACAAACGGCATCGGTTCGTCTTCCTCCTCTAACCGGTATTCCCAAATCACATCCAGGATTCCTCCTCCATTATTCACCCTCAAAATGCCAACTTTATTCACGAAACCAAGTCCTCATCATCGCATAGAAGGAAGGAGTTGTCGAAGACGTCTCATCTCTAGGACACAAGTCCTAGCATGGCCTCTTCCTAGAAACCTTCCTCTCACAATTAAGACTCTTTTGAGTCGATATCTCTCTTAGGAATAACTAGAGATCTAGCACCAAGGGATAGGGTAGGAATCTCACCTCATTTCCGGCGGTTCCGGCAATGGATCTCGTCACTCTCCTTGGCGGCATACTTCCTCCTTGTTAGTATCATGCTTCACGGAACGGAAATCGGCTTCGACGATCTGCTTCTCATCCGACGGTTTTGGCACAGATAATTGCTCGACAAAAATGGCAAAGTGAAGGCTAGGGTTTTCCGCGAGTCTCTTTTTATAATGAGAAATTAGGGTTAACTGCTTTTCCACGTGTCGGCCTGACATTGGACTGCCTACAATAGCTTTAAATATGTCTTATTGAGAAGACGTGTCTAATACAATCGTTTTGGCGCAATTCCCGAAAATTCGGTTCTGGCCGGGTACGTGACAACAAGCAGATTGCGACAGAAAATTAGCCAAGTCAAAATCATCGAGTAAGTAACCCTTACTCGACGAATCATCGAGTATCGTACACTTACACGATGAATCGTTGAGATTCATCATGACCACTCAATGCCATACATTGTCCAGCACTTCCCAAGTTTAAATCGTCGAGTATACCTTCCTTACTCGACGAGTCATCGAGTGGCGTCGAGTTCACTCAATGCACTCGACTCCACAGATCCTCGAATAATCCTGAGTAAAAGCATTGAGTGGCGTCGAGTGCACTCAATACACTCGACGCCTTTTAGTTAATGGCGTCGAGTGCACTCAATGAACTCGATGCCAATCATCACAGATATCTTTCTAAGTCAAATGGCATTGAGTGGCGTCGAGTCCACTCAACACCTCAGTATAGGTCGTCGAATGGCATTGAGTGCACTCAACGCACTCAACACCCCGTTTCCATAAAATCCTTTAAGTCCATATTCGTCGAGTGGTGTTGAGTCCACTCGATGTCTAAGCCTAATTCGTCGAATGGAGTCGAGTGCATTCAACGCACTTGATGTCATGGGTCCAGGAAATATTGTATGTCAAGTTTGTCTTATATATTCGACGAATTCGTCAGTTATTCGTGATGATATTCGACAAATAGTATTTGTCTCAAATCACAAGTCATACTCGACGAATTCGTCGGATATTCGCGATGATATCCGACGAATTTTACTTGTCGAGTCCGGCGGACCCCGAGCCCGAGTCAACTCCCTTGACTCAAAAACATGTGCGAGGGGTCTAACGTGAAACGGGATGTTATAGTGGGATCTTCTCAGGGTATTCCCTTACCCCCACAAGCGAGCCTACAACCCTGCAAGCTAGTGAGAGCCTTGCAGTGGGTCTACTCGAGGGCGAGTACGCCTTCCAGCCCTGCCAGCTTATGAGAGCTTGAACAGTGAGATCCACTCTGGGTCTTGCAACCTCTTTCCCTTTCCCCCAAGCGATCCTACGACCCTGCTAGCTAGTGTGAGCCTAGCAGCGGGTCTACTCGAGGCCGAGTGCACCTTCTAGCCCTGCCAGCTAATGAGATCCTGAGCAGCGGGATCCTCTCGGGGTATTACTTTACCCCCCACCCCAAGCGAGCCTATGACCCTTCTAGCTAGTGAGAGCCTGGAAGTGGGTCTACTCGGGGTCGAGTGCGCCTTCCAGCCCTGCCAGCTAATGAGATCTTGAGCAGCGGGATCCTCTCGGGGTCTCGCAAACCATCAACCTCTTTCCATTTCACCCCAAGCGCTCCTACAACCCTGCCAGCTAGTGTGAGCCTTGTAGTGGGTCTACTCGGTGCCGAGTGCGCCTTCTAGCCCAACCAGCTACTGAGAGCCTGAGCAGCGGGATCCTCTCGGGGTATTCCCTTACCCCCCCCCCCCCAAGAGAGCCTATGGCTCTGCCAGCTAGTGAGAGCCTGCTAGTGGGTCTACTCGGGGCCGAGTGCGCCTTCCAGCCTTACAAGCTAATGAGAGCCTGAGCAGCGGGATCCTCTCGGGGTCTTGCAAACTATCATCATCCTTCCCTTGGGCACCAATCTAGCCTTCGGCCCTACCAGCTTGATGGGAGCCTGGACAGCGGGTCTACTCGGTGCCGTCAAAACCAAAAACACATCACAACCTGCCAAGAAATAATTCTCAAATAACATATTACAAAGGTATATACAAGTTTACCCCTCCTATGGGTAGAAGAATTTCAGATCATCGCCGCTCCAAGCATGACTCATGGATACCCCCTCCATATTCTTGAGGTGGTACTCCCTGACCCCAGGGCCTTTTCTACGATGTCGGGTCCTTCCTAATTGGGGTTAAGCTTACCAACCGTAGCTGACCTCCCCGCAGCATCGACTTTCTTCAGGACTAGATCCCCTTCCCTGAACTACTTGATCCTGACGTGCTTATTAAATTATCTGGCCATTCGTCGCTTGACTTCCTCCTGCCTGACTGCGGCCACATCGCAAAGTACTTCCACAATATCCACTAAGAGCAGCAACTCTTATTCATTCTCTTCCCTCCATTTCTCGCTTCCTTTGCCGGTGGCCGCAACCTGTGGGGATAGAACCTCAAACTCCACGGGTAGGACCACCTCGCAACCATGCGAGAGCTTGAAAGGGGCCTCTCTAGTGTCCATGTTTGGGGTTGTCCGAAAAGCCCATAACACCGAGGGGAGCTGCTCCACCTAGCTCCCCCTCAAGTTCTCCACCTTCTTGTTGAGCAAGTTTACAATGATTTTGTTTGCCGCCTCTACTTGGTCATTGCTCCTTGGTGGTGGACGGAGACAAACCTAAGGTTGATCCCTAGATGGGTACAGAAGCTGATGAACTCCACACTAGCGAACTGTAGCTCATTGTCTGTGACAATGGCCTGAGGCAACCTGTGCCTGCAGATGATCTCTCCCCAAATGAAATTCCTGATGACCTGAGAGGTTACCTTAGCCAATGCCTTGAGCTCTAGCCATTTTGAAAAGTAGTCAATCATGACCAGGAGGAACCTCCTCTTCCCGCTGGTTGGAGGAAAATGCCCAACTAGATCCATCCCCCAGATGGCAAAAGGCCATGGCGTCGTGATGCTTCGGAGCCTTTGAGTGGGAGAGAGTTGGAGGGGGCATACAGTTGACACTTTTGGAACCTCCTTGCAAACTCTTCTGTATCCTTCCTAAGGGAGGGCCAGAAGTATCCTTGCCTAACCACCCTTGCTTCCAAAGTCCTTCCACCTGAATGGCTATCGCACTCTCCCGAGTTCACTTCCTCCTGGATCCTTGGGATCTCTTCCTCTGCCACACATCATGCCAAGAGCCCTGACTGCATCTTCCGTTGTAGCCCTCCCTCATGCATGAGGTAGTGTGTCGCTTTGTGCCTAAAGCCCTTCGCATCTTTGATCTCATCAGGAAGGTTGCCTGTAGTGAAGAAGGCTATGAAGGGATCCACCCACGATGGTCGCTGATCCACTTCCATTAACTCCCCCTCCTTAATCGTCTAATGAAACAGCTCGGTCAAGGTTCCCCCGCCCCAGGGTCAAAACTTGGCAAACTCCTCCCTAGGGACATGCCGAATTGAGAACGCTCGGAACCCACCAATAATCACTCTCACCTTGGATAAGTACATCAGGAGGGTAGGCTCCTGGGCTTCATAATCACCTCTGATCTGCGACGCCACTACCAATGAGTCCATAAGCACTTCTACGTCATGAATCCCGAGCTCCTTAGCCAACTGTAAGCTGGCTATGACGACCTCATACTCTACTTGATTGTTTTTTACTGGGAAGTGCAGCGCCACTGCCTGCTCTATGATGACCCCTTGAGGACTTATTAGTAGTACCCCCCCCTCCTAGGGAGTGCTTCCCCGAGGCTCCGTCAACAAACATCTTCCACGCCCCACACGACAGCGATTTCTCTCCCTCCACCTCCACAATATAGTCAAGCAAGAAGTCGGCCATTGCCTGTTCCTTGATGGAGAGTCATGGCACGAAAGATACATCAAACTATCTTAGCTCGATCAACAACATGGCTAACTGCCCTGAGTGCTCCACCCCCTAGAAAAATCTTACGCAACGGATGGTCTGTCACCATATTAATTGAATGAGCTTGGAAATATGGCATGAGCTTCCTGGCCGAGATGATTAGAGAGAAAGCCAACTTCTCCAGCACGGGGTAGCGGAGCTCCGCCTTCTTCAGTATCCTACTGACGTAGTAGATTGGGAGTTGTTTCTTCCTTTCTTACCTCACCAAAACATAACTTATAGCCTCTGCCCCTACCCTAAGATACAAGGCAAGGTCCTCCCCTTCCTTCGCGCTCTGAAGGAGTGGTGCTTGGGATAATTGAGCCTTCAATGCCCGAAAGGCCTCCTCATATTCCTCTGTCCACTCAAACTTTTAGTTCCCCTGAAGCATTTTAAAGAAAGGTGAACATTTCTCCCCTACACGGGAGATAAACTTACTCAACCCGGCGAGCTTGCCCATCAAACGCTGACCTCTTTAGCATTGTGGGGTGATTCTAACTCCACGATGGCCTTCACTTTATCTGGGTTGGGCTCTACCCTCACTGGGGTTAGAAGGTGCCCAAGGAACTTGCCTCGTCTTGCCCCAAAGGCACACTTCTGGGGGTTCAGCCTCATCTTAAACTTCTACAAGGTCGCGAATGTATCCTCCAGGTCAAGTAGGTGTGAACCCACATCCCCACTCTTCACCATGAGATCATAAACATAGACCTCCTGATTCTTACCCCCCTGAATTTTGAACACCCGATCCATCATGCACTGGTAGGTAGCCCCTGCATTCTTTAGCCCGAAGGGCATCATCTTGTAGCTGAAGCATCCCTCCCTTGTGATGAAGGAGACATCCTTGATGTCAGGGGGATGCTTTCAGATCTGATGGTAACCATAAAAATCATCCAAAAAACTCATAATAGAAAAACTGACGGCTGAATCAACCAGCGCGTCGATCCGAGGCAGGGGGTAGCGATCCTTAAGGAATGATTTATTTAATAAAGAAAAGTCCACACACATTCGCCACCTCCCATCCCCTTTTTTTACCATTACCAAGTTGGAGACCCAGCCTGGGTAATGGATCTCCGAGATAAAACCTGCATCGAGAAGCTTCTTGACCTCCTTACGGATGGGCTCCTCCAGCTTGGTGGCAATGGTCCTCATCTTCTGGCGGATGGGGCGCATCTTGGGGTCCAGGTTCAGACGGTGGCAAGCCACATCTGCATAAATGCCCGACATGTCTGCTGCGCTCTAGGCAAAGACGTCGACGTTATTTTGGATGCACTCCCGCATCCTTGACTGGTCTTCAAAGATTAGGCCGTTATTGACCCTCACCCTCTCTGCCCTCCCTTCCTTGGTGAAGACCTTCTTTTCCACTACTTCCTCCACTGGATCTAGCCGGGACTGCTCCATGCTGGCTGTTTCTTCGACCTTCTATAACTCTTCTTCTCCCCCTGCCTTCTCAATCTCCATTGCCTCCAACAGGCTCTCCCCCAGCCGCTCCACTTCTCCACCTTCCTGGGCCGCAGCCCCAACTTCTCCCTCTACCCCTTCCTTTTCCACATCCTTCTCTCCAGCCTCACCTAGGCTCACCTCCCCCTCCTTTTCACTTTACTCCTGCGTCGTCATCTCCTTCTCCAGCTCCTCTGCCTCCGCCATCTAGGAAATGGTGCTGACTGCAGTCACATAGCACTGACTCGCCACCTTTGGATCCCCCCTGATCCGGACCTGCACTCCTCCACTACTGAACTTCAAACATTGATGGAACGAGGGGACGCAATGAAAGGAATTAATGAGGGGTGCCCAAAGATTGCGTTGTAGGTGTTTGGAGTGTCAACGATGACGAACCGACAGTTCCTCGACACCCCCCCCCCCCCCCAACGTCACATGTAGTCCGACCCCTCCTTAAATTTCCTTCCTCTCCCCTGAGAACCCAAACAACGGTCCATCTAAGGCTATAACCCTTTGTGCCTCCAATTTCATCTCATTAAAATCCTTCTTAAAGATCACATTCACAGAACTCCCATTGTCAACCAGAATCCTGGAGACCGTGAAATTTTCTACTTCCATCTGGATCACCAAGGCGTCACAGAATGGGTCCTCGTAATCGGGCATGTCCTTTGCTGAGAAAGTGATTTTTTCTTCCTGTGGGGGAGTATGGGAGGTCGAGGCGACGCTCCTTCATTATAAGGTTTGGAAGCTACCCTTACGGGGTGGCTTCGATCCCCACTCCCCCATGGAACACCTCGATCCCTCCTCGGGCTCCCACATCCACCCGGTCCTCACATCTATCCTCTCCTCCCCCTATTAAAACTTCCTTAATCCTCATGGGAGGCTGCTATTGGACTTGCCCCCTCACCCCTCTCATCTCCAAGAACTATGGGTAGGTGGTCGTTGTATGACCCCCCACTTGGTGGAAGTCACAAAAGGGCAACACCACTCTGCCTTCTCTCCTCCTTGCTCCTCCCCGAGCTCATCTACTTCCTCCTCTTCCCCTCACGATCTCCATAGCCTCCTGTTGTGGTAGGAGGGGGCCCTCTGTCCCTTCCTCCAAGCTGGCTGGTTGAACCTCCTTTGCTCACAGAAGTTGTCCATTCCCTGGAAACCACGACCCTGCCCCTGGGGGTGTCCTTCCTGTGGCCTAATGCCCAACTTGTTGTTCGGCTTGCGCTGCCCCCAACCTTGGTACTGCCCCTGACCTCGGGGTTCCTCCCTTATTCTCTCCTCTCTCTGCTCCCTCTACCTCATTGCTCCCAACTCCTTACCATTGTCCTCCGCCAACTTAGCTAGCTTCTTAGCAAATATTGGGTTGTCTTCCTCGATCTCGATCTCCTTTGTCGCCCTATCCATCAGCTCCTCGAAGGAGAGGGTGGAACTCTCTTCAACTCCATTCTAAAGAAGCTTGGCCTCAACCCGAGGGTGAATGCAAGAATCATAGTGTACCCCGACATCTCCTGAACCTACAAGATCTCCTCTTGGAACCTATTCACATAGTGTCCCAACCCCTCTTCTGGCTTCTTCTTGATGGTAAAAAAGCACTCCGCTCCCTTCTTCCTTTTCTTAGTCATTGAGAACCTCAATAAGAATCCTCAGCACAAATCCTCAAAGCAGTAGATCGAACTCGCCGGCAACTTGTGTAACCAGTCCCTGGCCTTTTCCTTCAATGTGATGGCAAAAAGCCTACACTTGAAGGCATCTAACATTTTCCTTATGGAAACAGCGTCCTCGAACCACTGCACATGTTGCATGGAGTCATCCCTTCCCGTATAGTATGACATGTCTGGCTCCCTGAACCAATCTGTAACAGGAGCAGAGATGATAAGCTCACTAAAAGGGCTCTCGCCCCCAGCCTACCGAGAGGGCTCCTCCTGCTGTCTCGGTACGCTAGCCGTGTCAGCGCTGTCCGACCCGGGGAAAAGCTCCCACCCGGTGACATCCATCTCGGCAACCTTTGCCGGAATCTCCTTCCCGGGACGCTGTCTGGGAGCGTTCTCACCCAGCGAAGGGGCCACGACCACCAAAACCTAGGGCGTCGCCCACGCTTCTCGTTGAGAAGCCCAGGTGGATGGTTTGGAGAACCACCCGCCTGAAGTCCTCCAACATTCCCAGTGTTACACCACTTCCCCGAGGGGGGCACCTCCAGAACTAGCTCCTTCTCCTTCATCCCCATCCATGGGACTTGACTTGAGATTTTCCTGTGTTAGCTACGGTCCACGCTCACCGCACCATAAATATTGAAGTTAAAAACTTGCCTCAACGAGAGTTCGGTCCTTGGGGTGTATCCAACACCTACTTCTCCCAAACCCTGACCCCTTACTAACAACGAAGAACTAAGAACTAACCCAAAGCCTCAGCTGGGAGGTCCCTCCACTAACCCGGAAGATCTCTGAGCGCTTCCCCTCCAAAGCCAATTGATGGGCAAGGAGAACCTCAGAAATCACTAGCAGATTTTAGAAATTGTGAAAGCCCTGCCTTCTGAGGAACTCTGTATAACACCCCTATCCATCGTATAGCAGATAACAGTAGGTCCGGCTGGGGCCCGACGCCATATACTACGGACATACCGGTTGGTTACGCATTGAAACCATTCAACCAATCATGTCGTCCTACACAACACCTAGCGGAAGCAATTTATTAGGTTGCAAAAGAAATAAGAACCCAGCCACAACAGCATGAATGTCCACTACAATCTCAGGAATGTAAACATACACCAAAAGAGAAATGGCCTTAAGGCCTTACACTGTTCACTTAACAAAAGAAGTGTTTTCATACTTCGGCTCGCAGGCCGGCCATACATGAAAAACGGGAAAGAAACATAAGCAATTAGGCCTTCGAGGGCCGGCACAGCAACAAGGGCTTTAGCCCGCTATTTCTCGCACTGCTCCGCAGCACCTACAAGCCACAAACCACCGCCCGGTGGCAAACAATATCAACGGTCAGTAATGCTGACCAAATTATAATGATCCCGCCACCACAATCGGGGCGGCAATGCTCTTTCCCTGCACTTTATTAGCATAGGCAATTATATAAAGTATTTGCACTTCACCACAGGCGTAGGCTCGCACGGCCACACACCCCGTGCACTCAGGGCTCATTCTCGGCGAACCGGCCAATGTCACGTCAATTCAAGCCATAGACGTTCCCAATCCACGACCGCCTCTTGGACAGTCATCCATATGAGCATTTTGCCTTCCTGGCCTTGGTCACGGCAATTTAAGCCATAGACCGCCGAAGACCCTCATCCATGCCAACGGTCCTACCGAACGACATAGACCGGGTACGGTTCTGCCTGACCCGTGCTCACACCGCAACGGCAATTTAAGCCATATGCGCAGGTCAAGACTCACCGAGTCCCGTTCCCACCACAATAATCACATAACCCGGTTATGTTCACGTTGGCTCCCCGGCCACCGTGTTGGCAAAACACGCTTTTGCCCAATTTTCCGGGTGCACCTTGGAGTTAATCTCCAAGGTTCCCTGATGCAATCTACCACTTAAAAACCCGAAAACACCCAAACATCCGGATTCTTGCCCGGTTCAAATGCAATGCAACATCACTGATCCGGACCAACATGTCCGAATAGGCTTCACACACAATGCCTATGTCCGTTTACGCATACGGACTCTACACAAGGGGGACTTCACATATCTACCCCAAGGAATGCTCCAACTCTTCGCTCACTCGTGCGAGAGGGCTTCCTATGCAAAGGAAAAGAGGGCTTCACATGCCCAAGGATGAGAAATCGTTACCCTTGCATTCTTCCGCGGCGCCATGAAAATCTATGCTGATGAAAAGCACCGCAATCTCCTTGCCTCCGCGGATCCGAAGACGGCTCGCGATTTGGAGCTCCGAATCTCCACCGGCCGCCGGAGTTGACCTCCTTCTTCCTCCTCCAAGCTCTCCCTTCTCTCTAGGTATTAGAGAGAGAGTACCCAAGAGAAATAAGGGTTTTAAAACCCTATTCCCGGCTAAAACCACCCAGGAGCAGCCCCCCACCGTCGGATCCAAAGACAAGGAAACGAACGGCCAGGATTAGATTTGAAAACCCAAAAACTGGGCCAAACACGGGTTCACACACGGCCGTGTGCCTAGCCGTGTAGCTCATTCGCCGTCTCGACCAAAATTGAAAACCAGCAACACGGCATATGACACGGCCTCCGACACTCCCGTGTCGCCTGCGACACGCCTGTGTCGTGACCCGTGTCACGCCCCCCTCCCCCCCCCCCCCCCCCCCCGTGTGCAATTTATCAACACTTCGCAGTCAGAGAGGTACACGGCTTGGTGACACGGCATCAGACACGCCCGTGTCAAACTAGACACGCCCGTGTTCGTGCCCGTGTCATTACCCGTGTACCCAACCGCACAGTCCAGGTATGACACGGCCTGGGACACGCCCGTGTCCTAGGCCGTGTTCCACCACACGACCATCGTCGACCTGTACTGGTTGACTACACGGCCCGAGCTCGACACGGCCTCCGACACGCCCGTGTCGGGGCCCGTGTCACCTGCACCAAAAGCTTGTCTTGGCCAAAATCGATCCCCGACGCTCCTACAACATTTTGGGGTGTTACACTCTGTGGGTCTATTTTTAAATTTCCAATATCCTAAATAACTGAAATACCCCTAGATGGTCTGCCAATAGCCAAACCCCTCTATTCTGAGGAGTTAAATATAGACCTAGGGTCATCCTGGTAGTTTCACCTCTAGACCTTACCTAGCGGGAGCCCTTCCACTGATCTCTATGGGCCTCCTACTTGTATCGAGCGCGAACCTTCTTGCCTACCCTTGATGAAAGCTATAATACTAGAGGGGGTGTTGAGTGGTGAAGCTTCACTCAACGCCAAGAGCCAAAAGGCTCCCGCCGACACGAGGCGCAAGCCCATTTGCCATGCCTGGGCGAGAGCAAAAAGGCTCCAGCCAACACGAGGCGCAAGCCCTTTCGCCTGGTCTTCGTGGGAACCCCCTCGCTTTCCAACCTATTTGGTCTGATTTCAACCCAGAGCAAGCCTAATCCAGGTTTCTAGGGCATCTTGGTCCTACTCAGTGAATATGGGGTTATATAATGCACACACGTGCACTCCTCCCCTTAAAAAGAATTCGTCCACGAATTTTGCGAATAATGGACCGACACCTATAGTCTTATATCAAATTGTAACACCCTTGCTTGTTCTAAGGAATATAACAGCGGGTCTAGACGGGACCCCAGGCCATATTGAATAAACAAATGAAATTGCTACTCAATGAATATTAATCAAAACAATACAACAACGCATAACAGAAATATACGCTAACGGAAGCACTTAAAATAAACTTGAACCGAAATGTCCACATCAATGGGGATGATTAAACATCAATTATATTGTCATGCTCTGGCCTTAGGGCCTTACACACATCAAATATTTAAGCTACTACGTGATTTCCATACATCCGCGTGCAGGCAAGCAATACATAAGAAAGCTATAACAAAACTTGGGCATTCGAGGGCCAGCACAGCATGGGCTCCTGCCTGCTATTTCTCGCTCAGCTCTCCAGCAGCGGTACCTGTACAAACCACAAAGGTATGGCAACAAAATAAGGTAACGAGCCATCTTTTGTTTGCCATTATCTACGAACGTGGTATATAAAGACCCCACCCCATACCCGGGGCGGTGGAACTCCTTCCCTACAGACAAGCAGTAAGTAGATATATCCAAGAGTGTGCACTTTAGGAACCAACCATAACAGACATTGGTGCGACCGGCCAAATGTCTCATGCACTCAGGGCACATTATCGTTGTACCAGATTCCCAGGGTCCCACCACAATCCTCAGTCCTAGACTGATGGCAAAAATGATCTTTCGCTAGTCAGGCACGTAGCCACAACTCTCTCCTATGCCAACCGTAATTCCAAGTACCTAAGGATTCTAGCCGGATAGACTTACTGTTGGCACAGATCAGCCACATATCATTGCTCAAATTTTCGTTTGTACTACGCACAACATGGGTCAACTTTCCCTTCCCGATATTGTATACAAAACTGATGTTATGTAACCAGCCTGGCACTAAAGGCCAATACAGCTGGGCACTCCAGGCTCAAAAGCTCAATAAGCTACCCAACTTGTCTTATGGACACAGAATTTTCAACCACAAAATAGCTCACTAGGAGATACCGCCAGCGGTGGCACTACTATTGGGCGGTATCTGACAGAACTTCAATTCTATCCAATATTCTGAGTATTTCCTTGAGTTTGCCTCCAAGACTCCATACAATACTCTACAGCATTCAGAACCCAAAAATAGCATAAATCACGGAGTCTTCTACGGTGTACAAAGAACATTACAACCATCACCAATCCAGACCAACTGGTCTGGATGGGTTTCACACAGCTTGCCTATGTTCGTACTTCGATTTTGAACTCTATATGCAACTTAAGTCTGGGACGGACTCAATCGACCCGGAGAAAGTCTAGTTTTATGCTAATTAGCGAATGAGGCACTTTTATATGCGAATATAGAAGAAAAATAGGACACGCACATCCTAACAAGAGGAGGAAGATCATTACCCTTGAAGTTCTTTTGGCTCCATGGATCAAAAATCCAAATAAATGGAAAGAACCGCACCAGTTCACTCTTTGTATATCTGGACTCGGCACGCGATTTGGGGATCCAAAGCTCCGGCAATGGTGGGATCTCTCCTTCTCCTTCTTCCTTTGCTCTCCCCTATCTCTAACTATTTAGAAAGAGAAACCCTTGGATAGAATGAGAAAAAACCCTCATCTCACGGCCTTAAACTGATATGAACTACTCCTAATCGTCAGATGCCACTAGAAATTGATGAACGTCCACGATTTAAATATATTTCTTGTACATAGTGCTACCGCCGCACAGTAACAAGTTACTGTCGTGCGGTAACTTAATCGGTGGCTTCTCCAGTAAGCCCACTGTTTAAACTCTCCACAAAAATGCCGATACATGGATGCCCATAACTGGAACACTACCACCATGTGGTAGCATACTACTGTCGAGCGGTTGCCAATTCGATGTGTCGTTACGCCACCTATATCGAAAGGTCCACTATCACCAGCGGTAACACTACTGTAGGGATGTATCTCACCGAGAGCTGTGGCAATTAAATCAGCTACACTACTGTCAGTGCTAGCGTTAGCGTAAATTTTTATTATGCATTGTTGTATAGTTTAGATTAATATTCATTGAATAGCTCTTTTGTTTGTTCATTCAATATGGCATGGTGTTTCGGTCGGACCTTTTGTTATATTCCTTGGAACGAGCAAGGTTGTTACAACTTCCTTCAACCAAAACTCACACTTACTAAACTTTGCATAAAGTTTATGCTCCTGCAGATTCCGCAACATCATCCGTAGATGTTCGGCATGGGTGTCCTCATCTATTGAATGCACAATTAAATCATCAATGAAGACAATCAATAAAACGTCAAGGAATGGCTCGATCACTTGATTCATGAGGCTCATGAACACAAAAGGACCATTCGTGAGGCTGAAGGCATCACAGTGAACTCGTAGTGTCAATAACGGGTGTTAAAAGTAGTCTTAGAGATGTTTGACTCTCTAATACCCAGTTAATAATAACCCGATTACAAATCAAACTTATAAAACACATGAGCACCTCATAGTTGATCAAATAATTCATAGATCTTGGGGAGAGGATAAGTATTCCGGACCGTCAACCTATTTAACTCCATATTACCGATGTACAGTCTCAAGCTACCATCCTTCTTTTTTATAAAGAGCATTGGGGATCCCCATGCAGATGAACTAGGGCAAATAAACCCGGAGTCAATCAACTCCTACAATTGCATTTGATATTTTGTTAATTCCTTTAGAGATATTTGGTATGGGGCTCTAGATACAGGTCTAGCCTCAGATTCCAAATCTATGGTAAACTCCACTGCATGCCATGGTTGCATACTAGGAAACTTCTGAGGGAATATATCAGGAAATTCATTTACCACTACTACCATGTCTAAGTCTAACTTGCTCTCATAAAGAATACATAAGACTATAAATACAACATCACTGGATTTTATTGCTCAAGCGACCTGAAGTGATGCCATTAGCATAGAAGAAATAGGCTTTATACCTTTGAACACAAGTATATTGTGGATGGTGCACTCAAAGAGACTTCCTTCATTTTGCAGTTGATCTTGGCTTTATACTGAGAAAGCCAATCTATACCCAAGATAATATCCAAATCTAGGATATCTAGAACAGTCGCGGTGCCATTGAATTTCTTTACTTCCAAAGTCATCATTAAGGAACATTTTGTTGTTGAATGAACTAGTGATCTGTTAGGCAGGCAGACCACAAGAGATAGACCTTCAAAGAATCAGATTACACTTAAGTCCTTGATAAACTCTCTAAACACAATGAAATGCTTGGCTCCAGTATCGAATAACATTTATGATATCTTATTTCTAACAGAAATGCAACCTGTACTTTATATGATTAGTATTGTTTTACATGACCAAGCACCAAATTATATTTAACAACCAAAAGAAAGGACAATTTGGAATAAGCAAAAACTAAACAAGTTTATGTGCTAGTCACAACATCTTGCAACATATGCCCCTGGGGGAGATCCAAAGCATAAGCTTACTGAGGTTCCTTCTGAAAGTGAGGGATAGATCTTATGATTACTCTAGAGTGGGGTGAATAGAGTATTAAAATGATTTACTGGTTTTTATAGCGGATTAAAATAAAGTGATATATATAAGTATAAAACAGGAAATATCACAGCGCACAAGCACAAAAATAATCAACACAGACGACACAAGAATTATAGTGCTTCTCCAATAAACCTGGGTACATCCACTCTTCTACCACCCTGGTAGGAATCCACTACAGGTTTTTGATCTGGTGCCCTGCAACCACAGGTTTTTTCTCAGGTGCCCTGTCACCACAAGATCTATTTTTCTAAGAGAGATTTTGCAACCCTTTGAGCTTTTGATCAGGTACCCAAAAACCAATCAAAGTTTTTTGATTAGGAGACTTAACAACCAAAAGTATAACTTTTGAAGGGAGTTAAAATCCTGTACACAGTTGGATGAAATAAACAAAAAGTGAAGATGTTCTTCTTTATCAATAATCTGAGAGAAGTCTAGTGGATTCTGATGAAGCAGAAAGCTCCCCCTGATATGAATAGAGTTGATGATCAGGTGAGGGAGTCTTTTTCTCTTCAGGGTGTAGGCCTTCTATTGAGAATTGATCCTTCTAGTAGATGTATCTGAGAGATTGTGAAGATGATCTCAGAATGAAAATTGTTTGCTGGAAGAAAACTGAGGCAGATGAAGAACACTGTGTATATGAGAGCTGTGTTATTCTTCTCTGATTACTGATTGCTCTTCTTTTTCATTAATTCACTGCTTTGTTGTTGTTGTTTCTCATTCCTATATATTTTTATCTTCTGAAGGAAAATCACTTTATATATGATTTGAGATTCAAAACCATTTGAATTATAAATCTTTCCTTTGAAATTCTCTGCATAATTTTTGGGATTCTGAACGGCTAATATTTGTCTTGAATGCATTTCCCTAACTGTCCCATTGAATATGGTAGAGTAATAACTCTATGAAAACCATAATTAATGTTCCCGGAATGGCTATAATCTTGAGAATATTGAGCAGTAATTATCAGAGCATTATTGTCTTAATATAATAGAATTTAAAATCAAACTGATAGTCAAACTGAAAAACTATTAGAGAAGAATAGTCAAACAGAACCCGGAAGGAGTTATTCGAACTAAGCAATGATTTCGTTGACCTAAACTCCAAGTTTGTCGAGCTGAGCTCCATGATTGTCGACTAGAGCCTGGAGTTTGTAGAGATTAATTCTTCATATTCGTCGACCTGAGCTCTAATTTCATCGAGCTGAGCTTAGCTATCGTCGAGATGAGATTTCAGTGTTAAAGACAATTTTTGTCGACCGGAGCTCAGCTTTCGTCAAGCTCAACTCAAAGTTGGAACTCTGAGTTCGTCGAGCTGAGTTCGACTATCGTCGAACTAAATTTCCTGAACTTGAAATCTTCAAAGGAAAAACCCTGGAAAATCCTATGAACCTAGACTATATAAGATGGGTCAATCTAAGCATCCTAATAGTGATCCTAGCCCAAAACAAACCTGGGGTTCCAACAATCTCCCCCTATTTGGGTGAGGATACTATTTACAAAATATAACTATATATATATATCTTGCAGAAAAAACACATTCAGCAGATATATGATAAAGCTATGAAAGATTTTTAAAACAATAACATTACATAGTTCAATAACATAAAAGAATTAGGAATCTATCTTGGAACCTTCAGATGAAGATAGTTTAGTGAATATCATCTTCCTGGTTGGATCTTGATCTTCAAGTTGAGTCATTTTTAGATCTTGATCCCCAAGAATCATTTGAGAGAATGATCTGGGCACTACTGCCTCTGGATGGAGCTGCATATACTAATTAGCATTGAATAAATTTTTCTTTACTTGAAACTTGTCAAACTCTTTCTGCCTGTATGAAGACATGGTTGTGAACTGGGAAGTGTCTTTTCCTTCAGCTCTAGCTTTATTAATCTGAGACAGACCAATAATCTAATTGAATCTATCAATCCTATAGACCGGAACTAATTCAGGTTCATAAGTAGGAGGCAGAGGCCTCTCTGGGCATGATTACTTTTGATGTTCACTTTGAGTTTCTTGTTGGTTGGTTTGCTTTGAATGTTGATCTTGACTGCCTTTGCTTGATCTCTGATGATGATATCTGCCTTGACTTAATCTCTGATGTTGGTGTTGGAACTAGAGCTTCTTCATTGAACATATCCCCCTTCATGGATTTAGAGAGACCTGAACCCAGGCCCCCAGAAGAAGGGACAGAGGAGGAGGAAGCCAGGTTATGTCCAGAAATTGATCCAAAAATGGAGGTTTGATCTGGAAAGGTTGCTGTGAATACCTATTCCTTGATTTCCTGTACTGGAAGTTTTATCCTGATGGTCATAAACTCTTTCAACTGAGGAGCCTCAAACAACTGAAGGATGTTCTTGAAGATTTGATCAGTATGGCTGAAGGAATCGATGTCAATGTCAAACCCTACACAAATTTCATTCCATTGAGGGTCGCCGCCAAAATCGCCATTACCTACAAGAACAAAAGATCAAGTGCAAGAGAACTGGAAAGCCTGGGATGGAGTTCGATGAAAGCCTAATTATAGGTTTTCAGAAGATGAAACGGTGAACTCCATCCGACGCAAAAGAAAATCATCGAACTCTGGCCGGCGAAAAATTTCATGAAGAAATAAAAGTGTCAATCTCAGTTTGAAGAGGGGGAAAACAGTTCGATGTTCTCTATTCAACGAAAAATTTTCTGAACCAAACTTTGTCGATCTCCATTCGACGAAAAGGTTCACAAAGAGATTTCGTCGATCTCGGTTTGACGAAAAATCTCAAGAAGAGTTCACAGATCATCGATCTCCATTCGACGAAAGGTGACCAATTCTTCAACCTCAGACAAAAATAAAATTAAACCTTCTTCATTAATCATACCTAGCAGATTTAAGAAGAACATATGTTTCTTTTCATCCAATGGTTTGGTGAAGATGTCTGCTCTTTGTAAATCAGTAGAGATAAAGACAAGATTAATTTTATTTTTGTCCACACAATCTCTGATGAAATGATGTCTATTTTCTATATGCTTAGTTCTACTATAAAGCACTGGATTTTGTGCAATTGAAATAGCACTAGTATTCTCACAAAAGATTATTGAATTATTTATGTTGAAACCATAATCAAGTAGCTGATTTTGAATCCATAATAACGGTTAGCAGCAACTACCAGCTATCATGTACTCAGCTTCAGCAGTTAATGTTAACACAGATGTTTGTTTCTTGCAAAACCAAGACACAAGCCTATCACCAAGAAACTGACAAGTTCTTGATGTGCTATTCCTATCAACTCTACATCCATCATAGTAAGAATCTGAGAATACAGTTAAGTCAAATTCTGACTCTGTTGGATACCAAAGTCCTAGATTTGGACAACCCTTTATATATCTAAAAATCTTTTTTAATAAAGTTAGGTGAGATTCTTTGGGATTTACTTAATACCTAGCACAAATATAAGTAGCAAACATAATGTCTGGCCTACTAACTGTAAGATACAATAAGGACCCAATAATAGCCCTATATGTTTTTTTATCAACTGGTTTTCCCTGTTCATGAGTATCAACTACAGCATTGGAGGGCATGGGTGTTTTCATTGCTGAGGCATCAGACATCACAAATCTTTTAAGTAGCTCCTTAGCATATAATTATTGGGATATAAATATACCATCAGGGGATTTCTTCACTTGGTGAACAAGGAAGAAGGATAGTTCACCCATGCTACTCATTGCAAACTTTGAATGCATCAGGTCAGAAAACCTTTTGCAAAGTTTTGAATCAGTAGATCCAAATATTATGTCATCTATATAAATTTGAAATAGCAAAATTTTATCCTTATGATGCCTGAAAAACAAAGTTTTATCTACCATACCTCTAGACGATTTATGCCCTAAAAGAAAACTAGCAAAGGTCTCATACCAAGCTCTTGGAGCTTTCTTTAGACCATAAAGGGCTTTATGCAATTTAAAAACATAAGTGGGATAAGTTGAAGAGATAAAACCTAGTTGTTGTGCTACAAACACTTCTTCTTTTAGCTCTCCATTCAAAAATGCACTCTTCATATCCATCTAGTATACTTTGAACTTTTTGAATGCTGCATAAGCAAGAAAAATCCTGATAGCCTCTAGCCTCATATAGGAGCAAAGGTCTGGTCAAAATCTATGCCTTCCTCCTGAGAATAGCCTTGAGCCACCAATCTTGCTATGTTCCTCACAATTGATCCTTGAGCATCCAACTTGTTCCTGAATACCCATTTAGTTCCAATGACTAGATGGCTTTGGGTCTTGGAACTAGATCCCAAACTCTACATCTCTTAAATTGTTTGAGTTCCTCTTACATTGCAATAATCCAGTGGGGATCTTGCTCTGCATCTTTTATGGATTGAGGCTCACTTTGAGAAATGAAGCAAGCATGCATCAAATCTTTGTTAAGTTGATGCCTTATTTGCACACCAGCTTATATATCTCCAATCACTTGAGATATAGGATGATCTCTAAGTGTGACAAGATCAGTGGGTAGAGTTGGTTCTTCAACTACTTGTGGAATTAATTCCTCTTGTGGAATTTCATTAGCCACAACATCTTCAGCATGAATTTCCCGAATATCTTCATCACTATCATCAGCAGTAATTTGTTGAGAAGGATATGATATATCCTCTTGTGTTAGGATTAAATAATCCATTTTCTCACACTGATTTGGTACCTGCAAATTTTCTATGGTAGAAGAATCCTTCTCCTTGTAAAACATGTTAGTCTAATCAAAAGTTACATGTACAGATTCTACCATTTTTAATGTTGATTTGTTATAAACCCTATAAGCCTTGCTGACTTGGGAATATCCAAGGAAAATTCCCTCTGTAGCTTTGGCTTCAAATTTTCTTAAATGTTTATTGTTATTATTATGAATATAACATTTACAACCAAATACTTTAAAATAATATACTTTAGGTTACTTCCCTTAAAGTAATTCATAGGGGGTCTTACCCTTAAGTTTATGAATTAGACTTCCATTCAGAACATAATTTGTTGTGATTATTGCCTCTGCCCAAAAGGATAGGGGCAAGTGAGCATCTGCAAGTAATGTCCTGACAGATTCAATTAGGGTTCTATTTTTCCTTTCAGCTACCCCATTTTGTTTAGGAGTTCTAGGAGCAGAAAAACAATGTTTGATACCTTCCTTCTCACATAATTCTTGTCTGAGAAGAGATTCATACTCAGTGCCATGATCACTTCTGATCAATGCAACTTGAGTAGAGTACTAAATCTGTATGCTCTTAAGAAAGTTTGTAAGAACTTTAAAGTTATCTGACTTATTTTTTAGAAAGAAAACTCAAGTGAATATAGAGAAATCATCAACAATCACTAAGGCATTTGACTTCCCTCCTAAGCTCTGTACTGCAATATATCCAAAAAGTTCCATATGTAGCAAGTACAAGATTCTGGGTGAATCACTTTTATTAATGGATTTAAAACTATTTTTAGTTTGCTTGTCTAATTGACAAGCCCTGTAGAGTCCTTCCTTCTTGTAGGAGACAGAAGGTAGTCCTCTAACAAGGTTGTCCTTAGATAATTTAGCTATTGTCCTAAGGTTTATATGACCAAGTCTCTTATGTCATAATTCATTAGCTTTACTAATCTCATTAAATAAGCAAATTTCTGATTTAGCTAAAATAAAATTAACTAAGTATATGTTTCTTTGTCTAATACTAGTTAAAACAATTTTGTTTTTATCAGAAATAATAGAGCATAAGGACTTGTTAAAAGTTACATGATAACCATCACATAGTTGACTTATGGATATGAGGTTATGCTTTAGTCCATTCACATAAGCTACCTTTTTGAATGTGACTGCTCCAATCTTTACATTTCCATATCCTTCTGTTTGTCCATAATTGGAGTCTCCAAAGATCAATTTGGGTCAAAGCTTTGCTTTAAAGTCACTTAAGTTGGCCTTTGAACCTATCATTTGTTTTGAGCAACCACTATCCAAATACCATTATTCCTCTATGGTAAGATAGTTCTTCACCTGCATAAAAATAAGTTAGTTATTTTTGACCTAGGTTACCTTGGGTCCTTTATTTCTTTCAAAATAATAACTGGAAATATAAGAACAATTAGGTTGATCCTTAAACCTAATGGATGATATCTCCTAGGAGGGATTATCTACTGAGTAAAAGGATTAACAAGTTTTGGTTTTGATTATTAGTTTGATAAAATTAATATTTCTGTTTTGAAATTTTGAGTTCGACGAATTTAATTGAGTTCGTCGATCTGAGTTCGATGAAAAGTATTGATTTCGTCGATCTCGGTTCATAGAATGATAATACTCATTATGTGTGTTCCACGGTCGTCAATCTCTGTTCGACGAAGCATGTTGATTTCGTCGAGCACCCTTGTTTGAGTAAACATACCCAAATTCTGGGTTCAGAGTTTGTCGATCGCCATTCGACGCATAATAATGATTTTGTGGATCTGAGTTTGACGAATTTTGTTGAACATGATTTTTCTGTGAATTTTTATTTTTCTTTGATTTAGTCTTATTTAAAACCTCTGTTTAATTATTAGAATCTTTTTCTATTCCTTTTTTAGAAATGAATTTAATAGGTTTAGATAAAATATTTTTCCCAAGAATATAAGGCTGACTGGATGAAGCACCCAAGCCCAGTTTGCTTTTTAATCTAACATTCATTGTGCTTGTGATGTCCATCAATTTGATAATTCTCCAATTAAGGGATTCTTCAAATATTTTAGCCTTATTTAGTTTACTTTCTAAAGATAATATTTGTTCTGAAGCAGTTTTTAAGTCTTCTTTTAGTTTTGAATTTTCTGAAGAAAAATTATCAAGTTCACTTAATATTTCTCTGAGAAGTTTGATTTCTTTTTCAGATTTAATTAAATCTTTACATAATAATTTAAAGTCTAATTTGAATTGATCAGAAGTCAAATTAAAGTTAGAGATTACTTGGTCTTCCTCTGATTCTGATTCTAACTCAGAGTTGTTGCATGATGCATTGATTACCATCATACAGATCTCTTTAGCTTTTGCTTCTTATTCATCTTCAATGGAGCTAGATGAAGAGTCTGAATAAAAGTCACTCTATATCTCAGCTACAAATCCTCTCTCTTTCTTCATGTATTTGTTGGAAGAGGATTTGTTGGAGTGCTTTCTGGGGTATATCTCATTCTTCTTTTCTTTCTTCTTCTTAGGACATTCTGCTAATATGTGTCCAGATTTCTTGCACTCATAACAAACAATTTCTTTAGTGGGGGTTTTGTCATACCTGGGTTTGTCTTCATTTTTAGAAGACCTTCTCCTGAAGTCCTTCTTGGCCATTTTGTAGAATCTTTTGGCCAGAAGACTCATGAGGTCTTCATTTGCTGGAAGAGATTATTCTTTATCTGTAGCCTGAAAAGCTATGCTTTTCTCTTTCCTTACTGAAGGTGAAGCCACTTGTTCAGCTTCCCTTGTCTTGATAAGCTGCTCATAAGACTTGAGCTTTCAAAATAAGGTCTCTGTTGAGATCTCATTCAAGCTTCTGGCTTCCTTGATTGGCACGATCCTAGATTCCCATGTGCTAGGGAAGCACATAAGGATCTTGTCATTGACTTCTGTCAATGAGATGTCCTTCTTTAGTGTTTTCAGCTCATTGATTATGAGGCTGAGTCTGGTGTACATCTTAGCAACTGATTCAACTTCACCCATCTTTAAATTCTCATATTGAGAAATCAAGTGGGCTCTTCTGCCCTTTCTCTCATCTATAGATCATGCAACCATCCAATTTAGGGAATCCTAGATATCCTTGGCTGAAGTGCATTTAGTAATATTTTGGAATATGTAATCAGACATAGTTTGAGCCAGGATGTTCATTGCTTTGGCATCTATAACTTTCAGCTTCTTCTATACCTCTGTTCACTCAGGTTGTGGAACAGTACTGGTGCTTGTAGTGGCTATTGTAGATGGAGTAGGGGGACCTGACAAAGTAGAATTGTAGATGTCTTCATCAATGGAATTTATATAAAGTTTAATTCTCGTCTTCCAAAGTTCAAACTTACTTAAGTTACACATTAGAGGTCTTGTGCTTGAAAATTCCTTATTTTGTGCCATGATAGAAAATCTAGAGAAGAATAAGATCTATAAGATCTTTGGATCAGGTGTTAGCCTGTACAACCAAGAAATGACCCTCTAATACCAATTGAAAGTGAGGGATAAATCTTATGATTACTCTAGAGGGGGGTGAATAAAGTATTAAAATGAATTACTGGTTTTTATAGCGGATTAAAATAAAGTTATATTAATAAGTATAAAACTGGAAATATCACAGCACACAAGAACCGAAATAATCAATACAGACGACACAAGAATTATAGTGGTTCCCCAATAAACCTGGGTACAAACATCTTCTACCACCCTGGTAGGAATCCACTACAAGTTTTTGATCAGGTGTCTTGCCACCACAAGTTTTTGCTCTGGTGCCCTGTCACCACAAGATCTATTTTTCAAAGGGAGATCTAACAACCATTTGAGCTTTTGATTAGGTGCCAAAAACCATTCTAAGTCTTTTGATCAGGAGACTTAACAACCAAAAGTCTAACTTTTGAAGGGAGTTAAAACCCTGTACACAGTTGGAATAAACAAAAAGTGAAGATTTTCTTCTCTGTCAATAATCTGAGAGAAGACTAGTGGATTCTAATGAAGCAGAAAGCTTCCCTTGATATGAATAGAGTTGATGATAAGGTGAGGGAGTCCTTCTCTCTTTAGGGTGTAGGCCTTCTATTGAGAATTGCTCCTTCAAGTAGTTGTATCTGAGAGATTGTGAAGATGATCTCAGAATGAAGATTGTTTGCTGGAAGAAAACTGAGGCAGATGAAGAATATTATGTGTATAAGAGATGTGTTGTTCTTCACTGATTACTGATTGGTCTTCTTTTTCACTGATTCACTGCCTTATTGTTGTTGCTTCTCATTCCTATATATTTTTATCTTCTGAAGGAAAATCACTTTATATATGATTTGAGATTCAAAACCATCTGAATTTTAAATATTTCCTTTGAAATTCTCTGCATAATTTTTGGGATTCTAAACAGCTAATATTTGTCTTGAATGCATTTCCCTAACTGTCCCATTGAATATGGTAGAGTAATAACTCTGTGAAAACCATAATTAATGCTTCCCGGAACAGCTATATTCTTGAGAATATTGAGCATTAATTATCAGAGCATTATTGTCTTAATATAATAGAATTTGAAATCAAACTGATAGTCAAACTGAGAAACTACAGAGAAGAATAGTCGAACAGAACCTGGAAGGAGTTAGTCGAACTCAGCAATGATTTCGTCGACCTAAACTCCAAGTTCGTCGAGCTAAGAATTCTCCTTCGTCGAGCTGAGCTCCAAGATCGTTGACCAGAGCCTGGAGTTCGTCGAGCTTAATTCTTCATATTCGTCGAACTGAGCTCTAATTTCGTCGAGCTGAACTTGGTTATCATCGATCTGAGATTGCAGAGTTAAAGACAAATTTCGTCGACCGGAGCTCATCTTTCGTCGAGATCAACTCAGAGTTGGAACTCTGAGTTCGTAGAGCTGAGCTAGACTTTATTCGAGCTTAGTTTGACTATCGTCGAACTAAATTTCCTGAACTTTAAATCTTTAAAGGCAAAACCTTGGAAAATCCTATGACCCTAGACTATACAAAATGGGTCAATTTAAGCATCCTTATAGTGATCCTAGCCCAAATCAAACCTGGGGTTCCAACACCTACTGCTTTCCCGGATTTTCATTGCCATGAACTCTACCTTTCACCGAAGGTGCTAAGTCATTGTCCTGATGGACTATCCTCCGAGGACACTTGGACCTCAAATGTCCTGGTAGATGGTAATGGTATCAGTTTCCTCGAAAAGATACACTTCCTTTTGGAGGCTGAGTCTGCTGAGAAGGCACTACAACTGGAAGCTTCTTCTCATACTTCTCTTTAGATTAATCATGGCCTCCAAACTTCAGATCTCCTTAGAATCTACTACGGTCACAAGGAAACATCTTCTTCCTACTAAGCTTCTGGTCTGCTACTAGCGGTGTATAGGTCACTTCTGATCTCTTCTTCTAGCTTTAAATCGCCATTTGATCTACAATCCTCGATAAAAGTGCTTCGCAGCATCTTGATCAATAAGAGAATAGTTTCTCGCAAAGCGATCTAGATGCCAAAATTCTCGTTGATACTCCATCATTGAGAGTTTCCCCTGGCAGAAGTGATGGAATCTCTCTTGCAGCTCCTCTCTATCCACAACAGGAATGAAGTGATCCAAAAACATATTTGAGAATTTCTTCCACCAATGTCTGGGAGAAAACATTTTCGAAAAGTGGATGTATACACCGATCTCCACCACTGCATGGCATAATGCTCAAGCAGAGTAACCACCAATATAACATCCATATTTTTCAGGCACCTCATGCCCATAAGATATTCTTGAACCAAATCCAACCATTCTTCTGTCTGTGTTATTGTCTTCATACCCTTGAAAGATGGAGGTGACAATCTCCTAAAAACACTTATCAAGTCAGTCTGAGGCATCAGTAACTAAGCATTCCTCTGATTTAAGGAAGCACGAAACGTCTCATGAATAACTGAGAGAGTTTTTCCCATCTCGGTTTGATCGAAAGGAAAAGTAGTAGTGGGCTAGACTACATGTGCAGGTGGAACAAGCTCAGGAGGTAAAGGAGGTTGTGGATCTCTTAATACAGTAGTGGGTGTCATAGTACGATTACCCTGAATGGTGGCCTCTTGGATCTATGGAATTAATGTAAGGTTAGGTCACGCACGAAGTTTTGGAAAAAATACTATCCTTAATCAAGAAAGAATATGTTGTAATTATATGATCATCTTAATGGCCCACCATCTTCCATGAAGTTCATATTCAAACTCGAAGAATCTAGGTAAGCTTATGCTAGTAACTTTTATACTTAGAGAAGAGAAGGAGGAAGCTAGAAGTTATAATAACTCATACAAAATCCTACTTGTGGCTGATACCAAATGTAAAATCCCTCTATCAAACAAAATAGAGAGCATATTTTATGTTTGGTGCAACTGTCATATGGTGATTCCATGAGCATAGTTACCCATTGCCATGTGACGCTTACCCTGCCGGCCAAATATCACAATCCACATTAAAGTATAAGTAAGAGTACAAATGTATAACAAAAGTCTAAACATGAAGTAGTACTAGTATAAGAAAACCAAGTCATCAAAGATACACACATATCGAGTCTCAAACAGAAAGTAATAAAGTCTAGACAAAAGGGCTACATAAACAAATGCAATAAACATAAGTAAAATTAGTCTAGGATAAAAATCTCCACGACACTCATAGCCACTAGATCATCAGATGAATCTGTGGAAGTGTCTAGTAATGGTGATGTTCTAACATCTTTTGAATATCTCTTCTTCTACCTTGGTACGGGTTGAACCTCAGAGGAGGCACCCGCTACGGACTTGCTAGTCCTTTCTCCTGCGGTGTTTAATTTTAAAATATTAGTTATCAACAATTAAGTAACATCCTCCCGCACCTTGCTGAACCTTAGGTCATAAAGCAAAAAGGTTCATACAACTTAAAAGTTATCAAACATAGGATTATGTTTTTTATTTATGTTAATAAGTCCAAACATAAATATGGTAAAATATAAAGTAACTTACTAGGTTAGAAAGCGCATACTAACTCACATAATAAGCGTCCTTGGTGAGTACAATCATAAAAATCATTACTTATCATATTACGGTGCTCATACACCAAATAAGATAAGTGTCTAAGGTGATAATACATCAATCTAGGCAATGTAAGCTATCAAGTATAATTATGCAAACAACGAGCTAACACATGCTCTATGTTAGACACCATCATGTACACATGATCTATGATTTATGCCGACACCAACAACCTTATAAAGTAGGAAGTGATCATGTGGGCCTTATCGTAGTCGCAAGATGATAACAACGGTTTAGTTAACATCGCTTCTAGGGAAGTAACACACAACTCACCATAGGCCCGAGTGTACGAGTAAAACTTAAACTAAGTTTGAGTTAATGACCAAGTCAAATGCACAACACTGTGAATAACTCTAGTTTCAACAATGCATAGCCTACCGAGGTAAAATGCCTTAAAAAGCAGCTAAGGATTACCTCAAGATTCACCGCCTCTTAGTGTCATCTCTTAGACACCTGTTAGTGTGCACTATTTGGAAGAGATGGAGGGACCCGCCACAAAATGATAAAATTTTTCATAATTATGATAGAGACTCATGCATACACATAACTTTATAGTATAAGACAAAGATACGTCTTAATCATGGATACAGTTATTGTAATGCCACCGAAATTTTACACAGAAATAGCTCTCTAGATGCTACCACCAAGCGGCAGTGTTAGCATCGGCGGTAGTGTAATGCCCCTAATTTTCTAAGGTTCATTTAAATTCTTTTAGTGACGTGTTTTGACATCAGGGCGTTACTTTGACGCTTGATTAACGGGTGCCATTGTTGGAGCGTGGCTTTTCGCTCATTGGTACCTGGGGTTTTGACATAGAATGTTAGCATGGCTAATTTCTTTTGAGTTTTTATATTCCCTTGCGAGCCGGGGTTCGTTTTGGAATATGGCGTAGCCTTTTTGTGAATGTTGTGTTTTAACTACGGGGAGTGTTTACCTGAGTTTGGTTTGTCAGATTTTGATTTCGACTTCATCGTTGGATTCATAGAATCGGTATTTAGCTACGGTGCGATTTTCATAGAAACTTGACTTAGTGAGAGTTTTTGTCAATCGTACGTTTTAATATTAATAATAATATATTATATTATTTAGCCTCTATAAATAGCCTTGCGATTAGACGTAATCCTATTCATCGTTTTCTTCCCAAAACCGTCGGCATGTTGCAAAAGAGCAAGAACGACGGACACTTTGAAGCTTTCGGCAGCCGATTGCAGGAGCTTTAGTGCTCGAAATCATCGTCGGAGAGTAGATCTGGATAGCTCTTACCAAGATCTACGTTTCTACAGTGAGTTTTTCCCATTTTATGAAATTTTTTGTGTTAGGAATTTCGTTTTTACCCTCCTTCATCCTGAAAAGTTTCAGGATTTGTTGTTTAGGTGTTTTTGCGGCCAAATCCGAGAAGAGGTGTGGTTGTGCGGCCGGGTTTTTGCAAGATCGAGGAAAGTGGTGACTTCTTCCCCTTGCCAAGTTTTCCTTTCATAGTGCATTTTCTGCTTCTATCTTTTCCTCCTTAGTATTTAGGAGTATCGTCAGGTTCGTCCCTTGCCGACCTGCTAGTCAATGTAGTTTTACGGCAAGGTTTAGCCTAGTTGATTCTGTAGGTGATAGCCGGGTGTATAGATTAGGGAATAAATCTAGAAAGGTATTTCTGTCACACTAGACTGTTAGACAAGGATAATCTGTCGAGTATAGAACTGTTGACTTAAGCCGAATTTTCATTGTATTATCATTAACTTAAGTCAAATTCGTCGTATATGGGTAGGTAGAATTTTTCAGCTATAGGATGAGATTGGTCTAAGTAAAATTCGGTGAGTTTCAATAGGAGCAAAGTCAAATTCGTCAAGTATCTGATGTTAATTCGTCGGGTAATGCTTGGCATTGAGTTAAGTCAAATTCATCAAGTATTAGGTGTTGAGTCGACGAATATAAGTTTGGCGTTTATTTAAGTCCAATTCGTCGAGTATTAGGCGTTGAGTCGACGAATATCAGCTTGGCGTTGAGTGATGTAATAGACAAAGTTAAAATCATCGAGTATCAGGCGTTGAAATCTTCGAGTATTAGGCTTGGAGCTGAGAGCGTTGAGTGATCCTTGAGCCTAAGTGAAATTCGTGAAGTAAACTCGATGAATTCGTCAAGTAATGCTAGTTGATGTTGATTTTGTCGAGTGATGTTTGGAGCTATGTCAAAAGCATTGAGTGCGCTAAATGCACTCAACGCGGCGTTGAGTGAAACAGCATTGAGTGTAACCTTGGTGTATAGTAGCTTCGGAGCTAAGTCAAAAGCGTTGAGTGGACTAAACACGGCATTGAGTGGACTCAACGTGGAGTTGAGTGGACTCAACGTGGCATTGAGTGGAGGTAATATCATTGAGTTTAGCTAGTTAGCATCGAGTGCATTGAATGCACTCAACGTGGCGTCGAGTGTACTCGATGCTTTTCCCTGGACTTAGTATTTTTAGCCGATTCGTCGAGTATACTCAACGATTCATATTGGACTTAGAAATTTCTCGCCGAATTAAGTTGAGTTCGACGAGTATGACTTCGAGTGATTTGTTACTTTAGTGTTTTGGGATGTTTAGTGTGTCATTTGTGTTAGCAATGGATAAAGGACCACCAACCCAATGCCAAATTGTGAATCATTACACTGCTAGAGTTATCTATGGACTATGGGGTTAAGTTGGACAAAGTGGCCATCACCATTGTACCTTATTTATATGTTTGGATTGATGGGTTGAGTTAGATGTTGAGGCCACCACCCTAATGTCTTGTTGAGACAATTGGACTGTCGAGTTGTGTTGGAAAATGTTGCCACCACCACATTACCTTCTTGAAATATGCTGAATCTGTAAGTTCGGGTTTGATAATGTGGCCACCGACTCAGGACCATTTCTTACTAGTGGTAATGATTCATATGAGTAGAGTTATTAAGTCTCCTTCCTCGTATTGTATAGGTTTATGTTATTCTGCTTGCTTTTGCATATATTCTCGAAGCATGGATTCGTTTCGCACTTGGTGCAACTTTCTTACTTTCGAACTCAATAAGTAATCTTTTGCCAAAGTCATATGATTAATTTGCTGAGTTTTGTCAGTTTCCTCTTGATGGGTTGGTAACCCATTAATTATTATTGGATTATTGCTAACCTCTTTACTCTTGTTCGCTTATTCTTGTTGAGGTGTTCTTTCTTTGAATGCCTCGGGTTTGGAAATGTAGTCGGTTGAGCGGCTAGTGTTGGTTTTTGACTGGTGGCTGTAGTTGTCTCTTTTCCTCACTGATTGTGAGGTAGTGTGTTGTTTTTCTCTTGTTCAGACATACATATATTTTATTTTGTTCGTGTCAGGTTGTTGACACCCACTGGATTTTGTTTAATGTTAAGCACTGTCTAGCTGCTAAGCCTTTTTTATATGATTGTGTGGATTTACTTGCTCTCTAGGAAGGTTTTATGCTAGGTTGCATGTTAGATATTTTAATTTATAAAAGTACTTCTTTCTCATGCATATCATCTTATAAAAGCTAAAGTAACTATATCTTTTTGAACGTACAAACTAATATTTATACGTATACTAAATCTAGAGTCTTGCATACCATGAGTTGTCCTAAATGGATGTTTTTGCTCATGTAGGATGTCAAATAATATAATCAAACTATTTTTTGTAGCGTATAATTATAATTTCAATTGTGGACTAGTTGATCCACTGAGCTGAGGGATACGGCCATCCAAAACTTAACTTAAAACATGATTTTTCTCACATCATTACTTAGTATTTTCATAAACTGTGTTGGGATTGGTGTTTGCCTGAACGTCTGCAGTTATACCTTACACAGTGTGGCATCACGGCACATGTTTTCTCTTACTCTGATATACATTTAAATTCGGAGAAAATGCGAGTTGTGATAGTTGGTATCAAAGCGAGGTTGTTTGACAATTGGTCGAGCAACCATCTCATGTTAGTTTTAGTTGTCTTGTTCCATTGCATACACACACCGATGTGTCATCAATACGTCTTGGCTGAAGCATGAACACTACACACATAAGCATGATAAGAAGTATACGAGACATATTATATAGTATGGGATACATAATATGTGTTTGTATATGGATCTTCATAGGAGGCAACATGTGACTGTTATGTAGTATAGGATGCATAACAATCATCACATGAATGCACATTAGATTTTGATTTTTGTCTCATGAGATATTATATAGTATGGGATGCATAATATTTCTTGTGTACGCCGCTCATAACATGCACTAAGGTTATTAGATTGCATAGCATAACTTGCAAGACATAGCATTGCATTAGCACACGTGCTAAGCTAAAGATTTACATGATGACACATGTACACACATGGTTTTGAGTCAAAAAGGAATATGAATTCATGCATTCATGGTCTATGCACATGATTTAGTGGGATGACGTATAATATCATAAGTTAAGGCATGACATCATTAATGAAATTCCCAGAGCAAGTTAGCAGCTTAAGCAAGTATTTGTACATGTATTCTCTGAACTAAGTTGTGTAATTCTAGCAGTAAGCTTGGTTTAGATTAATTGTTTGTTGTGTTATTAGAATGTTGAGGTGTCCTGTGACGAGGTCGACTCCCCAATCTGAGGGAGAGTCGTTTGGAGCTCAAAATGAGGCTATGATAGAAGGACTGCGATAGAGCAATGAGGCCCTATCTAGGCAGATGTTGGAGATGCAGTTGCAGATCTAGGCCTTATTGTTTGTTATTTCTGAGCAACCGATTACAATGCAAAACCCTTTTGTGGGTCAAGCTATTCTTGTTCCCCCTGCTCCTTTGGTGTCCCCAGCTATGTTGACACAAGAGATGAACTTTATCTCGCATTTCCAGCGATTAGGACCTCCTACCTACGATAGTAGCGCAAATTTCATGGCTTTGGACGACTGGATTATAGCTATAGAGGAGATGTTCTCTTACTTAGGGGTTTCTGTCGGCCAGAGAGTAATGGTTGTTGCCTACCAGCTAAAGGATCTAGCTAAGAGCTGGTGGTTGAGAGAAAAGGAGAACTTGAAGGACGGATGTTCATGGGAAGCCTTCAAGTAGCTATTGTTGAGAAAGTTTGTATCTTCGGTCGAGCAAGACTGCTTGATGAATGATTTCCTTCATCTGAAGCAAAGAAAACTCACAGTGAGTGATTATAAAGTGGAGTTTAGCAAATTGAGTCAGTTTGCCCCGGACCTGGTATCCTCGGAATCTAGTAGGGTGAAACACTTTCTTGGTGGTCTAAGGAATGACATCCAGCAGCTGACCAACGCTTATGGATTAGAAAGTTATGCTGAAGTGGTAGAAGCCTCTCTAAAGGTCGAAGCAATCGACAATGCTAAGAATCGAGGCCAACAAATGAGGAAAGATAAGATGAAGTTAGAAGAGGTTAAGAACTCTAAATAATCTGGTCCTACTTCAAGGAAGAGAAGCAAGGAGGTCTGTAGTTTCTATGGTCGGTCAAGCCGCCCGTTTGAGAAATGTTTCAAGAAATTCGGAGCTAAGAAGAAGGAGCAAGTGCATGTTATCCAGGGCACTCCCAAAGGAGATCTTGTATGTACTCTGTGCAAGCGAAAGGGGCACGATGCTTTCCATTGCTGGTTTAAGGAAAAGGTCTGCTTTCAGTGTGGACAGAAGGGGAATGTTAAGTCAAATTGCCCGCAGTCTCAGCCAATATTGCAGCTAGTTCCACTTCAGGCTTTGCCGCCGCAGTAGTATTTGGACAAAGGGAAGGGCAAGCTGAATGTGGTGACCTTGGAGGATGCACAGACATCTACCCGGGTGATGGAGATGTTGCTGATGCGGCCGTCATTGATCACCGTCTGAGAGAGTTCGTGGATTGGGACGATCGTTGCCGCAAGCTCGAGGATGGGACTCTACCACGACGCCAACACCGCCGTCGCTATTAAATAAAATATATAATTATAAATTAAATAATTATAATTATATATTTTATCAAATTATTATTTTTAGCAATTTATATTTAATGCAATTTTTTAATTTAAGCATTTTTATTTCCAAGCACTTCTTTATAGTATTTTTATTTCATGTGTTAAAATGGGTGCATATAACCATGATTTGTCATTTGAATTTTGAAATTTGAATTGGGGGATTGATTCAGTGGTGTAGGCTATAAATAGCCATGTTTATGAAGAATTGATTAGAGAATGAATGAAAATTAAAAAAACAAATCTTGATTGAGATTTGCCCCTCCTCCTCTCTCTTTCCCCTCTTGGAAAATTCGGCTCCTCCTCCCCTCTCTTTGGTCGTCGGCCACCTCTCTTCCCCTCCCTCTATTCGGCCTCCTCTCTACCACCTCCTCCCTCTACTTTCATCTCTAAGGAAAAAGCGACCCCCTCCTTACATCATCAAGTTTGGCCAACCCCTAGCCGCCAACCACCATCACCCTCACAAAATCCGACCACCATCACCCTCATAAGAAAACCGACCACTCGCCTTCCTTCCTTCAAAACCCGACCAGCCCATACCCTTTTGGTGAAATTCGACCAAGGCAAAGAGATTCCTCCTTGAGAATCTAACATCGGCATGAAGCGACGAAGGCGGACGAGTTTCTCTGCATTCGGCATAACTCCGGCGGAGCCGTTGAAGAGCAATCCAAGATAGTGAAATCGGAATAATCCATTCCGATTGGGTAATGAGAACTTCTACCTTCATGTGATTTATTTTTCCTAGATTATTCTTGTGATGGTAAATTATAGCGTAGATTCCTGATAGCCTTAAAATAATCGTGGTTTTCTTCGATCGATTTTGTGTCTATCTTGATTGATTTTATTTTTGAGTGGATTGGGAAACCTCGTTTACTTTTTGTTGGGAGAGATCTACCGTTTCCGAATCGTAATTTTTGGACGATTCTTTAGTTTTACACCCGGATGAGAATTTTTTGATGTCGTCACTGTTGGGTCACATTTATAATGATTTGGATGTTATCCTGGGTTTGATTTTGTCGACCCTTCCTCCTAACTATTTGCCCATATAAGTTGACTTACAAGGACATGAAATCGGTAGTCCTAGTCTGAATTTTTGTGTCATGCCCACTTTATTAGTTCCTATATTGGCTTTGTCTCATCATATAGATATTCCTAAGTTGAGCGTAGTAGTATTTGGACTGTACACCGCACCCCGTAGATCTGCCTATGTGTCGCATTTGACTTCTCATTATTATGCATTTACGTCTACGGTTATGTCCTCGACTATGACTTATTCTGATTCTTTGGCAATTATGCCTCTGGATGTGGTGTCCCCTATATATACTTATATACTACACCTGGTTGCACGCATTTACCCACCGCCTTACGATGACCCTCATTTCCACACGTTAGTGACCACAGTCAGGCCCCATGAGTTATATCGCTCGCACATCTTTTCACATACGGGAGCGTCAAACTCTATTATTTATGATGAACAGTTCTCCTTGGCATATCTTCATTACAAGCGTGAAAATATAAAATATAAAATTAGAACTGCGAATTTGGAGCCAAAGAAAATCATCCTTGATAATACGGCTCCTGTGCCCCCTGACTTAACCCCCTTATCCTCGGTATTTGGGTTGAGTCATGTAGCACATGGGTTCACTCCTCACGGTAGTAAGATACTTAGGCACACATTTAAAAAATTAATCACTCAATTTGCGTCCTATTTCTTACATGCAAGCTTATCACAGAATGAGATCGTGCACGGATATACAACACCAATGCATGTTAACTTGATTTCGTTATCATCATATTATAGGACAAGTCAATTCGCACAAGATTTTTTCTCTCATGTTCAAAATTTATTTAAGCGCATTAGTGAAGCGCTAGACACACATTATACATCTTATCAATTTCATGCTAACATTCATAAAAGAGCGTCTCACTTTAAGGTTGGTGATTTAGTTTTGGTGCGTCTCATCCCTGAACGGATGCCTTCAGGCACTATAGAAAAGTTGGCGAATCGGAGAGCTAGACCTTTTCGGATATTAAATAAATTAGGAGAAAACGCATATCTTTTGAAGTTACCCACTGATTGGTGTATTTCCCCTATTTTTAATGTTTCTGATTTAACGGCATATGTTTCTCCACCACTTGAATTATCTGCCTGTTTGTTTAGTTCTACTACATTTTTTAATGGGTTGGGGGTGAGTTTGTTTTTGGATCTCTCTTTTCATCGGTCTTCACTGGAGGTATGTTGGTTGTTGATGTAAAAACTTTTTCTCCTTTATTGCCTAATGCTTTTCCAAGGTTCCCCAGGACCACCTTTTTGCATGACAGGATACTCCAAGATGAAGTGATCTCCTCCCCACGTGGTGATGTTTGCCGCTCCTTGATTTGATGTTGTGATCTTCCGGCCTCTGAAGACTCTTGGTTTCTTAATTCGGAGGTGGCTCTTATGGATGATGCTCTCCCGCACCAGTACATTTAGATCAACACATCGGAGATGAGTACTTTTAAGCGTGGGGGGATTGATGGAGATGTTGCTGATGCGGCCGCCATTGATCCCCGTCTGAGAGAGTTTATGGATTGGTACGATCATTGCCGCAAGCTCGAGGATGGTACTCTACCACGACGCCAATGCCGCCATCGCTATTAAATAAAAAATATATTTATAAATTAAATAATTATAATTATATATTTTATCAAATTATTATTTTTAGAAATTTCTATTTAATGCAATTTTTAATTTAAGTTTTTTTATTTCCAAGCACTTCTTTATAGTATTTTATTTCATGTATTAAGATAGGTGCATATAACCATCATTTGTCATTTGAATTTTTAAATTCGAATTGGGGAATTGATTGAGTGGTGTAGGCTCTAAATAGCCATATTTATGAAGAATTGATTAGAGAATGAATGAAAATTAAAAAACCTAATCTCTATTGAGATTTTCCCCTCCTCCTCTCTCTTTACCCTCTTGGAAAATTTAGCTCCTCCTCCCCTTTCTTTATTTGCCGGCCATCTCTCTTCCGCTCCCTCTATTCGGCCTCCTTTCTACCACCTCCTCCCTCTCCTTTCATCTCTAAGCAAAACTTACCCCCTCCTTGCATCATCAAGTTTGGCCAACCCCTAGCCGCTAACCACCATCACCCTCACAAAAGCCGACCACCATCACCCTCACAAGAAAACTGACCACTCTCCTTCCTTCAAAACCTGACCACCCCATACCCTTTTGGGAAATTCGGCAAAGGCAAAGAGATTCCTCCTTGAGAATCTATCACTGGCATGAAGCGACGAAGGCAGACGAGTTTCTCTCAATCCGGCATAACTCTGGCAGAGCCGTTGAAGTGTAATCCAAGATAGTAAAATCGGAATCATCCATTCTGATTTGGTGATGAGAACTTCTACCTTTGTGTGATTTTATTTTCCTATATTATTCTTGTGGTGGTAAATTATAGCGTTGATTCTTGATAGCCTTAAAATAATCGTGGTTTTCTTCGATCGATTTTGTGTCTATCTTGATTGATTTAATTTTTGATTGGATTGGTGAACCTTGTTTACTTTTTGTTGGGAGAGATCTGTCATTTCTGAATCGTAATTTTTGGTAGATCTCTTTTAGTATAACCTTGGCTCGATCGGACTGGGTGGGTCCTTTTAGCCGGAAAGAATATTAACATATAGTCTTTATTTTATCCTAATCGGTTTGTCTACCTGTACATTAGCATTTAATTGATATAATTGCTTAGTGTGTGCGCTGCGTTGGATGTTTTGTGCAAGTGTAGAATTGGATAATAGAGAGGCATTCGTGTGTGTCCGTAGATCTTTTCGGTGTCAACGTATGGGCCTACATCACCTGGTGATCTTAGGTTAGATCCTAACCTAGTTTTGTTTTCAGCTCATAGTTGTAGTTTCGATGTTGTTCTATTAGTTATGTTAGGAATTTTATAGGGAGGCTTAAGGTAAAGAACCGTTGGGCGCGTGTTCTTTTTGATTCTAGTGCTACCCACTTGTTCGTGGATAGGGCCTTTGTAGAGCACCATCGTTTGACTCTCGATCAAGTTGGAGATGCATTTCATGTCAAGTTTCCCTCTGTTAATTCGGTGGTGTCAGTTCAGGGTATCCTGGCTTGTATGATTCTTTTAGGCAATTTCCTAGCTGTTGCTGATTTGAAAGTGATAGACCTGGGAGACTTCGATGTGATCTTGGGCATGGACTGGTTGTCTAGATATAATGGGGTCATTCAGTTCAAGGTCAAGCATTTGGACTTCAGAATGGACAACGACCAACCAAGGAGTATGTATGGTTACCCGCATAAGGATTCCCTGATTGTTTCAGCGGTATGTGCTCGGAAGCTTTTAGACTCCGGCTATTTTGCTTATTTGGTTTCTGTTTTGGAAACCGATAGTAGTTTGTCGCATGTCGAAGATGTTCCGATGGTGCGTGAGTTTCCTGATGTTTTCCCATATAATATTCCCGATCTCCCACCTGAGAAAGATGTAGAGTTTGTATAGACCTAGAGTTGGGCACTCGTCCAATTGCTAAGTCACCGTACTGAATGGCCCCTTGTGAGCTGGAAGAGATGTGTACCCAGCTGGATGAGTTGTTCCAGAACGGATTTAATAGGCCGAGTTCTTGGCCATGGGGTGCTCCCTTTTTGTTTGTAAAGAAGAAGGATGGATCCATGAGGCTGTGCATTGACTATAGGGAACTGAATAAGGTAACTATCAAGAACAGGTATCTCTTTCCGTGAATAGATGATTTATTTGATCAGTTGTGTTGTAGTACTATGTTTTCGAAGATTGACCTTCGTTCAGGCTACCATCAGTTGATGATTCGTGAGATGGATATTCCACGGACTGCTTTTTGTTCTCGGCATGGACATTTTGATTTCTTGGTGATGTCCTTTGGTTTGACTAATGTACCCTCTGCCTTCATGAACATGATGAACAGGGTGTTCAAATATTTTCTAGACCGTTTTGTGGTCATGTTTATAGATGATGTATTAGTTTATTCCTACAATACTGAGGAGCATGCCAAGCACTTGTGGTTTGTTTTGGCTGCCTTGAGAGAGCATAAGTTGTATGCTAAGTTAAGTAAGTGTGAGTTTTGGCTACCTCAGGTTTCCTTTCTGGGTCATGTTGTTAATAAGGATTGAATTTCTTTTGACCCAGAGAATATTTCTATCGTAATGGATTGGAAACCTACCACACCCAAAGAGATAAGAAGTTTCCTGGGGTTTGCATGTAACGTCCCAATTCGCGCTAGGCCCCTTGATTGCGTATTTGAGTCAAGGGGGCTGTGGTGAGCCCAATGGGGGATGTGGGTGAACAGGTGCGGACGTGCGGGAAATGAGGAAAACAAGGCAAAACAGCATTTTTGGCTGACACGGGTATGGACACGGCCGTGTCCATACCCGTGTGCCTCATAAAAATAGGTTTACCAGTCAGAGAGGTACACGGGCATTGGGATACGGGCGTGTCCCTAGCCGTGTGCCAAGGACACGGGTTGGGACACGGGCGTGTCCCTAGCCGTGTGCCAAGGACACGGGTCGGGACACGGCCGTGTCTCTACCCGTGTGCCGCAACCCTGACCCGGCAGAAAGTGGTTCTGGGAGGAACACGGCCCTAGACACGGCATGCCACACGGCCGTGTCACCTGAACACGGGTAGGAACACGGCCGTGTGCCTACCCGTGTCTGCGATGTATAAAAAGGAAAAAGTTGGGAAACCCTAGCATTTCATCTCCTTTCTTCTGCCCCGAAATTTCTGAGAGGGTTCTTGGCTGGAGGAGGAGGAAGAGCTTGCCGGAGCCATCCTTGGAGGAATCAAAACGCCGCCACCGTCAAGGGAAAAACAATGCCGCCGCGAAGGAGTGCGAGGCTCATGGCCGGCCATGGTGGTACCGCTGGACTTGAGGTGAGCTTCCTCCCCTCTCCCTTGGTGCTAGATCTATAGTTATTTTAGGAGAGACATCGACTCCATAGAGTCTTGATGGTGAGGAGGAGAGTTCTTAGGATAAACCATGCCTAGGTTTTAGGCTTAGTCTCCCTCAACCTTCTCATCATTCAAAGTGGAGATGAGAGGGGTTTTCGTTGGGGGTTTGGCTTTGAAAGGAGAAATAAGGTTGGGTGTGATTTCTGGAGAAGTTTATGCGAGGTCGTTGCAAGGAAGAAGATGAACGGATGCCGTTCATCTCGCCTTAAGATGCGTGCAGAAATCTGATTTCTGCACGCGGCGACCTTCGTGGCCAATTTCGGAGGTGTTCTGGCCAAATCTGGGTGATCGACTCAACACGAAAGTCGTAGCCCTTGAAATTACCTTTCCAACGAGGGGTTGCTCGTTCCCATGCGATACCTGTAGCCACAGGAAAGCTGGTTCGAGTCCGCTGCGTTTGGGAAAATTCCTGTACAGGAAACTGTTTCCTGTACGTATTCGAGTTGAATTTCTGGTATGTTGCGACCAGATCTGGGCGATCGACTCAACACGAAAGTCGTAGCCCTCTCGAATACCTTTCCAACGAGGGGTTGTGCATTGTGATCGGATTCCTGTAGCTCCGGGAATCCCAGTTTTAGTATTGGGCTATCCTATGTTAATGCACTTGTTAATTTATAATGTTAGCACTCTTGCAATGTTTGTGATTTGCTCATTTGATATCTTGCTCCCATATATCTATAATGTTGTTGTTGCTATAATTTAGCATGGTTACTCATTTGGTTGTGTATTGGGGAATAACCATGTAATGGTAGAGAAATGGATTGGATGGGAAGGTTAGATATTAGGAGTTGAGATTGGTATAGGATATATTTATACAATTTGGTGTTGAACATACCTATTATGCGTAGTGTTGAGGTGAATCCTTTGAATAAGTGGGCGTGAACATGATGAACACTATGTGAAGAGTATTTTGTAACTGTAATCCGAGTCCAAGGGGTTTATTAACAACCGATGCTTAGAGTTGAAGTCTCCCTACGGGTAGCATCGAGTGAGTTGTTTTGGGGCATGTGATGTGCGACGATTTATCGTGTCGCGATGTTGAGATAA
Organism: Platanthera zijinensis; assembly: GCA_039513925.1. Lineage (NCBI taxonomy): Eukaryota > Viridiplantae > Streptophyta > Magnoliopsida > Asparagales > Orchidaceae > Platanthera > Platanthera zijinensis. Next base: position 192,222,196 of record CM077079.1, on the reverse strand, counting down.
TGATTGTGGCAGGTCTACGGGTTCGCCAGTCGTCACACCGATGGGAGCCAATGGGTAGACCTTGGGCGGTAGGGTTAGATACTTGGTGTCCATAACCCGAGATCTCCTCCGCGCCATGAGAACGGTTGGGCTTGCACCTCGTGCGTTTCCGAGGTTCCATCCGGTTCGAAATCAAAGGCCAGGTTGGGCTGTGTTCTTGGTGCACATTTACCCAAGACCCCTTCTGAGCTTTAGTACGCATGTGAGCTCCGCTGTTGTGTTCTTAGTGTTGAGGCGTACGGGGGCCTAGGATAGGTAGTGTGATACCACCTAGTAGTGGAGACGCCCGCTCCACTGTCGCCGTCTGGCCACGACGGACGACGCCTGAGAGGTTAGCTACCTGCTCGAAAAGTGGGAACTTCAAGTCTGTGTCGACATAGCAACTTGCATGTGCGTGCGCATGATTCGGTCATACCATAACATTCATATCATGTCATTCATTGCATACACAAGATCCTCATCGTATAAGTTTGTATGGGCACTCTTATGCGATGAGTTACTTTACTGTTAAGCCGATCCTTAACTTATAAGTTTGTATGGGCACTCTTATAAGTTAAGTTACTATTCTGATTATTTATACCTGCTGTCATTTATATATTATTGATATTCGTAGAACTGCTAGTTGTGTAGCGTAGTTTATACTTCACCATACTTACTGTCACCTGCTTGTTTACTTGCTTATGTATATATATTGTACCTGTGTTCCTTTCTCCGCCCGGTGCCGAGGAGTCGCCGGGGGAGCGGATGTGAAGCCACTTAGTCTTATGACTAACGGTTGCTACGTCTTCCTTTTTAGGAGGAAACCCCGTAGGTAGAGCGGCAACGGACTATGCAGCAGGACAGCCAGGCCCGGATGATAGGACGTGAGGTGGTGGTGCCATCGGCACCGTCAGTGACAGTAGTGAGTGTTTTCATGTAGCCGTTTGGCAAAACATTTCTAGACTCTTGTTTCTTTTGTACAAGCCTGTTGTGCTTGTTATCTTCCGCTATTTTTGGACTTTAACTTAGCTGTGAACTGAACTGCTTTTAGCTTTACTTTTCTGTTATGGATGGGTTGGCATAATTGTTGTGATATGGATTGTAGCCGGCGGAATAGGCGTCTTGTGGTAAAGGTTAACCCGTGTGTTAGTGCTACCGCAAGGCGGCTATTTCGGGCATAAGACTCCCCTCGTGCCGTGTGTTGTGTTCCGGGAGGGGGGTCTTACAAATGGTATCAGACTAAGCCGATCTTCACCTACAGCAGTCAGGTAGCAATGGGCCACTCCCGTTCGATTAGTCGGTTTGGGGACAAACCGACTTAGCGGAAGCAGTGGTGTGCCCATATGTAATTCACACTAAGTTGTCCAACTTTGACATTAGTTTTAGCCAACCTGACCCTAGTTTGTACCTTGCGTATAGGTCCCAGCGCAGGTGGAGCCGGTTGGGGGCACTCCTACCCCTTCCGTCCCTTCACAATTCCAGCAGTCGGAACTGGGACAAACGCTGTCAGCCATATTGGATGCATTTAAAGCCCAGCAAGCTCCGGTGCAACAACAGGCGCCAGGCTCCAACTGGGTGAGCACCTTCCGTGCCCTGTCCCCTCCTGCCTATCTTGGGACAGAATCGCCGGTGCGCACCGAGGAATGGCTTGATACCGTGCAGGAATTGATGGCTGGCATAAGATGTCCGAACAACATGGCGGTGACATTGGTAGTGACGCTGCTAGAGCTACACGCCAAAAGGTGGTGGAAGTCCCTCATGGGCTCCACCTTCCAAGGGCGGTTGTACACGGACATCAGTTGGAACGAGTTCACCGAGGCTTTTCTGGATCACTTCATTCCTTCTTCTGCTCGGGATGAACTTGAAGAAAGATTTCTGCAGCTGAAGCAAGGATCGAAATCGGTAACGGAGTACCAGAGGGAGTTCCAACACCTCGCTAGGTTTGCTGATTCCTACGATTTGGACGATAGAGGCTATGCGAAGCGCTTCTACAAAGGGTTAAGGGACCCCCTGAGGCAGGCCCTTTTGTTTATAGCCGATGGAAGCCTGGCAGAAATCATTGACATGGCAAAGAGACTGGAGGCGGACCACATGGGATGTGGCAAGAGACCTGCGGAAGGAGTAATTGAAGTCGGCCCTAGTAATAGAAGGCGGAATGATCATGGCAGAGGAAGGGGAAACCACAGAGGCGGTCGGTGGGTCAACCGGAACTATCGGGTGGAGTACCCAATTCCGCAACCACTACCTTTACCACCACCACCGCAGCAGCAATATTATCAACAACCTGGGGGCCGACGTGAGATGATATGTTTTGAGTGCAACCAACCGGGGCATGTCCGACGAGTTTGTCCGCGACTGATCGGGGGTGCCCCTATTGCTCCCCCTCCAGTAGCTCCACGGGGGCGAGGGCACATGTGTGGCCGAGGAAGAGGACCACCAGGGAGAAATCAAGGACATGCACGGGAGCATGTATTCGCATTGGATATGACTCAGGAGAGAAATCCGCAGGAAGTCATCACCGGTACGTGCAAAATTTATTAATATTATATGACTTGTTGGATTTACGATATAAATGATAAGCGCAATTTTGAATAGTGATTACCTTTTTGGAACTTAGGCACTGTCATGGTTAGCGGGAAACCCGCCTATACGTTATTTGACACGGGTGCGTCTCACTCGTTCATCTCGGAGGACTTCGTGAAGGACTTGGAGGGAGTGCAACACTTCACGGGCACTACTCAAAGGGTGCGCCTTCCGGACGGCTCTGAGATGACGTCGTCAGCAAGTTGCGACTTCGACACCCTTATTGGAGGAAAGTTCTTTGAAACTCCGGCGACAGTGTTAAGAATCCCGGAGTTCGATCTCATCCTGGGCATGAGGTGGTTGGACTGGCACCACGCCAGGATCAATTGTGCGGAGAAGCAAGTTATGTTGAGGCATGGAGACTCGGAAGTCATCTTCCAAGGTATTAAATTCGCACCCCGTAAATTATTGTCTTCAATCCAAGTTATGAAATCTCATATGGAAGGGGACGAGGTCTATGTAATTTGCTTCGAGTTGAAGAAATTGACATTAGAGGTCAAGGATGTGCGGGTGGTGCAAGAATTTCCCGAGGTATTCCCCGAGAAATTGCCGGGACTACCCCCGCATAGGGAAGTGGACTTCCAAATCAAGCTAATTCCGGGTGCCAAGCCCGTCTCACGAGCTCCATACCGAATGGCTCCGAAGGAACTTGCAGAGTTTAGAGTCCAGCTTCAGGAATTGGTGGAAGCAGGGTTCGTTCGCCCAAGCTCGTCGCCTTGGGGAGCGCCCGTTTTGTTCGTCAAAAAGAAGGATGGCACCCTGCGGTTATGTATTGATTATCGGGAGTTGAACCGGTTAACGGTGCGGAACACCTACCCCCTACCGCGCATTGATGAATTATTTGATCAATTGGTGGGATCGTATTGGTTCTCCAAGTTAGATCTGCGTTCGGGATATTATCAGCTGAGGATACAAGAAGATGACATTCAGAAGACGGCGTTCAGTTCGAGATATGGTTTGTATGAATTCACCGTGATGCCGTTTGGGCTCACAAACGCCCCTTCTGCCTTTATGAGCTTGATGAACAAGGTGTTCGGCCCTTATTTGGACATCTTTGTCATCGTGTTCATCGATGATATCCTAGTCTACTCAAAGACTGAAGCAGAACACGCCGAACATCTAACTTTGGTGCTGAGGAGACTAAAGGAGCACACGTTGTTTGCCAAGTTCAGCAAATGCGAGTTTTGGCTTCGAGAGGTCGCGTTCTTGGGCCATGTGATTAGTGGGGCGGGGCTAGCTGTAGATCCGGCCAAGGTGCGGGCCGTGAAGGAGTGGTCGCCATTGAAGTCAGCGGCCGACATACGGAGCTTTCTTGGACTTGCCTGGTACTATCGCAAGTTCGTGAAAGGCTTCTCGAAAATCGCCCTTCCCCTTACTACGCTGACCAAGAAGGGTGTGCCGTTTGAATGGACACCCCAGTGCGAAGCTGCATTCCAAGAGTTGAAGGACAGATTGACGACTGCACCCATCCTAGCTCTTCCATCTGGGAAGGAGGGCTTTCAAGTTTACACGGATGCGTCGTATCAAGGGATGGGAGCTGTGTTGATGCAGAATGGGCATGTGATCGCTTATGCTTCAAGACAGTTGAAGAAGCATGAAGCCAGCTACCCGGTGCATGATCTAGAGTTGGGAGCGGTGGTATTCGCCTTGAAGATGTGGAGGCATTATTTATACGGCGTCCACTGCGAGATCTACTCGGATCACAAAAATTTGAAGTACGTTCACACCCAAAAGGAGTTAAACTTGAGACAGCGGCGGTGGTTGGAGTTCTTGTGCGACTATGAATTCACCTTGAACTACCACCCCGGGAAGGTTAATCCCGTAGCAGATGCATTGAGCCGAAAGGCACCGGGAACGAGCACGGAATCCCGCTTGATGAGGATGGAGTTAATCCGGACACTACAAGAGATGGAAATCACTTTGGTCTTTAAGAATCAACCGGAAGAGTATACAGAATATTTGGCCGCGATGAGTATAGTTTGCAACATACGAGACCGGATCCGTACGGAACAAAAGAAGGATGCGGCTTTAACCCCGGCTTTCAAGTCAATGGAGGATGGGACTACGGAAGAATACTCCCTAAAAGACGGCCTCGTCCATTTTCGTGGCCGGCTTTACATCCCCGAAGGTGACAACATTCGGGAGGATATTCTAAAGGAGGCCCATTGCTCCAAGTACTCGGTGCACCCGGGGATCGCGAAGATGTACACCGATTTGAGAAAAACGATGTGTTGGCCGGGCATGAAGAGAGATGTTAAGTACTTCGTTACTCATTGTGTGGCTTGCCAAATGGTGAAGGCGGAATGCAGAAGCCCCGGTGGAATGCTACAGTCGTTGCCCATCCCCGAATGGAAATTTGAGGACATCTCCATGGACTTCGTCCACGGGTTACCTCGCTCGCGCTCGGGGAATGATTCTGTGTGGGTGATAGTTGACCGGTTGACCAAGGTAGCCCAATTTATCCCAATGAAGAAGGAGGCGCAAGTGGGCGTCTTAGTGCGTCTCTTTGTGGAGCAATTTGTGCGGTACCATGGTGTGCCGAAGACGATCGTCTCCGATCGGGATGGTCGGTTTACTTCAAGAGAATGGAGGGCTGTACAGGCTTATTTGGGCTCGCGCCTCGCCTTTAGCACAGCCTTTCACCCACAAACGGACGGGCAATCTGAACGAACCATCCGAACATTGGAGGACCTATAGAGGTTGTGTGTGCTAGATAAAGGAGAACCATGGGAGAGACTCTTACCTCTCGTGGAGTTCTCTTATAATAACAGTCATCAAGCCAGTATTGGAATGGCACCTCATGAAGCTTTGTATGGAAGGAGGTGTAGAACACCCTTGTCCTGGGTACAAGACGAAGATCCGAAGACATTGGGAAATGAGTATATTGATGACACGGACGCGGTGGTTAGGTTGATCCGGAATCGAATGCTAGAGGCTCAAAGCCGACAAGCGAAATATTACAACGCAAGGCACCGTATGGTGGAATTTCAAGTGGGTGATAAGGTGTTCCTGAAGATTCGACCGATGCACGGAGTGTCGCGGGTACGTGGAGTCAAGAAGCTCAGCCCAAGGTATGTCGGGCCCAATGTCGTAGTGGAAAGGATTGGCCCTCTGGCCTATCGATTGGAGTTACCACCGGAGCTGGAGAACCTTCACGACGTGTTCCATGTATCGTCGCTTCGGAAGGCTTTGTTGCGGCCTGAACAGTATATCCGCACGGCGGATGGTGCCGTGGCGTCTGATAGGTCTGTGCGACTGGAGCTGGTGCGGATCGTTGATAACGAGACAAGAACCTTGCACCGCAAAAGTGTTCCCTTGGTGAAAGTGCTATGGTCTAATCACGGGAAGGAAGAGTGCACATGGGAGCCAAGGGATTTGATGCAAGAGCGCTACCCGGAATTATTTACTCCAGGTAAAAATTTTATTTGAAAGCATAGTTCCCTTTTTATGTGTTTCACTCCCATAGCCTTACCCAGATTTCGGGGACGAAATCTTTTATTTTGTTTATAGGATTTGTAACGTCCCAATTCGCGCTAGGCCCCTTGATTGCGTATTTGAGTCAAGGGGGCTGTGGTGAGCCCAATGGGGGATGTGGGTGAACAGGTGCGGACGTGCGGGAAATGAGGAAAACAAGGCAAAATAGCATTTTTGGCTCACACGGGTATGGACACGGCCGTGTCCATACCCGTGTGCCTCATAAAAATAGGTTTACCAGTCAGAGAGGTACACGGGCATTGGGACACGGGCGTGTCCCTAGCCGTGTGCCAAGGACACGGGTTGGGACACGGGCGTGTCCCTAGCCGTGTGCCAAGGACACGGGTCGGGAAACGGCCGTGTCTCTACCCGTGTGCCGCAACCCTGACCCGGCAGAAAGTGGTTCTGGGAGGAACACGGCCCTAGACACGGCATGTCGCACGGCCGTGTCACCTGAACACGGGTAGGAACACGGCCGTGTGCCTACCCGTGTCTGCGATGTATAAAAAGGAAAAAGTTGGGAAACCCTAGCATTTCATCTCCTTTCTTCTGCCCCGAAATTTCTGAGAGGGTTCTTGGCTGGAGGAGGAGGAAGAGCTTGCCGGAGCCATCCTTGGAGGAATCAAAACGCCGCCACCGTCAAGGGAAAAACAATGCCGCCGCGAAGGAGTGCGAGGCTCATGGCCGGCCATGGTGGTACCGTTGGACTTGAGGTGAGCTTCCTCCCCTCTCCCTTGGTGCTAGATCTATAGTTATTTTAGGAGAGACATCGACTCCATAGAGTCTTGATGGTGAGGAGGAGAGTTCTTAGGATAAGCCATGCCTAGGTTTTAGGCTTAGTCTCCCTCAACCTTCTCATCATTCAAAGTGGAGATGAGAGGGGTTTTCGTTGGGGGTTTGGCTTTGAAAGGAGAAATAAGGTTGGGTGTGATTTCTGGAGAAGTTTATGCGAGGTCGTTGCAAGGAAGAAGATGAACGGATGCCGTTCATCTCGCCTTAAGATGCGTGCAGAAATCTGATTTCTGCACGCGGCGACCTTCGTGGCCAATTTCGGAGGTGTTCTGGCCAAATCTGGGTGATCGACTCAACACGAAAGTCGTAGCCCTTGAAATTACCTTTCCAACGAGGGGTTGCTCGTTTCCATGCGATACCTGTAGCCACGGGAAAGCTGGTTCGAGTCCGCTGTGTTCGGGAAAATTCCTGTACAGGAAACTGTTTCCTGTACGTATTCGAGTTGAATTTCTGGTATGTTGCGACCAGAGCTGGGCGATCGACTCAACATGAAAGTCGTAGCCCTCGCGAATACCTTTCCAACGAGGGGTTGTGCATTGTGATCGGATTCCTGTAGCTCCGGGAATCCCAGTTTTAGTATTGGGCTATCCTATGTTAATGCACTTGTTAATTTATAATGTTAGCACTCTTGCAATGTTTGTGATTTGCTCATTTGATATCTTGCTCCCATATATCTATAATGTTGTTGTTGCTATAATTTAGCATGGTTACTCATTTGGTTGTGTATTGGGGAATAACCATGTAATGGTAGAGAAATGGATTGGATGGGAAGGTTAGATATTAGGAGTTGAGATTGGTATAGGATATATTTATACAATTTGGTGTTGAACATACCTATTATGCGTAGTGTTGAGGTGAATCCTTTGAATAAGTGGGCGTGAACATGATGAACACTATGTGAAGAGTATTTTGTAACTGTAATCCGAGTCCAAGGGGTTTATTAACAACCGATGCTTAGAGTTGAAGTCTCCCTACGGGTAGCATCGAGTGAGTTGTTTTGGGGCATGTGATGTGCGACGATTTATCGTGTCGCGATGTTGAGATAATGATTGTGGGAGGTCTACAGGTTCGCCAGTCGTCACACCGATGGGAGCCAATGGGTAGACCTTGGGCGGTAGGGTTAGATACTTGGTGTCCATAACCCGAGATCTCCTCCGCGCCATGAGAACGGTTGGGCTTGCACCTCGTGCGTTTTCGAGGTTCCATCCGGTTCGAAATCAAAGGCCAGGTTGGGCTGTGTTCTTGGTGCATATTTACCCAAGACCCCTTCTGAGCCGTAGTACGCATGTGAGCTCCGCTGTTGTGTTCTTAGCGTTGAGGCGTACGGGGGCCTAGGATAGGTAGTGTGATACCACCTAGTAGTGGAGACGCCCGCTCCACTGTCGCCGTCTGGCCACGACGGACGACGCCTGAGAGGTTAGCTACCTGCTCGAAAAGTGGGAACTTCAAGTCTGTGTCGACATAGCAACTTGCATGTGCGTGCGCATGATTCGGTCATACCATAACATTCATATCATGTCATTCATTGCATACACAAGATCCTCATCGTATAAGTTTGTATGGACACTCTTATGCGATGAGTTACTTTACTGTTAAGCCGATCCTTAACTTATAAGTTTGTATGGGCACTCTTATAAGTTAAGTTACTATTCTGATTATTTATACCTGCTGTCATTTATATATTATTGATATTCGTAGAACTGCTAGTTGTGTAGCGTAGTTTATACTTCACCATACTTACTGTCACCTGCTTGTTTACTTGCTTATGTATATATATTGTACCTGTGTTCCTTTCTCCGCCCGGTGCCGAGGAGTCGCCGGGGGAGCGGATGTGAAGCCACTTAGTCTTATGACTAACGGTTGCTACGTCTTCCTTTTTAGGAGGAAACCCCGCAGGTAGAGCGGCAACGGACTATGTAGCAGGACAGCCAGGCCCGGATGATAAGACCTGAGGTGGTGGTGCCATCGGCACCGTCAGTGACAGTAGTGAGTGTTTTCATGTAGCCGTTTGGCAAAACATTTCTAGACTCTTGTTTCTTTTGTACAAGCCTGTTGTGCTTGTTATCTTCCGCTATTTTTGGACTTTAACTTAGCTGTGAACTGAACTGCTTTTAGCTTTACTTTTCTGTTATGGATGGGTTGGCATAATTGTTGTGATATGGATTGTAGCCGGCGGAATAGGCGTCTTGTGGTAAAGGCTAACCCGTGTGTTAGTGCTACCGCAAGGCGGCTATTTCGGGCATAAGACTCCCCTCGTGCCGTGTGTTGTGTTCCGGGAGGGGGGTCTTACATTGCAGGGTATTATAGGAGGTTTGTAGAAGGTTTCTCTTCGATATCTGCGTAGCTGACTAAGCTTACAAAGAAGAACATGGCGTTTATTTGGAGCGATAAGTGTGAAGAAGCTTTTCAGGAGTTGAAAAAGAGATTATGTACTGCTCCAATTCTGACCTTTCCTACCGAAGGGATAGAGTATGATGTGTACGTGGATGCATCACATGTTGGACTTGGTTGCATTTTGATGCAAGAAGGCAAATTGATTGCATATGGGTCGAGGCAGTTAAAGACGCATGAAATAAACTACCCTACGCATGATTTAGAGTTTGCCATTGTGATTTATGCTTTGAAGCTGTGGAGGCATCTGTTGTATTGCGCCTTTTGCAAGATCTATACAGACCATAAGAGTTTGAAATACGTTTTCACTCAAAAGGAGTTGAATTTGCGTCAGCAAAGATGGTTAGAATATGTCGCGGATTATGATGTTAAGATCCAATACCATCCGGGCAAAGCTAATGTGGTAGTCGACGCCCTGAGTAGGAAGACTGCGCAAGTCTTTGGACTTTTAGTGGAATCCTTGGTAGAAGAGTTTCTATTAATGGGTATCTCGATCAGAAATAGTGATTCATCGAGCAGTTTGAAGGTGGAAGAGCCTTCATGGATTACGCATACAAGGCTTCATCAAAAGGATGATCCAGATTTGTTGTACCTCTACAATAGAACTGAGAAAGGGGAGTGACCAGATTTTTCTATTGATGACGCAGTTACTTTGAAGTACCGCGATAGATATTGTATCCCCAATGTTGAGGATACCCGAGTTAAGCTATGTAGTGAGGCGCATGGATCCAGTTTTGCCTACCACCTTGGTTCTACAAAGATGTATAGAGATCTGAAATAGATTGTTTGGTGCTATTGTATGAAGAAGGATATAGCCAAGTTCGTATTTGAGTGATTCACTTGTAAGCGAGTTAAGGCCGATCATGGAAGGCCTGGTGGCAAGTTGACGCCGTTAGAGATTCCAAGTTGGAAGTGGAAGACTATTTCTATGGACTTCATTACTAGTTTGCCGAGATCTCCCCGAGGGCATGATTCTGTTGGGGTTATAGTGGATAGACTAACAAAGTGTGCTCACTTTGTGTTGTTCAAGATTGATTACTCCATGAAGAAAATAGCAGAGTTATACTTGAATGAGGTTATCAGGTTACATGGAGTACCTATTATTATTGTGTCGAATCAAGACTCCAGGTTTACGTCTCGCTTTTGGAAAAGTTTACAGGAAGGATTAGGTACCGATCTGAGGTATTCCACTGCCTATCCTCCACAGATAAATGGTCAAACTGAAAGAGTTAATAAGATTTTGGAAGATGTGATAAGATGTTATATTTTTGACCACGGGGGTGCGTGGGATGAGCGACTCAGGTTGATGGAGTTTGCTTATAACAACAGTTATCAAGAGAGCTTGTAGATGGCCCCGTTTAAGGCCTTGTATGGGAGACGTTGCAGAACTCCTTTGTTTTGAGCCGAATTTGGTGAAAGATCGTTGTTGGGTCCTGAAGCTTTAGAAGAAATGGATATTTCTGTGAGACATTAAAGAAAAGCTTCGTATAGCTCAGGATCGTTATGAAAAAAATGCTAATCGACGGAGGACCGATTTGGAATTTGCCATTGGGGACAAGGTGTTTCTTAAAGTTTCCCCAATGTCGGGTGTCAAGAGGTTTGTTAAGAACTATAAGTTGGATCCTAGGTATGTGGGACCCTTCAAGATTGTTGAACGTATTGGAATGTCAGCTTATAGGCTTGATTTGCCCATAAGTTTTCCTAGTGTTCATGATGTGTTTCACGTAAGCCTGTTGCGGAAGTGTGTGCTTAGCGACCGACAGATTATTAATGATGTGCCCCAGTTGGAGCCTAACCTTTCTTATGTTTAGATGCTTGTTCGAATTTTGGATACTCAAGATCGAGTGTTGCGAAGGAAGACCATACCAATGGTTAAAGTTTTATGGAGGAACCAAGACGTGGAAAGTGTTACTTGGGAGTTGGAGTTAGCTATGAGAGAGGCTGATCCTCATATGTTCTCCTAATTTCTTTCGGTATATGTTTCTATTCTATAATCTTTGATTATTTTCCTCCCATGGTGGAATCTTTTTATGCATAAAGTTTCGGGACAAAACTTTCTTTTAGGGGGAGTGGCTGTAACGCCCCTGATTTTCCAAGGTTTATTTAAATTCCTTTAGTGATGTGTTTTGACGTCAGGGCGTTACTTTGACGCTTGATTAATGGGTGTCATTGTTGGAGCGTGGCTTTATACTCATTGGTACCCGAGGTTTTGACTTAGAATGTTAGCATGGCTAATTTCTTTTGAGTTTTGATATACCCTTGCAAGCAAGGTTTCGTTTTGGAACACGGCGGAGACTTTTTGGGACTGTTGTGTTTTAACTATGGGAAGTTTTAACCCGAGTTTGGTTTGTCATATTTTGATTTTGACTTCGTCATTGGATTCGTAGCATCGGTATTTAGCTACGGTGCAGTTTTCGTAGAAACCTGATTTAGTGCGAGTTTTGGTCAATCAGACATTTTAATATTAATAATAATATATTATATTATTTAGCCTCTATAAATAGCCTTGCGATTAGATATAACTCTTGATGTAGGGACGACCGTGATTCGGACGTGACTACAATACGGACACCTAAACGTTATCGAACAAGAAATAAAAGAGGGAATGCCGACCAAAAGCGAACGAAAAGGGGTCGGTTGGTTCCCAAAATCCGGGACTCAATACCACGTCCTTAGGACCTACTTCTCCAACAAGCAAACAACTCACCGTAAGCTGGACTCGATACAACGTCCTTAAGACCTATCTCTCCAACAAGCACACAACTCACCGCACCTACACAAGCATCTATTCATTTCAATATAGATGTTTCAAGCGCAGCAATAGTTTATTTCGAAGCGGCGGAAAACCTTTAAGAGCGATCGAAATTCGAGTCGTGATTAATTCCCTTGTTGGCACATAAAGTGCGCCGAACGGAAGAGCAAATCGAGGCTAGGCCACGTTGCACTCCCAAGACGGATCTACCCGTTCCGAACAACAAGAGATTCAATAACAACACCGTCAAATTCAGATTTTGCAAGCAAAGGATTTAAAAATCACGGAAAAAACGGAGCATGAAAAACCTCCACAAACTAAAGCAAGAACCACACAAAGAAAAGAGATTACCCAACCGGGATGAAAGTTCACACAAAGATAAGGTGGGAGAATCACTCTCTCCACGTATCAACCGGCGTCACACCAAAGGGTTTGCAACCTTCTTCCACGGAGTCACACCAAGGAAGCCGCGCCAGAGTCGCACAGAACAGATGGAGGGAGCAAGGGGCGGCGGCTTCACACAACACAAGGGGGGGCCGGCGGTTTCACACCACCAAGGGGGCCGGCGGCTTGGAGAAACTCTTGGCCGAAATTCTAAAAGGAGAGGGAGTTTTAGGTTTTCAAAATCAATGATATTATTCCTCTTAAACACCTCCTTAAATAGGAGTTTACAATAACTCTTAGCCCTCCATGATGGAGATGTAATCTCATCCATCCAAAAGGCTAAATGCACACCAAAATAAAATATTGTTCCAAATGAAAAAAAATAACACATGCCATGAATATAAAATTATCACTTAAACATAGGATAATTTTATATTCCCAAAATATAAAATAAAGTGCATGAAATAAGAAAAATTAGGCTAATTCTTCATGGCGGTTTTAGCACACCGCATGCGGAGGTTGTAACGTGCACTTCCTTCAGTGTCATCACGGCGTCTCAGATCTTTATGTCATAGCGCCTCGGCAACCGGGTCATCATCAATTGGCGGCGGTGCTACATCAACCCTATTCATCGTCTCCTTCCTTAAACCGTCGGCCTGTTGCGAAAGAAAGAGAACGACGGACACTTCTAAGTTTTCGACCGTCGATTGTAGGAGATTTGGTGCTCGAAAATGTCGTCGGAGAGTAGATCCGGATAACTCTCACCAAGATCTATGTTTCTACGGTGAGTTTTTCCCATTTCGTGAAATTTTGTGTTAGGAATTTCGTTTTGACCCTCCTTCATCATGAAAAGTTTCAGGATTTGTTGTTTAGGTGTTCTTGCGGCTAGATCCGTGAAGAGGAGTGGTTGTGCGGCCGGGTTTTGGCAAGATCTTGGCAAGTGGTGACTTCTTCCCCTTGCAAAGTTTTCCTTTCATGGTGTATTTTTTTCTTCTATCTTTTTCTCCATAGTATTTAGGAGTATCGTCAGGTTCGGCCCTTGCCGACCTGCTAGTAAATGTAGTTTTCCGGCCAGGTTTAGCCTAGTTGATTCTGTAGGTGATTTTCGGGTGTATGGATTAGGGGATAAATCTAGTAAGGTATTTTTGTCACACTAGACTGTTAGACTAGGATAATTTTTCGAGTATAGAACTGTTGACTAAAGCTAAATTTTCGTTGTATAATCGTTAACTTAAGTCAAATTCGTCGTATATGGGTAGGTAGAATTCATCAGATCTAGGCTAAGATTGGTCTAAGTAAAATTTGCGAGTTTCAGTATGAGCAAAGTCAAATTCATCGAGTATCCAATGTAAATTCATTGGGTAATGCTATGCATTGAGTTAAGTCCAATTCGTCAAGTATTAGGCATTGAGTCAACGAATATCAGTTTGGCGTTGATTTAAGTCCAATTCGTCGAGTATTAGGCATTGAGTCGATGAATATCATCTTGGCATTGAGTGATGTAATAGACTAAGTTAAAATCGTCGAGTATCAGGCGTTTAAATCGTCGAGTATTAGGCTTGGCGCTGAGAGCGTTGAGTGATCCTTGAGCCGAACTTAAATTCGCCGGGGTAAACTCGACGAATTCATTGAGTAATGCTAATTGGCATTGTGTGCATCGAGTGATGTTTGGCGCTAAGTCAAAAGCATTGAGCGAGCTGAATGCACTCAATGCGGTGTTGAGTGAAACAGCGTTGAGTAGCTTCGGGGCTTAGTCAAAAGCGTTGAGTGGACAAAACACAGTGTTGAGTGGACTAAACGCGGCGTTGAATGGAGGTAATATCGTTGAGTTTAGCTGGTTAGCGTCAAGTGCATTGAATGCACTCAACGCGGCGTCGAGTGTACTCGACGCTTTTCCCTAAACTTAGTATTTTTAGTTGATTCGTCGAGTATACTCAATGATTCAGCTTGGACTTAGAAATTTCTCGTTGAATTAAGTTGAGTTCGATGAGTATGACATTGAGTGATTTGTTACTTGACTGTTTTTGGATGTTTAGGGTGGCCTTTGGGTTGGCAATGGATAAAGTACCACCAACCCAGTGCCATACTGTGAATCATTACACTGCTAAAGTTAACATTATATTATGGGGTTAAGTTGGACAAAGTGGCCATCACCACAGTACCTTGTTTATATGTTTGGATTGATGGGTTGAGTTGGATGTTGAGGCCACCACCCTAATGTCTTGTTTAGATAATTAGACTGTCAGGTTATGTTGGACAATGTTGCCACCACCACAGTACCTTCTTGAAATATGCTGAGTTTGCAAATTCGGGTTGGACAATGCGGCAACCGACTCAGGACCATTCTTACAAGTGGTAATGATTCATATGAGTAGAGTTATTAAGTGTCCTTCCTCATATTGTATAGATTTATGTTATTCTGCTTACTTTTGCAGATATTCTCGAAGCATGGCTTCGTTTTGCACTTTGTGCAACTTTCTAACTCAATAAGTAATCTTTTACCATAGTCATATGATTAATTTGTTGAGTTTTGTTAGTTTCCTCTTGATGTGTTCTTAACCCTTTAATTCTTTTTAGATTATTGCTAACCTCTTTACTCTTGTTAGCCATTGTATTTATATTCTTGCTGAGGTGTTCTTTCTTTGAATGCCTCAGGGTTGGAGAAGTAGTCGGTTGAGCAGCTAGTGTTGGTTTTTGACTGGTGGCTACAGTTATCTCTTTTCCTTACTGATTGTGAGGTAGTGTTTTGTTTTTCTCTTATTCAGACATACATATATTTTACCGGGTTCATGTCAGGTTGTTGACGCCCACTAGATTTTGTTTAATGTTAAGTACTTGCTAGCTGCTAAGCCTTTTTCTATATGATTGTGTGGATTTACTTGCTCTCTGGGAAAATTTTATGCTAGGTTGCATGTTAGATATTTTAAATTATAAAAGTATTACTTCTATCTCATGCATATCATTTTCTAAAAGCTAAAGTCACTATATTTTTTTGAACGTACAAACTAATATTTATACTTATACTAAATCTAGAGTCTTTCATACCATGAGTTGTCCTAGATAGATGTTTTTGCTCATGTAGGATGTCAAATAATATAAACAAACTATTTTTCGTAGCATATAATTATAATTTAAATTGTGTACTAGTTGATCCACTCAGCCGAGGGATACGGACATCCAAAACTTAACTAAAAACATGATTTTATTACATCATAACTTAGTATTTTCATAAACTGTGTTGGGTGGTTTTTTCCTGAACGTTTTTAATTATCCTTTGCACGGTGTGGCATCAATGCACGTGTTTTCACTTGCTCTAATATACATTTAAATTTGGAGAAAATGCGGGTTATGATAGGTAGTGTTGCTGATTTAATTGGCATAGCTTACGGTGTGGTACCTCCCTGCGGTAGTCTTACCACTAGCGATAGTGGCACCTTCGAGGCAGGCAGCATAACGACATGACGAATTGACTACCGCTCAGCAGTAGTATGGTACCGCGAGGCAGTAGTGTTCCAATTACAGTCATCCATGTATCAATGTTTGTGTGGAGTGTTTAAACGGTGGGCTTATTGAACAAGCCACCGATTGAGGTACCGTGTGGCGGTAGCTTGTTACCACACGGCGGTAGCACTCGGTATAGAAAATATGGACTAAATCATGGTCGTTCGTCAATTTTAAGTGAGATCTAGCGGCTGGAGGGCTTTCCTATTGTTATAAGGCTGAGGACTTAGGGTTTCACACTCATTTCTTTGAGGCATTTCTCTTTCTAAGAGTTAGAGAGAGGGGAGACCAAAGGAAGAAGGAGAAGGAGAGATCTCGCCATTGCCGGAGCTTCGGAGCCACAAATTGCGAGCAGAGTCCAGATCTACAAAGAGCGGTCTGGTGAAGTTCTTTCCATCCATTTGGATTTCTAATTCATGGCGCCAAAGAGAACTTCAAGGGTAATGATTCTCCTCTTGGACAAGTGAAGTGCTTATTTTTGCATGTTAGCACGGAAACCCCCACAAATGGGTGGAGAGCGTGAGATTTCTTTTGGGTCGATACAATGTATCCCAAGTAATAAACTTGCATATAGAATATGGAATCAAAGTACGGAATAGACATGCTGAGAAGCCCACCCGGACAAGTTCATATTGAATGGTGATCGTTAGTTTGTTGATTTGCATGCTGGAGAAGACTCTGTGGTTAAACGTGTAGTTTACGGAGTCATGGGGTATGCAGGTTATTGTAGTGAGAGGACTGGAGTTGGTCTCCAGGATAACACCAAAATTTCGGTGAAAAAATAATGGTTTGTCCCCTACCGCTGGCGATAGCTCCTAGTGAGCTTGTTTGTGACTGCAAAGCCTGTGTCTTAGTTACTGGGTGTGTAGCATGTTAGGCTGATGTTCTGCAATTCCTTTTTTCATGCATCAAGTTGTGTGATCTTTATGTCGTCCCACATCATGTTGTGTGATCGTGATGTGGTGGTAAAGAGTTGTGGTGAAGTCGAGACCCCATCGTGCTAAGTGATCTCGATGATGTGACCATGGTTAAAACTGATCTGAACCTGTCCCATGCTATGTGATCTTGGGAGAGTTCGTAAGGCAGTGTGACCTTGACGGTAGTTGCTCACTGTTGAACCATCGGTCTAGGATTGAGGATGGTGGTGGAACCCTAGGAATCCGGTACACTGATAATGTGCCATGAGTTCACGGGATGTGTGGCCTTGTGTTCCAACGTCTATGATAGTTGAGGTTTATATATATTGTCATTATGCTTTTTATAGGGAAGGAGCATCGCCAGCCCGAATGACGGGTGGGGTCATTATAATTTGGTCTGCTAAAGCTGATCGTTGCCTTGTTTGCCACTTCTTGGTGGTCTGTCCCTATACAAGTGCTAGAGAGCTAAGCGGGAAGTAGCGGGTTGAAGCCCTTTGCGTTATGCCGGCCCTTGAAGGCCAAGCGAAGTGTTTACTTTTTGTCATGTGTGGCCGACCTGTGTGTCGATGTATGTAAAACACTTTTGTGAAGGAAATATTGTAAGGCCTTAAGGCCAAAACTCTTTGTGTATTTTGGTAATCATTCCTACTTGTTGGTTAGAGGACATTCCTACGTTTGGTTCTTATTACTCAAAAAGCTTCCGTTAGAATGCAACTCTGAGTTAGGATACGTGAATGGTTTCGAAATCAATACGTAACTCCGCTGACTATCCATTGAATATAGTGTGGGGCCCCCGACCGGACCTTCTGTTATATTCTACGTGTCGGATGGGGGTGTTACAGTTGTAACATGAGCACTAGCATAAAAGCTAAGAAAAGAACATATCATCAATTCTATTAGATAAAATTACAGCAAAACCATGATGTATATTATCTACTTGTGATTGTCATAGAGGTCATATAACCAACTTGTCATAAGGCATAACAAGCACAAGTAACCTATTTTGCATAGAAACGAGAAGGATATTCATGGTTAGCAAAATTAGATTATTAGCAAAACAAGTATTCATTTTCCTAATATCAAATTAATATAATTGTGGCAATGTTAAATAAGGTTAAGGGACAATCACTAAGAAATTTTAGAGGTCACTACACCAAATAACATGGTGTTCACCCCTTATGCAATGTGTTTAATCAGTCACACCAAATATTTTCTCAAAGTGGCACCTTCATCAAATTGGTATGAGGTAAAGGCCATAATTTTGTGTTACCACATTCCTAACATACAAGGTAATGGTAGTACAATTTTACAGCATAAATTATGTAACATAATGCCCTAAAACAAATGAAATATGCATTTAATTATACTCCCCTAAAGTTTGGTGTGACGAATAAAAGTCAAATCAAGCATAGGTCAAAATCGGAGTTTTACTCAACAAAATAACACCAAATATTTCCATCTATTGCTTTATAGCTTAACAAAGGTGAAAGGAGGGAGTTATTCAGATCTACTCTAGAGGAAGGGTGAATAGAGTGTTTAAAAATTTTGGTTGTTTTAAGCTATTCTATCAGAGTTTAAAATAGGTGATACCAATAATTAAATCAATAAAGAAAACTAAAGAGATATTCTAAATATCACAGCAAATAGTAAGAACAGAAAGAGAAAGAGCAACCAGACGACACAAGAAATTATAGTGGTTCCCCAAATCTGGGTACATCCACTCTTCTACCACCCTGGTAGGAATCACTCTCAGGTTTTTGATCAGGTGACTGCCACCAAAAAATTTCTATTTCCAGGGAGATATAGAAACCCTTCTGGATTTTGATCAGGTGCTGAAAAACCACTTGAAGTCTTTTGATCAGGAAACCTCACAACTAGGAATTACTTTTGAAGGGAGTAAGAACCCTGTACACAGAGGGGGGAAAGAAAAAAGTTGAGTTGTCTTCTCTTTTCTCAAACAAAATGAGAGAAGACTTGAGAGTGATCCTGATGGAGTCAAGGCTTGTCCTGATGATCTTGATTGGTTTAGGAATCCAAAGCCTTTTACAGGGTGTAGGTCTTGAATTCCAAAAAGCTGAGACTGATTGAAGATGAATGTCTCTACAAGCTTTCTGGATGAACACTGGTATGAAGAACTAAAAGTTGTTCTTCTTTCTCTGACTTGTGTTCTCTAACAAAATCTGTCTATGTATGTCTGTATGTGTGTCCCTGAGAAATAATTCTCTATCTATTTTATTCTTTGAGTCTCTTTTTCTTTGAATAAATCCAAACTGAATTTGAAATGGCACACATTGATTGTCTGCAGAATCATGGGAACTCGTGCAACGGCTATAAGAAAATTAACTCATTTCCTTAACTGTCTCGAGAATGGCTGTATAATAACTCTGTGAATACCAGTAAACTAATGCTTGCCAAGGAACGGCTATATTCAGAGAATATATGCATTAATCATTCAGAGTCATATAAGCAATATAATAATCAGTCAATAAGGAAAACAATAACTGCAGGAAATAAAATATTGATCTCGCAGTAATCGTCGATCTGGTCCTGAGATCGTCGAACTCAAACATCCTCTATCGTCGAGCTGAGCCCTATGATCGTTGTCCTGAAGATCTGCCTTACAAACTGGGCTTCAAGATCGTCGAACTGAGATGGTTGATCATCGATCTCTATCTTGAAAGTAAATCAGAGATCGTCAAACTAAGTATAGCAATCGTCGATTTCACCACTTAGAGATTTAACTCTTGAGATCGTCGGACGCAGAACGAAGATCGTCGAACGACTTTTCTGCCTAGTTCAGTCTCTGTTGTCTTCTAAGTCTCTGATGTCTTCGTCTTGTCTCACTGAGTTGTTGATCTAACTGACACCTAAGACACTAGACTAGACCCTGGCTATACAATGTGGGTCTGACTTAGCCTAGATTAGTGAACCTAGCCCAAATCCAACATAGGGATCCAACAATCTCCCCCTATTTGGGTGAGGTCACAAAGTAAAAAATAAAAGAATACAATAGAAAAACTAAACAACATATCTGTCATGAATGATAAGAAAAATTCAACAGATATTTACAATAAGAGATACAGACACAAAAAAAGAGTACTAAGACTTGTCAGAAGCTGGATTAGTAAATTCAATTCTTCTTTTTGGATCTACTTCTTGCTGTCTTGTCATTTTCATATCAGCTTCACCAAGAACTTTTATGAATGCTGCTCTGGGAACAACTGCCTCAAGGTGAGCCTGCATATTGGCATTAACATCAAAAACATTCTTATAAATATCAAATAGTTCAAACTCTTTCTCCCTGTACTTGGACATTGTTGAAAATTGAGAAGGATCAGCTCCTTCTTGTCTAGCTTTGTTTATCTGGGAGAAACCAATCAACTCATGAAACCTAGCCATCCTGAAGTTTGGATCTAGCTCAGGTTCATACTGTGAAGAATCTTCTTTTGAATCAAGGGAGATCTTTGGATGCTTCCTGTGCCTGATTAGTTATTCTTGGAATTTTGTTTTTATTATTGAATGTTGAGACTGACTCACATGGAGATTAGGAGGAGGTATGACTTCACTAAACTTTTCAGGAATTCTGAATCTCCTGCTAGAATCTGAACCAGCTTCTCTGTCAGCCTGATCATGCTGTCTACCTCTCCTTCTTGAATAACCCTTAGAGTAGGACCTGGATGGTCTACTGTGAGAGTGAGGGGCATAAGAACTGTATTGATGGGAGGAGGTAGCAGCCCTAGAAGCAACATTCCCACTAGCACCTGCTAAAGGAGGAGGAGGAGGAGGTGGATCCTTCCTGAAAACTTTGACAGGAGAGGAGCCAGTCTTTCTTCTTTTCTTATGAGCCTTCATCTCATTCTTGGAAAATCTAATCCAGTGAGGAGTAGTTGATGTTAGAGTAATATTTTGCCTGATGAAGTAAGGAATGTCATCTTGAGGATTAGACTTAGGCACTTCCTTCACTGGAGCTTTTCTTTTCTTGGTCACTTTCTTCTTCTTGCTGACATCTGGATCTGAGTCTAAATCTGAATCTGAATAATTATCAGATGAGCCTAGTGGATTATCATATAAATCATCAATCTCTTTGATAACTGAAAGTTCTTCAGCTGCATCAGTAGCCATAATTTCATCAAAGTCTTGGATTGGAGAAGTAGAACAGACATAGGTTGGAGGAGAGAAAGTCTTGGGCTCTGAAATCTAACCCTCTGGCATACTGATAAGCTTAGCCTCTGAAGCTACAGAGAGCTCAGGCACTGGAGCTGAAAGACTCTGAAGAAACCTATGTAAAATTTCAGTGCTCACTAGAGCAGTATAACATACAATATCTGTACAATATGGAGGAATTCCAAAAGAAGGAATTGTGCTAAAAGAGAGATCAAAAAGATCTAAGATAGCAGACAATTCTCCTGAAGGATGTACAGTATGTTCAACAAAAAGAGTTTCTACTTCCAAAGAATCTAAAGAATCATCTGTCAGAAAAGTTTAAAGCTCTGCATCTATTAACATTGTATCTATAATCTCTGTATCTATCAAACCTGTATCTACAATCTTTATATCTATAACTTCCAAAGCTGTAACTGCTGGAGGAGGAGGGACTTCTTCACTGGACATCTCCCCCTGCCTGGTTGCAGTATTTTCTACTGCCAAGCCCCTAGATGAATAAGGGCCAGAGAAAGAGGCAACAAAAGAAGTGAGAGAAGCTAGAAGAGGTGCGATGGCATCCTCAATAATGGTTTTGATGGAAGGGGTGAGGAGAGCAATGAGAGCAGATGGGTCACATAATATGGATGGTAGGGAAGAAGTAGAATGCCCACAAGATGTACAGATGGTGGAAATGGTAGGTTGAGTGATTGAGTCAGGGATAACCATTTGTTTTGGATGGGAGTTAGGTGGGGAAGGTAAATGAGTTGGGGAAGGGGAAGGTGAAGGTGATGAAAAGTTAAGATCAAAGGTTGGTGAGGTTTGGATAGAAATGGTAGAGGTAGGGATCTCTTTTAGATAATTTGGTAGAGGGGATAGAGGAGGAGGAGATACTGGAGTAGGTCTTGGAGGTGGAGTTGATGGATGAAAAAGGTGAGAAGTTTGTTTGGCTGGGGGTGAAGGAGGAGGAGGAGGGATCTCTGGCTCATATTTCCTAGGGTAAGGAGTGACTGAATCAGTCCTTGTGTCCTCAGAAACCCTGTGGGTGGAGGGAGCCCTAGAGGGCTTTGAGATAGTCCTCTCCCACTTTCCAAAGAGAACTGGGGTCAGCCTCTTTGAAGCATTGATGAAGGTTGTTGGGGATGTCAACAGCTCAGGGCATTTTTCAGTGAGAAAAATCCCTA
This sequence comes from Platanthera zijinensis, assembly GCA_039513925.1. NCBI lineage: Eukaryota > Viridiplantae > Streptophyta > Magnoliopsida > Asparagales > Orchidaceae > Platanthera > Platanthera zijinensis. The sequence continues at coordinate 192,200,060 of CM077079.1, read as the reverse complement.
GAATCCTGCCAAGAGAGACCTCTGTCTTATTTTTCTTCTTCTTAATAAACTCAAACAAGGTTTTAGCCCAATTTGCTGCCTTCTGATTAACCAAGGCACTCATCAAAATAAACTGGTGCCTGGATATGTTATCATGGGCAGTGTGCTTCCCAAGCAGCACTTTACCTACAATTTCTTCCAAGAACTTGTATTGAGGGGACAAGTTCTTTTTCAGAAGCTTGCTAGGGTTTGCATCAGCATGACCCAATCTGGCAAGCATGGCAGCAAATTCTTATTTATCCAAATCAATATCATCTTCTCCAATAACAAAACTGATAATTTCAGTAAGAACGACAGGGGTTAGACCTACCTCCTGTCCAGAAATAGTTCTTACTAACGACTATTCATCTGATGATGAAGTATAAGCCCATTCCTTGATTTCTGTCACTAGCAGCTTCATCCTTGTCATCATAAACTTCTGTAACTTTGGCGCATCAAACAGTTTCAACACATCTTGAAAAATCTGATCACTGTGCTTGAATGATGCCAGATCTATATCAAAACCAGAATCAAATTTCATGCTTGACAAAATTGCCGATGTATTTGCCAGTTGCGAGGTCCTGCAGAGAAAAACAAAGATCAAGTGCAGAAGGGAAATGGAAAGCACAGGACTATTTCCGTCTAAACCCTAGTTTATAAGGCTTAAGAAAATGAAGAGACGGGATTAGTCAAGCGAATTAACTACTAAAAAAACTTCAAAACCAAGGTTGGCAAAATATTTTATTAAAAAGTGAGTTTGGTTACCTCAGATCGAAGAGAAGGAATAAATCATCGATCTCAGATTGATGATAAATTCTCTGAGCCAAAAAATCGTCGATCTCCATTCGGCGATAATTGTTTCGCAAAGAAGTGATCGTCGATCTCCGTTCGACGATCGACTTCACGAGATGCTAGCAGATCGTCGATCTCCGTTCGACAATCTGTCAACAAATCGTCAATCTTAGACAAAAAGTTAAATAATCTCATCTCCATTAATCATACCTAGCTGATTCATGAAGAATAGATGTTTCTTTTCATCAAGGGGTTTGGTGAAAATATCTGTCATTTGCAAATCAGTGGGCATGAAGGTGAGATTAATTTTCTTTTTGTCTACACACTCCCTAATGAAATGATGGCTTACATCTATATGCTTACTCCTAGAATGATGAACTTTATTCTGTGTTATAGAAATAGCACTAGTACTGTAACACCTCTACCCGTCAAGAGGAATATAATAGAGGGTCCGGCCGGAGCCCCACACCATATTCCACAAACAGGCGGAGACGCTACGAAATAATATCAAAACCAACGCATCCTAACACAGAGCATTCTAGCGGAAGCTTCACGGTTGAAAAACTTAATCTCAAGCAAAACGAGAACTGTCATCTAAAACATAGGAATGTACACAACCAAAGTATCTGGCCTTAAGGCCTTATAAATTTATCTTAACAAGGTGTGGTTTATAGACATCGGCACGCAGGCCGACCACACATGAACAAGAAGAAACAAAACAAACAAAGCCTTCGATGGCAGCAACGCAGCTTGGGCTTCGGCCCGCTAAGTCCCGCTCGGACCAGCACCTCCAGCACCTGCAAGAACCAATCCACCAAGCGGTGGCAAACAAGGCAACGGTCAGCATTCAGTTGACCAATTATAACGACCCTGCCCCTGGCACGGGGCAGCGGAATTCCATCCCTGTATAGCATTTTCCAATATGATATATATAGTGAACCACGCAAGACGTGCATGACCGCACAGTCAATATAAATCACAAACGTTGGCACGACGGCCCGAAGCTCCGTGCACTCAGGGAACATTCGGGTGTACCGGAAATACCAGATCCCATCAATGAGCATTCTAGTCATGATCGGCACGCAAGCCGTCGATTCTCGCAATGTGATCCTAACAGGGCCTTAAGCACCCAAGGTTAGACAACCATAACGCGGGTACAGATCTGCCTATCCCGTTGCTCACATCGTCAGACGCAAGGCTGGCCTGACTCGGGTAGAGCTTCACCTTTCCCGTCCACCACAAGAGTTGAACTCAACTCGCAAAATTTCCTGGACTTCCTCCAGTACTTCCTGCTGCACCAAGCGACAGGTATCCACCACAGATTGCACACAAACAATCAAATACTCGGAGGCTCCTCCGAAATGCAAACAAAGCATAATCAATCCATACCAACACGTCTAGATGGGCTTCACACAGCATGCCTAGATCCTTACTCCAATTCTGGACTCCAATAAGGGGGACTTCACATATCTACCCCAAGGGACACCACAACCCACCGCACACTCGCGGGGATGGGTTTTCCCTATACAAATGCAGGAAAGTAGGACTTCACATGTCCAATATGGAAATCGTTACCCTTGGAATTCACCTCGGAGCCATGGAGAGAATTGAGACGGATGAAAGCCTTCGTAGCAGCCTTGCCTTCGTAAATCCGAACTCGGCTCGCGATTTGGACCACCGCAGCACCACCGGCGGTCGGATTCCTCTTCTTCTTCCTTGCATTGCTCTCCCCTCTCTCTTAACTTTAGAAAGAGAAAGATGAAACTCAAATGAGCTTTCTCCTCTTCAATCCCGGACTTATCAACCCAGGGAAGAGCCCAGACCGTTGGATCTTGGTCAAAGAAAAAGAACGGCTCTGATCAGCCCTAAATTTGATTTCCTGGGCCGAACACGGGTTGTGACACGCCCGTGTCACAGGCCGTGTTCCTGAAGCAGTGCACAACCGACTTAAAATAAACCAGAACACGGGTGTCGACATGCCCAGGACACGCCCGTGGCGACACCTGACACGCCCGTGTCGAGGGGCGTGTTCCCCCATCGAGATGGAAATCAGCATATTCCCCGAGACAACACGGGCACTGGACATGCCCGTGTGACAATTTGACACGCCTGTGTCACGATCGACATGGCTGGGCCTCCGTGCCGTGTCCTTCTCAGGACAATCTGGCTAATATTTGGGCATGACACGCCCTGGGACACGCCCGTGTCCCAGGCCTTGTCGATGTGTCGATACTCAACGATCGCCGACTCAACGATCATCGATAATGAAGAACACGCCCTAGGACACGCCCGTGTCCCAGTCCGTGTACCCCAGACACGCCCTGGGACACGCCCGTGTCCAAGGCCGTGTCATTCAGCCTGAACCTCAATTTGACCTGTTGAGATTTCTGGGGTGTTATAATCCTCACCTCCTTAATAAAATTTCGTCCCGAAATTTGAAGACAGCAGGGAGATAACATCATAACACAATCAGAAACATATATGTTTCTATCACATATACAAACGAGCGAACAGGTTACGAAAATAACTCGGGAAACTCGGCTCGCATGGTCTGCTCCCGCTCCCATATGAGCTCTTCTCGGCCACAATTGTCCCACCGGACTTTGACCATCCCGATCATTTTGTTCCGCAACTGTTTCTCGGCTCGATCCTCGATCCGAATGGGCCTCACCTTTGTCGTTATCCCATACTCAATAGATACCCGATAATTCTCAATCACTTGAGCTGGATCCTTGACTACTTTTCGTAGTACCGAGATGTGGAACACATCATGCAGTCCACCCAATTCCGGTAAAAGAGCTAACCGACAGGCAGCTTCCCCAACTCGCTCCACCACTTCAAACGGACAAAGGTATCGCGGACTTAGCTTTTTCAACCGCCGAATCCGAGATACGCCTTTGAAGGGTTTAATCTTTAAATAGAACCAGTCACCCACCGCGAACTCCACGTTCCGGTGCTTAGCATTGTAATACTTGGCTTGCCGATCCTGGGCTATTAGTAGTCTCTCTCGAATAGAGCGTATTGTTGAGTTAGCATCCTCGACTGCCTTTTGTCCCAAAAGTTTGGATTCACCAGTTTCTGCCCAAGCTAACGGTGTACGACACTTGCGACCATACAGAGCTTCAAACGGTGTCATGCCGATGCTCGCTTGGTAGCTATTATTGTAGGCAAATTCCACCATAACAAGATGATCTTCCCATTTCTTACTGATAATACATTTTGTAGCCTAAACTATTATCGTATTTTCTATTTTATATTGTACAAATCATGTCTATTATTAGTTTATTTTTTACCATTTTTATGTAAATATTATTGCCACTTACTTTTTCTTCTCTTTTTGCAGGTTTCCAGAAAATTGGCCAAAATGACGTGACACGCCCCACTGTCACGCCCTCCCTGGGCGTGACCTAGTGCGTGTCACCCGATCCCAAGGACTCCTGCTGGAAGGGACAGAAAAACTAACAAAACCGCTATCACGCCCCCCTGACACGCCCTCCCTGGGCGTGTCACCAGGCGTGACCATGGGCGTGTCGCCCTCTGCCGCAAAGCCTGCCGCCGCATTAAATATCGTTTCTCTACAGCACACAAACAGTACTGTCACGCCCCATGTCACGCCCATGACATGGGCATGACACCCTCCTTTTTGGGTGACTGACGGATTTCCGACCAATGATTTGGACATGACGTGCTTGTCACGCCCCCCTACATGGGCGTGACCTAGGGCGTGACCACCGACGTACACAGGCAATGATCCTTCCCGCCAGAGTCCAGAGCCCGAGGTCAACATAGTACTGTCACGCCCCCTGACACGCCCCCCCTAGGGCATGTCGGAGTGCATGACTTACCCGTGAAAAAAATCTATAAATTGAGACCCCCCCCTGTCCATTTCAGCAAGCTTTGGTTGAGTGGGGGAGGTGCTGCCCCTTTGGTTCTTGATCTTTTTCATGCTTTCTCTCTCTCTCTCTCTCTCTTTGTATTTTTTGTTTAACCATAGTTTAGTTTTAGTTTGCCTTAGCTCTTGTTGTCATCTTGCTTTTTCTTATTGCTTAATATAGGGCTAGAAAAGGACTTTAATTCATGCACTTGTAATTTCAATTTCATTAGTGTAACTTGCTCCTTTTAATTAATATAAGTGCTCTTCCTTTACTAGTGTTCCTTTTATATGCTTTACTACTCATCCCCCCTCCTCCACTCCATTATGATTAACTAATCCTCCTTGTACTCGATCTTGATGATCCGAGGTTAGAGCGATTTAGTTATGATGTTTTAATTAATCTTTTACTTTTAGGTTAGGGCCTTGAATTACTCTTGATTAATCACGGGTTGGAGGTATATTATCGATATATACTCTCCAGCTTTGCTTTCATTCTGGGCTAGCCGACAGGTCGATAGAATGAAGTGAGCATTCAAGAGTAAAGGGAGTTGTACGCACCCCTCGAGAGAGGCAGACGTCCAAATCTCCCGGATTGGAGTAAAATCCAATAGTGGGGTTCACCGCATAAAGCGAGTTTTAGGCCTCCGATTTAGACGAGAGTCGGTCGGACCTTCCTAAACTCAGTTGGGCACGACTTCGAGAGAAGCATGTTCAAGCTTTAGGAACCTCCACGGTCAAGGACCTTTGTCCTATTAAGTTTAGATTTTTATTGTATTTTCTTAATCGTCTTTAGCCGAGGTGAATCTTGATCGAGTGCATTTCCATTTCATATTTTCTATCCTTCATAGTAATCGTTTTACTTAATAGCACTTTACTTAATTGCAATAGCTCTCATTCTAGCATTAGTTTTATTTCCTTAATCTCAATTAGATTCTCTAAACCCTAGTTTTTTCATCGATAAGATAATAGAGTTCGTGTGAGTAAGCATAGCCAACAGTTCCCGGATTTCAATACGACACTTGTGTCCTCTTGCTACAATTCGATTGGTATACTTGCCTCATCGGGGTGCTAGTTCGGTTGCGTTTATTTTCTTCGAACCCTAGCGCGCAACAAGTTTTTGGCGCCGTTGCCGGGGATCCAACTTTCGTTGATATATTGAAAACACGAACCTATTAATTTTATCTCTTCTCTTTCTCATCCTCCTTTAAATTTTAAAAAAAAAATATTTATCACCGCTCTTAATAGTAACTAACTTCACAATTTTTCTACGCCACCTAATTCTCTCGAAAAGGGCAAAGGGCTTTAAGCGCCACTATCTTGTCTAGTACCTTGTGAACCCTTCACGGGGTAGTCCTTGGGAAGTTCGGGAGTTAATCTATAAAAAATCTATTTCAAAAAGATAAAAAATAATTTTCTAATCTAGTTTTTTTCTAGTTTATCCTTTTTCTCTTTCTTTTCTTCTTTTCTGCTCTATTAGTGCATGACCCGCGGGAGCCCGTCGGTTATTTTGGACTTGGACCACGAAATTGAGCGTACTCTTCGGAGAAGATCGCAATTTCAAGGTCCTACTATCCAAGTGCCGGTTGAGGACTCCGAGTCATTTGCTACTTTAAGAATGGAAGAACCCAATGTAGATGAGGTCGTGCAAAGGACTATGTCCTATTATGCGCGAGCGAACCTCGAGGAAACAGAATCTAGTATAGTCTGCCCTGTTATAGCAAATAATAACTTTGAATTAAAGCCTAACATAATTCAAATGGTGCAGCAATATGTGCAATTTGACGGACTTCAAGATGAAGATCCGAACGCACATATAGCTAGCTTTCTTGAAATTTGTGACACCTTCAAGATAAATGGTGTCACAAATGATGCAATCAGGCTAAGACTCTTCCCCTTCTCTTTAATAACTAAAGCTAAGCAGTGGCTGAACACACTTCCTAAAAATAGCATAACCACTTGGAATGAATTAATTGAAAAATTTTTGGCGAAGTAATTTCCGCCAGCTAAAACTGCAAAACTTAGAAACGATATCTCTGCCTTCGGACAAATAGACTCTGAAACCCTTTATGAAACCTAGGAGAGATTTAAAGAATTATTAAGAAGATACCCACATCACGCGCTGCCTGTATGGTTACAAGTGTAGACGTTTTATAACGGGCTAAATCAAAGCACGAAGCAAATGATAGACGCAGCTTCTTGCGGTACTTTAGATCATAAGACCCCGGAAGCCGCTCTTGATCTTTTTGAGGACATGGCCATGAACACATATCAGTGGAATGTGCCTAGGTCCCGCCCAAACAAGCCTGCAGGTATCTATGAAGTGGACACTGTCTCCCAGCTCGCTCTGCAAGTAGAAATCCTAAGCAAAAAAATCACGGAGATGACTGCTGCCTCCACCCCTCAAGTATGGGAATCTGCAACCCCTACTCCAGAACATTTAGATTATGTTAATAATATGCCTAGAACTGTTTTTAATAATTTTTCTGCTGCGAATTTTCATCCGCTTGGTTTTAATTTTCCGAATAGTTATAACCCTGCTTTAAGAAATCATCCGAACTTTTCATGGAGTAATCCATCGAATGCGATGCGCCCACCACCGCAAAATGATTTTTTTGCACCACCACAACTACCACCTCTTCAAAATTATCCAAAACCTCCAAGCTTGGAGGAATTACTTTCCAAATATATCACCACAAATGACGCTACTATAAGAACTTTAACCGGAAGCGTAAAAAGTCTAGAAAATCAGGTAGGACAGCTCGCGAAAATAATTTCTGAGCGACCCGCAGGGTCTCTTCCTTCCAATATCAAACCCAACCCGAGAGAGCAAGCGAAAGCTATAACTCTTCGGAGTGGGAAGCAAGTCTCCGGTATGGCAAGTGAAGAGCCTGAGGCAAGCTCCGCTCTCGCCTCTAAAAATCAAAGCTCCGCTCCCGTTTTAAAAATTCCACCCTCTGCTGAAGAAGTTATCACCCCTATTTTAGAAAATAATCTCACTCCACCACCCATCTTCAAAAATAATTCAACTCCTCCATACCCCCTCTGAACTTAATAGACAACGAAGATGATCAGTACTCCCGCTTCTTAGAGATCTTCAAGCAAATCCACATTAATCTTCCCATCCACGAGGCTATTTCGCAGATGCCGAAATACGCCAAGTATCTTAAGGACCTCCTCACCAACAAGAAGAAGTTAGAGAATCTTTCACACGTCATGCTAAACGCCGAGTGCTCCGCCGTTTTAACAAATGGTTTGCCGAAGAAAATCAGTGACCCGGGTAGTTTCTCTATCTCGTGTATCTTCGGTGATCTTTTTGTTAAACACGCGTTAGCCGACTTAGGCGCAAGTATAAACCTGATTCCCTTTTCGTTGTTTAAAAAGTTAGGGATTGGTAGCCTTAACCCCACGCGTATGAGTATCCAGCTAGCTGATAGATCCGTCAAGTACCCATTAGGAGTAGTGGAGGACGTTCTAGTAAAAGTCGACAAGTTCATCTTCCCGGTGGACTTTGTCATTTTAGACATCGAAGAAGACATCGAGGTTCCCCTGATCCTTGGCCGACCCTTCCTTGCCACCTCCTGAGCCATCATTGACGTAAGCAATGGTAAGCTCTTTCTTCGAGTAGGCGACGATGAAGTCACTTTTTCTATCACACCTTCGATGAAGAACACCTTAGCAAACGATGACTCATGCTTTTTCATAGACGCCGTGAGTGATGATTCTTCCTACTGCCTCTCCGACTTTGAAAAAGAATTTTCTGCTTTTTGCTCCTCTTCTCTTACAACTGAATCGCTGTAGGGAAGTGATAAATCTTCTGATTGTCTTTCTGACTTTAAAAAGAATTTTCTGATTTTTGTTCTTCCTCTTTTCTTCCCACTGAATCGCTACAAGAAGCCATCTTGGCTGCTAGCCCTACCCCTTATTACGTTCCTTATAAAAAAAGTTTATGAAGATATTATTTTTGAAAAAGAAAGAATCTCTAAATCCTCTTATGAAGAACCCCCTACCCTAGAACTTAAAGAACTTCACGAACACCTTAAGTATGCTTTCTTAGAAAAAGATTCCAAGTTACTAGTTATCGTTTCGGCCTACCTCACGGATACGCAAAACGATAAACTTCTTCTAGTTCTACGTAAGCATAGCCGGGCTATTGCTTGACAAATTTCTGATATCAAGGGCATAAGCCTATCTTTCTGTACCCATAAAATTTTAATGGAAGATAATTCGCGTAACTCTATCCAACCTCAGCGTCGTATAAACCCGAATATGAAAGAAGTAGTTAAGGGCGAGGTTATGAAATTATTAGACGCAGGAATTATCTACCCTATGTCGGACAGTAAGTGGGTTAGCCCCATTCAGGAAGTTCCAAAGAAGGGAGGGATAACCGTAGTTAATAATGAGAATAATGAATTAATCCCGACACGGACGGTGACGGGTTGGCGTATGTGTATAGATTATCGTAAGTTGAATGACGCCACCCGCAAGGACCACTTTCCTTTGTCGTTTATCGACCCGATTTTAGAACGTCTCTCCGGCCATAGCTTTTATTGTTTTCTCGATGGCCTCTCGGGGTACTTTCAAATACCCATCTCTCCCGAGGACCAAGAGAAAACTACATTTACTTGTCCCTTCGGCACCTTCGCTTACCGAAGAATGTCGTTTGGATTGTGCAATGCGCCAGCTACATTCTAGCGATGTATGCTCGCAATATTTGACAAGTACGTAGAAAGCATTATGGAGGTATTCATGGACGATTTCTCCGTGTTCGGCGATTCCTTCGATAGATGTTTAGAAAACCTCGAAAAAGTCTTAGAACGATGCGAAGAAACTAACCTTGCCCTAAATTGGGAAAAATTCCATTTTATGGTAAGGGAAGGGTTAGTTTTGGGTCATAAAATTTCTGCTAAAGCTATTGAGGTAGACGTTGCCAAGATAGATATTATTGAGAAGTTGTCGCCGCCTACAAACATAAAAGCTATAAGAAGTTTCCTAGGCCACGCTGGTTTTTATCGTCGTTTTATAAAGGACTTCTCCAAGATCACTAAGCCCCTCACCCATCTCTTAGAAAAAGACGGTCCATTCATTTTTGATGACTCTTGTATTTCTGCCTTTGAATTAATTAAAGAAAAGTTAATTAACGCACCGATTATGATAGCTCCGGTGTGGGACCTTCCTTTCAAGATTATGTGCAAAGCGAGTAGTTTTGCGGTGGGAGTCGTATTAGGTCAACGCATATCTAAAAACTTCCATCCCATCTATTATGCTAGTAAAACCCTCACATCTGCACAAGAAAATTACACCACAACCGAGAAGGAGCTCTTAGCTGTAGTATTCGCCTTTGATAAATTCCGCCCTTACATTAAACTTTCAAAAATCATTGTTTTTACGGACCACTCGGCCCTCAAGTACCTTCTTGCCAAAACGGATGCCAAGCCTCGCTTGATTCGCTGGGTCTTACCCCTCCAGGAGTTTGACATAGAGATCCGTGATAAGCGAGGAGCCGAGAACTTGGTCGCCGACCATTTATCCAGATTAGATAACCCCTTTATAGAAAAATTAAATGAAAAATCTTTTAATGATTATTTTCCTGATGAGAAGATGCTTTTAGTTAACACATCTACTTCTCCTTGGTTCGCGCACATCGCCAACTATCTATTGGCCCGGGTGCTCCCAAAAGAGTTCTCCTCTCAGCAAAAGAAGAAATTCTTTTCTGAGCTGAAGAACTACTTTTGGGAAGACCCGCATCTTTTCAGAATTTGTGCGGATCAAGTGATAAGGAGATGTGTTTCTTATGATGAAGGAATTGATATTCTAAAACATTTGCATGAAGGTCCGACAGGTGGGCACTATCAAGCTGCTCGCACCGCTCACAAGGTGCTTTGGGCGGGGTTTTTACTGGCCTAGCCTGTTTAAAGACGCGCAAGCCTTTGTGAGCAGGTGTGATAGTTGCCAACGGTCGGGCAACATTTCTAATAAAAATGAAATGCCGTAAAATTATTTCTTAGAGTGCAAAATTTTCGACCTTTGGGGAATTGATTTTGTTGGCCTCCTTCCTTCTAGCTTCGGAAACAAATATAATTTAGTTGCTGTTGATTATGTTTCCCGATGGGCTGAGGCCCAAGCTCTTCCTACGAACGACTCCCGAGTTGTAGTCACGTTTCTAAAAAGATTATTTTCTAGATTCGGTACGCCACGCGCAATCGTTAGCAATAGGGGTTCCCATTTCTGTAACGCACAATTTTCAAAAATCCTTACCAAATACGGCATTACACATAAGCTTTCCACTGCCTACTACCCCCAAACTAACGGACAAGTCGAAGTAGTTAATAGAGAAATAAAAAGAATATTAGAAAAGACTGTTCAACTTCTAGGAAAGACTGGTACGCCAAACTTGACGATGCTCTATGGGCCTACCGAACAGTGTACAAAACCGCCCTCGGATGTACGTCGTATCGGCTGGTCTATGGAAAATCGTGCCATCTGCCCGTAGAGTTAGAACACCGCGCCTTTTGGGCCTTAAAATTTTTAAACTTCGATCCCCGCTCAGTCGGTGACCTTCGAAAATTTCAACTAAATGAACTCGATGAGTGGCGCTCTTATGCTTATGAAAATAATAAACTTTATAAAGAGCGGACGAAGAGTTTACACGATAAACACTTAAGGCACCCTAAAAACTTTAAGCCGGGCGACCACGTCCTTTTATATAATTCTTGTTTACGTTTATTTCCGGGAAAATTAAAATCTCGCTGGTCTGGCCCGTTTTTTGTTTTAGAAGTATTTCCTTATGGAAGTGTTTTAATTTCTCACCCTGATAAGGGTAATTTCAAAGTGAATGGTCAGCGTCTTAAATTGTATTTCTCTGGTGATGATGATGTTAGTCCAAACATTATTAAGTTTCTGCTTCACAAACTTTAATCTTGAACTTTTAATTTTTTACTAAAAACAATTTTATTTTTGGACAACAATATTTTTAGACAATATTATTTTTTTGATGCGCCGAGCTCAACGACGCTTGAACAAAAGGGCGCTCTTGGGAGGCAACCCAAGTTATCTTTTTCTGTTTTCTTTATTTTACAATTTTTGCCTCGGACGGCTCCGACAAGCTGAAGCTTCTGCGATCGCCTGCTCCAACATTGTTGAATCCATCACGAAGTTCAAAGAAGACATTCGGAGGAGCGGCATCACTCAGCTTTCGCAGCAAATAAATCTGGGGAAGTACCTGTCTTTCAATTCTATCTTTCAATTCTGTACTTTACTTTTCTCTCCTTCTCCAATCCCCTTCTTTAGCCATTGAGGACAATGTCTATTTTAAGCTTGGGGGAGGATTTCCTCCTTCATTTTTGCTTAGTGTACAAATTTTTCTCTTTGTATATATTTTAAATATTTCCAAAAAAAAATATCTTAAAATTCCAAAAAAAAAAATTTCAAAAATCCAAAAAAAAAAGAGAATATTTCACAAAATTAAAAAAAATATATATGTGTTTTTGAATAGTTTAGACATTTTTGTTTTTCAATAGTACCCCTAGTTTTTCTTTTTGTTTTACTCAAAATTTTCTATAAACAACTTAGTTAATTATAATATTTCTAATCGTCCTTTTTAATTATGTTTCACTAGTAAAATGTTGGTCATGCTGTGTTTCTAATTCACGGTAGCATGTTAAGGTGAAATATTTTTCTAAAACTCGCATTTCTATTATGGTTTTTTATTTTTTATTTCCTTTACTTTCTAAAAAATTCATCATCCACTATTTTCTTTTTCGTTTTTGAATAATTTTTGTAAAGTCAACTTTTTAATAGCGTAGTAGATGTGAACGATCCAAGTTACCTATTATTTCTATTTTCAAGTTAATTTCATCAATCTTCTTTTATGATCTAGGACTCGCTTTTTGAAATTTTTTCAAACCTTTGTTTTAAATAAATTCAAAAGCGTGAAAATGATTTAGGCCATTTTTGCTTTCGTTTGAGCTTTCCTGCCAACCTAAAAAATTTTTGCCACTAGTTAGCCGTTTTTGAGCCTTTTTCCGATTTCATTTGATAGCTCCTCCCTTCATTTCAGCTTCACCAAAGCCAAAATTTCCAACCTATCGAATCACACTAGCCTTTTTGAGTTTCATAAATTATTTTGACGATTTTGATAGGATATTTTATGATTTTTGTGGGAGAAAAGTTTTTGAAAAAAAAGTATGCTCAAAAGTGATGTTTATTTTTGTTTGGTCAATTCAAAAGGAAAATAAAAATATTTATGGCCTTTGTTTTGAAAAAAGAAAAAAAAATGGAAAAAGAAGAAAAAGAAAAAAAATGTATATATATTTTTATGAAAGTTTTTGAAACTCTTTGCTTTGGTTTAGTGTGATTTTATAACCTTCACGTTTATCTTTGAATTCCACTGCTAATCATATTCCTAAACCAAACGTTTCTGTCCTATTTAAGTCCTTTTGATTCACGTTTTTTTATTTTTATTTAACAACTAAGAAAAGAAAAAAAGTAAATCAGTTTTTGTTTTGGATTTAAACCTAGATTTATATTAATTAAATTGATATAATTATAATGTGTTGCTTGGATCTAGTAACAACTCAATGCGTGTTTTTCATTTTCGTTGCTTTGCTTAAGTCTATTTAAAAAATCTCGTTAAAATTTTGGATGATTTGTTTTTATTGAGTAAAGTTTATTAAAGTTTTACCATACCTAAATAATTGTTTTAGACTTACATTTCACCTTTTTCCCTACTTAGAATTTCGCATAGTACTTGTGTAGGCATAATTAAAACTTTTTGATTAGTCCTTTTTATAAATTTCTAGTTTTTATATTTTTGCTTGGGGACAAGCAAAGCTTAAGCTTGGGGGAATTTGATAATACGTTTTGTAGCCTAAACTATTATCATATTTTCTATTTTATATTGTACAAATCATGTCTATTATTAGTTTATTTTTTATCATTTTTATGTAAATATTATTGTCACTTACTTTTTCTTGTCTTTTTGCAGGTTTCCAGAAAATTGGCCAAAATGAAGTGACATGCCCCACTGTCACGCCCTCCCTGGGCATGACCTAGGGCGTGTCACCCGATCCCGAGGAATCCTACTGGAAGGGATAGAAAAACGAACAAAACCGCTGTCACGCCCCCCTGACACGCCCTCCCTAGGCGTGTCACCAGGCATGACCATGGGCGTGTCGCCCTCTACCGCAAAGTCTGCAGCCGCATTAAATGTCATTTCTCCACAGCACGCAAACAGTACTGTCACGCCCCATGTCACGCCCGTGACATGGGCGTGACACCCTCCTTTTTCGGTGACTGACGGATTTCCGGCCAATGATTTGGACATGACGTGCCTATCACGCCCCCCCTACACGGGCGTGACCTAGGGCGTAACCACCGACGTACACAGACAATGATCCTTCCCGCCAGAGTCCAGAGCCCGAGGTCAACATAGTACTATCACGCCCCCTGACACGCCCCCCCTAGGGCGTGTCGGAGCCCTAGGGCATGTCGGAGGGCGTGACCAACCCGTGAAAAAAATCTATAAATTGAGACCCCCCCCCCTCTCCATTTCAGCAAGCTTTGGTTGAGTGGGGGAGGTGCTGCCCCTTTGGTTCTTGATCTTTTTCATGCTTTTTCTCTCTCTCTCTCTTTATAATTTTTGTTTAACCATTGTTTAGTTTTAGTTTGCCTTAGCTCTTGTTTTCATCTTGCTTTTTCTTATTGCTTAATATAGGGCTAGAATAGGACTTTAATTCATGCACTTGTAATTTCAATTTCATTAGTGTAACTTGCTCCTTTTAATTAATATAAGTGCTCTTCCTTTACTAGTGTTCCTTTTATATGCTTTACTACTCATCCCCCCTCCTCCACTCCATTATGATTAACTAATCCTCCTTGTACTCGATCTTGATGATCTGAGGTTAGAGCGATTTAGTTATGATGTTTTAATTAATCTTTTCCTTTTAGGTTAGGGCCTTGAATTACACTTGATTAATCACGGGTTGAAGGTATATTATCGATATATACTCTCCACCTTTGCTTTCATTATGGGCTAGCCGAGAGGCCGATAGAATGAAGTGAGCATTCAAGAGTAAAGGGAGTTGTACGCACCCCTCGAGAGAGGCAGACGTCCAAATATCCCGGATTGGAGTAAAATCCAATAGTGGCGTTCACCGTGTAAAGCGAGTTTTAGGCCTCCGATTTAGACGAGAGTCGGTCGGACCTTCCTTAACTCAGTTGGGCACGACTTCGAGAGAAGCGTGTTCAAGCTTTAGGAACCTCCACGGTCAAGGACCTTTGTCCTATTAAGTTTAGATTTTTATCGCATTTTCTTAATCGTCTTTAGCCGAGGTGAATCTTGATCGAGTGCATTTCCATTTCATATTTTCTATCCTTCAAAGTAATCGTTTTACTTAATAGCACTTTACTTAATTGCAATAGCTCTCATTCTAGCATTAGTTTTATTTCCTTAATCTCAATTAGATTCTCTAAACCCTAGTTTTTCCGTCGATAAGATAATAGCATTCGTGTGAGTAAGCATAGCCAACAGTTCCCGGATTTCAATACGACACTTGTGTCCCCTTGCTACAATTCGATAGGTATACTTGCCTCATCGGGTTGCTAGTTTGGTTGCGTTTATTTTCTTCGAACCCTAGCGCGCAACACTTACCGAAGTCAAGGGCGCACATACGGAGCATATCCTCCATTATTCTGTTGGTTCGTTCAGTTTGGCCATCCGTTTGCGGATGAAAGGCCGTACTGAATGCTAACTTCGTGCCCAACAGCTGATGAATTAGCCTCCAATCCTTTGAAGTAAATCGCCCATCACGGTCACTGACGATGCTTCGGGGAATACCGTGCAATCGAACAATCTGCTCCACATAGAGCTTTGCCAACGTTACCACTGAATCGTCGCGCTTGTTTGGTAGGAAGTGAGCCACCTTTGTTAATCGGTCGACAATCACCCAGTTTGAGTCATTCCCAAGTTGAGATCTCGGCAATCCGTGCACGAAATTCCTAGAAATATCCTCAAACTTCCACTGCGGAACTGGCAATGATTTCAGGAAACCACTAGGCCATTGACACTCTGCCTTTACCAAAGCACAAGTACGACACTTAGCCACATACTCGGCTATGTCCTTCTTTAAACTAGGCCACCAGAACAATTTCTTCATGTCCTTGTACATCTTTGTTCTCCCAGGGTGAATTGAGTACTTTGTAAAGTGTGCTTCATATAACAATTCTTCTCGCAATTTACCCGCACAAGGGACGCACAATCGGCCATCCTTCCGTAATAGCCCGTCATCCCAGGATAATTAGTCACCAGACCCCTCCTTTGCATAGCGTTGGAGACTTTCATCAAACTCCGTTGCCCGCCGAACCCTGTCCGCAAGGTCATATTGAAACTCCATCCAGTTCAAGCATGCATCGGCCGAAGAATCCCTTTCCACGCAAGATATCTCCAACGCTTCCAGCTCCTGGAATAGACGCTCATCATGTATCCGCAACCAACTTGCCCGCACTGGAGTCCGACGAATCAAGGCATCAGCGACCACATTTCCCTTTCCGGGATCATAGTGAATGTCGATAGTATAATCCCCTAGGAATTCCATCCACCTCCTTTGTTGCATATTCAAATCCTTTTGATCGAGCAGATACTTTAGGCTTTTATGATCTGTATAAATATCTACTTTCACGCCATAAAGATAGTGCCGCCACAACTTTAGCGAAAAGATCAGCGCCGCCAACTCCAAGTCGTGGACGGGGTAATTACGCTCATGCACCTTTAATTGACATGAGCCAAAAGCGATCACCTATCCAAACTGCAGGAGAACGCAGCCTAAGCCGCTTCCTAACGCATCGCTGTATATCTCAAAACCGTCTGTACCACAAGGCGACGTCAAAACAGGCGCCGTGGTCAAATGACCTTTTAACTCCTCAAAAGCTCGTGCGCACTCTAGCATCCAAACAAACTTCTGATCTTTTCTCGTCAACGTAGTCAAAGGCAAAGTAATCCGGGATAAGTTCGCAACAAATTGTCTATAGTAGCCTGCCAGTCCAAGAAAAATCCTTACTTCGGCCACCGAAGACATCATTGGCCAATCACGAATGGCACTTATCTTTGCCGGATCCACCGCTATGCCCTCTCCACTTACCACATGGCCCAGAAAAGCCACCGACGAGAGCCAGAACTCACACTTAGAGAACTTGGCAAACAGCTTATTTCTCCGCAAAGTATGCAATACCAACCGCAAATGGTTTGCATGATCTTCCTCCAACTGAGAGTACACGAGGATATCATCAATGAACACAATCACAAACAGATCCAAGTATTTGCGGAACGTTCGATGCATGAGATCCATGAATACGGAAGGTGCATTACATAAGCCGAACGACATCACTGTGAACTCATAGTGACCGTAGCGTGTGCCAAATGCTGTCTTGGGAATATCACCTTCCCTAATCCGCAATTGGTAATACCCGGATTTCAAATCCAACTTGGAATAGATGGTTGAGCCTGCTAGCTGATCAAATAAGTCATCGATCCGAGGAATCGGATACTTGTTTTTCTCCGTCAGCTTATTCAGTTCGCGATAATCAATACATAGTCGCAAACTACCGTCTTTCTTCTTCACAAAAAGAATAGGCGCGCTCCAAGGTTACATACATGGGCATATGTATCCCTGCTCCAACAGTTCTTGCAACTGAACTTTTAGTTCGGCCATCTCTTTTGGCGCTACCCGATACGGCGAACGGGCCGCAGGTTTCGTACCCGGCACCAGCTCGATAGCGAAGTTGATTTCCCTTTGGGGAGGTAACCCCGGAAGGTCCTTTGGAAACACATCAGCATACTCCGACACAATCGACACTTCACTCACACTAGCCTTCGGCGCCACCGCCTCTACGAGTGTGAAGAACAACTCCGCACCCTCTCGAACTGCCTTAACTACTTAGAGAGCAGATAACAACATCCCACTCATCCCTTGTATACCAATGAACTTGGTCTCTTGTTCGGTATTCTTCCCAAGTGTGACCTCTTTTGAAGTGAAATCTATACAGGCACGCTGCTCTGATAGCCAGTCCATACCAAAGATTATATCAAATTCCTTGATCGGCAATACTAGTGTTTCCACCTTGAACTCCCGACTCCTTATCTTGACCTCAAGACCGCAAGATTTATCCGCGCACATCAAACATCTGTTAGGTAACAACACCTTTACACTGTCTGTCGTGGTCTGGATAGGTACCCCGACACGAAAGACGAACTCTTCAGACAAAAACGAATGTGAAGCACCTGTGTCAAACAGTGCTCGCGCCGGATACTCTCGTATAAGGACAAACCCTAAAACATCACAATAAAAACAAGCACAACACACAGTATAAAATAATATTAAAAACTGCGCGCACCTGTGATGACATCCGCCTGCTTAATGGCCTCTTGTTTTCCAAGGTTGAAGATCCTGGGCTGCGCGTGCGAGGCAGAAGACTCCACCACAGTCTTCCCTTTCTCCGCATAAGACGCTCCCGTCTTATTGTCACCCTTTGGAGGATCAACTCGGCAATCATGTGCGAAGTGTCCCAACTTCCCGCACGTAAACAAGCACGAGATCCATACGCAGATGTCTCTGTCATAGTCGCAGAAGGAGCTTGTCCAGTAGACTTGGACCTCTTTCCCCATCTCTTTCGGTACCCAAACTTCTCCAGACGTGGCAGCTATAACTCTGGCTTTGTCACAGCCAAGGTCCCTTTTTCCTGCCCTCTTTTCATGTCCGTCTCCAAAGACCGAGCCGTACAGACTAAGGCTTGAAATCCCTGACTCACAGAACTTGAGAGCAAATACCGCAGCTCATCTCGCAGTCCCGCATAAAACCTACTAGTCTTACGCTCTTCTTCGGCGAAGATTGTACCTACATATCGTCCCAAACGTATGAACTCATGTAGGTAATCATCCACACTACGATTTCCTTGAGTTAACCGTTGAAATTCCATTTCCATCGATATCCTTTGCTGCATTGGTAGATGTTGTGCCAAGAACAACCGAGAAAATTCATCCATCGAGACTTCTGCAAGTTGTCTACCGGCCAAGTGATGCAGTTCAATCTCATCCCACCATAAACGAGCCTCTCCTTCCAGTAGGAAAGTGGACAACATAACTTTCTGTCCCGCCTCAACCTTGATCGCTCTGATGATCCTCTTGATCCTTGCAAGCAAATCCTCTGCTTGGGCCGGTGACCCTGCCCCAGTAAATTGTGGAGGATTAAAGCTCAAGAATTTCTTCAATTGTTGATCTGCTGCCCGCAGATCAACTACAACTTCTACCAGTTCTTGCCATACCCCAGCATGCGTTGGCACCACTGCAGGACATGCCTGCTGAGCATTCATCACAGCAAGTACCATTTCCGTAATGAAACGTACCATTTCCGTGATGAAACGTACCATTTCAGCGGATGGAGGAGGTGTGGGCACCTCAGCTGGTGCGGCACTTTCTACAGAATGTTGAGGTTCGGATTGACCCGCAACACTTCTAGTCACCTATATGTGTAAAACACACAATTTAGCGACCAAGTAAAACAAAAAACATACAAAAAGAATACACAAGTTCAACAAACAAGTGTATTTGCATTCTTAAGTGGACATTCTTGAGTTCAAGTTAAGTCTGATAACGACGACACTGACACGTGCACGCTACCTCTCAAAAGAATTCGTCCGCGAATTCAGAAGAGATCGACCAACAAGCTGATACCAAAGTGTAACACCTCTATCCGTCAAGAGGAATATAATAGCGGGTCCGGTAGGGGCCCCACACCATATTCCACAAACAGGCGGAGACGCTACAAAATAATATCAAAACCAACGCATCCTAACACAGAGCATTCTAGCGGAAGCTTCACGGTTGAAAAACTTGAACTCAAGCAAAACGAGAACTGTCCACTAAAATATGAGAATGTACACAACCAAAGTATCTGGCCTTAAGGCCTTACAAATTTCTCTTAACAAGGTGTGGTTTACAGACATCGGCACGCAGGACGGCCACACATGAATAAGAAGAAACAAAACAAACAAATCCTTCGAGGGCAGCAATGCAGCTTGGGCTTTGGCCCGCTAAGTCCCGCTCGGACTAGCACCTCCAGCACCTGCAAGAACCAATCCACCAAGCGGTGGCAAACAATGAAACGATCAGCATTCAGCTGACCAATTATAACGACCCTGCCCCTGGCATGGGGCAGCGGAATTCCATCTCTGCATAGCATTTTCCAATATGATATATATATAGCGAACCACGCAAGACGTGTACGACCGCACAGTCAATACATATCACAAACGTCGGCAGGACGGCCCGACGCTCCATGCAATCAGGGCATATTCGGGTGTACCGGAAACACTGGATCCCACCAATGAGCATTTTAGTCATGATCAGCACGCAAGCCGTCGACTCTCGCTATGTGATCCTAACAGGGCCTTAAGCACCCAAGGTTAGAGAACCATAACGCAGGTACAGATTCGCCTATCCTGTTGCTCACATCGTCAGACGCAAGGCTGGCCTGACGCGGGTAGAGCTTCACCTTTCCCGTCCACCACAAGAGTTGAACTCAACTCGCACAATTTCCTGGACTTCCTCCAGTACTTCCTGATGCACTAAGCGACAGGTATCCACCACAGATTGCACACAAACAATCAAATACTCGGAGGCTCCTCAAAAATGCAAACAAAGCATTACCAATCCAGACAAACACATCCAGATGGGCTTCACACAGCATGCCTAGATCCGTACTCCAATTCCGGACTCTAAGAAGGGGGACTTCACATATATACCCCAAAGGACACTACAACCCACCGCACACTCGCGGGGACGGTTTTTCCCTATGAAAATGCAAAATAGTAGGACTTCACATGTCCAAGACGGAAATCGTTACCCTTAGAATTTGCCTCGGAGCCATGGAGAGAATTGAGACGGATGAAAGCCTTCGTAGCATCCTTGCCTTCGTAAATCCGAACTCGGCTCGCGATTTGGACCACCGGAGGCCGGATTCCTCTTCTTCTTCCTTGCTTTGCTCTCCCCTCTCTCTTAACTTTAGAAAGAGAAAGATGAAACTCAAATGAGCTTTATCCTCTTCAATCCCGGACTTATCAACCCAGGGAAGAGCCCAGACTGTTGGATCTTGGTCAAAGAAAATGAACGGCTCTGATCAGCCCTGATTTTTATTTCCTGGGCCGAACACGGGTTGTGACACGCCCGTTTCACAGGCCGTGTTCCTGAAGCGGTGCACAACTGACTTAAAATAAACCAGAACATGGGTGTCGACACGCCCGGGACACGCCCGTGTCGAGGGGCGTGTTCCCCCATCGAGACGGAAATCAGCATTTTCCCCAAGACAACACGGGCACTGGACACGCCCGTGTGACAATTTGACACGCCCGTGTCACGATCGACACGGCTGGGCCTCCGTGCCGTGTCCTTCTCAGGACAATCTAGCTAATATTTGGGCATGACACGCCCTGGGACACGCCCGTGTCCCAGGCCGTGTCGATGTGTCGATACTCAACAATCGCCGACTCAACGATCGTCGACAATGAAGAACACGCCCTGGGACACGCCCGTGTCCAAGGCCGTGTACCCCAGACATGCCCTGGGACACGCCCGTGTCCCAGGCTGTGTCAGCCAGCCTGAACCTCAATTTGACCTGTTGAGATTTCTTGGGTGTTACAAGTACTATCACAAACTATAGTAGAATTATTTAAGTTGTATCCATAGTCTAGTAGCTGATTTTGTATCCATAACATCTGAGAACAACAACTGCCAGCTGCTATGTATTCAGCTTCTGCTATTGATGTAGACACAGATGTCTGCTTTTTATAAAACCAAGAGACAAGCCTAGCTCCCAGGAACTGATATGTTCCAGAGGTGCTTTTCCTGTCTACTCTACATCCAGCAAAGTCAGCATCTGAGTATCCAGTCAACTCAAATTCTGACTCAGTTGGATACCAGAATCCTAGATTTGGGCAACTCTTTATATATCTGGCCTACTTGCTGTGAGATATAACAGGGACCCAACAATGGCCCTATATAATTTCTGATCAACAGGTTTCCCATGCTCATCAGAGTCAATTACAGCATTGGTAGCCATGGGTGTTTTCTTAGTTGAAGCACTTGCCATCCCAAACCTTTTGATCAGCTCATTAGCATACTTGGATTGAGATAGGAAAATGCCATCAGGTGCCTGCTTGACTTGGAGACCAAGGAAGTAGGAGAGCTCACCCATACTACTCATCACAAACTTTGAATTCATAAGGTTGGAAAACCTCTTGCATAGTTTAGGATCTATAGAGCCAAATATTATGTCATCTACATATATTTATACTAACAATATTTTGTAATAATGATGCTTTATAAATAAATTCCTATCTACTATACTCTAGAGAATCTATGTTCTAACAAGAAGCTAGCTAGGGTCTCATACCAAGCTCTTGGAGCTTGCTTGAGGCCATAAAGAGCTTTATACAACCTATAAACAGAATAAGGTTGAGTTGGAGAGATAAAACCTGGTGGTTGTTCAATATACACCTCTTCTTTGAGTTCTCCATTTAGAAAAGCACTCTTTACATCCATTTGGTAGACTTTGAATTTTTGAGAAGCAGCATAGGCCAAGAAAATTTTGATTGCCTCTAACCTTGCCACTAGTGCAAAGGTTTGATCATAATCAATGCCTTCTTCCTGCCTGTACCCTTGAGCAACAAGCCTAGCCTTGTTCCTTATAATTGCTCCTTGTGCATCCATCTTATTTTTGAACACCCATTTTGTTCCAATTACTGGGTAGTTCTTTGGTCTTGGGACTAATTCCCAAACTCTACATCTCTCAAATTGGTTGAGCTCCTCTTGCATTGCAAGGATCCATTGGGGATCTTGATCAGCATCTTGAATGGAATAAGGTTCAACTTGAGAGATAAATCAGGCATGCACCAAGTCCTAGTGGAGTTGATGTCTAGTCTGCACACTTGCTGATATGTCTCCAATCACTTGAGATACAAGATGATCTCTAAGTGTAACTAAATCAGCAGGAGGAGTAGGTTGTTTAACAGATGGTGGGGGTAATTAATCTTGTGGAATTATTTCAGCTATTGGAATAATATCAGTGGGCTCACTGATTTCCTGATCACTGTCTTCAAATACTTATGGAGAAGATGATGTAGCAGCCTCAGGGGTGAGGGTCACAGCTTCCAAATTCTCATACAAAGTAGGTACCTGCAAAGTCTGATTGGTAGAAGTATTCTTCTCCTTAAAAAATATGTTAGTTTCATCAAAAGATATATATACAGACTCTTCAATTTTCAAGGTAGATTTATTATAGACACTATAAGCCTTGCTTACTTGGGAATATCCTAGAAATATTCTCATTTCAGACTTGGCTTCAAACTTTCTAGTGTATTTTCTATTGTTAATATGTATGTAACAAACACAACCAAATACTCTAAAATAGTCTACTTTAGGTTTCTTCCCTTTGAGTAGCTCATAGGGGGTCTTAGTCTTTAGCTTATGTATTAAACTTCTATTCAGGACATGGTTAGCTGTGCTCACTGCCTCTGCCCAAAAGGTAAAGGGGAAGGATGCATCAGCAAGTAATGTACCTGCAGCTTCAATTAGGGTTCTGTTTTTCCTTTTAGCTACCCCATTTTGTTGAGGAGTTCTAGGAGCAGAAAGACATTTCCTAATACCTTCCTTCTCATAGAACTCTTACATAGGAAGACACTCAAACTCAGTACCATGATCACTTCTGATCAATACAACTTGAGTAAAGAACTCACTCTATATACACTTGAGAAAATCTGTAAGAACCTTGAAGTTATCTGACTTATTTTTCAAGAAGAACACCCAAATGAACCTAGAAAAGTCATCTACAATAAACAAGGTGTAAAACTTCCCTCCTAGTCTTTATACAGCAATGGGTCCAAAGAGATCAATGTGAAGCAAATACAAAATCCTAGGTGTGTCGCTCTTATTAATGGATTTGAAACTATTTTTAGTTTGCTTGCCTAGTTGACAAGCTCTGCACAGGCTTTCCTTCTTATAGGGGTAAGAAGGCAATCCTCTTACAAGGTTGTCCTTAGATAGCCTAGCAATGTATTTTAAGTTTACATGTCCTAACCTCATATGCAATAATTCATTTTGATTACAAGATTGGTTAAATAAACAAATTTCATTTATGGCTGAATTAAAGTTTACAATATAAATGTTACCAACTCTAGAACCTGTTAAGACAACCATGTTGTTAGTTAAAGAAATAATGCAAGAGGACTGATTGAATGTTACCTGAAATCCTTCATCACAAAGTTGATTGATGGAGATCAAGTTATGTTTCAATCCACTTACATATGCAACCATCCTGAATGTGACAGCTCCTATCCTGATTTCTCCATAGCCTTTAGTCTGGCCAAAGTTGGAGTCACCAAAGATAACTTTAGGTCCTAGCATTGCCTTATAATTGAATAAGTTGTCCTTCCATCCAGTCATGTGCTTTGAGCACCCACTGTCCAGATACCATTGCTGGTTATATGATGGACAGTTCATCAACTGCAACAATCAAAAGATTAATTGTTCTTGACCCAGGTTACCTTGGGTCCTTTGTTTTCTTGATAAGAAAATCTTGAGATAACAGAATTAGTTGGCTGAGATTTATATCCTAGTGGATGATATCTTCTAGGTGGTAATTCCCAAAGGGTGAAAGGATTAACTGTCACAACCCACATTTTCTCCGAATTAAGAATTATCAGAGTAAGAGAAAACACGCGTCATGATGCCACGTCAAGCAGGAGATAACTGCTGACGCTCAGGAAAAACCAACTACCAACTCAATGAAAGAAAATCATGTGATTAATGATTAGAAAATCAGTTATATTTTAGAGACCGTATCCCTCGGCTCAGTGGATCACCTAGTCCACAAAAGAAAAACTATATTTATACATTGCAGAAAAATACTTTATTTAGGTTTGACATCCTAAAGAGCACATAAGGGTCCCAAGAGAACCACTCATGCTATGCAAGACCCTACATTTAATTTATATAATATATAAGAAAACGGTCTTTATACGTGATTTGGAAAAATAGTGATTACGCTTTATAAAACATGCTGATCATGAGCTTTATTTATAATAATAATTATAGTTTAAAAATAACTAGCAACCTAGCATAAAACCTTCTCAGAGCAAGTAAACTATCTCCAGAAAACGGTAGCAGCATAAGTAAATATATCCATTACAAAGGTAAAAAAACTACCAGTGAGCGCCAACAACCTGACACTAACCCACTGGCATATATGTATGTCTGTAAGAAAGTACTGAAAAACTACCTCACCAATACGGCAAACGGAACACCAAGGTCCAAGAGACCACCAACACCACCACTGCAAACTAGCCACCCAACTGGCTACGGCTCAGAACCTGGGGTATTCCAAAAGAAAACAGAATACCTCAGCAAGCTAAACAAAGTAAAACTGCATGAAAGAGTCAACCAAAAGGGGAAAAATACCAGTAAGACATGCAGTAGAAAGAGTCACAACTGCCCAAAACAGGACAACAAGAAAAGCACTACGTGCGGGGAAACAGCAACAACCCAGCCCAGGAACAACATCCTGCAGGGCCTACTAGGCTACCAAGAGCCCAAAGTGCTGCAAACTACCAAGGAAGAAACTTCTAACACCCTAAACTGTGGGAGGTGGTAGTAGAAAACTCAAATAACGAGGAACCGGATTGGAGGCAAACTCAGTCCCCCCCCATCCACCATGTCCAAGTCAACAAGCTCGAGGGTCTACACGTGAAAGCACAAGGGACCTTCCACCCACACATGCCCAGCCCGTACCTGGAGCAAGAAAAACACGAGTGGCCTTGGCTAAATTACACAACTCCACCCCCATAAAGAGCTACAAACCACCACTACTACCCACGACCCACGATTCGGCCATTAGGAAAGAGAAACATGACCGACAAGGAAATTACAAATATAAACAAGAAATTCACTCGGGAACGTAAATCGAGGAAAGAGAAAAAGAAAGTGTTGAAATGACTCAACACGACGTGGCGCTGGGTCCTCTCGACACCGCATTGAGTGAGCTTCTCCCACTAAACGTGCCACGCAAGGCGAACTATCACAACAATAACTCTTACCTTACTACCTTAATACTACACAAAACACTCATGCCCACCTAACCCGCGTATCGACGCCAGCTAAATACGGAGCGAAAGGAAATATTCAAATCGCACGATCGGTGGCGCATGATCGGTGGTCGTGCGCAGTCATTGATTGATGGTCGTGCGAAGTGAACCTGGGAAACCTGACAGAAAACCTAGCAACTGCGCACGATCAGTGTCGCACGACCCCTGGTCGTGCGCACTGTTGTCAGCGCTCGTGCGATTGCCGAGATAGAACTTTGGAAAATAAAAAGACAGCCGCGCACGAACAGAGGCACACGACCAGTGGTCGTGCGCCCTAACGGTTGATGACCGTGCGCGGGTAACCTGTACCGTTGGGATTTCCCGGACGACACCGGAACACGCACACGACCCACGCAACTACAGTAGCAGTAGGAAACTACCAACGACGCACGCCACTACCATTCAAACTATGACTAATCATCCGAGACGGAAAAATAGGAGATAAAACGATAGAAACAATAGGCTTTAAACAAAAGAAAACAACTTGGCAAGGGCAAGAACACCACTTGCCTCGATTTCCGGCGAAGCTTGGTCGGCTTTCCCTCCTCTTCACGCTGCACTAGAAAGAGCAGCACCAAAAACTCACCTAACAAGCAAATCCGAACTTTAATGGCGGAAACCTCAAAAACCAAAAATTCCAATCCCCCTAAAGCTCCACGAAAATCGAATTTCTTACCGTAGGAATGAAGGTCTCGACGAGAGCAATCCGAATCCACTCTCGGAATCGAATTCCGTCCACAAACGCTCCGGGAATCGGCGGTGGAAGGCAAGGCTCGGTGGTTTCTCCGTTTCCTCTCGTACAGGGGCGGCGGTTCGATTGGAGAAGATGAAGATCGGACTTTTTCATTCTATATATATATATATTAATATATAATAATATAACTAATTACAAAATTACATAAAGCACCAAAACGACGCGAAAACTGAACTACCTCGGAATTCGACGAAATTCGCACCGTAGCTAAATACCCACGCTACGAACACAACGGCGAAGTCGAAATTAATTTTCGACGAACAGAACTCGATTTATACCCAAATAAAGCCAAACACCAACATCCCCCCGAGAGGCCACACCGGGTCACCCAAAACGACTCGGCTTGCTAGGGAGATCTTGCCAACAAGCTACAGAATAGGGCACTCAGTTCTAAGGAGCTAAACCACACTCCACAAATGGCACAAGCCACGGAAACGCGTCATCGTAACGCCAAACGAGAATAAAAATAAACGCAGAAAAAATCGGGGGCGTTACAGTCACTCCCCCTAAAAGAAAGTTTCGTCCCGAAACTTTACGCACAACACTCCTACTAAAGAAGGAAAAGTAACCAATAGGAGTTACAAGAAGGGAAACATACCGATCAAATCAGGGAAACAGGTGAGGGTAAGCCCTCCTCATGGCCGACTCTAGCTCCCAAGTCGCGCTCTCCAAATCCTGATTTTTCCACAGAACTTTCACCATCGGTATGGACTTCTTTCACAGCACTCACTCCTGAGTATCCAAAATACGAACCGGCACCTCAACAAAAGAGAGGTTGGGCTCCAAATAGGGCACAACGTCCAAGACCTGCCCACTACTACGCACACACTTCCGCAATTGGCTAACATGAAAAACATTATGAACTACTGGGAAGTTTGCTGGCAAACCCAATCTATAAGCTGACACGCCAATCCGTTCCAAGATCTCGAACGGGCCCACATACCTTGGGTCCAATTTCCGATTCTTACCAAACCTCTTTACACCCACCATTGGGGAAACCTTAAGAAATACAAGGTCCCCTACAGAGAACTCCAAAGCAGACCTACGCCGATTGGCGTTCTTTTCGTACCTCTCCTGAGCTATACGAAGCTTCTCCCGAATAAGCTTCACGGCGACTTCCATATCCTCCAGCGCATCTGGACCCAACAACGGCCTCTCACCAGCCTCGGCCCAAAACAACGGAGTCCTACAGCGCATCCCATACAAGGCTTCGAACGGAGCCATCTACAAACTTTCCTGATAACTGTTGTTGTAAGCAAATTCCATAAGTCGCAGCCGCTCATCCCACGCTCCGCCGTGGTCTAAAATATAGCATCGGATCATATCCTCAACAATCTGATTCACCCGCTCCGTCTGCCCATTGGTCTATGGGTGGTACGCAGTAGAATATCTCAGATCCGTACCCATACCCTCCTGCAGACTCTGCCAAAAACGAGAAGTAAATCGGGAGTCTCGATCAGAAATGATGCTAACCGGCATACCGTGGAGTCGGATGACTTCATTCAAGTACAACTACGCTATCTTCTTCATCGGGTAATCAATCTTATAAGGCACGAAGTGAGCACACTTCGTCAATCTATCCACTATAACCCAAATAGAATCAAATTCCCTCGGAGATTTTGGTAAGCCCGTAATGAAGTCCATAGATATACTCTCCCACTTCCAAGTCAGGATCTCTAACAGGGTCAACTTGCCACCAGGCCTTCCATGATCGGCCTTCACGCGCTTGCAAGTGTGGCACTCAGCAACAAATCGGGCTATATCACCTTTCATGCCATACCACCAGGCAATTTGCCTTAAGTCACGGTACATCTTCGTAGATCCTGGATGATAGGCAACGCTAGATCCATGAGCCTCCCTGCAAATCATCCTCCTAATATCCTTAACCGCGGGAACGCAAAACCTGCCGCGGTACTTCAAAGTACCCGCATCATCGATAGCAAAATCTGGCAACTCTCCCTTCTCTGTCCTGATGAACAAGTGCAACAGATCTGGGTCGTCCTTCTGGTGCAGTCTGGTCAAAGAAATCCAGGACGGCTCTGCCACTGACAAACTACTCTGCAAACCACAGCATCCCACTGAAATATCCATAAGGAGGAACTCCTCAACTAACCGATCGGCGGAGAGGTTAAAGATCTTTCCCGTCTTTCGGCTCAGGGCGTCGGCCACCACATTGGCCTTGCCCGGATGATACTGGATTTCTACATCATAATCAGCCACATACTCTAGCCACCGCCGCTGGCGCAGATTCAACTCCTTCTGCGTGAACACGTACTTCAGGCTCTTATGGTCAGTGAAGATCTTGCACTGAGCCCCATAAAGTAGGTGTCTCCACAGCTTCAACGCATAAATAACCGCTGCGAACTCAAGGTCATGCGTAGGATAATTCTTTTCTTGAGTCTTCAGCTGCCTTGACCCATAGGCAATCACCTTCCCAACCTGCATTAATACGCATCCCAGACCTACAAGCGAAGCATCCACATATACATCATAATCCACACCCTCAGTAGGCAGGGTCAGAACAGGGGCAGTGCACAATCTCTTCTTTAGCTCCAGAAAAGCCTCCTAGCACTTTTCGCTCCAAACAAATGCCACATTCTTCTGAGTCAGCTTGGTCAGCGGTGCAGCTAGGGAAGAGAAACCCTCCACAAATCTTCTGTAATATCCAGCCAACCCTAAGAAACTCCTGATCTCCTTAGGCGTACTTGGCCTACTCCAATCCATCACTGCTGCAATCTTTTCTGGATCGACCGAGATCCCTTCCTTGCTCACCACGTGGCCTAGAAAAGAAACCTGAGGCAACCAAAATTCGCACTTGCTCAACTTGGCGAATAACTTATGGTTCCTCAACTCTGAAAGGACCAAACGCAAATGCTGCTCATGCTCCTCAGCACTACGAGAATAAAATAACACGTCATTAATGAAGACCACAACGAACCTGTCGAGGAAATCCTTGAACACCCTGTTCATCATATCCATGAAGGCTGATGGTGCGTTGGTCAGACCAAACGACATCACCAAAAACTCAAAGTGTCCATGCCTCGATCTAAACGCAGTCCGTGGAATATCCGCCTCACGGATCCTGAGCTGATGATAACCAGAACGAAGATCAATCTTGGAGAACACCGTACTACCGCGCAACTGATCAAATAAATCATCGATCCTCGGCAGAGGGTATCTGTTCTTAATAGTGACCTTGTTCAATTCTCTATAGTCGATGCAAAGCCGCATCGACCCATCTTTCTTCTTTACAAACAAAACAGGAGCACCCCAAGGCGACGAACTCTGCCTGATAAAACCTTTAGCCAACAGCTCATCCAACTGACCTCGCAACTCCTCTAACTCACGAGGGGCCATCCGGTACGGCGCCTTAGCAATAGGATGCGTACCCGGCTCCAAATCGATCACAAACTCAACATCCCGCTCGGGAGGAAGACCAGGAAGGTCATCAGGAAAAACATCGGCGAAACCACAAACAATAGGAATCTCCTCCAAGCGTGGTACGCTAACAGCGGTTTCAACCGCCGAGACTAAACAAGCACAACAACCAGAAAGAAACAACCTCTGAGCACATACCGCAGAGATGACAGGAGAATCCTGACATGGATCAGCATACACGATGTCAGGCTGACCGTCGTCCCTGATGAAGTCCAAGCGCTTTCCTTTGCACTGAATGACTGCATCATACCTAGAGAGCCAGTCTATGCCCAGAATAACATCGAAGTCCTCCAGATCAATCATCTTCAGGTCCGCCTTCACAAGAAAGTTCCCCAACAAAACAGGGCAATCCAAAATGCCCAAATCTGACAACACAGATTCACCAGAGGGAAACTTGACACGGAAGGAATCCCGAACACGATCTAAGGTCAACCGATGTCGCTCCACAAAGGCTCTAGCCACGAACGAGTGGGTAGCGCCGGAGTCAAACAGAACCCGCGCCTAGCGGTTCTTTACCTTAAATTTCCCTATCGGAGCATAGAAAACTAAGGAACTACCACAATAATACTGCAAACATTCTAGCAAATAGAACTACCAGGCTGGAAAAACAACAAACAACTAACCTGAGATGACCTAGGTCTAAGCCTGAGCCTCCTCGGAAGATATCACGGTCAGCTTCCCCTTTCCCTTGTCCACACGCTGAGGTGGAGGTAAAGCCTGTAACGGAACTGCAGGAAGAGCTGGCTGAAACTGAGAGCACCTCGACTTGATGTGACCCTTTTGCCCACACTGAAAGCAGACTTTATCCTTAGTCCAACACTGGGCCGCATCATGGCCGGATCGCTTGCAAACGGAACAGGAGACATCTCTCCTAGGAGCACCCTGAATCGCATGAACCTGCTCCTTCCTCTGAGCTGCTGCCTTCTTGAAACATTTCTCGACAGGGTGGCCTGACCGGCCACAGAAGCTGCACTCCACCTTGCCCCTCTTTCCCGGAGCCGCATCGGGTACCTGGGGTTTCTTCTCCTCCATCGACTTTCTCTTGTCCAACCTCATTTGCTGGCCTCTGCTCTTCGCGGTCTCAATAGCCTCCACCTTCAGAGTAGCCTCTACTACACCTGCATAAGTCTCTGACCCATAAGCACTGGTCAACTGCTGCACCTCGCTCCTCAAACCACCGAGAAATCGCTTAACTCGATCAGCCTCAACGCTGACCAATCCCGGGGCAAAACGGCTCAACTTGCTGAACTCTATCTCATACTCACCCACCGTGAGTTGCCTTTACTTCAGATGGAGGAAGTCGTTCATGAGGCAGTCACGCTCGACCGAGGGTAAGAACTTCCTCAACAGCATCTCCTTGAACACCTCCCAAGAGCATCTGGCTACCAAGCTCTCCTTCTCTCTCAGCCACCAACTCTTAGCCAAACCTTTAAGCTGATAGGCGGCTATCATCACCCTCTGATCATCTGCAATCCCTGAGTACGAGAACATCTCCTCCATGGAGATCAGCCAGTCGTCTATCACCATGAAATCTGCTTTCCCATCATAAGTGGGAGGGCTCAGCCTCTGAAACTGCGAGATGAAGGCCATCTCTGCTGGCACCACCACTGGAGGTCTCAAGGGTGCAGGAGGAGGAGGAACAGCTAACCCCCCCCCCCCCCCCCCCCCGCAGGGACTTGCACACCCTGAGTCTGACCTGCCATGACAGCCACCAAAGACTGAATCTGGGCTTGCACCTCCTCCAACTTTCTGCCCATAGCTTCGCTACTCAGACGCAGACTCTCGATCACCGCATCGTTCTGAGCCCCAGACGACTCACCCTCAGACAGGGGAGTCAATCGAGTCGCAGGACGCCTTGCCATTCTAAAATCATAACAACACAAATTAGACCCTAATACAACGTCTAGAACCAAATACAAGTACAGACAATACATATATAGATATAGACTTAAAGCTGCTAAACTTGCTCTAAGAGTTTATCTTTTTAACAAAAGTTAGATGTTATGCCCTAACCTAGGATGGTTAACCACCACCATACTAACTCTTATGCCTAGATCGGGAATGCATGACTTTTATATTAATTTGAAAACTTATGTGTGTACATATGTCATCCTGCAAATCTTTAGCTTGGCACGTTGTGCTTATGCAATGATATGTTATGCATGATTGTGCTATGCATTCGAAAAAAAGGCCCTAATGCATGTTATGAGCGGCGTACACATGAAAAAGTTATGCATCCCATACTACATAACATTCTCATGCAACGAAAAAGAAAACGTGCTAGTCGCAGCTATGTGGTGAGGTTATGCATCCCATACTACATAACCCTCACATATTGCCCCTATGGTGGATCCATATACGAACACATATTATGCATCCCATACTACATAATATGCCCCGTATACTTCATGTTATGCTATGAGTGTAGTGTTCGTGCTTTTGCCAAGACGTGCTGATGACATATCGGTGTGTGAATGACATGATGCTGAACTACTAAAAAGCAAACAAAGGAAGGTTGCTCAACTAACTTGTCAAGCAACCTCCCTCTGATACCAACTGTCACAACCCGCATTTTCTCCGAATTAAGAATTATCAGAGTAAGAGAAAACACGCGTCATGATGCCACGTCAAGCAGGGGATAACTGCTGACGCTCAGGCAAAACCAACTACCAACTTAATGAAAGAAAATCATGTGATTAATGATTAGAAAATCAGTTATATTTTAGAGACCGTATCCCTCAGCTTAGTGGATCACCTAGTCCACAAAAGAAAAACTATATTTATACGCTGCGGAAAAATACTTTATTTAGGTTTGACATCCTAAAGAGCACATAAGGGTCCCAAGAGAACCACTCATGCTATGCAAGACCCTACATTTAATTTATATAATATATAAGAAAACGGTATTTATACGTGATTTGGAAAAATAGTGATTACGCTTTATAAAACATGCTGATCATGAGCTTTATTTATAATAATAATTATAGTTTAAAAATAACTAGCAACCTAGCATAAAACCTTCTCAGAGCAAGTAGACTATCTCCAGAAAACGGTAGCAGCATAAGTAAATATATCCAGTACAAAGGTAAAAAAAACTACCAGTGAGCGCCAACAACCTGACACGAACCCACTAGCATATATGTATGTCTGTAAGAAAGTACTGAAAAACTACCTCACCAACACGGCAAACGGAACACCAAGGTCCAAGAGACCACCAACACCACCACTGCAAACTAGCCACCCAACTGGCTACGGCTCAGAACCTGGGGTATTCAAAAAGAAAACAGAATACCTCAGCAAGCTAAACAAAGTAAACTGCATGAAAGAGTCAACCAAAAGGGGAAAAATACTAGTAAGACATGCAGTAGAAAGAGTCACAACTGCCCAAAACAGGACAACAAGAAAAGCACTACGTGCGGGGAAACAGCAACAACCCAGCCCAGGAACAACATCCTGCAGGGCCTACTAGGCTACCAAGAGCCCAAAGTACTGCAAACTACTAAGGAAGAAACTTCTAACACCCTAAACTGTGGGAGGTGTTAGTAGCAAAATCAAACAACGAGGAACCGGATTGGAGGCAAACTCAGTCCCCCCCATCCACCATGTCCAAGTCAACAAGCTCGAGGGTCTACACGTGAAAGCACAAGGGACCTTCCACCCACACATGCCCAGCCCGTACCTGGAGCAAGAAAAACACGAGTGGCCTTGGCTAAATTACACAACTCCACCCCCATAAAGAGCTACAAACCATCACTACTACCCACGACCCACGATTCGGCCATTAGGAAAGAGAAACATGACCGACAAGGAAATTACAAATATAAACAAGAAATTCACTCGGGAACGTAAATCGAGGAAAGAGAAAAAGAAAGTGTTGAAATGACTCAACACGACGTGGCGCTGGGTCCTCTCGACACCGCATTGAGTGAGCTTCACCCACTCAACGTGCCACGCAAGGCGATATCACAACAATAACTCTTACCTTACTACCTTAATACTACACAAAACACTCATGCCCACCTAACCCGCGTATCGACGCCAGCTAAATACGGAGCGAAAGGAAATATTCAAATCGCACGATCGGTGGCGCACGATCGGTGGTCGTGCGCCGTCATTGATTGATGGTCGTGCGAAGTGAACCTGGGAAACCTGACAGAAAACCTAGCAACTGCGCACGATCAGTGTCGCACGACCACTGGTCGTGCGCACTATTGTCAGCGCTCGTGCGATTGCCGAGACAGAACTTTGGAAAATAAAACGACAGCCGCGCACGAACAGAGGCACACGACCAGTGGTCGTGCGCCCTAACGGTTGATGATCGTGCGCGGGTAACCTGTACCGTTGGGATTTCCCGAACGACACCGGAACATGCACACGACCCACGCAACTACAGTAGCAGTAGGAAACTACCAACGACGCACGCCACTACCATTCAAACTATGACTAATCATCCGAGACGGACAAATAGGAGATAAAACGATAGAAACAATAGGCTTTAAACAAAAGAAAACAACTTGGCAAGGGCAAGAACACCACTTGCCTCGATTTCCAGCGAAGCTTGGTCGGCTTTCCCTCCTCTTCACGCTGCACTAGAAAGAGCAGCACCAAAAACTCACCTAACAAGCAAATCCGAACTTTAATGGCGGAAACCTCAAAAACCAAAAATTCCAATCCCCCTAAAGCTCCATAAAAATCGAATTTCTTACCGTAGGAATGAAGGTCTCGACGAGAGCAATCCGAATCCACTCTCGGAATCGAATTCCGTCCACAAACGCTCCGGGAATCGGCGATGGAAGGCAAGGCTCGGCGGTTTCTCTGTTTCCTCTCGTACAGGGGCGGCGGTTCGATTGGAGAAGATGAAGATCGGGCTTTTTCATTCTATATATATATATTAATATATAATAATATAATTAATTACAAAATTACATAAAGCACCAAAACGACGCGAAAACCGAACTACCT
Organism: Platanthera zijinensis; assembly: GCA_039513925.1. Classification (NCBI taxonomy): domain Eukaryota; kingdom Viridiplantae; phylum Streptophyta; class Magnoliopsida; order Asparagales; family Orchidaceae; genus Platanthera; species Platanthera zijinensis. The sequence continues at coordinate 192,165,039 of CM077079.1, read as the reverse complement.
CAAAATTCGACGAAATTCGCACCGTAGCTAAATACCCACGCTACGAACACAACGGCGAAGTCGAAATTAATTTTCGACAAACAGAACTCGAGTTATACTCAAATAAATCCAAACACCAACATCCCCCCGAGAGGCCACACCGGGTCACCCAAAACGACTCGGCTTGCTAGGGAGATCTTGCCAACAGGCTACAGAATAGGGCACTCAGTTCTAAGGAGCTAAACCACACTCCACAAATGGCACAAGCCACGGAAACGCGTCATCGTAACGCCAAACGAGAATAAAAATAAATGCAGAAAAAAAATCGGGGGCGTTACATTAACTGTTTCTCTTTTCTTATTAGAGTTTTTGTTAAGGTTAAAAGTTTTATTATTTTTTACTGGGTTCGACGATTTGAAGTGAGATCGTCGATCTGAGTTCGACGTCATGGGTTGAGATCGTCGATCTCTGGTCAAAGATAGATAATACTCATTCTCTGTGCCCCAAGTTCGTCGATCTCTGCTCGATGATCCATATAGAAATCGTTGATTGCAGTAAGACGATTGATTATTGTAGAAATTTTCGTTCAAAGATCGTTGACCTGGGTTCGACGATTTGTTCTTATTTCGTCGATCTGAGTTTGACAAAAATTGTTGAACATTGTTTTTGTTTTGATTTTAACTGTTTCTATTTTTCTGTTTATTAGGTTTGTTCTTATTTGCAGTTGAGGGTTTCTCATAGATTAGTTCTTTACCCTTTTCAGAAATGAATTTTACAGGAGTCCTTAATATATTTTTCTGAACCAGTAGGGGTTGGCTTGATGAAGCACCCAAGCCCAGCTTGTCAGTGAGTCTGGCATTAACAGTGCTTGTAATGTCCATCAGCTTGAGGCTTCTACCATTACGGGATTCTTCAAGTTGCCTTGCCTCAGCTAGTTCATTTTTTAATTTAATTATCTGTTCATTTGCAAGTGTAATATCATCTTTTAGTTGATTGTTTTCTGTAACTAAATTACTTTGATTATTTAATTGCTCTTTAAGTAGTTTAATTTCTTTCTCTGAGCTAATTAAATCCATACACATAGTTTTGAATTCATGTACAAAATCATCAGAATTGAAGTCAAAGGATGAGAGTACCTGATCCACTTCAGAGAGTGGTTCTTCATCATCTGATGAGTCATTTTCTTAATGAGTGTTGGAAGCATCAATTGTCATTAGGCAAACTTCCTTTACCTTTGCTTCCTCTTCATCTTCATCACTGGAGCTAGAGGAGGAGGAGTACTCTTCTATATCACTCCAGGTTTCTGTTACAAAGCCTTTCTCTTTCCTCTTATGCCTGCTTGAGGAAGGCTTGTTGTACTTCTGTTTTCTGGAGTCCTTGTCCTTTCTTTTCTCCTTCTTCTGATTTTCTGGACACTCAAGGATGTAGTGTCCAGGTTTCCTGCAACCAAAGCAAATAACTTCTTTAGTTGGTGTTTTGTCATACCTGGGTTTATCTTCTTGTCTGGATGACTTCTTCCTAAGATCTCTTTTGCCCATCTTCTAGAATCTCTAAGAGGCTCAAGAACTTTTCATTAACAGCAGGAGCTGCTGTTTCCTCTGTAGCGTTAAAAGCAATATTTTGCTCTTTCCTGACTGGAGTAGAAGCCTTCTGCTCTACCTCCCTAGTCTTTGTCAAGTGTTCAAAAGATTTGAGCTTTCCTATAAGTATTTCTGCTAAAATTTTTGTGATACTTCTGGCATCCTTGATTGGCCAGATCCTTGTGTCCCATGAGCTGGGAAGACACATCAATATCTTGTCATTGATCTCAGTCAGTGAAATGTCCTTGTCCAATGTTCTCAGTTCTCTGATGATGGCACTCAGTCTGCAATACATTTCTTCAACTATCTTTGCATCTTCCTTTCTGAAGTTCTCATACTTGGAAATGAGAAGGGATCTTCTGTCCTTTCTTTCTTCCACTGAGCCAACCACCATCTGGTTCAAATAGTTCCAGATTGCCTTTGCTGATGTGCAATCAGCAACCTTTTGGAATATGTCATCTGACATAGTCTGGGCCAGTATATTCATGGCCTTTGCATCAGCAATCTTTGCTTTCTTTTGTGCATCCGTCCAATTTGGTGGAGGAACTGCATGAGTGTTAGTAGATATAGAAGCAGCTGCAGTTGGCTCAGGTGGACCTGTCAAAATGGAGTTGAATTTGTCTTCATCAATTGAGTCCATGTAAAGTCTAATTCTTGCCTTCCAGATACTGAACTTATTTAAGTTACTGACTGGAGGTCTGGTGCTTGCATAATCCTTGTCCTATGCCATGTGATAAATGAATAGCTAAGGAAAAAGAAATCTGAATAAGCAAGGATCTTGGTTCAAGTTTTAGCTTGTACAATAAGGAAACACAATAACCCTATGATACCAATTGAAAGGAGGGAGTTATTCAGATCTACTCTAGAGGGGGGGTGAATAAAGTGTTTAAAACTTTTGGCTATTTTAAGCTATTCTATCAGAGTTTAAAATAGGTGATACCAATAATTAAATCAATAAAGAAAACAAAAGAGCTATTCTAAATATCACAGCAAATATCAAGAACAGAAAGAGAAAGAGCAACCAGACGACACAAGAAATTATAGTGGTTCCCCAAATCTGGATACATCCACTCTTCTATCACCCTGGTAGGAATCACTCTCAGGTTTTTGATCAGGTGACTGCCACCAAGAAATATCTATTTCCAGGGAAATATAGCAACCCTTCTAGCTTTTGATCAGGTGCCGGAAAACCACATGAAGTCTTTTGATCAGGAGACCTCACAACCAAGAATTAGTTTTGATGGGAGTAAGAACCCTGTACACAGAGGGGGGAAGAAAAAGTTGAGTTTTCTTCTTTTTTTCTCAAACAAAATGAGAGAAGACTTGAGAGTGATCCTGATGGAGTCAAGGCTTGTCTTGATGATCTTGATTGGTTCCAAAATCTAAAGCCTTATATAGGGTGTAGGTATTGAATTCCAGAAAGCTGAGACTGATTGAAGATGAATGTCTCTACAAGCTTCCTGGATGAACACTGGTATGAAGAACTGAAAGCTTTTCTTCTTTCTCTGACTTGTGTTCTCTAACAAAATCTTTCTGTGTCTGTCTGTATGTGTGTCCCTGAGAAATAATTCTCTATCTGTTTTATTCTCTGAGTCTCTTTTTCTTTGAATAATTCCAAACTAAATTTGAAATGGCACACATTGATTGTCTGCGGAATCACGGGAACTCGTGCAATGGCTATAAGTGGATTAACTCATTTCCTTTACTGTCTCGAGAATGGTTGTATAATAACTCTGTAAATACTAGTAAATTAATGCTTGCCAAGGAACGGCTATATTCAGAGAATATATGCATTAATCACTCAGAGTCATATAAGCAATATAATAATCAGTCAATGAGGAAAACAATAACTGCAGGGAATAAAATGTTGATCTGGCAGTAATCGTCAATCTGGTCCTGAGATCGTCGAACTCAAACACCCTCTATAATTGAGCTGAACCCTGTGATCATTGTCCTGAAGATCTGCCTTACAAACTAGGCTTCAAGATCGTCGAACTGAGATGGCTGATCGTCGATCTCTATCCTGAAAGTAGATCAGAGATCATCGAATTAAGTTCAACAATCGTCGATCTCACCACTTTGAGATTTAACTCTTTAGATCATCGGACGCAGAATGAAGATCGTCGAACTCTCTTCAGAGATCGTCGAACGACTTTTCTGCCTAGTTCAGTCTCTGTTGTCTTCTAAGTCTCTGATTTCTTGGTCTTGTCTACCTAAGTTGTTGATCTAACTGACACCTAAGACACTAGACTAGACCCTGGTTATACAATGTGGGCCTGACTTTGCCTAGATTAGTGAACCTAGCCCAAATCTAACATAGGGATCCAATAAAAGGGGGCCACTAAAATTTCAGAACAACTGGAGTAGTATAAGTACTAAAAATTTAATTTATTTTGTTTGTGTCACACATGCAAATATTACCAAAAACTTTAGGAATATTTAATCCAAACAAATTTTAATCAGAGATGTTAAATGATAATAAGAGCCTTTGTATAAAACTTCAGCCCAAAATAATTATTTTTGAGAGAAAATACATTTTATTTAATTAAAACCTGAAAAGTAATTTTCTCTCAATAAAATGGACTTTCAGGGAGCTATAATGGTCACAAAAAAATATGTCACCCCAATCTGGAAAACTCTAAATGTCCTCTATAAGTTTGATGTTGGGGACTTTTTCTAAAAAAGAACCTAAGGGTCTCAAATTAATTAAATAAATAAGAATGTATTTATTGTCACATTTTAATTTAATTTATTTCATTCTGGTGTGCGGATAGTGCGCGATGCCAAAATCAAATAGAACCAACGACTGTGATGTAAGCTTACCATAATCTTTACAGTAATTTCATATTATCAGACAATTATGATCTGATGCATGGCTAGCCAATCATTGTTGAGGAAACGGAGGGCTCTTATTTCGTCTTCCTCCTTTGATCAATGGTCAGTGATCAACAGAGACGTGATCTCCTTCTCCACTCCGTTCTAGTGAACACCGCGATGAGGAACCACCATAAGTTGACTCGTCGGAGGATGGATAACACCTAGGTAGCATTCTGGTGGCCGGCCACCACCGTTCTCTCACTGGAAAATATATATTATCATTTTCTCGTGGTGCGACGGCTCAGAATAAACTTCTCCGGCGAAGGCAATCCCCCATTGGCCCAAAGGAGGACCGGTAAGTCTACCTCTCCTCTGTGGTTCCCTCTAGTGAATCTCTGAGTGATATGGGGTGCTTCCTCTAAACTCGCGGTTGTCCAAGGCTCAGGTGGTCGGGATATAGGTGGCTGGTGACAACATACAAAACCTCCTACAAGATCTACTCACTAAGGGGTTCAGATGTATACCTGAGAAGTGTCGTTTGATGTGGAACAAAGTTGTGATGACATGGTGACGTTTACGATTGCAAAATTCCAATTTTTTCTCTCCAGTCGCCAATAGCAGACTCCACTCTACTCTCCAATTACGAAAGTTCTCGAGAGGAGGAAATGGAGTTAACAGTGGGCTTTGGGGGAGTTTACAACCCCTTGATAATCATATGTCATCAACTTCTACCACTCAAGTGGCAGTTAGGCTTGGCTGACCCCTTCTCTCTCCTCAAAGCTCCTCCATAGCCACAGATTTAGGGGGATACAACTCTTGGAGATTCATAGTGGTCATACTAGCCTAGATTCAATCCAATTGGGTCGGGTTTTATTTAATTAAAACCCTAAGGCTCGGATTTGACTTTTCATGGTTAAACTTTGACCTTTTTGAATGCTTGACCCCACCCCAAGGTGGCTTGGGTCTCAAGATAGTCTAACACAGCCTAAGTGTTCACTAGATTAGCAAGAGTTATCTAATTTCATTAGGATTGACATTAGAGTTGACTTTAGGTGATGTGTCATATCAAGATTGGACCTAAGTAACCTATGTGCATTTACCAAGTCAAAAGTACAAACAAGAACATAATTGGTCACCTTAAGCTTGAAAAAACAAGGTCAAGACCTTTGGTGCACACCTTGAAGGGTAGATAGGACATTATTACATAGGATCATTCTAGGTTAGATCATGATATGATTACACCTTCTAGGGATTGAGAGACTCACCCTAGCATAGTAGGCTACCTTAGGTGCACATTGCCTCTACATAACTTCTAGACCCCTAAAATAAAATTTGGATGTTACAACACGTACCGGCACGCATGAGCGCGATGCATCCGGGTGCGCTAGAGCATTACACATACACAAGAGCACAACACATGCATATACGCAGGATAGAAACACACACTGATGTGCATGATCATTACACACGCGTGCGCTCGGGAGCATTACACTCGTGAGTAGGAGCATTGCACTCACAAGCAGGAGCATGTGTGCAGGAGCGTAGAAGCGGGCATGTGGGAGTGTCGCGCACACCGAGCGCAAGAGCATTGTGTCGACATGTCTAAGTGATAAACGTAGGAGCTGCGTGCATATTGGTGTTGTGCATGCGGATGCGCAGGAACAGTGTGTGCACGTGTTGAGCACGTGGGTGCCCGCGCGCGTGCAACAATTAGGACCGCGCGAATGGGCCTATGCACTTCGTGTGCACACCTTCTTTGTGGATGCTTGTTGCGTTGATGCCCGCGCACGATGAATGCAGGTGTGTTGCGCACACAGGTGTACACGTGGTGCACTCACATGCTTGGGCGATGCGTGTGTTGGGTACACCGTGCACCGTTTACTCAGGCACGACGCACATGTGCACTCTGTGTGTTCATTTTATGGTTATATGCCTGACGCATGTGCAGCTTTCCCACATGTGTCCCTACACATTCCGCTACCTATTTGAGTGATCAAATAGATTCAAAATTGTGTAGAATGAGCATGCAGGATATTTTTGGCGAGACGGCCTGGGCCACAGTGACAAAGTCCAGCTCGACCATTTCCATGTTAGGGGAACCCCATTCCTTCAACTTCACGAACTATAATTTCTTAAACAAAATTACAATTTGTTATATTATAGTTTTCTATTTTTATAGATACTTGATTAATGTATCAAAATTATTTTTATATATTATATGTTCTAACAAAATAATAGAATGAGAGTTGAATTACGTTAGGGTTCTCTAGAATACAACTTTGATGAAACATAACATATACTATAAATGATATGTGCGCTTGTCTTATCCTTAAAATAAAGTACGCAAATTTATGGATATCTTACACTATGTATCGTGACCACCAATTCTAGGGGTGCATAAAAAAACGGTCCTAACCGGTTCGGTTAAGACTGGACCGGCTAGGGACCGGTCTCGGTTAAGACCGGTCCAGTCCCAGACTGGTCCCAAGTGTCCCAAGTGGTCCCTTTTTTCATCAAAGACCGGTCCTGGACTAGGACCGGTCTTTGCCGGTCCAGAACTAGGACTGGTAAAAGTCCGATCACGAACTGGGACCGATCAAAAGACTGGTAAAAGACAAGTCATTTTAGTAATTTTAGTAAGAGACCGATCATTTTTAATCATTTTAGTAAAAGACCAGACAAAAGACCTATAAAAAGGACCGGTCCAGGACCAGTCCTCCGGTCCCAACCGGTCCTCCTCTAGAGTAGAAAACCCGGCCTCAGACCGGAACTAGTTTGAGCGGGACCGGTCGGCCAAAATACCAGTCTTATAAAAGATCGGTCCCGGACTGGCCCGACAGTCTTTTTGTTTAGGCCTGCCACCATGACATGATAAAAATGATCAATATGCTCAGCGTTGATAAAGGAAGTCTTAGGTTTTAAAATTTTCCCAAAGCACATCAAAAGACTTTTGTGTGCTTGATTTTGTTGGGGGTTTGATTGTTTGGAAGCCAATAATTTTCAAGAATTATTATTAAATCTAATGTATAGATGCAAGAATTAGCACAATGTTTAATTTTAATTTTGTTGTTCTCCGCACGATGAATTTCTTACAAATAAATTAGGATTGATTATTTTTGTTTGTTCGCATTGAAGACATTGACTTTATGAATTTAAAGGAAAGAAAATAATAATAATAAAACGATATCCCTATGTGAATGAAAAGAGAAGACATGTGGGAAAACACGTGCCCGAATGAAAAATGTGCTCCCGAGCAGAAAACACATATATATAAGGATGAGAAACACGTGTCCCGGTGAAAAAAGTGCACTTAGATTAAAACGAGTGTCGGGGCGAACACTCGCACCTGGGAGAAAAGTGCATACCCGAACAAAAACGTGAGCAGGGAGGAAATGCGCGCTTGGGTAAAAAATACGCGCCCCAACAAAAAATTTGTGCCCAACCAAAAAAGCACGCCCAGGTGAAAAAGCGCGTTCGTGTAAAATTTTATTGTAAGCCGAGAAAGGTCGTAGAAACACTAAATCAATACCAAGTCAAGTTGAAATCAGCAATGATAGAAGAACAATAGTCTCAATTTGGAATTAACTGCAACTTCTTTACAATGCGAGTTATACATTACGAGACATGATTCACAATGTACCCGATTAAAAAAAACTACAAAAAGAGAAGAAATCGCGCGGTCAGAACACTGAAACCGCACAAGCCACTAACCGCCAGACTTGCCTGCCGAAACCGCTAAGTCGCCAAAACGCCACCAAGCCGCGCGGACTGCATGTTATTTAATGTTGATGAATTGAGAAACAGAACCCGCTGATTGACTGGGCAAACTTCTCAAACTATCCGCACCCCGTAGGAAGTGACTTCAAGACGCCTAGCTACGACCTGATGTATACTGCTGACTATAATCGTGAACAGTTCCACACTGAGCCTTATAACTTGTTGCCTAGTCTCCCGATGCTAGCCACACAGCCTGCATAGTACAAGTCAACTTCACTTAGTCATGTCGGTTAGAAAATTCTAACTGCGAGATAAAAACGCGAGCTAAGTTATCACTATTCTAATTATATATGACGAGTCAGGGACACCTCTTTATAGGAGACATGGGGATTGTTATCACCACCCATAATGATAGGATAAAAACCATCATCCTACAGCTAGCATCACTTATCTACACAAGTGTGGATACAAGTGTTAGTTCCCCAATGATAATCATCTAACCGTATATGCGGCAAGAACCATCAAACTGCATAAAAGTGCAGACACACACCTCACTCTGCGTGAACTTAGAGAAATTCAGTCACGCATTTTGAGCCAAGCCTGCTGCTATTAAGATCTGCCGAACTTCGACACCAAACTGCACAGTTATGCAGTCTCCACTTCCAGACTGCGCAACACTGCAGCCCGCGACTAGGCAACCAACCAGACTTGTCATAACACCGTGAACAAGTCAACACAACCCATCAAACTTGATGGCTATTTTCTCCACGCTAACGCGCATTTCCAATTAATGAGGCAAGTGTACCAATCGTTCGGAGTATAGAATTAACTGTCGTATATCGACTCGGGGCTGTCGAGTGCTTGTACTCACAAAGAAAGCTATTATCTTATCGGAAGAAAAGTTGGTTTTTGTTGAACGGAAAAAGAAGCGTTACACTAATAAAGAGAAATTCGATAATGGGGAAGCTAGCACTTGATATAGAATCCCCTTGGGCTAAAATAAACCTTCTTGAGAAATAAAGCAATGCGAGTTCTTAACTACTCACTCGACCGTGGAGGTTCCTAAAGTACGAAAGCATCTCTTTCGAGCTCATGCTTCTGACTAACCTTAGGTTGATTGATTAAGACATTTCGGCCAGTCCAAACCCCTAAGCTTGCTTTAGGCGGTGAACCACGCTATTGGATTTGACTCCAATCCGGAGGATTTACGTCGTCCTCTCTCGAGGAGTGCATTCAACTACTTTTATCTTTGAGTGATCTCCAGTATCCGTAACCTCTCGGTCATTTAGGATACAGATCTTAGATCGAAGATCATATCCGCGTAATATGAATTCGACGAAATAAAAATCAAAGATAAATCGCAGCGAGTAAAATTAAGAACAAGATATTTGATAAAAAGAAGAAGAATTTATTTTATTCCAAGGTTCATCATGATCATGTGCTAAAAGAAAATTAGCTACTCATCATGATTAGGGAATTACAAAATAGGGTAGGAAAAGACATGCTTGAATTAAAAACAAGTAGAATTAAAACTAACAACAATAGTAATCTAGACTTGTAATGAAGAATACAGCAAAAGAAAACAGTAAACTACAAGAGTCCAACTCTCCCCAAAATTCTTTTTTTTGCATCTGAAGTTGTCTGGAATTTATAGGAAAAATGTCTGTTTGGTCACGCCCTAGGTCATGCCTGTGACCTAGGGCATGTCAGGCTCTGAACCGTTGCCTTGAAGTCCCGGGAACGTTGGAGGAGAAACCGCCAAAATTTATTAACTGACGGGTCACGCCCCTAGGTCACACCCATGACCTAGGGTGTGTCAGGGCTGTTTCTGGAAAACAGCGGGAAGCTGAAAATGGCGGGAGTAAACTGCACTCGATGGAGGTGTCACACTCCCTGGTCATGCCCGGGACAAGGGGCGTGTCTTGCTACAATGGCATTCTGGCGGCAACGGCACGAACGTCTTCTTTATTGGCTGTAAACGTACCCGACACGCCCATGGTCATGCCCGTGACCTAGGCGTGTCAATTTAATCCGAAGTGGTAGCGGACTAACGGTCTTCCACTAGATGGCACGCCCCGTGTACAGGTGTCATACCTATAAGACACGCCCAAGAAGGGCGTGTCGAAGGGCGTGTTGAGCCTCTTCGACCGCTGTTCGACGATTACCGTTGATGTGCAAGGCTCATGTGTGACATGCCCTTGGTCACGCCCATGGAGGGCGTGTCACTAGGCGTGTCTTGGCCGAGAAGGGTAAAAAAATCAAATTTTGCTCCAAAAATTGTACAGTTTAGTCCTGCAAGATTGAAAATCATTTTATTAGAACAAATAAATATAAAATATATAATCTATTTAATTATAAGCTTAATATTATAAAATTGCTATAAAATATATAACTATTAATTAGAAAATAGTAAATGAAATATAATAATATGTTGGTACCCTAGGTTTTAATTTGAGTTCAGTGCTCTCTTTCTATCTCTTGACCCATGATTTATCTATGGTCAAAGGTTAGTTGATAGGTAAGATTCTCTAGTTGTGTAGAATTGCTTTTCCAGATGAATATTTGGTTAAGTAGTTTTTGTTCGACTATAGTCGAACGTCGCTCGACTATCGTCTATCGGCTGATCGACGATCGTCTATCAGTTGGTCGACGTTCTGTCTGCGTTGATAGCTCGACTATCTGTTGATAGGTCGACTATCTGTTTGCTTTGATAGTTCGACTATCTGTCCTGATAGTTCAACTATCTGATAGCTCGACTATCTGTTGATAGGTCGACTATCTGTCCGCTTTGATAGGTCGACTATCTGTTGATAGGTCGACTATCTGTTGATAGGTCGACTATCTGTGTTGCTTTGATAGTTCGACTATCTGCTTGGATAGTTCAACTATTTGATAGTTCGACTATCTGTTGATAGGTCGACTATCTGTTTTGTTCGGATAGGTCGACTATCTATTTTCTGTGATAGGTCGACTATCTGCTTGATAGGTCGACTATCTGTTTCGTTTGGTCGTTCGACTATCTGTCCGGATAGATCGACTATCTGATAGCTCGACTATCTGTTCTGATAGGTCGACTATCTGCCGAGGTAGTTCGACTATCTTCTTTGATAGTTCGACTATCTGGATCGTTCGACTATCTATCTGATAGGTCGACGATCTCCGTGCGTCGGTCGACGATCTCCGAGGGTCGTTCGACGTTTTGCAGTATGCTCTTATTTAGTTTTGTCGTCTTCTATGATGTGACTAATTTCATATTTATTTTGGCATATTTTATAAAAGATTATCTGAATAATTTATGACATTATTTCCATGCAATATCAGTTCTATTCTATATGCATGAGCTAATCGTTTCTGACAAAGTTGTTTGTCTTATAGCTGAGATATGCAATCTGCTTTATCTGCCAGGCTGTCCTTTATAGCCGTTAGACTCAAAAAGTCTTCCTTGGCCGTAAAGAGTTCTTTCTGATGTGACTTTCTCTTATATTATTTCATCAGAAGTATTTGCAGCTTCTTAGAAAGCTTTATCCTTTTATAGGATATCTGCCTGTAGTATTTTTGTTTTGCTTTATGCTTTTTGCAGCCCAGCTTGCAGAGTTCAGAAAAAGACAAGATTCAAACTCAATTATAGCTGTTGCTGCTGCTGATATATAAAGACTTCTTTGAAGAAGAAATGAACTAGTCCACATAGCATAAAATCAAGTTCTCAGATAAAATTCATTCAGCAAGCTTACAGCAAGATCAAGTTTAACTGCTCTCAGCAATCTTCACTCAACTGAGAAGTGTTAGCTCTTCTGCTCTTCTTCAACCTGAGTTCTCCTGTTCCAGGAAGTTCTGACTCAGAGATCTTTTGAAGAAGAAGAAGAAGATTGCTGCTAGAAGATTTTCATTTTTTATTTTATATCTTCTTGTAGTTCTTCCTTCAGTATTTACTGAAGTGTTTCTGCACTGAAGCAAGACTCCACCTGGACGTTCTTTAAGCCAGGGGGAGCCTTGATTCTTTTAGAGCTGTCTAGCTCAGTGCAAGTTATTGTGCTTCTCTAATCTTTTGTAAAATAGAGAAGACACCTTAACCTCCTTTCCCCCTCCTATACAGGGTTATTACTCCCTTCAAAAGTATCCCTTGGTGGCAGGGCACCTGATCAAAAACCTATGTTGGTTTTTAGACACCTGATCAAAAGTTTAAAGGGTCTCTTGATCTACCTGAAGCAGATCTTGTTGGTGGCAGGGCACCTGATCAAAAACCTGAGTGGATTCCTACCTTGTTGGTAGAAGAGTGGACGTACCCAAGTTGTTTGGGGAACCACTTAAACTCCTTGTGTCGTCTGGATTGCTTTATTTAATTACTTGCATTGTGGCTGTGATTAGATCTTAACTAGGTTTGCTAGTTGCTGGATAGGATCCAAAGCTAAACTGTAATTACAGTTAGCTTTAGTTTGTGCACAACACTTGTGTTAGGTTCTAAGGTTTAATCTTAAATATCTATAACTTTCATTCCGCATTTAACTCCAAGGGAGTTGAGTAGAAAGTCAACTTTGCTTGTGCAATTTTTGATTACTCTATTCACCCCCCCCCCTCTAGAGTAGTATCTATCCCTTCTCTTTCAATTGGTATCAGAGGGAGGTTGACTGACTGAATAGGCTAACACCTAAGTCACAAGATCCTGATAGATACCAAAGTTTATAGATATTCACTTTCACTATCATGGCCCAGTCCAAGGATTATTCTAGCATCAGACCTCCAGTATGCAACTTAGCTAAGTTTGGCATCTGAAAGGCAAGGATCAAATTATATATGAATTCTATTGATGAAAGTATTTTTGCTTCTATTTTGTCAGGACCACCAAGAGCACCTACTACTGCCACTACCTCATCATCAACTGATATGAGTGCAGTGCCTCCTCTAGACTACAATGATGAGTACAAAAAGGCAAAGATAGCAGATGCCAAGGCAATGAACATTCTGGCTCAGACAATGTCTGATGAAGTATTCTAGAAGGTTGCTGACTGCTCCTCAGCAAAAGCTATGTGGGATACACTGAACCAGATTGTAGCTGGTTCAGCTGATGAAAGGAAGGACAGGAGGTCCAACCTTATCTCACAATATGAGAATTTCAAGAAAACTGATGCTGAATCAGTTGAAGCCATGTACACAAGGCTCAGCTCAATCATCAATGAGTTGAGGACCCTTGACAAGGATATTTCATTGACAGAGGTCAATGATAAGATTCTTATGTGCTTCCCTAGCACATGGGATCTGAGGATCTGTCCTATCAAGGAAGCCAGAAGCACAACAGAAATCTCAACAGAAGCCCTTCTCGGCAAGCTCAAGTCTTTTGAGCAAGTGCTGAAGTCCAGGGAAGCTGAAGCTAAAGCAAAGACCCCAACTCCTACAAGAAAAGAGCAAACTCTTGCTCTTAAAGCTGCTGACACTTCTGAAGGCAGCCAGTCAAATGAGGAACTGATGGCATTATTTGCCAAAAGGTTTCTCAAGATGGGAAGGAAGGAATTCAGAAAGAAGTCTTCAAAATATGAAGAAAAGCCAAGGTATGATCGCACCCCTTCTAAAGAAATTATCTGCTATGGTTGCAGGAAGCCTGGACATATCCTTCCAGATTGTCTAGAGGAAAAGAATAAAGAAAAGAGGAAAGATAAGGATCAGCACAGGAAGCACTCCAAGCCATCCTCCTACAAGAATAAAAAGAAGGAGAGAGGCTTTGTCGCTGAAACCTGGAGTGATTCTGATGAGGAATCCTCCTCCTCAAGCTCCAGTGAGGATGAAGAAGAAAAGAAGGCAAAGGAAATTTTCCTAATGGCAATTGATGCCTGCAGCAATCACTCAGCTGCAGAGATTTCAGATTCAGATGAAGAAAAGACAACAGAAGATGAGGTACTATCTTCTTATGACTTTACTTCTGCAGAATTTAGATAAGAATTTAAATCTTTATGTTTAGATTTAATTAGTTCTGAAAAAGAGATTAAAGAACTTAGACATAGGCTAGCTGAATCAGAAATCATATCTATTGAAAACATCAAGTTAAAGGAAGATCTCACTAATTCCAGTGAAGAAATTAAATTTCTTAAGAATGAGTTAGCTAAATCCAAAAGGTTAGAAGAGTCTCTAAATGGTAGAAGCCTTAAGTTGCTTGAAATAACCAACATGTCTAACACTAGGATAGGCAATAACAAATTAGGCTTAGGAGCATCTTCTAGTGAACCCCCAATCATTCTTAAAAACCAACTTTCAACTCCAGTGAACTTTATCTCAGCTGATGGGATAAAGAACACTGAGCAAGTCAATCAAGTAAATAGAGCTTTAAATAAAGCTAAAAGAGAGAAAAGAAAACAGAAATTTAAAGAATTACAAAAAACGTCGAACGCTGCTCGACGATCTCAGGCTCAGTAGTCGAACGAAGCTCGACGGTCTGAGCATCTATCGTCGAACGTCGATCGACGATCGCAGGCTCAGTGGTCGAACGGAGATCGACGATCTGAGCAGCCATCGTCGAACGCTGGTCGACGTTTCCAATATGAATTTCAAAATTACACCCAGAACCTTAGAAACCCGAATATGAATAGAAACCCTAGGTTCATTGACCCATCATCTGCATGGAGAATCCCACCTAGGAGATCTTACCCATTAGGTTATCACCCTCAGCCTGCTTATTCTTTTATTTCCAGTTTCTCTTTTATGAAAAACAAGGGACCCAAGGTTACCTGGGTCCACAATGTTTAAATTGTTTTATTTGCAGGTGAAGACCTATCCTATCACTCAAAATAAGTGGTATTTGGATAGTGGTTGCTCCAAGCACATGACAGGAAACAAAGAACATCTGTCAAAGTTCAAAGCAAAGCTTGGCCCAAAGGTAATCTTTGGAGATTCAAGCTGTGGTCAAACTGAAGGCTATGGCAGGATGACCATTGGAGCTATTACTTTCAAGAGAGTTGCTTATATGACTGGACTGAAGCACAATCTAATTTCAGTAAGTCAATTATGTGATGCTGGATACCAGGTATCATTCTCTAACTCTCTCTGTAATATTACTTTAAATAATAGTGTTGTATTGGTAGGCATTAGACAAGGCAACATTTATTTAGTAGATTTTAATTCAACTGATTCTGAAATCTGCCTGTTTAATGAAGTAAATAAAAGTGATTCTCCTAAAATCCTGTATTTATTACATTTGGACCTATTTGGCCCAATAAATGTATAGAGTTTAGGAGGGAAGTATTACACCCTAGTCATTGTAGATGACTTCTCCAGATTCACTTGGGTGTTCTTTTTGAGAACTAAGGCTGATAACTTCAAAGCCCTTACAGACTTTCTATTATGTGTGCAGACTGAGTACTCTACTCATGTGGCCTTGATCAGAAGTGATCATGGTACTGAGTTTGACTCTCTTCTCATGCAAGAATTCTGTGAGAGAGAAGGTATCAAACATAGCTTCTCAGCTCCTAGAACTCCCCAACAAAATAGGGTAGTTGAAAGGAAAAACAGAACACTAATTGAAGCTACTGGCACATTGTTGGCAGATGCTAATATGCCTCTTCCTATTGGGCAGAAGCTGTTAGCACAGCCAACTATGTCTTGAATAGAAGTCTGATACACAAACTTAAGTATAAAACTCCTTATGAGTTACTTAAAGGAAAGAAACCTAAAATAAATTATTTTAGAGTTTTTGGCTGTGTAGTTTATATTCATAATAACAATAAATAATACCTTAGAAAATTTGAAGCAAAGGCTTCAATGGGAATTTTTCTTGGATATTCCCAAGTAAGCAAAGCTTATAGGGTATTTAATAAATCATCTTCTAAAATTGAAGAGTCTGTTCATGTATCCTTTGATGAATCCCAAATGTTTTATAAGGAGAAGGAAAATTCTCCTTCCTTAGGTTCATTACAGGTACAAGAATCTTCCAAAGATGTCACTCAAGATATCCTCCATCTTTCAACTCTTCATATCACTGAATCAGACACTGATGAAGACATTGCTGAAGCTGTTATTGTTCCACCAATAGTAGATCAAATTCCTCCTGAGGAATTAATCCCAACTGTTGCTGAAGATCACATCCCACCTGCTGATGTTGTCACACTTAGAGATCACCCCACATCTCAAGTGATTGGAGATATATCAGCTGGTGTTCAAACAAGACATCAGTTAAGACAGGATGTGATGCATGCTTGTTTCCTTTCACAGATTGAGCCCCTTGCCATTAAAGATGCAGAGCTAGATCCCCATTGGATCATTGCTATGCAAGAGGAACTCAATCAGTTTGAGAGATGTAAAGTTTGGACTTTGGTTCCAAGACCTAAAGGCCAACTGATCATAGGCACCAAGTGGGTGTATAGAAACAAGTTGGATGCAAATGGCATCATTGTAAGGAATAAAGCTAGGCTTGTAGCTCAGGGCTACAGACAGGAGGAAGGTATAGATTATGACCAAACCTTTGCTCCTGTTGCAAGGCTAGAGGCAATAAGGATCTTCTTAGCCTATGCAGCCTACATGAAGTTTAAGGTTTTTCAAATGGATGTCAAAAGTGCTTTTCTTAATGGTGAGCTAAAGGAAGAGGTATTTGTTGAACAGCCACCCGGTTTTGTTTCTTCAACTCAGCCCTCACATGTATTCAAGTTGCAGAAAGCTCTTTATGGACTAAAACAAGCACCAAGAGCCTGGTATGAGACTCTAGCTAGTTTCCTGTTAGAGCACAACTTTACTAGGGGAGTAGTTGATAGAACCCTCTTCATCAAGCACCACAAGGACACAATCCTGTTAGTTCAAGTGCATGTGGATGACATTATTTTTGGTTCCACTGATCCCAAACTTTGCAAAAAGTTTTCTAACTTGATGCATTCCAAGTTTGAGATGAGTAGTATGGGTGAGCTGTCTTACTTTCTTGGTCTCCAAGTAAAGCAAGATGCTGATGGCATCTTCATCTCCCAATCCAAATATGCCAAGGAATTGGTAAAGAAGTTTGGGATGGCAGATGCTTCAGCAATGCATACACCTATGGCTACTAATGTAGTTATTGATTCTGATGATCAGGGAAAGCCTGTAGATCAAAAGAATTATAGGGCCATTGTTGGTTCCCTATTGTATTTAACTGCAAGTAGGCCAGATATAATGTTTGTTACATGCCTTTGTGCTAGATTCCAGGTCAACCCCAAGGAATCTCATCTGATTCTTCTCAAGAGAATTTTGAGATACCTGAAGGGATGTCCAAATCTAGGACGTTGGTACCCAGCTGAGTCAGAATTTGAATTAATTGGATATTCTGATTCTGATTATGCTGGTTGTCGAGTTGACAGGAAAAGTACCTCAGGAACTTGTCAGTTCCTGGGAGAGAGATTGGTCTCTTGGTTCTGTAAGAAGCAGGCCTCTGTCTCAACTTCAACTGCAGAAGCTGAATATATAGCAGCTGCCAGTTGTTGTTCACAGATCCTGTGGATACAAAATCAGCTTTTGGATTATGGGTACTCACACAAGAACACTAAAATCATGTGTGACAGTACAAGTTCTATCTCCATTGCACAAAATCCAGTGCACCACTCTAGAACGAAGCACATTGAGATTAGACACCATTTCCTGAGAGATTGTGTGGAAAAGAACAAGATCTGCCTTGAGTTCATATCCACAGACCTTCATAGAGGTGATATATTCACCAAGCCCTTAGATGAACAGAAGCATCTGTTCTTTCTAGTTCAAATAGGCATGATTAATGGACGAGACTAAGTGTGACGTCTACCTTGTTGAAATATGTTCGAAGATAGTCGAACGACGTTCGACGATAGTCGAGCGGATCAAGCCTATCGTCGACCTATGGTTGAAGATAGCTTATCTGCTTGAAGATCGTCGAACGGCGTTCGAAGATAGTCAAACAGGTCGAGCTTATCGTCGATCTATGGTTGACGACAGCTTGCTGTTTGTGAAGATAGAAATAGTCGAACGATTGATCGACTACTCTGCTTCAGGACCGATCGTTTAACGACCGTTCGACCATCGTCTCCAGTATCTTTTAAATAGATCGACGATCGCTGTTTTAATATAAAGCCGATGGTCGACCTAGGCTAAAAGATAGTTGCTCTTATCGTCGACGGAGAGCGTCTTTTCGCATTCTGTCTTCCCGCTTGCTCTTTGTCTTGCTCTCTGTCTTGCGCTCCGTCCTCGCCGTCTCTCTCTCGACTTCTACAGCATTTTTGATGGCGATTGCTCCAGCGCTTCTTGTAGTGGTAAAGTTTGATGCCGGTTTCAGCATTGATTTCGATGCCTTCAGCTGTTGCGAACCAGGGATAGTAGAAATCCTAAATCTGTGCAGAGATCAAGGACTAGAGAGACTCATGTCCTACAGGATAAAGATAAACACTCAAGAGATCAAAGAGTGGGCCTTCACTTCATTGTCGACTGATGATTCGATGACCAGAACAATTAGCGGAGACGAGGTAATATTAACTCCCGCTATTCTGACTGAAGTTTTTGGATTGCTTAATGGTGAAGAAGATTATGAGCAAGATGCTCCTGAATTCGGAAGAATGTTAACTGAGCTGGGACATCCCGAAGGCATCCCCTCCAAGCTGCTCAAGGTGAATTTCCCGTTCAAGATCAAGTTTCTTGCGGAAATTGTTGGAAAAGTGCTACTGGGAAAGCACTCAGCCCACGATAATATTACAAGGCAACAATTTGCACTAATGTGTGCAATTATTAATAAGAAGCAGATCAATTGGGCTGGCATTATGTTTGATTTAATAAGGAAAAAGAATGGAAAGAAAGAGGTTACCCTAGGAAGGGTAGTTGGTATTTTTCTGAAGGAGAAATACCCCCATCTGCTAGTGTCCGCCGCCACCTCCATCAATGTGAGTAAGAAGATTGATCCTTCGCTGTTCTCAAAGTGGAAAAGGACATTCCTGAAGCCCGCTCCCGTAGGGGTTGCTCTAGTTATATCTGAGAGCACCAGGACTGTCGCAGTCACTCCCCCCCTTCTAGCAGCTGGCTCAGCAAATCCATCTCTTCCATCTTCTTCATCAGCTTTGCCGTCTACTGCAGTTGAAGTTCCTTCAACTTCAATTGAAGTACAACATTTTGCTTCTCCTCCAGCTTCTCCTCCTGCATCTTCTCTCCCGACTGATCTTGCTGGGATTTCTCAACCCAGACTTGATTTGTTGGCGTCTGAAATTTCTTCTCCAGTTCATTCTCCAATTCCAACTCCTCCTCACTCTCCAATTCTATCTTCAGATCATCTTGATCACCCTGCATCCACCCATGCATCTCCACATCATTCTCCAGCTCATATTGCATTTACCACCCCTGCTGTTCTTCCACCCTCTGAAATTCCTCCATCATCTTCATCATCTTCTTTTGTTATAACTCCAGCATTTATTACTAGCATTGCGGAGTTAATTACCCCCTCAATCAAACTATGATTGATGAGGAAATTGCTCCCCTTGCTTCTTCTATATCTTCTTTGACTGCTGCTATTCAGGCACTCTCAAAGTCTGCTGAGCCCTCTTCTTCTAGGGGCCTGGTTTCAGTTTCTACTGAAATCAGGCAGGGGGAGATGCTTGATGAAGATATCTCAGAGCAGCCTTTGGCCTCCCCTCTAGCAGTTCATCTTGCAGTAACAGAGAAAGTAGCAGAAGATTCAGCTCCTCCTCCTCCTCCATCTGAAAAGGAAATATCTGATGCAATCATGTTGACAGAGTTTGTAGTAAAAGTTTTCTTAGAAGAATCCTCAACTCTCTTGGTTGCCCAGTACCTAGAAGGAATTATCACCTCCTTTCTAGATGATTTATGGGAGTTAGGAAACCTTGAAGAATATCCTGAAGGTATGTCTCTTTCTCAATTTGTAGATTACTCAATTGATATGCTAGTTTGGGAATATCTGGAAGGGATGATTAGATGTCATTTAGCAAGATTTTATTCCTAATCCTACAGATATAATGGAAGAAGTAGTAATTGTCCAAGAACCTGAACTTGAACCTGCTCTAGAGATTCTAGATGCTGTAGAACCTGAGCCTGAACCTATATCTGCTCCTGATGTCCAAGTGGTTGTAGAGCCAGTAAGTGAACCTGCTTCTGAAGTTCAACCTGAACCAGAAGCAGCTGTTCAAGTTTCTGAAGCTGGTGAACCTGCTCAGCAAGCAGTGCAAATTGAACTGGTCCCCACGACAGTTCTTGAGCTTCAAGAAATGGATTCTGAAAGTCAAATTGAAAAATCTTCTGTATGGGATGATTCCCCAGGATTGGACTTAGATACTCTCCTGGCACAGGATGCCATGGAAGAAGAAATGGAAAAAGCTGCTTTAAAGGAAAAAGAAAGAGCCCTGAAAGAGGCTATTAACCCATATGATATGCCTATCTCTTCAAATTTTGAAGAAGAAATTGATTCTGATGAATCTGCTGAATCTAAAAAAAAAGGATTGCTAAAAAGAAAAGAAAAGTTGTTGCTCCTCCTCCTGCAAATCCAGACAATGATACACCATATTATATCCTGAAAGGGACTGATCAAAAGTCAAAAGACTTCCAGCATTGGATGTGGTTTTCTAAAAATCAGCAAAAGCAAAGGAAAAAGGCTAAGAGGTATGACCCTCCTGCTCCTAGATGGAATCCTAGAGGTCCTCCTCCTCCACCTCCCGGTGCAGGAGCCTCAGGAAATTTATCTTCTAAATCTGC
Source organism: Platanthera zijinensis (assembly GCA_039513925.1). Taxonomy (NCBI): domain Eukaryota; kingdom Viridiplantae; phylum Streptophyta; class Magnoliopsida; order Asparagales; family Orchidaceae; genus Platanthera; species Platanthera zijinensis. Next base: position 192,144,286 of record CM077079.1, on the reverse strand, counting down.
CTCTCAATCTGAAAGATCAAATCCATCTCAATCTGCTCAAAGGAGAAGTTCTCAAGGTTTCCAAGGTAAAAGCCAAACTGGCTATCAAAGGCCTGATTCTGTTAAAGAACAAGTTAAGGTGGTAGTATATCAAAGACCAACCTTTTACCCTCCTCCTTCTCCAAAGAAAAAAGCTTCATCTCCAAAGCCGGTTCATACAGAGAAAGATGTTCCAAAAGGTAAGTAATTTATTTTATCTGAAAATTCTAGCAAGAACTTTGCTAAGTCTGCTCTATCTTGTTATTTAGTTAATCAAGATAAAGAACCAGTTGACTCTTCTTCTGAGATTGTTTATGAAAGCCCAGAGCTTGATCCTAACTTTAGGATGGCTCGTTTTCTTGAACTGGTTGGAGCAGCGCATATAAGGAAAGCAAAAGCTGAAGGAAAGGACACTGCCGGATTAACCACAATGTCTAAATTCAGAAAGAAGGAGCTCGAAAAGTTCCAGGTTAGACCTGAGATGTTTGATCCTTCAAAATATATGGAAAAGCATCCAGAGGCAGTGGTCCCAAGGACAACTGAATTGAAAATTATTGGAGAACAAGATTTGAAGCTATCGAAAAAAGAAGCTCTAGATCCTACAAGGAAAATTACTTTTGTTTCTAGCTCTTCTAATCCTGAATCTAACTCTAAAGCACCTTAATTGTTCATTGATTGACAGTTATTTTTATCTGATTGATTGATGATATCTGCTTAGTTATTTCCCTTTATGCATTTTATTTACTTTCTGTAATTAGTGTTGTTTGTTTTATTTGTTGAGAGACTTAACTCAAATAGGGGGAGATTGTTGGTACCCTAGGTTTTGATTTGAGTTCAGTCCTCTCTTTCTGTCTCTTGACCCATGATTTATCTATGGTCAAAGGTTAGTTGATAGGTTAGATTCTCTAGTTGTGTAGAATTGCTTTTCCAGATGAATATTTGGTTAAGTAGTTTTTCGTTCGACTATAGTCGAATGTCGCTCGACTATCGTCTATCGGCTGATCGACGATCGTCTATCAGTTGGTCGACGTTCTGTCTGCATTGATAGCTCGACTATCTGTTGATAGGTCGACTATCTGTTTGCTTTGATAGTTCGACTATCTGTCCTGATAGTTCAACTATCTGATAGCTCGACTATCTGTTGATAGGTCGACTATCTGTCCGCTTTGATAGGTCGACTATCTGTTGATAGGTCGACTATTTGTGTTGCTTTGATAGTTCGACTATCTGCTTGGATAGTTCAACTATCTGATAGTTCGACTATCTGTTGATAGGTCGACTATCTATTTTTTTCGGATAGGTCGACTATCTGTTGATAGGTCGACTATCTGTTTTCTGTGATAGGTCGACTATCTGCTTGATAGGTCGACTATCTGTTTCGTTTGGTAGTTCAACTATCTGTCCGGATAGATCGACTATCTAATAGCTCGACTATCTGTTCTGATAGGTCGACTATCTGCCGAGGTAGTTCGACTATCTTCTTTGATAGTTCGACTATCTGGATCGTTCGACTATCTGTCCGATAGGTCGACGATCTCTGTGCGTCGGTCGACGATCTCCGAGGGTCGTTCGACGTTTTGCTGTATGCTCTTATTTAGTTTTGTCGTCTTCTATGATGTGACTAATTTCATATTTATTTTGGCATATTTTATAAAAGATTCTCTGAATAATTTGTGACATTATTTCCATGCAATATCAGTTCTATTCTATATGCATGAGCTAATCGTTTCTGACAAAGTTGTTTGTCTTATAGCTGAGATATGCAATCTGCTTTATCTGTTAGGCTGTCCTTTATAGCCGTTAGACTCAAAAAGTCTTCCTTGGCCGTAAAGAGTTCTTTCTGATGTGACTTTCTCTTATATTATTTCATCAGAAGTATTTGCAGCTTCTTAGAAAGCTTTATCCTTTTATAGGATATCTGTCTGCAGTATTTTTGTTTTGCTTTATGCTCTTTGTAGCCCAGCTTGCAGAGTTCAGAAAAAGACAAGATTCAAACTCAATTAGAGCCGTTGCTGCTGCTGATATATAAAGACTTCTTTGAAGAAGAAATGAACTAGTCCACATAGCAAAAAAATCAAGTTCTCAGATAAAATTCATTCAGCAAGCTTACAGCAAGATCAAGTTTAACTGCTCTCAGCAATCTTCACTCAACTGAGAAGTGTTAGCTCTTCTGCTCTTCTTCAACCTGAGTTCTCCTGTTCCATGAAGTTCTGACTCAGAGATCTTTTGAAGAAGAAGAAGAAGAAGATAGCTGCTAGAAGATTTTCATTTCTTATTTTATATCTTCTTGTAGTTCTTCCTTTAATATTTACTGAAGTGTTTCTACACTGAAGCAAGACTCCACCTGGACGTTCTTTGAGCCAGGGGAAACCTTGATTCTTTTAGAGCTGTCTAGCTCAGTGCAAGTTATTGTGCTTCTCTAATCTTTTGTAAAATAGAGAAGACACCTTAACCTCCTTTCCCCCTCCTGTACAGGGTTATTACTCCCTTTAAAAGTATCCCTTGGTGGCAGGGCACCTGATCAAAAACCTGTGTTGGTTTTTAGACACCTGATCAAAAGTCTAAAGGGTCTCTTGATCTACCTGAAGCAGATCTTGTTGGTGGCAGGGCACCTGATCAAAAACCTGAGTGGATTCCTACCTTGTTGGTAGAAGAGTGGACGTACCCAAGTTTTTTGGGGAACCACTTAAACTCCTTGTGTCGTCTGGATTGCTTTATATAATTACTTGCATTGTGGCTGTGATTACATCTTAACTAGGTTTGCTAGTTGCTGGATAGGATCCAAAGCTAAACTGTAATTACAGTTAGCTTTAGTTTGTGCACAACACTTGTGTTAGGTTCTAAGGTTTAATCTTAAATATCTATAACTTTCATTCCGCATTTAACTCCAAGGGAGTTGAGTAGAAAGTCAACTTTGCTAGTGCAATTTTTGATTACTCTATTCACCCCCCCCCCCTCTAGAGTAGTATCTATCTCTTCTCTTTCATAATAATTAGAGTTATCAAATACCCCCATACTTATCCGTTTGCTAGTCCCGAGCAAACAACTTCCTATAGGGAGTAGAAAAATATTAAATGCTAGAAAAGAAAATTGAACCTGAGGAGTAAAATGTGAAGTCTTATGTCTATGCTTGTTGCTATTTTGGTAGAAAAACTTACTCAGCATACAAATTAGATTTTTATTTTTCTTAAAATGTGTTTCCACTATTATTTTTACTTTTAAAATGAAAATTCGGTAAATCTTAAAATTATATTTAGGGAGAGTGTAGCGTGTGTACTAAGATAACATTGCACGAAAGAAGATCATGATACCCTCTAAAGAAATCCATCAATGTCGATGGCCATAGGCTTGCCCTTTCACACTCTCGCCACAACACTAGTCTAACTTATAAACATAAATCAATAGGGCTTAATTAGGTTGAAATGTAGGCTTAGGTTTTTGGTGTGGGTGGTCAAAGATAAAAACGTTAGCTAGTCACACCAAACCTAGAGAAAGCTTGCACACAAAAGTTTGTTATGACTTTTGGAACGGAGCCACATCCATGTCCTTTTGTATTTTTCTTATATTTTTTTCTCTCTCTTTTCATGTTGAAAAAAAAATTTTCTACCTCTTCATTTTTTTCTTAATAAATTTTTTTTATTTATTTTGAAGAGGAGAGAAGAATAATTCAACTTTTTTATATAAGAAACAAGCCACCAAAAATAATAAGGCTCCTAATCACTCACAAACCTTGTTTGTATATCTATGTTCAAGCTTGGTCTTAGGTGTGCAATTAGGTTGCTTTTTAGGATTTGGTAAAATGCTTGGTGGAGCTAAAACAAAAGAATAGGATAATAGGCTCAAAATGGCTTAACGAAGATAAAATTTTTTGGTACGGGTACAAAGGCTCAAACTGGCCAAAAAAAATGCCTAAATCATATTTATGCTAATGAGTCTTACTTATGCAAAGTCTCTAGAATAGTTAGAGGGCAAGTTCTAGATATCGAGAAAGAATACTTCTTTCTTGATCCGTGAAATATCTCTCTAGTAGACTTATACTTACTCACCAAAATTATTTTAGATTTTACCGGTTTTCAAAATGAAAGTAAAATAAAACATTTTCACGCATTTAGAAAAATGAAAATCTAATTATATGCTGAATATTTAAATCTATATAAATTTCTACTTACATGTGCACTTGACTAGAAACACAGCATGGCCAACAGTTTTACTCCAAAATTCAAAATTCAATTAAAGCATTAAAATTCTCTAAACACTATAAAAAAATTGAATTACTAGGAATTTTACATGTGAATAAATTTGAAAAAAATGACTTCTCTAATTAAAAATTAAACCTAGTTTTTTTATTATTTCTTAGACTTCTTGAGGTATACCTTGTGAAGGGCCCTCACCGGTACTAGGAGATAGGATGTGGTGATATCCCAAATGTCCCTTTCTAAGAAGTTTAATTTTCGATATTCTAAAAAAATTTTTGTTTTTTAAATATTTGAAAAACAAAATTCATGACAAAATATAATTTTCTAAAATTTTTGATATGTTTTTTTTTAGTTTAAAAATTTTCATTTTTTGTGGTTTTTTTGTTTAAAACTTTTTTTAAAATAATTTTGTATGTTTTGCTAGAGAAATATCTCTCCCCCATACTTAAATAATACAGTCCCCAATGTAAAAAAAAATAAAGAAAATAAAGAACAGGAGACTTCCCTTAAAATGCTGAACCAGCATCAAAAGATACCTGTAAGATAGGAGCAAAGCAAAACATAATATTTTATAGATTTTTTTTGTTTTTTTTGCAAAAAAAATAAATACATAAAAACAAAGATACAGATACAGAGAGGCGACCCTCTACAAGTCCAAATAAATGAAAATGCAGCTACTCCTGGTCAGGAGCGTCCCCGGGCTGCTGATAGAAAGTCTGCATGTTCGCGAACTCGCGGATAATATGCTCCATGGAAGAAGTATGGTTTTCCTCGAGCACGGCAAAGCGCGCATCAAAAGAAGCGAAGCGACCGTTAATATGGATTTGCATCTGGTCTATGCAAGTATGTAGCAATCCAAATTGCTGATCCCAATAATTTGAAGGCTCGGGCGCTGGAGCAAAGTGCAGCGGTGGTGGCGGAATCTAGGGGGAATGATGAGTACTGCTGGTACCGACACCAAGATCAAGATCACCGCCACCGACTGATGGGGGAATAGCCTCAAACTCGCCCTCACGATGTCGCGCTAGGCCAAGGGACTCAAGGGTCGGGAACTGGAGAGCCTGCGGCGTTTGCATGCAAGTGAGCCGCGGAAGGGCATCCCAAGTGCCGTACTACTTGGCGAGGAAAGTGATGAAATTCCTGCCGTGCACCGCTCCAATTCTCACATTTTCGGCCTGGTGCCGAAAAAATGGTGAGCATGTAACCAAGGTTGAGTGGGACCCGGTAAAACATATTATATAAGTAAAGTAAGTGCGCCTGAGTCACCACGCCATGGCTATCACCGCGTCCGGAAAGGGTAAAAGTGAGAAGGTTGTGGAGAATGGACAAAGCGAGGGAAACTAGGTGGCTACCCTTGGATTTCTTTGGGGTGTAGGGGGTCGCGTCATTACTGATTTCCGACCAAAAAGTGAGGAGGTTGAAGTCGGGAGGGAAATCAAATTTGAGGTCGAGGTAGGCAGGAGAAGTGGAAAAGGCCTCCGAGCAAAAGCCCATGACGACATTAAGTTGGCGAATGGTGAGCTGGTGCATCATCCCGCCAATGTGAAAGATGATGAAATCATCTTGCGCTGACCAACGGAACTCAAAAGAGGCCAAGAACTCGATGGTGAGCTCGAGGAAAGCTGGCTCTGAAATGGAGAAGAGGGGAGCCCATCCCGGGGTGGATAGAAATCCCTAAACTATCTCCGCCGCTCCGAAGGTGGCAAGGATGTCCCAATCAAAGATCCGGAACAAGCCAAAGGGTTTGGCGCGCAGTCGCTCGCTCCGGTCTTGCTAGGTGGCATTGTCGAAAAGGAGCATAGCTTCTGCCGATTCGGGATCTACAGGGAGGAAGAAGTAGAGGAACGAGGGTGGTGGCGAGGCATGGTGAAAAGAAGGGAAGAAATTCGGCCACAAGGAGAAGAGAAGAGAAGTTTTGAAGGCTGGAAAGTGTGGAGAGAAGATAAGAGAAGAATTCCTATTTATAGGAGTTTTCGGGTCAGTCACGCCCCCATGTAACGCCTGTGACAGGGGGCGTGACAAGAACGGGTCAAAGGTGGAAGGAATTCGAGGCAGATTGTCGTGGATTCGGGGGACACGCCCCAGAGTCACGCCCGTGACTCTCAGAGTCACGCCCGTGACTCTCAGAGTCACGCCCGTGACTCTCAGAGTCACGCCCGTGACTCTCAGAGTCACGCCCGTGACTCTCAGAGTCACGCCCGTGACTCTCAGAGTCATGCCCGTGACTCTGGGCGTGTATGAGGTATCCAATGCCCGGGGCGGGAATCTGAGTCGCTGGCCTCAGATTCTGTTGTCACGCCCCAGTGTCACGCCCGTGACTCTGGGGCGTGTCTGTCAAATTGGACACGTCAAAGGAAATTTGAGGCATGAACTGGTCAACACTTCGGATACCCGTAACACGGGTATAACACGCCCGTGACTTTGATGGTCACGCTCGTTTCATGTATGAAAGAAGGAGGCGAAAAACGAGGGAGGAGGGACCTCCCGCGGGTTAGGCTAACCATTCCCTGAACATGCCCGTGACCCTAAGGTCATGCCCGTGACAGGGGCGTGTACTTAAAAAACAGATTTTTATATATATATTTTTTTTTTTTTTTTTGGTTTTGCAATTTTTTTTCTTTTTAAATATCCAAATAAAATAGAATAAAATAAAGTTACCGACTTGAATAATTATGTATACTTGATGTTCGTCACCAATCGATCGTCATGCAATGACGTCCTTCAAACCTGTAAAAAACTGAAAAAGAAAATAAAAATAAAATGAAAGGATAACCGTGGGATGCCTCCCACGAGCGCTTTGTTAGTGGTCGGTGAGCTCGACCATAGTGGTGCGCGCGAACTAGGGGTTTGACAACATTATGTTGTCCAATTGTGCGTTAATATTGTCACCGGAAATAAATAATTTAAGTCGGTGCCCATTCACTTTAAATTCGCCTCCTTCTGGGTGCGAAATAAGCTCCGTCCCGTAGGGCCAAACCTCCTTGTTGGTACCCTAGGTTTTGATTTGAGTTCAGTCTTCTCTTTTAGTCTCTTGACCCAAGATTTATCTATGGTCAAAGGTTAGTTGATAGGATAGATTCTCTAGTTGTGTAGAATTGCCTGTCCAGATGAAAATCTGGCTAAGTAATTTCTGGTTCGACTATAGTCGAACGTCGCTCGACTATCGTCGATCAGCCGATCGACGATCGACTTCCTGATAGCTTGACTATCTGCTTGATAGGTCGACTATCTGTTTTCTTTGATAGTTCGACTATCTGTTGATAGGTCGACTATCTGTTTTCCTTGATAGTTCGACTATCTGTTGATAGGTCGACTATCTGCTCTTCTTGATAGTTCAACTATCTGCTTGGATAGTTCAACTATCTGATAATTCGACTATCTGTTTGATAGGTCGACTATCTGTTCTCTTTGATAGTTCGATTATCTGTTGATAGGTCGACTACTATCTGCCCTTCTTGATAGTTCAACTATCTGCTTGGATAGTTCGACTATCTGATAGTTCGACTATCTGTTGATAGGTCGACTATCTGTCTTCTTTGATAGTTCGACTATCTGTTGATAGGTCGACTATCTGTTTTCTGTGATAGTTCCACTATCTGTTTGATAGGTCGACTATCTGTTTTGCTTGATAGCTCGACTATCTGTCTTGATAGATCGACTATCTGATAGCTCGACTATCTGTCCTGATAGTTCGACTATCTGTTGAGGTAGTTCGACTATCTTCTTTGATAGTTTAACTATTTGTATTGTTCGACTATCTGTCTGATAGGTCGACGATCTCTGTGCTTAGGTAGATGATCTTCGAGGGTCGTTCGACGTTTTGCTGTATGTCTTGAGTAATTTTTTCATCTTCTATGATGTGATTTATTTCATATTTATTTTGGCATATTTTATAAAAGATTGTTTGAATAAATTTATGATATTATTTCCATGCAATATCTACCCCATTCCTTATGCATGAGCTAATCTTTTTCTGACAAAGTTGTTTGTCTTATTAGCTGAGATATGATTTCTGCTTTATCTGCCAGGCTGTCCTTTATAGCCGTTAGACTCAAAAAGTCTTCCTTGGCCATAAAGAGTCTTTTCTGATGTAACTTTCTCTAGTATTATTTTATCAGAGTTATTTGCAGCTTCTTAGAAAGCTTTATCCTCTTATAGGATATCTGTCTGCAGTATTTGTTTTGCTTTATGCTATTTGCAGCCCAGCTTGCAGATTTCAGTAGAAGACAAGATTCAAACTCAAATAAGAGTCGTTGCTGCTGCTGTTATATAAAGAATTCTTTGGAGAAAGAAATCAACTAGTTCTGATATACAAAAAGCTAACAGTAGCATTCAAGCTTTCAACTTACAGTTTAAAACTGCTCTCAGCTCGTTCATATTCAACTGAGAAGAAGTTTTAGCTCTTCACTCTTCTTCAACCTGAGTTCTCCTGCTTACAGGAAGATTTTCACTCAGAGCTTTTTGAATAGGAAGAAGAATAAGATAGCTGCCTGAAGAAGAATTTTCAATTCATATTCTTTATCTTCTTGTAGCTTTTTCCTTCAGATTTTCTGATGTGTTTTCTGCACTGAAGCAAGACTTCACCTGGACGTTCTTTTAGCCAGGGGGAGCCTTGACTCTTTAGAGCTTTCTAGCTCAGTGCAAGTTCTTATGCTTCTCTAAACTATTGTAAAATAGAGAAGACATTTTAACCTCCTTTCCCCCTCCTGTAAAGGGTTATTACTCCCTTCAAAAGTATACCTTGGTGGCAGGGCAGCTGATCAAAAACCTGTGTTGGTTTTTAGACACCTGATCAAAAGTCTAAAGGGTTTCTAGATCTACCTGAAGCAAATCTTGTTGGTGGCAGGGCACCTGATCAAAAACCTGAGTGGATTCCTACCTTGTTGGTAGAAGAGTGGACGTACCCAAGTTGTTTGGGGAACCACTATAAATTCCTTGTGTCGTCTGGATTGTTTAATTAATTCTCTATGCTGATTGGCTGTGATTAGTCTTAACTAGGTTGCTAGTTGCTGTTTAGGATTCCAAGCCTTAACTGTAATTACAGTTGGATGCCTTTTGTACACAACACTTGTGTTAGGCTTTAGGGTTGCTTCTCAAATATCTATAACCTTCATTCCGCAATTAACTCCAAGGGAGTTGAGTAGATAATCAACTTTGCTAGTGCAATTTTTGATTACTCTATTCACCCCCCCCCCCTCTAGAGTTGTATCTATCCCTTTTCTTTCAATTGGTATCAGAGGGAGGTTGTCTGACTGCATAGGCTAACACCTAAGTCACAAGATCCTGATAGATACCAAGGATTATAGATATTCACTTTCACTATCATGGCCCAGTTCAAGGATTACTCTAGCACCAGACCTCCAGCATGCAACTTAGCCAAGTTCAGCATCTGGAAGGCAAGGATTAAACTATATATGAACTCTATTGATGAGAGTATTTTTGCTTCTATTTTGTCAGGACCACCAAGAGCACCTGCTGCAGCTACTGCTTCATCATCAACTGATATGAGTGCAGTGCCTCCTCCAGATTACAATGATGAATACAAAAAGGCAAAGATAGCAGATGCTAAGGCAATGAACATTCTGGATCAGACAATGTCTGATGAAGTATTCCAGAAGGTTGTTGACTGCTCCTCAGCAAAAGCAATGTGGAATACACTGAACCAGATTGTAGCTGGATTAGTTGATGAAAGGAAGGACAGAAGGTCCAACCTTATCTCCCAGTATGAGAATTTCAAGAAAACTGATGCTGAATCAGTTGAAGCAATGTACACAAGGCTCAGCTCAATCATCAATGAGCTGAGGACTCTTGATAAGGATATTTCATTGACAGAGGTCAATGATAAGATTCTTATGTGCTTCCCTAGCACATGGGATCTGAGGATCTGGCCTATCAAGGAGGCCAGAAGCACAACAGAAATCTCAACAGAAGCCCTTCTCGGCAAGCTCAAGTCCTTTGAGCAAGTGCTGAAGTCCATGGAAGCTGAGGCTGAAGCAAAGACCCCAACTCCTACAAGAAAAGAGCAAACCCTTACTCTCAAAGCTGCTGATACTTCTGAAGGAAGCAAGTCCAATGAGGAACTGATGGCATTATTTGCCAAAAGGTTTCTCAAGATGGGAAGGAAAGAATTCAGAAAGAAGTCTTCAAAATATGAAGAAAAACCAAGGTATGATCGCACTCCTACTAAAGAAATAATTTGCTATGGTTGTAGAAAGCCTAGACATATTCTTCCAGACTGTCCAGAGGAAAAGAATAAAGAGAAAAAGAAAGACAAGGATCAGCACAGGAAGCATTCCAAGCCATCCTCCTACAAGAACAAAAAGAAGGAGAGAGGCTTTGTTGCTGAAACCTGGAGCGATTCTGATGAGGTATCTTCCTCCTCAAGCTCCAGTGAGGATGAGGAAGAAAAGAAGGCAAAGGAAGTTTGCCTGATGGCAATTAATGCCTGCAGCAATCAGTCAGCTGCAGAGAGTTCAGATTCTGATGAAGAAATGCCAACAGAAGATGAGGTATTGTCTTCTTACGATTTTACATCTGATGAATTTAAATCAAATTTTAAATCTTTATGTTTAGATTTAATTAGTTCTGAAAAGGAAATAAAAGAGCTTAGAAATAAACTAGCTGAATCTGAATTAATTTCTAATGAAAACATTAGGTTAATAGTAGAACTCACTAATTCTAGTGAAGAAATAAAATTCCTTAAGAATGAATTAGCTAAGTCCAAAAGGTTAGAAGAATCTCTGAATGTTAGAAGCCTTAAGTTGCTTGAAATAACCAGCATGTCTAACACTAGGTCAGGCAACAACAAATTAGGCTTAAGAGCATCTTCTAGTGAACCCCCAATCATTCTTAAAAACCAACTTTCAACTCCAGTGAATTTTATTTCATCTAGTGGAATAAAAAACACTGAGCAAGTTAATCAAGTTAATAAAGCTTTAAATAAAGCTAAGAGAGAGAAAAGAAAACCAAAATTTAAGGAAATACAAAGAGCGTCGAACGCTGCTCGACAATCGCAGGCTCAGTGGTCGAACGGAGATCGACGATCTGAGCACCCATCGTCGAACGCTGATCGACGTTTTCAACATGAATTTCAAAACTTCAACCAGAACTTTAGAAACCCGAATGTAAATAGAAACCCTAGGTTCATTGACCCATCATCTGCATGGAGAATCCCACCTAGGAGATCTTACCCGTTAGGTTATCACCCTCAACCTACTTATTCATTTATTTCCAGTTTTTCTTATGTGAAAAACAAGGGACCCAAGGTTACCTGGGTCAACAATGTTTAATTGATTTATTTGCAGGTGAAGACCTATCCTATCACTCAGAATAAGTGGTATTTGGATAGTGGTTGCTCCAAGCATAGGACAGGAAATAAAGAACATCTGTCAAGGTTCAAGGCCAAGCTTAGCCCAAAGGTAATCTTTGGAGATTCAAGCTGTGGTCAAACTGAAGGCTATGGCAGGATGACAATTGGAGCTGTAATATTCAAGAGAGTTGCTTATGTAACTGGACTGAAGCATAATCTCATTTCAGTAAGTCAGTTATGTGATGCTGGATACCAGGTATCATTTTCTAACTCCCTTTGTAATATTACTTTAAATAATAATGTTGTGTTAGTAGGTGTTAGACAAGGTAACATTTATTTAGTAGATTTTAACTCAACTCACTCTGAAATCGTCTTATTTAATGAAGTAACAAATAACAATAAATTATGGCATAAAAGGCTTAGCCATGTTAACCTCAAGAATATATCTAGGTTATCTAAACACAACCTTGTTAGAGGTTTACCTTCTTTCCCCTATAAGAAGGAGAGCCTATGTAAGGCTTGTCAATTAGGCAAGCAAACCAAGAATTCATTTAAATCAGTAAATAAAAGTGATTCTCCTAGAATCCTGTATTTATTACATTTGGACCTATTTGGCCCAATAAATGTATAGAGTTTATGAGGGAAGTATTACACCCTAGTCATTGTAGATGACTTCTCTAGGTTCAGTTGGGTGTTCTTTTTGAGAACTAAGGCTGATAACTTCAAAGCCCTTACAGATTTTTTATTATGTGTGCAGACTGAGTACTCTACTTATGTGGCCTTGATCAGAAGTGATCATGGTACTGAGTTTGACTCTCTTCTCATGCAAGAATTCTGTGAGAGAGAAGGTATCAAACATAGCTTCTCAGCTCCAAGAACTCCCCAACAAAATGGGGTAGTTGAAAGGAAGAATCGAACACTAATTGAAGCTGCTAGCACATTGTTAGCAGATGCTAATATGCCTCTTTCCTATTGGGCAAAAGCTGTTAGTATAGCCAACTATGTCTTGAATAGAAGTCTGATACACAAGCTTAAGTGTAAAACTCCTTATGAGTTGCTTAAAGGAAAGAAACCTAAAATAAATTATTTTAGAGTATTCGGTTTTGTAGTTTATATTCATAATAATAATAAAGAATACCTTAAAAAATTTGAAGCAAAAGCTTCAATGGGAATTTTTCTTGGATATTCCCAAGTAAGAAAAGCTTATAGGGTATTTAATAAATCATCTTCTAAAATTGAAGAGTCTGTTCATGTATCCTTTGATGAATCCCAAATGTTTTACAAGGAGAAGGAAACTTCCCCTTCCTCAAGTTCATTGCAGGTACCAGATGTCACTCAAGAAATTCTCTATCTATCAACTCTTTATATCACTGAATCAGACAGTGATGAAGAACTTGCAGAAGTTGTTGTTGTACCACCAATAGTAGATCAAATTCCTCCTGAGGAATTAATCCCAACTATTGCTGAAGATCACATCCCACCTGCTGATATTGTCACACTTAGAGATCATCCTACATCTCAAGTGATTGGAGACATATCAGCTGGTGTTCAAATAAGACATCAGTTAAGACAGGATGTGATGCATGCTTGTTTCCTTTCACAGATTGAGCCCCTCACCATTAAAGATGCTGAGCTAGATCCCCATTGGATCATTGCTATGCAGGAGGAACTCAATCAGTTTGAGAGATGTAAAGTATGGACTTTGGTTCCAAGACCTAAAGGCCAACTGATCATAGGCACCAAGTGGGTGTATAGAAACAAGTTGGATGCAAATGGAATCATTGTAAGGAACAAAGCTAGGCTTGTAGCTCAGGTCAACAGACAGGAGGAAGGTATAGATTATGACCAAACCTTTGCTCCTATTGCAAGGCTAGAGGCAATAAGGATCTTCTTAGCCTATACAGCCTATATAAAGTTTAAAGTTTTTCAGATGGATGTCAAAAGTGCCTTTCTAAATGATGAGCTAAAGGAAGAGGTATTTGTTGAACAACCACCTGGGTTTGTTTCTTCAACTCAGCCCTCACATGTATTCAAGTTGCAAAAAGCTCTTTATGGACTCAAACAAGCACTAAGAGCCTGGTATGAGACTCTAGCTAGTTTCTTGTTAGAGCACAACTTTGTTAGGGGAGTAGTTGATAGAACCCTTTTCGTCAAGCACCACAAGGACACAATCCTGTTAGTTCAAGTGTATGTGGATGACATTATTTTTGGTTCCACTGATCCCAAACTGTGCAAAAAGTTCTCTAACTTGATGCATTCCAAGTTTGAGATGAGTAGTATGGGTGAGCTGTCTTACTTTCTTGGTCTCCAAGTAAAGCAAGATGCTGATGGCATCTTCATCTCCCAATCCAAATATGCCAAGGAATTGGTAAAGAAGTTTGGGATGGCTGATGCTTCAGCAATGCATACACCTATGGCTACTAATGTAGTTATAGATTCTGATGATCAGGGAAAGCCTATTGATCAAAAGAATTATAGGGTCATTGTTGGTTCCCTATTGTATTTAACTGCAAGTAGGCCAGATATAATGTTTGCTACATGCCTTTATGCTAGATTCCAGGTCAACCCCAAGGAATCTCATCTGATTCTTCTCAAGAGAATCTTGAGATACCTGAAGGGATGTCCAAATCTAGGACTTTGGTACCGAGCTGAATCAGAATTTGAATTAATTGGATACTCTGATTCAGATTATGCTGGCTGTAGAGTTGACAGGAAAAGTACCTCAGGAACTTGTCAGTTCCTGGGAGAGAGATTGGTCTCTTGGTTCTGTAAGAAGCAGGCTTCTGTCTCAACTTCAACTGCAGAGGCTGAATATATAGCAGCTGCTAGTTGTTGTTCACAGATCCTGTGGATTCAAAACCAACTTTTGGATTATGGGTACTCACACAAGAACACAAAAATCATGTGTGATAGTACCAGTGCTATCTCTATTGCACAAAATCCAGTGCACCACTCTAGAACGAAACACATTGAGATCCGGCACCATTTCCTGAGAGATTGTGTGGAAAAGAACAAGATCAGCCTTGAGTTCATATCCACAGACCTTCAGAGAGGTGATATATTCACCAAGCCCTTAGATGAACAGAAGCATCTGTTCTTTTTAGTTCAACTAGGCATGATTAATGGAAAAGACTAAGTGTGACGTCTGCCTTGTTGAAACTTGTTTGAAGATCGTTGAACGATGTTCGAAGATAGTCGATCGGATCAAGCCTATCATCGACCTATGGTTGATGATAGCTTATCTGCTTGAAGATCATCGACCGGCATTTGAAGATAGTCGAACAGGTCGAGCCTATCGTCAATCTATGGTTGACGACAGCTTGCTGTTTGTGAAGACAGAAATAGTCGAACGTTGGATCGACTACTCTGCTTCAGGACCGATCGTCGAACGACCGTTCGACCATCGTCTCCAGTATCTTTTAAATAGATTGATGATCGTTGTTTTAATATAAAGCCGATGGTCGACCTAGGTTAAGATATAGTTGCTTTTATCGTCAACGGAGAGCGTCTTTTCGCATTCCGTCTTCCTGCTTGCTCTTTGTCTTGCGATTTCTGCCGCTTCGTCCTCGCCGTCTCTCCCTCGTCTTCTCCAGCCCTTTTGATGGCGATATCTCCAGCTCTCTTGACAGTAGTGAAGTTCGATGCAGGCTTCAGTGTGGATTTCAATTCCTTCAGCTGCTGCGAATCTGGAATAGTGGAAATTCTTAATCTGTGCAAAGATCAAGGTTTGGAAAAGCTCATGTCCTCCAGGATAAAGATAAATATTCAAGAGATTAAAGAATGGGCATTTACTTCGTCTTCAAATGATGATTCAATGACCGGAACCATTGGCAGAGAAGAGGTAACTTTGACTCCCGCCATTTTAACTGAAATATTTGGATTGATAAATGGGGAAGAAGATTACGAGCAAGATACCCCAGAGCTTGGGAGAATGCTGACAGAGCTGGGACATGCTGAAGGCATTCCCTCTAAGCTGGTTAAAGTAAATTTTCCGTTTAAGATTAAGTTCCTTGTTGAACTCGTCGGAAAAGTGCTACTGGGAAAGAACTCTGCCCATGACAACATTACAAGGCAGCAGTTTGCACTGATGTGTGCAATTGTGAATAAGAAACAGATTAATTGGGCAGGAGTATTGTTTGATTTGATCAGGAAAAAGAACAGCAAGAAAGAAGTCACCCTGGGAAGGGTGGTTGGGATTTTTCTGAAGGAAAAATATCCCCATCTGTTAGTTTCAGCTGCTACCTCCATCAACGCCGGCAAGAAGATGGATCCGACCTTGTTCGCCAAGTGGAAAAGGACTTTTCTGAAGCCTGCTCCTGCAGGGGTTGCTCCAGCCGCATCTGAGAGCACCAGGACTGCCTCAGTCACTCCTCCCCTACAATAAGCTTGCTCAGCAAACCTCTCCCTTCCATCTTCTTCATCTGCATTGCCATCTACTTCAGTTGAAGTTCCATCAACTTCAATTGAAGTACGACCTTCTGCTTCTCATCTTCCTGATTCATCTGCTTCTCACCATGCATCACCTCCTGCATCTCCTCTACCCTCTCATCTTGCTAGGATATCTCATCCTAGTTTTGATTTGTTGGTCTCTGAAATTTCTACTCCTCCTCATTCTCCAATTCCTTCTTCAGATCAAATTGATCACCCTGCATCCTCTCATCCATCTCCAGCTCACTCTCCATCTCCAGCTCACTCTCCATCTCCAGTTCACTCTCCAGATCATCAAGAATACACCATTCCTGCTGATCATCCATCCACTGAGATTCCCCCATCATCATCACCCTTTAAAATCACTCCAGAATTCATTTCTAGCATTTTGGAGTTAATTACCCCCTCAATCAAAATCACGATTGAAGAGGCAATTGCTCCCCTTGCTTCCTCCATCTCCTCTTTGACTGCTGCCATCCGGGCACTCTCAAAGTCTGCTGAGCCCTCTTCCTCTAGGGGCCTGGTTTCAGTATCTACTGAAATCAGGCAGGGGGAGATGCTTAATGAAGTTGTCTCTGAGCTGCCTTTGGCCTCCCCTCCAGCAGATCCTCCTACAGTGGCAGAGAAAGAAATAGAAGAATCAGCTCCTCAAAGTTTGTCTGAAAAAGAAATTTCTGATGCCTTGTTGAAGTCTGAATTTATTGTCAAAGTTTGCTTAGAAGAATGTTCTACTCCCCTGGTCGCCCTATACCTAGAAGGAGTTATCACTTCCTTTCTAGATGAATTATGGGAGTTAGGACACGCAAAGGACAATTCTGAAGGTATCCCTCTTACTCACTTTTTAGACTTGATAACTGATATGCTTGTATGGGAATACCTGGAAGGGATGATTCGATGTCATTTAGAAAAATTTTATTCATAATACTACAGATAATATAGAAAAAGTACTAGATGTTCAAGAGCCTGATCTCCAACCGGCTCCAGAAGTTCAACCAGAACCAGTTGCTCAAGTTTCTGAGGCTGCTCAGCCAGCTCCGCTAGCAGCGCAAGTAGAACTGGTCACCATGATAGTTTCTGATCAACAAGAAAAGGTTGCAGATGCTTAAATTGAAAAGTCTACTGTATGGGATGATTCCCCTGGATTGGATTTAGATGCTCTCCTAGCACAGGATGCCATAGAAGAAGAATTAGAAAAAGCTGCACTAAAAGAAAAGGAAAGAGCTTTGCAAGAAGCAATTGATCCATATGATCTTCCTATTTCTTCAAATTCTGAGGATGATATTGATTCTGATGAATCTGATGAGTCAAAAAGAAAAAGATATGCTAAAAAGAAAAGGAAAGCTGTGGCTCCTCCTCCTCCAAATCCAGATAATGATACTCCTTATTATATCCTGAAAGGCATTGATCCTAAATCAAAAGATTTCCAGCACTGGATGGCATTCTCTAAAAATCAGCAGAAGCAAAGGAAGAAGTCAAAGAGGTATGATAGTCCTGTCCCAAGATGGACTCCCAGAGGTCCTCCTCCTCCACCTCCCAGTGCAGGAGCCTCTGGAAACCTTTCTGCAAACCCTGCTGCTCAGTTTGACGGATTCAACCCATCTCATTCATCACAAAGGAGAAGCTCTCAAGGATATCAAGGTAAAACTCAATCTGGCTATCAAAGACCTGATGTTGTTGTTAAGGAACAAGTAAAGGAGGTGGTGTATCAAAGACCAACTTTTTCTCCTCCTCCTTCTAAAGAACTCAAGAGCTCAACCTCTCCAAAGCCAGATCATTCTGTGAAGGCTGTTTCAAAAGGTAAGCGAATTATTTTCTCTAAAAATCTAGCAAGATATTTGCTAAGTCGGCTCCTCCTTCTTATCTAGTTATTCAGGATAAAGAGCCAGTTGATACATCTTCTGAGAATGTGTATGAAAGCCCAGAGCTTGATCCTAATTTTAGGATGGCTCGTTTTCTTGAACTTGTTGGAGCAGCTCAAATTAAGAAAGCTAAAGCAGAAGGAAAAGACACTACAGGATTGACCACTATGTCAAAATTCAGAATGAAGGAGCTCGATAAATTCCAGGTTAGACCTGAGGTATTTGATCCTTCAAAATACATGGAAAAGCATCCTGAGGCAGTTGTCCCAAGAGCGTCAGAATCGAAAATCATTGGAGAACAAGACCTGAAGTTGTCGAGAAAAGAAGCTCTGGATCCCTCTAGAAAAATTACTTTCATTCCTAGTTCTTCTGATCCTAAATCTAATTCTGAAGCATCTTAAAATTTCATTGATTGACAGTTAATTGCTTATCTGTTTGAATTATGTTATCTGCTTAGTTATTTCTCTTCATGCATTTTATTTACTTTCTGTAATTTGTTTTGTGTGTTTTAATTGTTGAGAGACTTAATTCAAATAGGGGGAGATTGTTGGTACCCTAGGTTTTGATTTGAGTTCAGTCTTCTCTTTTATTCTCTTGATCCAAGATTTATCTATGGTCAAAGGTTAGTTGATAGGATAGATTCTCTAGTTGTGTAGAATTGCCTGTCCAGATGAAAATCTGGCTAAGTAATTTCTAGTTCGACTATAGTCGAACGTCGCTCGACTATCGTCGATCAGCCGATCGACGATCGTCTTCCTGATAGCTCGACTATCTGCTTGATAGGTCGACTATCTGTTGTCTTTGATAGTTCGACTATCTGTTGATAGGTCGACTATCTGTTTTCCTTGATAGTTCGGCTATCTGTTGATAGGTCGACTATCTGCTCTTCTTGATAGTTCAACTATTTGCTTGGATAGTTCAACTATCTGATAGTTCGACTATCTGTTTGATAGGTCGACTATCTGTTCTCTTTGATGGTTCGACTATTTGTTGATAGGTCGACTATCTGCCCTTCTTGATAGTTCAACTATCTGCTTGGATAGTTCGACTATCTGATAGTTCGACTATCTGTTGATAGGTCGACTATCTGTCTTCTTTGATAGTTCGACTATCTGTTGATAGGTCGACTATCTATTTTCTGTGATAGTTCGACTATCTGTTTGATAGGTTGACTATCTGTTTTGCTTGATAGCTCGACTATCTGTCCTGATAGACCGACTATCTGATAGCTCGACTATCTGTCCTGATAGTTCGACTATCTGTTGAGGTAGTACGACTATCTTCTTTGATAGTTCGACTATTTGTATCGTTCGACTATCTGTCTGATAGGTCGACGATCTCTGTGCTTAGGTCGACGATCTCCGAGGGTCGTTCGACATTTTGCTGTATGTCTTGAGTAATTTTGTCATCTTCTATGATGTGATTTTTTTCATATTTATTTTGGCATATTTTATAAAAGATTGTTTGAATAAATTTATGATATTATTTCCATGCAATATCTGCTCCATTCCTTATGCATGAGCTAATCTTTTTCTGACAAAGTTGTTTGTCTTATTAGCTGAGATATGATTTCTGCTTTATCTGCCAAGCTGTCCTTTATAGCCGTTAGACTCAAAAAGTCTTCCTTGGTTGTAAAGAGTCTTTTTTGATGTAACTTTCTCTAGTATTATTTTATCAGAGTTATTTGCAGCTTCTTAGAAAGCTTTATCCTCTTATAGGATATCTGTCTGCATTAATTGTTTTGCTTTATGCTATTTGCAGCCCAGCTTGTAGATTTCAGTAGAAGACAAGATTCAAACTCAAATAAGAGTCGTTGCTGCTGCTGTTATATAAAGAATTCTTTGGAGAAAGAAATCAACTAGTTCTGATATACAAAAAGCTAACAGCAGCATTCAAGCTTTCAACTTACAGTTTACAACTGCTCTCAGCTCGTTCATATTCAACTGAGAAGAAGTTTTAGCTCTTCACTCTTCTTCAACCTGAGTTCTCCTGCTTACAGGAAGATTTTCACTCAGAGCTTTTTGAAGAGGAAGAAGAAGAAGATAGCTGCCTGAAAAAGAATTTTCAATTCATATTCTTTATCTTCTTGTAGCTTTTTCCTTCAGATTTTTTGATGTGTTTTTTGCACTGAAGCAAGACTTCACCTGGACGTTCTTTTAGCCAGGGGGAGCCTTGACTCTTTAGAGCTTTCTAGCTCAGTGCAAGTTCTTGTGCTTCTCTAATCTATTGTAAAATAGAGAAGACATTTTAACCTCCTTTCCCCCTCCTGTAAAGGGTTATTACTCCCTTCAAAAGTATAACTTGGTGGTAGGGCACCTGATCAAAAACCTGTGTTGGTTTTTAGACACCTGATCAAAAGTTTAAAGGGTTTCTGGATCTACCTGAAGCAGATCTTGTTGGTGGCAGGGCACCTGATCAAAAACCTGAGTGGATTCCTACCTTATTGGTAGAAGAGTGGACGTACCCAAGTTGTTTGGGGAACCACTATAAATTCCTTGTGCCGTCTGGATTATTTAATTAATTCTCTGTGCTGATTGGCTGTGATTAGTCTTAACTAGGTTGCTAGTTGCTGTTTAGGATTCCAAGCCTTAACTGTAATTACAGTTGGCTGCCTTTTGTGCACAACACTTGTGTTAGGCTTTAGGGTTGCTTCTCAAATATCTATAACCTTCATTCCGCAATTAACTCCAAGGGAGTTGAGTAGATAATCAACTTTGCTAGTGCAATTTTTGATTACTCTATTCACCCCCCCCCCCCTCTAGAGTTGTATTTATCCCTTTTCTTTCACTCCTTTACGACGAAGGGGCCGGACCAACGGGACTTAAGTTTACCCGGAAATTAGTGTAAGCACGAGTAATAAAGAAGGACTTGGTCTCCCAATTGGACGTTCTTTGGGTGCTTAATTTTCTTATCGTGATAAAATTTGGTGCGCTCATTATAGAGTTTATTATTCTCATAAGCGAGGGAGCGCCACTCATCGAGCTCGTTAAGTTGGAATTTACGAAGCTCGGAGGACAAATTTTCATCAAGAT
This sequence comes from Platanthera zijinensis, assembly GCA_039513925.1. Taxonomy (NCBI): domain Eukaryota; kingdom Viridiplantae; phylum Streptophyta; class Magnoliopsida; order Asparagales; family Orchidaceae; genus Platanthera; species Platanthera zijinensis. The sequence goes on along the minus strand of CM077079.1, from coordinate 192,123,444 downwards.
TTAAAAATTTAAGTGCCCAAAAGGCACGATGTCCAAGCTCAACCGGTAGATGGCATGTTTTCCCATTAACCAATCGATACAGCGTACAACATATAGCGGTATTGTACGCAATCCGATAAGCCTATAGAGCATCATCAAGCTTGACCGACCAATCCTTTCTACTAGTAGAAATCGTTTTTTCTAGTATCCGTTTGATTTCACGGTTAACTACTTCTACCTGGCTACTTGTTTGAGGGTGATAGGGGGTGGCTAACCTATGTGTAATGCCGTATTTAGATAAAACCTTAGCGAATTGTGCGTTACAAAAGTGGGTACCTCTATCACTAACTATTGCCCGCGGTGCTCTAAATCATGAAAATAGTTTTTTAAGAAATCAAGTCACGACTCGGGCATCATTAGTGGGAAGGGCTTTCGCTTCCTCCAACCGTGCCACATAGTCGACCGCTACCAAAATATATTTATTTCCATAGAAAATTGGTAGTGGTCCGATAAAGTTGATCCCCCATAAATCAAAAACTTCTATTTCTAAAAACGAATTTAAGGGCATTTCATCACGGCGGGAAATATTACCTGAGCGTTGGCATTGTTCACAACGATTTACATGGACGTGAGCATCCTTGAAGATGCTTGGCCCGTAGAAGCCTGCTTCAAGTACTTTTCGAGACATCTGATTAGCTTTATAGTGCCCACCGGCGGGTCCCTCGTGGCAATGCTTTAGAATTTGGGCGCCTTCCTCATGAGAAACACACCTACACACTACTTGGTCTGCGCAAACACGAAATAGAAAGGGATCCTCCCAAAAATAATTTTTCAAATCGGAAAAAAATTCTTCTTTTCTTGATAAGAAAAACCGTTCGGGAGGAATCTCGCAACGAGGTAGTTTGCGAAATCGGCAAACCAAGGAGTGGGGAGAGTAATTACCTTATGAATTGTGAGAAGGCGCTCCTCGGGGAAGGTGTCGTCAATGTCCTCCTCTATGAGCTCCCCCGAATTGGGGTTATCAAACCGCGAAAGATGATCAGCCGCCAAGTTCTCTGCTCCTCTCTTGTCACGAATCTCCAAGTCAAATTCTTGGAGGAGTAAGATCCACCTAATCAATCGCGGCTTTGCATCTATTTTTGTTAGTAAATATCTCAAAGCCGAATCATCGGTAAAAACAATAATTTTGTACAAGGTTAGGTAGGAGCGAAATTTATCAAATGCGAAAATAACAGCTAATAATTCTTTTTCGGTGGTAGTATAATTTTTTTGTACGGCTGTTAGTGTTTTGCTCGCATAATAAATAGGATGAAAATTTTTATTTATGCGTTGTCCTAAAACCGCACCTACAGCAAAACTACTAGCATCGCACATTATCTCAAATGGAAGTTCCCAATTGGGAGCGATCATGATAGGAGTGTTAATCAATTTTTCTTTAATAAGAGAAAAAGCACGCAAACAATTTTCATCAAAAATAAATGGCTCATCTTCTTATAATAAGTGTGTAAGGGGCTTAGTGATTTTAGAAAAATCTTTGATAAACCGACGATAGAAACCGGCATGCCCCAAGAAACTACGAACGGCCTAAACATTTGAGGGGGGAGGTAGCTTTTCTATGGTTTCAATTTTTGCTTAATCTACCTCTATACCCTTGCTAGAAATATTATGGCCTAAGACCAAACCTTCCTGCACCATAAAATGGCACTTCTCCCAGTTCAAGACTAGGTTCGTGTCCTCACATCTTTGGAGTACACAGGAAAGATTTGTCAAACATAAATCAAAAGAATCTCCAAAGATGGAGAAATCGTCCATGAAGACTTCCATGATATCCTCCACTAGTTCATCAAAGATCGCTAGCATACACCTTTGGAAGGTTGCTGGCGCATTGCATAAACAAAAAGGCATTCTTCGATAGTCGAAGTTGCCAAACAGACAAGTGAAGGTTGTTTTCTCTTAGTCTTCGAGCGCGATTGGGATTTGGAAATATCCCGAAAGACCCTCTAGAAAACAATAAAAAGAGTGCCCGAATAGCCGTTCAAGGATTTGGTCAATGAACGGCAAAGGAAAATGATCCTGATGGGTTGCATCATTTAATTTACGATAGTCGATGCACACCCGCGTCCGGTAACAGTTCGAGTAGGGATTAATTCATTTTTATCGTTAGGTACTACCGTTAACCCTCCTTTCTTGTGCACCACTTGGACCGGACTCACCCAAGAGCTATCCGAAATCGGATAGATGATGCCCGCATCTAATAATTTTATTACCACGGCCTTGACTACCTCCTTCATGTTAGGATTTAGCCGGCGTTGAGGTTGAATAGTTTTATGAGCGTGTTCTTCTAATAAAATTTTGTGTGTGCAAAAGGAGGGGTTAATCCCTCTCAAATCCGTGATCGGAAACGCAATTGCGCGGCGATGGCGTTTTAAAATATTAGATAATTTAATTTTTTTCATCATTGGTCAAGTAGGCCGACACAATAACAGGAAGTTTAGAATCCTCTGCTAAAAATAAATACTCTAAATGATCAGGCAGTTGTTTTAATTAAAGTGTGGGAGGTTCATCATAAGAAGTTTTAAAACGATCACTACCGACTTCTAAAATTTCAAATATAGGTGCACGAGTGATCGAAATATTATCACTATTTTCATGAACAATTAAATCTAAATTTTTAAAATCAGATTCATGATCAATAGATGATAAATTGTGTTCAGAGAGAAGAAAGGAGTCTTCTTCGGGAGAAGTCTCCAAATAATAACATGAGTCGTCATTTACGAGTGAATTTTCCATAGACGAGTCAATAGCATAGTTGTCAGGATCGCGATCCGGATCATAAGATCTTATGATCCTACGATCCAGATTTTATAAATCGATTCAGATTTTGTAATGCGATCCTCGATCCAATCCTACCATCAGATACGATCCAACCTCAAAACGATCTCACCTTGGATCTCGATCCTGACAACCTTGGTCAATAGTTAAGGTAACTTCTTCATCCCCGACTCTAAGGAGAAGTTTACCATTACTAACGTCTATAACCGCGCCCGAGGTGGCAAGAAAAGGGCGACCGTGAATTATTGGTACCTCGGTGTCCTCTTCGATGTCAAAGATGACAAAATCTATCGGAAAGATAAATTTGTCAACTTTGACAAGCACATCCTCAATGATCCCCGTAGCGAGCTTGACAGACCGATCTGCCAATTGAATGCTCATTCTTGTGGGTTTAGTCTCTCCTAACCCCAACTTTTTCACTAAAGAATAAGGCATTAAATTGATGGAGGCGCCTAGATCGACTAACGCATGTTTTACCAATAAATCGCCAAATAAACAAGGAATGGAGAAACTACCAGGATCGGGTAATTTCTTAGGCAATTTATTGAGTAAAACTGCCGAGCACTCTGTGTTCAATTGAACCGTAGAGATATCCTCAAGTTTCTTTTTATTAGACAAAAGATCCTTGAGGTACTTTACAAACTTTGGCATTTGTGCGATGACTTCACAAAATGGTAAGTTTATTTGAATTTGTTTAAACATGTCTAAAAATTTACCGTGATGCTCATCCACCCGGTCTTTTTGCATTCTAGACGGGTAAGGAAGAGGCGATTGATAAGCTTTAGGTTTATTATAATTATAAGGCTTAGGAGGATGGGAAGATGAAGAAATTGTTACCTCCGTATAAACCGAAATTGGAGAAGTATCAACCGAAATTGGAGAAGTGGTTACCTCCTTCCCGCTCCGTAGAGTGATGGCTTTGGCATGCTCCTTTGGGTTGGGATCCGTATTGCCCAGTAGCGCTCCTTGTTGGCGATCGGAGAGCATTTTGGCGATTTGCCCAATTTGGGTCTCCAAATTACGAAGAGATCCGGTGAGATTCCGGATGTTGGCATCATTTGTCATCGTATATTTGGTGAATAACTCCTCGAGATTGGGAGATTTTGGATCTTGCGGTGGGAAATAGCTGGGTGAAATGGTGTTAGGTGGGCGAGCCGCATTCCCCGGATTACTCCAAGAGAAGTTGGGGTGATTCCTCATACCCGGGTGATAGGTATTACCAAAATTATTACCCGAATTATAAGGCGGCCGATTCGGATTACCCATGTAATCCACATGCTCGGCAATAGTAGAAGGCTCCCAATATTGGGGCTCACAGGTAGGTGTAGACGAGGAAGCAGTCATCTCGTTCATTTGTTTTTGTAGTTTCTCAACCTGGAGAGATAAACTAGAAACCGTATCTATTTCGTACATCCCGGCCGGTTTAGGCAGACGAGACCGAGGTGTACTCCACTTATACGTATTCATGGCCATACCTTCTATAAGTTCTTGGGCGGCTGTCGGTGTCTTGTTATTTAACGTTCCACCGGCGGTGGCATCAATAAGTTGCCTCATTTGTTGATTGAGGCCATTATAGAAGGTCTGTACTTGCAACCAATCGGGGATTGCATGATGCGAACAACGACAAAGAAATTCCTTGAATCGCTCCCAAGTATCATATAACGTTTCCGTATCAACTTGGGAGAAATAAGTACTATCATTGCGCAATTTGGCCGTCTTAGCGGGCAGAAAATATTTCGTGAGAAATTTTTCAGTCATCTTGGCCCAAGTAGTGATGGAGCCTCTTGGGAGAGAACTCAACCACTACTTAGCCTTGGTGCGCAAAGAAAAAGGAAAAAGCCTTAGCCGAATGGCATCATCGGAAACCCCGTTGATTTTAAAAGTATCGCATATTTCTAAAAAGTTAGAAATATGCGCATTTGCATCCTCATCTTGAAGCCCATCATATTGTACTGATTTTTGTACCATTTGAATGATGCTTGGCTTGAATTCAAAATTATTGTTTGCAATAGCGGGGCGAACAATACTTGATTGTGCATCATCAAAATTTGGCTGGGCATAGTAGGACATAGTCCATTCTTCGGCCATATTTGGATTTTGATTACTCAAATTAGAAGAAAATTGAGCGGAAGAAGAAGAAGAAGAAGATGGTGAAGAATAAAAAGTGTTACCTACAGATTCCTCAACCAAATCTGGAGAATTGAGGTCACAGATTCTTAGGCGTCGCTGTTAGCTTTACTCGATCTCCGGATCCGAATCAAGTAGATTTGACGGATTCCCTCGAGTCATACACCAAAATAAAACAAAAGATAAAAGTTTTAAGATTTAAAAATTTATAAAATAAAATTTCCCAGACTTCCCAAGGGCTACCCAGTGACGGGTTCGCAAGGTACTAGGCGGTATTGCAGGATGAAAACCTGGCACGGCCCTTTCGCAAGAAATTTAATTATAAAAATTTAAAGATAAAACATTCGAATAAAACAAGAAATTTTTTTTTTGAAATAAAAAGAAAATGATAAAACTAATAGATCGTTGCTTTCAAAATATCAACAAAGAAAAGTCCCCGGCAACTGCACCAAAAACTTTATGGTTATTTTCTCCATGCTAATGCATGTTTCCAATTGATGAGGCAAGTGTACCTATCATTTGGAGTATAGAATCAAGTGTCGTATATCGACTCAGGGCTGTCGAGTACTTGTACTCATAAAGAAAGCTATTATCTTATCAGAAGAAAAGTTTATTTTTGTTGAACAGAAAAAGAAGCATTACACTAATAAAGAGAAATTCGATAATGGGGGAGCTCGCACTTGATCTAGAATTCCCTTGGGCAAAAATAAACCTTCTTGAGAAATAAAGCAATGCGAGTTCTTAACTACTCACTCGACCGTGGAGGTTCCTAAAGTACGAAAGTGTCTCTTTCGAGCTCATGCTTCTGACTAACATTAGGTTGATCGATTAAGACCTTTTGGCCAGTCGAAACCCCTAAGCTTGCTTTAGGCGGTGAACCACGCTATTGGATTTGACTCCAATCCGGAGGATTTACGTCGTCCTCTCTCGAGGAGTGCATTCAACTCCTTTTATCTTTGAGTGATCTCCTCGTATCTGCAACCTCTCGGTCATTTAGGATACGGATCTTAGATTGAATATCATATCCGCGTAATATGAATTCGACGGAATAAAAATCAAAGTTAAATCGTAGCGAGTAAAATTAAGAACAAGACATTTGATAAAAAGAAGAAGAATTTATTTTATTCCAAGGTTCATCATGATCAAGTGCTAAAAGAAAATTAGCTACTCATCATGATTAGGGAATTACAAAATAGGGTAGGAAAAGACATGCTTGAATTAAAAACAAGTAGAATTAAAACTAACAACAATAGTAATCTAGACTAGTAATGAAGAATACAGCAAAAGAAAACAGTAAACTACAAGACTCAACCTCTCCCCCGAAATTTTTTTTTTGCATCTGAAGTTGTCTGGAATTTATAGGAAAATTGTCTGTTTGGTCACGCCCTAGGTTACGCCAGTGACCTAGGGCGTGTCAGGCTCGGAACCGTCATCTTGAAGTCCTGGGAATGTTGGAGGAGTAACCGCTAAAATCTGTTAACTGACGGGTCACGCCCCTAGGTCACGCCCGTGACCTAGGGCGTGTCAGGGCTGTTTTTGGAAAACGGCGGGAAGCTGAAAATGGCGGGAGTAAACTGCACTTGATGGAGTTGTCACACCCTTGGTCACGCCCATGACAAGGGGCGTGTCTTGCTGCAACGTCATTCTGGCGGCAACGGCACGAACGTCTTCTTTATTGGCTGGAAATGTACCCGACATGCCCATGGTCACACCTGTGACCTGGGTGTGTCAATTTAATCCGACGTGGCAGCGGACTAATGGTCTTCCACTGGTTGGCACGCCCCGTGTACAGGTTTCATGCCTATAAGACACGCCCAAGGAGGGCGTGTCGAAGGGCGTGTCGAGCTTCTTCGACCGCTGTTCAACGATTACCGTTGATGTGCTTGGCTCGTGTGTGACACGCCCCTAGTCACTCCCATGGAGGGCGTATCACTAGGCGTGTCTAGGCCGAGAAGGGGAAAAATCCAATTTTTCTCCAAAAATTCTACAGTTTAGTCCTGCAAGATTGAAAATCATTTTATTAGAACAAATAAATATAAAATATATAATCTATTTAATTATAAGCTTAATATTATGAAATTGTTATAAAATATATAACTATTAATTAAAAAATAGTAAATGAAAAATAATAATAATTAGAGTTATCAAAACTTTAGCATCAACTCGCGTAAGTAGGCCCCAGCAAACTGTAATGTTAGCCTCTGCAGACCGCTCTAACCGCCTGCATCCACGCAAGCTAGAGAACCTTATAAGCTCCAAGAGTACTATGCGGTCTTAAAGTCCAGACTACAACAGCTGTGGTTAGCCCAAAGCTAACAACTCGGTTACCTCTAGAGTTCTTGCTGAACCAGACCGCAAGAGAGAAGAACATCAGCCGAAAACCAGCTATCTTCCACTACCTAGCCGCCTAACTGGCAGCAGTCTCTGCGGTCTTTACGATCTGCCCAATCAGACCGCCCACTTCCACTTTCACATTCTCAACACTCCCCCTTGAAATGGGAAGTGCACACCAGACCAAGCAAACCTCGTAACCCCATAAACGTACCCTTCGACAGCGGCATTATGAAGATGTCTGCGATGTTGTCCTGACTCTGCACACACTCAACCATCAAATACCCCTCCGACAACTTATCTCAAACAAAGTGATGCTAGATCTCGATGTGCTTCATTTGCGCATGACAAACTGGATTATTAATCAGTTTAAGGGCACTCTCATTGTCACTGCACAGCAGAGTAGGACCCTGCACCACCTCGTGAATGTCCTCCGCTAATCTCCTGAGCTAGATGGCTTCCTGAGTTTCTAAGGCCGAAGCTTTTTATTCCACTTTCTTAGTGGTGACAAACACTGAATCCTACTTCTTGCTACACCATAAGATAGTTGTCATTCTGCACATGAAGACATATCATGATGTCGACTTCTGGTCATCAGAATCTCCCTCATAATTAGCATACGTATAACCATGCAGCTTGAAGCCTGTGTCCCTCTCTTAAAAGAGACTCATATCCGAGGTGGACCTCATATACTTCAGAATGCTCTTCCCCTCCCGCATGCCAAATTGCTTAACGATTCTCTCCGCATAACCCTTCTAGGAAATGAGTATACCGCTCTTCTTCCTCTCAACCTCGAGTATAAGTAAATAGTGGAGCTCCCCAAGATCCTTTATCTCAAACTTGATAGCTAGCTCATCCCTGAGCATAGCTACCTCTTCATTCGAGTTCCTGGTGGCAATCATATTATCAACATACAATAGTATTAGGACCTGAAGCTACCCATCTTCTTAACAAATGTGCTTGAATCTAAGTCTAAAGCAAAGTATCCGTAAAATTGGAGGTTTTTTTAATCTTCCCATACTACGCCTGAGGCGCCTGCTTCAGACTATAGAGTGTCTTCTTCAGCTTACAGACGTGTCTTGGATGTTCCTCAGAAACATAACCAGGTGGTTGCACCATAAATATGTCCTTGTCAATATCTCCATAAAGAAAAGCATTCTTTATATTGAGTTGTCAAATCCTCCACCCTTGGCAAGCCGCCAATGAAATCACCACCCAAACTGAAGTCATCTTGTCCATCGGACTAAACGTCTCTTCATAATCTTCCTCGTACTATTGCGAGAACCCCTGAGCTATAAGAAGAGTCATGTATTTCTCGATACTGCCTTATAAACCCACTTGCATGTCACAGGAGTGATGCCTTCGACCTTGGGCACAAGATCCCAAGTCTCGTTCTTCCTAAGGTCAGCCATCTCCTCATCCATAGCATCTTCTCACTCCTTAATTTCAGTGGTGTTTTTAAAGCATGACGGCTCTCGCTCATCCAAGGGTACTACGAAGAAACATGAGACAAAACTAACCATCTTCCCATCTCTATACCGAGCTTGTGGAATTATAGCCCATTTGGACCTCATCAGGGCTTGACCCTGATCCACCACTTCTGCTACTTCTGCTAAACTAGCTCTGATCTCAAGCATACATGGAGCATTACTCCCCCTTCTTCCAGATCCAGAAGTTTACACCCTAGAGCTAGACAAAATTGGAGCACCTGGTGACACAGGTAACTCTATTAGAAGATTCAAAGAAGCTTCACCTTAACTCCTATCAGACCTGCTCTCATGTAACTCTACAAATAAGCTACCCTGGTATGATGTCAACTTGTCAAATATCACATCTAGGGAGACAACAAACTTCTGTGTCTCTAGATCCATGTATTTCCAGACCTTCTTCCTCTCATCATAACCAATGAAGACTAGATTATGTGCTTTCACATCTAGTTTCATTCTAAGAGCATTTAGAACATGCACGTAGCAGGTTGACCCGAACATCAAAAGATGTTCCACACTGGGATTCTCCTTAAACATCAACTCATGTGGAGACTTTGTGTTGTTCGGACTAAGGGTCATCTGGTTGATGATATACGCCACATAGGGCATTCCCTCCGCCTAGAAGACCCTGGGAATGCCTTTGGAATGAAGCCAACATTTGTAAGTTTCCGTGAAATGACAGATCTTCTGCACTACAACTCAATTCTATTGTGGAGTACGCACACAAGTAAGCTCCCTCCGGATTCCTTGCTTTCTGTAGAAGTTGAAGAACTCATTTGAGTTCAAATCTCCTCCATTTTTAGTTCTCAACTTCTTGATCTGCAGATCGAGCCAACCATCAACAAGCTCCTTGAACTCCATGAACTTATAAAATGCCTCTGACTTCTCCTTCAAAAATTATACCCAAGTTTACCTTGAAAAGTCATCAACCAAAACCAGCATATACCAGCTACCTCTGAGACTGGGAGTGACTGTGGGTCCCGTTAGATCACCATGGATGCATTCCAATGATTCCTTGCATCTAGTCTGGGATTTGTCAAATAGAAGGTGATGAACCTTACAATACTGACATCCCACACAGACATGACCATCACCAAAAGATGAAAGACTAGGCAGGAAATGCACCAAGCCTCTCACTGTCATAGCCTTCAGCTTATCCATCCCAACATGCCCTAGCCTCTCATGTTGGATAGCAGTGTTATCATTAGCCCTCATCTTTTTTTGGTTTTACTGTATGGAACAACACTTGTGCTTGCAGCGGAAATAAAAGAACAAGAAAACCTAAAAGAAGTTCGGATCTAGCAATGGACATGTATAAAGAGCAGTAAATAAAATTTACCTCTGCGGGATTGAGTCTATACTTAACCTAGATGCTCTAAGAGATCTGTCGATCACAAAGGACTACAATCCTTAGTGCAAAATAGCGTCTGCACCTCTATAGGAAATCCACACAAATGGCAGAACCCGTAGAAACTTGTCGAACAAGATCTAGGTCAGGAGAAGAAACTATACGTCTTCACGGACTGCTAGGTCCATTAAAGAAAAGGCGGAGACAACACTCGCTATAGTCGGACTTTGCGACAGCAACAGGATTGGCGAAGGCTGAACAGTTCCTTCGTACATTTAGGTCTCGGGTCTTTCGCACAGTGCGGCTCAGGTGCTTAGGAAAAACAACCTATCAAAATCTCGTAAAGAGAAACCCTAAAATATTCTATTTATACCCAAGGAATAAATAGAACAGTCTGTCGCTATTCGCAGACCTAGGACTTAGAATACAACGTTTTAAACCAGACAACCCTTATCTCGGCAAATCGTCGAGTATCCATAACATATTCGGCGAATCGTCGAGTATACAAACCATACTCGATTATTGCAATATGGAGACCGGGTGGTCTAGCGGCTTCACTTGGGCGGCTTGGAGACCAGGCGGTCTGGCGGCTTCACGCTGGAGGCTTGGAGATCGGGCGGTCTGGCGGCTTCTCTCCAGCGGCTTGGATACCAGGCGGTCTGGCGGCTTCTCTCTAGAAGCTTGGAGACCGTGAGGTCTGGCAGCCTTTCTTCTCTTATAAGTATAATCGGGCGGTTAAACCTCCTTGTCTACCCGCGTGACCTATGCGGTCTGGGTTTGTCTAGCCTCTAGTCCCATAAATGTATTTAGTCTCACATTACATATTTTTATTCTCTCCCTTCTCTTTCATTCTATAAAAGGGAGGTCATACCTTTGTAATAGACACAATTTTTGGAAAAAAAAACTCTGTTATTGTCCAAATTTCGGTTTCTCTTTTTCTGTTCGCACACGATATCAGAGGACTCGTTCTTTTCCGCTTGATTCTATGAGCGCTTCTATCCACGTGGTTTGTCCCCACATTCTTGCACCCTATATGCGTGGTTTCCTTCTCTTCCTTGTCATTGACCTCTCTATTTGCGACCTGTCTTCGTGACCTCTCTTTTGCTTTCGCGCGACCTCATCTTTGTTCGCGCGGCTTCTCGCTTTCTGCTCACGACCTATTTTTGCGAGTTCCCTTTTGCTTCGTGATCTATTTTCGTGATCTGTTTTCACGACCTGTACTCGCGACCTGCTTTCGTGCGGTCTCTTTCCTGTCTGAACAAACTGTTGCTCGCAAACAGTTGTTTTCGTGCGGCCACTTGTCTATCCGTGCAGCTTATTTTTCCCTGTTCGCGCGGCTTCCTTTTTGTCCACTCTGTTATTCTTTATGGCTCTCTTTGATACCACTACTACTACTCCCATGGCCCACCCTCCTCTTATTCTGTCGGGCAATTTTGGAACTGTTTCTAAACTTATCGGTTCCAACTACCCGGATTGGAGTGTCTCCTTCATCTTTCTACTTCGTTGTAACATCCCTCAAACAATTAGATCAATAAAAGTGATTTTGTCATGACAAGGTCATAACATTACCCTAAGAAGCTTAAGAAGACCAAGTGAACCAAGGCATGCAGGTGGAAATCACCTTATCTGCAAATAGCACAATCCAAGTACCAACCCTGGGGTTTGACTTTTGGGATTCAACTTGATCCCTTGACTCCACAACAACATCCCTAACCCTTTAAGAGATCCATTGGGTCACTAAGGACCCATTGGAGTCAACCCAAAAGGTCAAGTTGACCAAAGTCAACCCTAACCCTAAAATGGTTAAAGTACCCTAATAAGGGTAAAGTGACCACAAAGGTGTCAAACCAACCCTACCCATATCTCCCTAGACCCTAGGGGAGGCCAATGGGTCACTAAGTACCTATTGGGGTCAACTCAAAAGGTCAAATTGACCAAGGTCAACTCAACACTAAAATTGGTCAAACTAGCACAAGTTGACCCAACCTAGCCCAATCCACTTGGGCTAAGCCCAATTTGAGTGGTCTACTAGCTTTAGGAGGCTGATAATTCCCTAAAATGCCATCTAAGTTATGAAGAGGGTGACTAGAAGAGAGAAACCTCAATTTCCCTTTTAATGGAGGAAAGAGAAAGTGAAGAAGATGGCCATTCATGGCTTGGAAGGCCAAGGGCCTCCTCTCTTAAATTCTAATTGCTTGGTTCATATCCCTGATCAATTCTGAGGAGATCAACAGCCATGGACGACCCCATTGGTGGTTGTATTCAAGAATTTTAGTTGGACGAAAACTCCACTAATGGTCATAAATGGCATTGAAGCCATGACCCACCCTCTTCCCCAACTGGTTATTTTAAAAGCTTCCTCAGACCTAGAGCAGTCGTTTCCACTCTTGCCCCAAAGATTTTGAGCCCTCTGGTATTGTTGTTGTAGAGCACCCGAAAGCACAACCGCAGGCAAAGGTGATACGGCGATAGGCCCGACTCCAGCCACCCTAGAAGGTCCTGTCTTCCTCCTCTCTCTCTCTTTGTGGATAGATCTTCATCTGTTTGGCCCAAGGTTTGGGTCCAATTGGCCCCAGATCAAGGGAGCCGATAGCTTGATTTTTCAAGCTTTTATTCCATTCACCATTCACTATTTCAGCCACCTCCGGTCGGCCCACCACCGCGAATCGCAAGCCACCACTTCAACGAAGGTGGTGGTGGCGGTGGAGGGCCGGGAAAGGGCGTGGGTGGCCGGGAAATAACGGGAAAATACCGCCCAGGATGGGGCAATCTCAGCAGTTGGCGCACTGGGGAATATGACGGGATGTCGTTGATTTCGCGTCAAGATTCGTGCTGGCTGATTTAATTAAGGATTATATTATTTCATATTATTTCATTTATGTCATAGTTATTGTAGTGTTTTGAATTAAATATTAAACATACTTAGAGCCCTCTACTGGGAAAATGACAAACATCAAAGTCGTAGCCCTTGAGGTCTAATTTATTTAAAATTGGTTTCAACCCATTTGGGTTAGTGTTCTGACCACAGCACTCAAAATGGTGCAGTCTATACATCGGCTTGACTAGAGACTAATTTGAGTGCCCCCACTAAACCAATTAGGTAAATGCCTTAAAATTTGGACATAGGCTAATTATACAGACAAACTCATCATATCCAAAAATAGGAATTTTTGGAAAATATAGTTTTTTAAAAATTTAATAAATCATGTATGATTTAATTGGAGGGTCTATTAATCTCAAATACCACCAATATTTTAGTGGTTGACCATTAAGGTCATGGTATAACCCTGGTAAAAATTTAATCCCATTTGGAAAATATTTGATTAGGAATTTGTTTGACCAAAGTTTTGCCTCATAAGGGGAAGATTAGGTCAAAAGTGCACATGGTAGTTTGAGTGGGCAATCCTCATCCAAAAGGGATGGATCTTTATCCACTATCTTAATGTCATATAAAACAGCCCCACAAGAGATTTTGGGTGGTTTAGGGTTGGAATGCCCTAGAACCCTAGTGTAAACCCTAAGGTTAGATTTTGAACCTATGGAAGGACATGGGATGATGTTTCCTTGGAATGTCTTGGAACTTGTTAGATGAGTTTATAGGGTGGAAATAAGCCCTAGGAAATGTTATTAGAATTTTTAGGGCCATTTAACCCCTCTAAAATAGTTTAGGACCAATTAGGGTACTTTTACTCATAATTTTATTGCATAGCTATATGATCTTGGATGTTCATGAAACATAGGCAGTGATCTTATATATTTATTATTAACCCTTAGAAATTTTGGTATGAATTTTTGGATTACATTTATAGTACTTCATTCACAAACCTAGTACTTTCCCTCTTAGTAAGAAATATTATTATGAGTTCTTTACTCACTGGAAAATTATGAAATTTAGTTTGAGGACTTTCTAAGGTTTCATCATGCTCTATAAATTTGTATAAAATTATTAGAAGTCCTTTTATATAGGTTACTTTACAAAGTGCCTTTTGTAGAATATTTTTAAATGATTTATTTGGGTGACCAAACATTCTTAGAGAATTATCATTTTTGTCCAATAAACTTTTCTGGTTACTATTGACATCTGGTAATTTTTCTATAATATTTGGATGATTATTTCTATTATTTCCTGCCTTGCCCTATTAATGAGGTTATTTAATCAATAATTAGTTTGGTGGCCAACCTTTTTAGAACAATTGTGAATTTCAGTATTTATTTTTATTTTGAGGTTATACAGTTGTCATAATTTTTTTAAGGTCATATCATGTCATTACATTATACTCGGTGTTCAAAAGCTCAGTTTGCCTGATTTTGTAGAAAATTAAATGAATGCCAAATAAATTAGGAAAAATATTATATTCTGGGCTTATCTTTAAAGTATCATGTTAGACCCCCAGTAATAATCTTAGGTCATTTGGATGAATATTTGGAGGGGGTCATCATTCATGCACGTCATATAGCTCATTAGGTCTGCACATAGTAAGTTGTTAAAATAAGATAACATGTAAGCCTTGGAATGGGAAGGTGGGATAGATAGTGTACATGGTCTGGTTTGGATGTGGAAGAGGAGTCAGGTTGTGAGAGCATGGTTGGCTAAGTTAAGGTCGTGCTCGGGACCGACGATGGATTTTCTTTCCTTGGAGGAAGTCTAAATACACTTAGGTTTAGTTCAAGTGTAAGATCAGGAGAGTTGGGACATAGGTAAATACCAACAATAATAAGTACCTTACAAAAGGGAGCTTTGGACTTCAGCCCATCGTAGTTCATAGTGCCCTTGAGAGTCCTTCAAAGGGAATGCCCTGGGCAGTCCAAGGTTAACCTTAAACTGTAAGACTAAAATGTCACAGAGCAATTAGTAAATACTAGGGCTTCACTTTCACTCACCCTGATGACTCAGAAGGTTAGCTTGGTTAGGTTTCCCGAGCGGTAGGCTCTGTGGTTGTGGAAATGGGCAAGTTTTCCCAGCAAGCCGATGGCTCGGAAGGTAGTTGTAACGTGCAGGATAGTCCGGGGAGCCGATGGCTCAGGAATTCATGACTGCATGTGCATAAGGTGGTGGGTCTTCGGTATTTGATGGTCGTTCACACTGACGTCGATATGATGACTCGGCGGGTGTGGTTTATACTTGGCCAAGGAAAAGACTGGCGGGTCTGTCAGCATTAGTACGTGGTGACTCTAGTGTCTTTTAGAGGCGTATGTAAGGGCTAGGCCTAGTAGTGTGGATACCCTCCTAAGAGTGGGGTGGCCCAACCCACTATCTCCGTTGGGCACTACGAAGGCTCCTGGGAGGGAAGCTAGCTGATAATACGTTTTGTAGTTTAAACTACTAAGGTAATTACAAGTTTTTATTATAAAAATCATATCTTTTAAATCTATATTTTGGCCTCTATTGTATATATTAATAACACTAATGATTATTTTCTTTCTTTTACAGGTTTACATCAATTTCATCGAGCTCATCCAAGTTCGTCGAGCTCAGCAATTTCATCGAGCTCAGCCAAGTTCATCGAGCTTGCCAGAATTCGTCAACCTCATCGTTCGTCGACCTTATCATTCGTCGAACGCATCGTCTGCGTTCGACGAACCGTTAATTCACCCCCAGTTTATCGATCTCTCCATAATTCATCAACCTAAGCGTTCGTTGACCTCCCCTCCTCCTTCTATGTTAGACGTTCATCAATCTCACCATCAGCCAATTTCATCGAGCTCCGCCTTCATTATGCGTTCGACGAACGTCTCCAAGTTCGTCGACCACCCATCCACTTTCTGCATTCGACGTTCGTCGACCTCGCCTTCAGTCGATTTCATCGAACTCCGCCATCATTCTTCATTCGACGAACTCCTCCAATTTCAACGAGCTCGCCATAATTCGTCGACCTCAGCGTTCGTAGACCACCCATCCACTTTCTGCATTCGACGTTCGTCAACCTCGCCTTCACCTCAACATTTGTCGACCTCCCCTCCACCTTCTCTTTTCTCTGTTCATCGAGCTCTCCCTACTCCTCTGATTTCGTCGAGCCCTCTCTCCTTCTTTCATCCATCTTACCTGTAGAAAGAGGAAAAGTCCCGCTCTACCACAAAAGGAGGCTGCCTCCATAAATGCACGTCACCCGTATCGAGGCAATCATCATTTACCAGAATTCGTAACAAGGTCAACTCCCGTTCATGGCTGGATGCATTAACATTTCCTGCTCTTTGAATAATCTATAAATAGAGCTCCTCCCCTTGTGTTGAAAAAAATATAGAATTTTTGGAGAGGGGAACTGATGCCACTTTCAGTTCTTCCATATTATTCTTCCTCTCTCCTTTTCTCATTTCAGTTTTTCTGTTTTAGCTTTACCCTTCTGTAATAGTTCTTGAATTTCTTTAGTAATTTATCTTTAGTGCTAGCTTTGTTTTTTTCATTTTCTGCAAGTGTAGTTTTTATATTTCAAGTTGTAGCTCTCTGTTTGATTTAATATAAAGCATGTTGCTTTTTCTTGTCTCTGTTTTGTTTCCATGCACTCCTACTCATCTCTCCTCCTCCACTTCTCCATGAGTAACTAATCCTCCTTGTACTCAATCTTGATGATCTGAGGTTTGAGTTGATTAAGTTATGATGCTCTAGTTTACTTTTCCTTTGTAAGGTTTAGACCTTGATTTACTCTTGATTAATTGTGACTGGAGATATATCATCGATATTTATTTTCCATGTGTGTTTTCTCTCTTAGCTAGCCGAGAGGCTCATAGTTTGAAGTAAACACTCAAGATTAAAGAGAGTTGCACGCACCCCTCGAGAGAGGCAGACGTTAAATCTCCCGGATTAGAGTGAAATCCAATAGTGGGGTTCACAGCATAAAGCGAGCTTTAGGCCTCCGATTTGGACGAAAGCTCGGTCGGACTTTCCTAAACTAAGGTGGGCACGTCTTCGAGAGAAGTTTGTTCATGCTTTTGGAACCTCCATGGTCAAGGTCCTTTGCCTTATTAAGTTAAGAGTTTATTATTGCATTTTTGATCAACTTAAGCCGAGGTGATTCTCTATCGAGTGCTTTTCTTTATCATTATTTAACCCCTCATTTTAATCTCTAGTTGTGGCCTCTCTGATTAAGTGCAAGTGATTTTCTTTATGCAAGTAATCTCTTCTTTTAATTTAGTTAACAACCCTAAAAGTTTCTTCAATAAGAAAATAGTCTTCGTGTGAGTAAGATTACTCAACGATTCCCGGGTTTTAATATGACACTTGTGTCCCCTTGCTATAATTCGATATGTATACTTGCCTAGTTGGATTGCTAGTTCAGTCTTTATTCTCTTTGCGAATATTCTTCCACTAAGTTTTTGGTGTCGTTGCCGGGGAGCAACTCTTGTTGATAATTCAAAAACACAAACCTATTACTTTTATCACTTCTCTTTCTCACCCTCTTTCTTAAAAACTAAAAAATTCAAAAAAAAAATATTAACGCTCTTAATAGAAACCCTCATCACAATTTTTCTACACCACCTAACTCTCTCGAAAAGAGCAATGTGGCTTAAATACCACTATCTTATCTAGTACCTTGCGAACCCTTTATTGGGTAGCCCTTGGGAAGTTCGGGAGTTAAAACATTAAAAAAAACTATTCCAAAAAAAAGTAACTCTTTTTCTACTTTTTTTTCTCTTTCTTCATCTTCTCTTCTGCTAGTGCATGACCCATGGAAATCCGTCGGATATTTTTGACTTGGACCATGAAATTGAGCGTACTCTTTGGATAAGATCACGATTTCAAGGTCCTACTCTCCAACTCCTGATTGAGGATTCTGAGTCTATTTCTACTACAAGAATGGAAGAGCCCGTCGTAGAGGAAGCCCTGCATAGGCCTATGTCCTATTATGCATGGCCGAATCTAGAGGGTATAGAATCAAGCATAGTTCGCCCTACTATAGCTAATAATAATTTTGAACTTAAACTTAGCATAATTCAAATGGTGCAGCAGTATGTGCAATATGACGGACTTTAAGATGAAGATTCGAACGCGCATATAGCTAGCTTTCTTGAGATTTGTGTCACCTTCAAGATCAATGGTGTTACAAATGATGATATTATTCTAAGACTCTTCCCTTTCTCACTAAGAACTAAGGCTAAGCAATGTTTGAACACTCTACCAAAAAACAACATCACCACCTAGGATCAACTAACTGAAAAATTTCTGGCGATGTATTTTTCGCCAGCCTAAACCGCAAAACTTAGGAAAGATATTTCTGCCTTTGGACAAATAGATTCTGAAACCTTGTATGAAACTAGGGAAAGATTTAAAGAACTCTTAAGACAATTCCCCCATCATGCTCTGCATGTATGGTTGCAGGTGCAGACGTTTTATAACAGGCTAAATCAAAGCACAAAGCAAATGATAGATGCAGCTTCCGGTGGTACCTTAAACCATAAAACCCCGGATGCAGCTCTTGAGCTTTTCGAGGACATGACCATGAACACATATCAGGGGAATGTGCCTAGGCCCTGCCCAAACAAACCTTCAGGTATCTTTAAAGTAGATAACGTCTCCCAGCTAGCTCTGCAAGTGGAAGTATTAAGTAAAAAGATAATGGAGATGACTGCTGCCTCTGCCACTCAGGTATGGGAATCTGCAACTGCTGCTCCCGAAAAATTGGATTATGTTAATAATATGCCTAGAAATGCTTTTCATAATTTTTCTATAGCTAATTTTCCTGCTCCGAGTTTCGCTTTTCCGAATAGTTATAATCCCACTTTACAGAACCACCCAAACTTTTCGTGGAGTAATCCCTTGAACGCAATGCGCCCGCCACCACAAAATTATTTTTCTGCACCACCACCACCACCTCAAAATTTTCCAAAACATCCAAATTTTGAGGAAATGTTTTCAAAATATATGAATGTTAATAACGCTACAATAAGAACCCTAGCCGAGACAGTTAAAAGTTTAGAGAATCAAGTAGGACAACACCAAGCCCAACCCGAGAGAGCAAGCGAAAGCTATAACTCCTCAGAGTGGGAAGCAAGTTTCTGGTATGGTTAGAGAAGAGCCTGAGGCAAGCTCCACCCCCATTTTAAAAAATCAACCCTCCACCGAGAAAATTTTTATCATTTCACCCTCGACTGAAGAAGAATTTATCACCCCTCTTTCTGTTGTAAAAAAAGATCTCATTCCACCACCCATCTTTAAAAATGATCCAACTCCACCATACCCTTCCAAACTTAACAAGCAACGTCAGGATGATCAATACTCCCGCTTCCTAGAAATATTTAAGCAAATCCACGTAAATCTACCCTTCCACGAAGCAATCTCCCAAATGCCAAAGTACGATAAGTATCTTAAGGACCTTCTGACAAATAAAAAGAAGTTAGAAAACTTATCGCACGTCACACTAAATGCCGAGTGCTCTACGGTCTTGACAAATATGAAAGTTAGGGTTAGATCTGATATACTCTAGAAGGGGGGTGAATAGAGTATGTGGGTATAATTTAAATCTTTTTCCGAACTATAAGAAGTACTCCTAACCTTGGATACTATATCACAGAAACCAAAGAGAAATAAGTGTAAACACAGAAAGACCTAAATATCACAGCCATAACAAGAACAAAAAGAAAAAGGGGAAACCAAACGACACAAGAATTTATAGTGGTTCCCCAACCTGGGTACGTCCACTCTTCTACCACCCTGGTAGGAATCCACTCAGAGTTTTGATCAGGTGCCTGACACCAATGAGCTTTGTAGCAGGTGCTCAACAACCAAACCTCAAGTCTTTTGATCAGGAGACTTGCAACCAGGAATCACTTTTGAAGGGAGATGACAACCCTTTTTACAGAGGGGTGTGAGAGAATGATTGTGTCTTCTCTTTCTCGATTCAAGCAACTGAGAAGACTTGTTGATTTGATGGTAGCAAAAGCTCCCCCTGAGATTTTGCTTGTTCAGGATGATGGAAGCTTTGCTGCAGGGTGATAGGCCTTGAAGCTTTCAATTTTGACAAGAATAACTTCAGGAACTATTTTGACAGTTGCAGTATTGTTGTCCTTCAGAGAGTTCCTGAGAAGAATACACTTGATTTGGATGGGCTTTCTTCTTCTTCAGAATTGTTCTTCTTCTTGTCTAACCGCTGTTGATTCTTGACTGATCGATTTTCAATCTCAAGAATTCTGTATGTCTCACAGAATGTTGTTTTCTGTATCTCTTGTTTTTTTTACATAGGAATTATAGTCTCTTTTTTTATATTTCCAACGTGAATGTCCATTTGAATTTTGAAATTCCTTCTACAATTAATGCTGACGGCCTTGGAATATTTTTGGCATTGATTTGTTTCCCCAACTGTCACTTATAAAAATGGCAGGCAACAATTCTGATGAAGAACATAATTAATGTCTTGTTTAACGGTAATATTCATAGAATATTAGAGCACTAATTACTCAGGAATTATTGCCACGTAATAAGGACAAAAGAGGGAAATTTTTAAGGCTGGATTTGTCGACCTGAGTCAACAGTTCGTCGAGCTGAGATCCAAGATCGTCGACCTCTGAATGCTGATTGATTACTTTCTCTTTCTGTGCATCAAGTTCGTCGAGCTAAATCTAAGATTGTCGAGTTGATCCCTGAGAACAGAGTTAGTCCAGCTGGGGTCCAAGATTGTCGAACTGAGTCTGCAGTCTGAACTTAGACTATTTTCTGATGTTGAGTGTTGAAGTATCATTTTGGCATTGAGTGTGATTTCATCTGGCATTGAGTCAAATGTCATCTGGTGTTGAGTCAAATGTCATCTGGTGTTGTGTGTTGAATCACCACATCTAGAATTAGTCGACCAGAGAACAGAGTTCTTCTAGCTGATGTTCTTAGTTCGTCGTTTGAGGTTTGACTTAGAGGAGTGATTACTTTGTCCAGAGTTCGTCGTGCTGAGCTCAGAGAATTGTCCCTGAGTTCGTCTAGCTGAGCTTGACTTTTGTCGACCAGAGATCGACGAACGTAGAACTCCCTTTTTTTTAAGTCTTGAATTCTCTAAGTCTTGAGTCTCTGGTAATGTTGGAGGCTGGTCCTTTGTACTGTTGACACAAAGGACTTGACTTATACTCTAGGACACAACCATGACCCTGGTCTATACATGTTGGGTCACATCCTAACTTAGTGAACCTAGCCCAAATCCAACTAGGGATCCAACAAAATGGTTTACCAAAGAAGATCAGTGATCGGGGTAGTTTTTTTATATCGTGTGTCTTTTGTGATCTTTTTGTCAAGCATGCATTAGCCTACTAAGGTGCGAGTATCAACCCAATGCCCCTCTCGTTATTCAAAAAGTTAGGGATTGGTAGCCTCAATCCTACACCCATGAGTATCCAACTCACTGATAGATCAGTTAAATACCAATTAGGAATCGTGGAGAATGTCTTAGTTAAAGTAAACAAATTCATCTTCCCGGTGGATTTCATCATATTGGACATCGAAGAAGACGTCGAGGTTCCCTTGATCCTTGTTCGATCCTTCCTTGCCACCTATCGAGCTATCATTGACATAAGCAATGGTAAGCTCTTCCTACGAGTAGGTGATGATGAAGTGAACTTTTACATAACACCCTCAATGAAGAATGCCCTAGAGAATGACGACTCCTGTTTTTTCTTAGCTGCCTTAGGTGAAGAATTTTGCTACTACCTTTCTGAAAGTGAAAGTGAGATTTTTAATTTTTGTTCTTCCTGTACTCTTCCAATTGAATCTCTGCAAGAAGCCGCCATGGCAACTAGCTCCACCCCTTTCAATTTTTCGTATAAAGAAAAAGTCTGTGAAGACATTATTTTTGAAAAATAAAGAATTTCCAAATCATCGTATGAAGAACACCCTTCCCTGGAATTAAATGAATTACCTGAACATCTTAGGTATGTCTTCTTACAAAAGGACTCCAAGCTACCAGTAATAGTTTCAGCCTACCTGACTGAAGTGCAAAATGATAAGCTCCTACTTGTATTATGTAAACATCGTCGAGCTATTGCCTGGTAGATATCTGGTATCAAGGGCATAAGCCCATCTTTCGGCACCCACAAAATCTTAATGGAAGATAATTCACGTAATTCAATCCAACCTCGGCACTATATAAATCCGAACATAAAAGAAATCGTAAAAGGAGAGGTTATGAAACGGTTAGATGTAGGAATTTTCTATCCTATTTAAAATAGTAAGTGGGTAAGCCCAGTCCAGGTAGTGCCCGAAAAGGGATGGATAACTGTAGTTAGTAATGAAAATAATGATTTAATCCTGACACGGACGGTGAAGGGGTGGAAAATGTGTATTGACTATCGTAAGTTAAACGATGCCACCCGCAAGGACCACTTTCCCTTGCCACTCATCGATCAAATCTTAGAACGATTATCCGGCCATAGCTTTTATTGTTTTCTCGATGGTCTCTCGGGGTACTTTCATATCCCCATCTCCCCCGAGGAGCGGGAGAAAACTACGTTTACTTGTCCCTTCGGCACCTTCGCTTACCAAACAATGTCGTTTGGATTATGCGATGTGCCAGCTACATTCCAGCGATGTATGCTTGTTATCTTCGAAAAGTACGTAGACATCATTATGGAGGTGAATATGGATGATTTCTCCGTGTTCGGCGATGCCTTTGATAGTTTCTTAGAAAACCTAGAAAAAGTCTTAGAAAGATGTGAAGAAACTAACATTGCCCTAAATTGGGAAAAATGTCATTTTATGGTGAGGGAAGGGTTAGTTTTGGGTCATAAGATTTCTTCTAAAGGAATTGAAGTAGACATAGCTAAGATAGAAGTTATCGAGAAGCTACCGCCGCCTACGAACGTCAAAGCTATAAGAAGATTCCTAGGACACGCTGGCTTCTATCGTCGCTTCATAAAAGACTCCTCCAAAATCACCAAACCCCTAACTCATCTTCTGGAAAAAGACGCCCCGTTTATTTTTGATGACCTTTGTATATCTGCCTTTAAATTAATAAAATAAAAGTTAATTAATGCCCCTATTATAATAGCTCCGGTGTGGGACCTTCCCTTTGAAATTATGTGCGATGCGAGTAGTTTCTCGGTGGAGGCCGTACTAGGACAACGAATATCTAAGAACTTTCACCCCATTTATTATGAAAGTAAAATACTTACATCGGCATAAGAGAATTATACCACAACCGAGAAGGAGCTCCTAGCTATTGTCTTCGCTTTTGATAAATTCTGTCCTTATATTACGCTTTCCAAAATTATCGTTTTTACAGACCACTCGGCCCTCAAATATCTTCTTGCTAAGATGGATGACAAGTGCCTGATTCGCTGGGTCTTACTCCTCCAAGAGTTTGACTTAGAAATTCGTGATAAGCGAGGAACCGAGAATTTGGCCGCAGACCATCTCTCACGATTATATAATCCGTATATAGAAAAATTAGATGAAAAATCTTTTAATGATTTCTTCCCCGAAGAGAAGCTGATTTTAATTAACACATCCCCTTCTCCTTGGTTTGCACATAGAGCCAACTATTTAGTGGCTCGTGTACTCCCGAAAGAGTTATCCTCTTAGCAAAAGAAGAAATTCTTTTCTGAGTTGAAGAACTATTTTTGGGAGGACCAGCATCTTTTTAGAGTCTGTGCGGACCAAGTGATAAGGAGATGTGTCTCTTTTGAAGAAGGATTAGATATTTTAAAACATTTGCATGAAGGACCAACTAGTGGTCACTATCAAGCTGCTCGCACCGCTCACAAAGTGCTTTACGCGTGGTTTTACTGGCCTAGCCTGTTTAAAGACGCGCAAGATTTTGTGTGTAGGTGTGATAGTTGCCAACGGTCGGGAAATAATTCCAATAAATATGAAATGCCGCAAAATTATTTCCTTGAGTGCGATGTTTTCAACCTCTAGGGAATTGATTTTGTTGGCCCTCTTCCTTCTGGCTTCGGAAACAAGTTTATTTTAGTTGTTGTAGATTATGTTTCACGATGTGCTGAAGCCCAAGCTCTTCCTACTAACGACGCCCAAGTCATAATTACATTTTTTAAAAAATTATTTTCTTGATTTGGTACGCCACGAGCCATCGTTAGCGATAGCGGTTCACATTTTTGTAATGCGCAGTTTTCAAAAATTCTTATTAAATACGGCGTTACGCATAAACTTTCAACTGCCTACCACCCCCAAACTAACGGACAAGTCGAAGTAGTGAACAAAAAGATAAAAAGAATTTTAGAAAAGACTGTTTCCACCTCTAGAAAAGACTGGTCAACCAAATTAGACGATGCTCTATGGGCCTACCGTACAGTGTACAAAACACCCATCGGTTGTACGCCGTATTGGTTGGTTTATGGAAAATCGTGGCATTTGCCTATAGAATTCGAACACCGTGTTTTTTGGGCCTTAAGGTTTATATATTTTGATCTCCACTCTATTAGTGACCTTAGAAAATTTCAACTTAACGAACTCGACGAGTGGAGCTCTTACGGATACGAAAATAACAAATTTTATAAAGAGCGGACGAAACGTTTTCAAGACAAACACTTAAGGCACCCAAAAACCTTTAAGCCGGGCGACCAAGTTCTTTTATATAATTCACGATTATGCTTATTTCCGGGCAAGTTAAAGTCGCGATGGTCTAGGCCGTTTACTGTTAAAAAGGTTTTTTTGCATGGAATGATTTTAATTTCACACCCAGATAAGGGTGAGTTCAAAGTGAATTGTCAGCATCTTAAACTTTATTTCTGTGGTGATGTCAGTCCAAACTATATTAATTTTATTCTGCATGATCCGGACTTTAACTAGCTTAAGACTTTTTATTTTTGTTAAAACTTTAATTATTATTTTGGACAAATTATTTTTGGACAATATTATTTTGTTGTGTCGAGCTCAAACGACGTTTTAAATAAAGGGTGCTCTTGGGAGGAAACCCAAGTTATTATTCTGTTTTCTTTATTTTATACTTTTTGCCCCGGATGGCTCCGACAAGCTGAAGCTTCTACGATAGCATGCTCCAACGCTATTGAATCCATCATAAAGTCCAAAGAAGATATTTCATGAAGTTCCAAAGCGCAAGTATGGGGGAGCGGCATCACGCAACCTTCCACGACTCGCAAATCTGGGGAAGTACCTATTTTCAATTTTGTACTTATATTTATGTTTTAATTTTTCTCTCTCCTTCCCCTCTTTTCTCCATTGAGGACAATGTCCATTTTAATCTTGGCGGAGGATTTCCTCCTCTTGTCTTTATTTTTTTATATCTTAAAAATAAAAAAAAGAGAATATCTTAAAAATCCAAAAAAAAAAATCTTTAAAAATCCATAAAGAGAA
Organism: Platanthera zijinensis; assembly: GCA_039513925.1. Taxonomy (NCBI): domain Eukaryota; kingdom Viridiplantae; phylum Streptophyta; class Magnoliopsida; order Asparagales; family Orchidaceae; genus Platanthera; species Platanthera zijinensis. The sequence continues at coordinate 192,098,099 of CM077079.1, read as the reverse complement.
TATTTCAAAATCAAAAAAATTTATTATGTTATTTGTTTTTACTTTAATAGTTTAAATGAATTTTTGTATTTCATTAGTCCCCCCTTGCTTTTTGTTTTGTTTTTCTCAAAATCCCATATAACAACTTAGCTAATTATAATCTTTCTAATCATTTTTTTAATTATGTTTCACAAGTAAAATGTTGATCATGTTGTGTTCCTAATTCACGGTAGCATGTTAGTGTGAAATGTTTTTCTAAAATTCGCATTTTTATTATGATTTTCTTTCTTTATTTTCTTTATTTTCTCGAAAATCTTTCATCCACTATTTTCCTTTTCGTTTTTGGATAATTTTTGTAATGTCAATTTTTGATTAGTGTAGTAGATGTGAACGATCCAAGTCACTTATTATTTCTATTTTTAAGATAATTTCATTAGTCTTCATTTATTATCTACGATTTACTTTTTGAAATTTTTCAAAGCTTATGTTTTAGATAAATTTAGAAGCATGAAAATTATTTAGACCGTTTTTGTTTTCGTTTGAGCCTTCTTCCCAACCTAAAACTTTTTATCCCTAATTAGCAGCTTTTGAGCCTTTTTCCGATTTCAATTGATAGCTCCACTTATCATTTCATTTTCACCAAAGCTAAATTTTCCAACCTATCTAATCACACTAACTTTTTGAGTTTCATAAAATTTCTTGTTGTGATAGGGTTATTTTGTGATTTTTTGAGATATTTAAGAAAAAGTATGCTAAAAAGAAATGTTTAATTTTGTTTCCAATTTCAAAATGAAAAGACAAAATATTTATGGCCTCTATTTTGAAAAGAAGAAAAAAAAGGGAAAGAAAAGAAAATGGAAAAGAAAAAGAAAGAAAAATATTTTTTTATGATGAAAATTTTTGAAACTCATTATTTTGCTTTATTGTGATTTTTGAGCCTCCTTGATTATCTTTGAATTCCACTCCTAATCATAATCCTAAACCAAACGTTTCGGTCCTAATAAGTCCTTTTGATTCATGCTTTTGAATTTTATTTATTAGCTAAGTAAAGAAGAAAGGTAAATTAGTATAGTTTTGGATTTAAATTTAGATTTTTGTTATTTGATTGATATAGTTATAATATGTCCCTTGGATCTAGTAACAACTCAATGCGTTTTTTTCATTTTGATGCTTTGCTTAAATTTATTTAAAGAATTTTGTTAAAATTTTGGATGATTTATTTTCGTTAGTAAAGTTTATAAATTGTTAAACCATGTTTAAGTAATTGTTTTAGGTTTACGTTTCACCTTCTCCCTACTTAGAATTTCGCATAGTACATGTGTTAGCATAATTAGAATCTTCCTGATTAGTCACTTTTATGTTAGCTAGTTTTTATATTTTTCCTTGAGGACAAGCAAAGCTTAAGCTTCGCGGAGTTTGATAATACGTTTTGTAGTTTAAACTACTAGGGTAATTATACGTTTTTATTATTAAAATCATATCTTTTAAAGCTTTATTTTGACCGTCTATTGTATATATTAATAACACTAATGATTGTTTTCTTTGTTTTACAGGTTTGTAGGTTTTTAGCAATTTCGTCGAGCTCAGCCAAGTTCATCGAGCTCAGCAATTTCGTCGAGCTCAACCAAGTTCGTCGAGCTTGCCAGAATTCGTCGACCTCAGCGTTCGTCGACCTCAGAATTCATCGAATGCATCTTCTGTGTTCGATGAACGGTTCCTTCAGCCCCAATTCGTCGAGCTCGCCATAATTCGTCGACATCAGCATTCGTTGACCTCCCCTCCTCCTTCTGAATTCGACATTTATTGACCTCGCCTTCAGCCAATTTCGTCTAGCTCCGCCTTAATTCTACATTCGACGAACGTCTCCAAGTTTGTCGACCTTCCGTCCACTTTCTGCGTTCGACGTTCGTCGACCTCGCCTTCAGCCAATTTCATCGAAATCCGCCTTCATTCTGCGTTTGACAAACTCCTCCAATTTCGTCGAGCTCGCCAGAATTCGTCGACCTAAGCGTTCGTCGACCTCCCGTCCACTTTTTGTGTTCGACGTTTGTAGACCTCGCCTTTACCTCAGCGTTCATCGACCTCACCTCCACCTTCTCTTTTCTTTGTTCGTCAAGCTCTCCCTCCTCCTCTTAATTCGTCGAGCCCTCTCTCCTTTTTTCGTCGACCTTACCTATTTCCAGAGGACAAGTCCCGCTCTTCCACAAAAGAATGTTGTCGCCATAAATACACGTCACCTGTACCGAGTCAATCATCATTTCCCTCCAAAATTACCAAGGTCAACTCCCGTGCATGGCTGGATGCATGGGCATTTCCTGCTCTTTGAAGAATCTATAAATAGAGCCCTCCCCTTGTGTTGAAAAAATATAGAATTTTTGGAGAGGGGAAGTGCTGCCATTTTCAGTTCTTCCTTATTGTTCTTCCTCTCTCCTTTTCTCATTTCAGTTTTTTTGTTTTAGCTTTTACACTTCTATAATAGTTCTTGAATTTCTTTAGTAATTTATCTTTAGTGCTTGATTAGTTTTTTTCATTTTCTGCAAGTGTAGTTTTTATATTTCAAGTTGTAGCTCTCTGTTTGATTTAATATAAAGCCTGTTGCTTTTTCTTATCTCTATTTTGTTTCCATGCACTCCTACGCATCTCTCCTCCTCCACTTCTCCATGAGTAACTAATCCTCCTTGAACTCGATCTTAATGATCTGAGGTTTGAGTTGATTAAGTTATTATGCTCTTATTTACTTTTCCTTTGTAAGGTTTAAACCTTGATTTACTCTTGATTAATCGTGACTGGAGATATATCATTGATATATATTTTCCATGTGTGTTTTCACTCTTAGCTAACCGAGAGGCTCGTAGTTTGAAGTGAACACTCAAGAGTAAAGAGATTTGCACGCACCCCTCGAGAGAGGCAGACGTTAAATCTCCTGAATTGGAGTGAAATCCAATAGCGGGATTCACAGCGTAAAGCGAGCTTTAGGCCTCCGATTTGGACAAGAGCTCGGTTGGACCTTCCTAAACTCAGGTGGGCACGTCTTCGAGAGAAGCGTGTTCATGCTTTAGGAACCTCCACGGTCAAGGTCCTTTGCCTTATTAAGTTAACAGTTTATTATCGCATTTTTTATCAACTTAAGCCGAGGTGATTCTCGATCGAGTGCTTTTTTATCATTGTTTAACCCCTCGTTTTAATAGCTAGTTGTGGCCTCTCTGATTAAGTGCAAGTGGTTTTCTTTATGCAAGTAGTCTCTTCTTTTAATTTAGTTAACAACCCTAAAAGTTTCTTCGATAAGATAATAGTCTTCGTGTGAGTAAGATTACTTAACGGTTCCCGGATTTTAATACGACACTTGTGGCCCCTTACTATAATTCGATAGGTATACTTGCCTAGTTGGATTACTAGTTAGGTTTTTGTTCTCTTTACGAATATTCTTCCACCACTAGCTTCCAAAACTAGGGAACTAAAGGCCTGTATGCATAGAGTTGTATGTGTGTGTTGCACTTGTATGTACATATCATTAAACCCATATAGCATAGCATATCATTTCATAATCATACTTAAACCCTTACCCCTAACGTATAAAATTGTATGGGTCTTTTTATATGTTAGGCCTTGCAAAATGACCCCATGTTCATAAGCTTGTGTGGTCATTCTTATAAGCTATGGTTACTTTCCTTGTGGTTATCTGTTACTTCCCTTTATGGTGCACTTTACTTTCTACTCTTTATTGCTCTATTATGATTGTATTGCTACCTTTCATTTCATTTTATAGCACTGTGAATATTATAATATAACTGCTAGATTAGGTCCACTGTCACCTGCTCTTGTTTACTCTCCACCATCATAGCTTTCCTATCATTCTTCCCACGCGGTGCCTAGGAGCCACTGGGGGAGGGGTGGCGGAAATCAGGCTTAGTATTTTTGACTAATGGTCAGTGGACCAAACATTTTAGGTGATCCAGATGGGGGACAGGAAGTAGTAGCAGGAGATGCAGCACCAGTGGAGTGTGGTGCACATGGAGGTGGGCCAGTCTAGCACAGGAGCACCAGCTTCAGTATCCGTGAGTGATTAGTATATTTTGCTTCCGCGAGAGTGTTGTAGTGAGGTAATGATGTGTCAGGCATGAGCCTGTTTATCTTTGTCATTTTTGTTTCATTTCAATGTGGATTGTGCTGTGTTTCAGCTTTTCATATATTATATGTGATTTTTGACTTAGACTTATTTGTTCTAACTATATACTTTTATTTCTTTGGTGATCATTTTTGTCGGCAGGATCGGCATTTTGTAGTGGCGACCTTCCCGAGTGTTGGTGTCATCGTAAAACGGTGATTTTGGGCATAAGACCCCGGAGGCAAAGTAAAAAAAAAAAGGGGTCTTACATTCGCTCACAACACAAACGCCATCATTTCACCGATGATCCACCTCCTCCAAAGTCCGATCTCTTTGATGACTGGGATGTTAGTGATGCTCTTCGCACTTGGCTAGCTAATAGCCTTTCTAATGAGTGCCTCCCCATCATCCGCCATGATGAAATGGTAATGGCTTCTTGGCTTCATCTTGCCGCTCTTTACTCCAAGGGGGCTCAGACGCCTCGCATCTTTACTCTCTATGCGGACCCCTTTGCCTGTCCCTCCAAGCCTCCAGCTGCCGCTTACCAACAAGTTTAAGCTCTTGGAGCTGAAATTCTTCAGAACCGTCCATTCTCTACGAATATGGCCAAGCAACACAAACACTTCCATAAGCTTCTGGTTGTGTTCTATCTTCTACATCTTCCTGAGTCCAATGATATGATCCGTCAACAGATCCTTGGCTTGGCAGATTCTCCCACCTTGGATGCCACTGCTTCCCACATCACTGTTATTACCTCTCTACTTTAGTGTTCGTTGCTGTCCTCCCCACCGCTCTCTAATACATATGCTCATCATACTTAGCGGGGTGGCTCTGGTGGCCACAGCCATCAATCCAGCGGATGTGGACCTTCCCACTTTCTCTGCTCTCACTGTGGTTGCACCGGCCATACAGTTGATCGTTGTTGGATATAACATCCGCATCTTCTCCCATCTGATGACACTTCCACCTCCTATTTGAAGCAGTTCGCCTCGGTGGTCACGTCTTCAGGTAGTGCCCATATGGTGACTCAAGGTAAATGGTTGACTGACTCTGGTGCTACTTATCATATTACTTGCAATCCTAAGTGTTTTTATCTCCTAGAAAAACACGATCGGTTTCCCCCAGTCTTCATTGCGGACGGCTCTCCCTCACCGGTCAATGGGACGGGAGTGGTTCAAGTCACTCCGTTTGCTCGCCTTGCGAACACCATCTACGTGCCCCAGTTTCCATTTAATTTGTTGTCTGTTACTTCTCTTGTCAAGTGATGGCCGCGGAACAGAGACCGACTGTGGGTGGTTCGAAATGGTCATATTCCGCGGGCCGGTTAGAAGATCAAGTTTTCTAACGAGAGGAGGCAAGAGCACCTATCGCAAGTAGTACTCGGTATTCGGGAAAATACCGAGGTCGTATTATTCTCGGGGACGCGTTGATTATATCTACTCTTCCAGGAACACTATTATCTTACTATCAGTAAGGTGGGATTTTTTAGTTTAATTAAAACGGAGAGAAAGAGAGCAGAATTTTGCTAAGTTAGTTCGATGACGGGTTAACGCTCGGCATCGAATCGGATTAAGACTAAAATAATTCTCAACAATTATTAAACTTTGTTTTTAATTTAATAAAAGGCACTTGGCCGTGGGGGTTCCAATAATATGAGCGCACTTATCTCTAGGAATATTGCTCACCTAAACATTAAGACTATTCAACCGATCGTTAGACCGACGAAGGATTCCTCTTAATGCCCGCTTTACGCTAAGAACCCCGCTATTGGGTGGAGAATCCAATTCGGCAGGACTACGCTTCTCCTCTTTCGAGGGGGCGTACGCAGTTCTCTTTACCCAAGGGGGATCGGTCCATACGTGCAGCCTCTCGGCGTCGCGTATGGATAACGGAAATAGAGCCCACACATCGATTATGTGGTCCTATGCGTCGTTAACCCGGGGTAAACCTTAAGTCCTTAAATTAAAATAAAAATAAAGTTTTTTAATTATTTCAAATCATTTTATATGTCCCAATGCTCTTCGATGCCGAAGGCTAATAGAGATTAGCCACTCATCGGTATGGGGACGGCTTTATGTTTTTAGGTGAAGCGTGAGTGTTAAACTAAGCACTGAACAATTATAAGAGAAAACATAAAAAATAGGACAATTAGATAAATTGAAGGCTAATTGATGCAGGCACTCACGCACACTTCAAAACCATAAAGAAAATTAAATAAAGCAAGCCCTACTCAAATGAGTAGGCGGAAATAAATGCACACACGCACACACTCTTCTTAATTGAAGAAAGCGATAAATAAAGCGTCAAAATTATCTCCTACACGCACGCACTCTACATAATTGAGAAAGCGATAAAATTGCAAGTCCCGACTCAAATGAGTGGGCGGGGGTAAATTTATCTCATACACTCACGCACTCTACTTGAAAGTAAAACACACACACGCACTCTACAGAAAAGTAAACACACGCACACACACAAAGTTTTCCTACTCAAGTGAGTAGGAAGAAAATGAAAGCAGTAAAAAGACAAGTCCCACTCAAACGAGTGGGCGGAAAATGAAAGCAGAGGGCCATTTGACTCTTAACGAGTAGGCGAAAATAAATTCATACGCACACACTCTACAGAAATTAAAACAAAGCTGTAAATTCTAACTCGTACACGCACGCACCCTTACAAAAAATAAGAAAAGCGAAGTGCTCAGAAAATTAAAACGACTGCATTTCTACCGCTAGAATGCGGTAGAAATGCATAAAAAGTGAAAATAAAAATTAACCGGAGCGAAAAGTTTTGCAAATAAACACAAAATGAAAGTTGGCGAAAAATTAGAACAACTGCATTTCTATCGCTAGAATGCGGTAGAAATGCATAAAAAGTGAAAATAAAAATTAAAGGGACTAAAAAGTTTTGAAATTAAAAAGCTAAAATGAAGTTGACAAAAAATTATAATGACTATATTTTCATTCTTATATTTTTATAAAAACTCCTAAAAAGTGAAAATAAAACGAAAAAAAACGAAAAAGTTTTACAATCCTAAAAACCCTAAGTTAAGGAAAATGAAAATCACACTTTTTTAGGTGTTTTTATAAACCCTTAAGAATGAAAAATAAGGAAAAAAGGAAAAGCTAAACCTAAATAAGTGCGGATTATGAAGATAAAACGGACATTACAACGGCTAGAAATGCCGATAAATCCTAAATCTAACTAAGTTATCAAAGCTATAAAAATGAAAACATAAAAGAAACACAAAAAGATGAACGAAAAATTGCTTAAGTAGGCGCATTCAAATGGATTTTTCATACTCAGGAAGAGAGAAAATTTCAAATTTTATTAAAGCAAACACCCTAATACAAACTAAGAGAGAGAGAGGTGGGAGAAATTCTCCTTACACAAGCATGGAATCCAAATGGGCAGCACCACCCCTAAGCAAAGTGGTCAAAAAAGTGGACCAGAAAAGCTTCCTGGAAGCTCTTATTTATAGGCAAAATTTCGGGTTGGTCACGCCCGTGACTAGGGCGTGATAGGGGGTGTGTCGATACTGTACATGAGCTGATTGGGTGACTTGACTAGAAAGTTGACTTCGGCTGAAAACGTGGCGGTCACGCCCTAGGTCACGGGCGTGACATGTGTCAGTCACGGGCATGACTGGGGCGTGTCGGGGAGGTCGATCTGGGCGCGGTCCGGCCGCAAAGTCGCGTGCGTCACGTCGAGCCAGGTGGCGATGTCACGCCCGTGTCACACCTTGACACGGGCGTGTCGTGGGGCATGTCGAGCTCGGTTTGTTGATCGCCGATCGTCGAGCTGGCAACCTGTGGTCTGCGATCGTCGAGGGCGTGGCACGGGCATGTCGGTCATATGACACGGGCGTGTCAGTCAACATTTTGATTTTTTCTGGAATTTTTCTGAATTTTTCTGGAATAAAAATAAAGCTAAGTTAGAAATAATATTTACAAAAATAAGCAATTTATTGAATAAAACTAATAAAAAAGACAAAAATAAACAAAATTGACTTAAATAAAATACGAAAATATAGGTATATTTACAACTCATCAAATACCCTCATACTTAAGCTTTTGCTATTCCAGAGCAAAAGTTTGAGGTGAACTTATAAGGAATAATAAAAAACCCTAAGTTCTGCTACTGCTAAATTAATTATAAGAGAGATCAAATAAAAATATACGGGGTATAAGAGTTAAGTCCTAAAATTATTTAGATGATTTAAATAGGGCAAAAGTTTTGGCCAAAAGACTTCTTGATGTAATCAAATAGAAAGCAATAATTGTAGTGGTTAGATTAACAGAAAATAGTTTGGAGTTATACGAACTTTAGCTTATAGGAGTGTTATCGGAAATAATGCAATTTACGAATTATGCTCTCAAAAAGATTTTTGAATTAATTCTAGAGTCATGAAATTGACTAAGGGGGGTTGATGTTGGTTTATGAAGATGCTTGGATTTTTAGGCGAGGTTATTTTTTTCTCGAACCTCCATTTTTTTGATTTGGATGTTAAAGGAAAACGAAATCTTATTTTCCTTAACATAAAATTTTTTCTTCTTCATAAATAAAAATAACTCAATGTATATGTGTTGGAGTAATGAATTTTATCCTCTTACACCGTAACGTATAATCTTTTAATTTATTGGGTGCCTATGTTTACGGAATGAAATCTTATTCCCATTGACATAAGATCTTTTTTTTCTTTTTGGGGAAATATTTTTATCATACCAAGTAGGTTATGATAGGTAAGGGGAGAACAGAGAACTAGATTTTTAATTGAAAAATAATTGAGAGCAACCTTTATAAATTGTACGTTCCAATTTTTCAGAAAGCTAAAAGCAAGCATAATTGAATTCTATAGTCGTTATTTTCTAACATGGTACACATGCTCCTATCTATGAAAAATTAGAAGTAGTGCCTAAAGTGAGTCCCCTATTTTTAACAAAGTATAATAAATTCTTTAAAACTTAACCCCGGCTATTTAGATTTTCAATCTATAATTAACAAACGAATAGTGAACAAAGAATTGATCAAATTCGCATATAAATAAACTCAAAACTAAATTTTTGGATAACAAGAAACTTAAGAATGAGATGTTTGATTTATTTGTTTCATAACTTACATAAATTTTTTTTTTGTTTTTTTTTGAAGTTATGCTCTCTTTTTTTATTTTTGTATTTATATCTTTAATATATACATACTAAAAAGAAAGAAAAAATGCGAAAATACAAATTTTTGGATTTTTAAGTTTTGTGAATTTTTTGTATTTTTATGTTTTGTGAATTTTTTTATTTTTTTTTAATGAAATTTTCATTCTATTTACAAAAATTTGGGAAAAAGAAAAAATATTTACAAGGATGAGAGGGAAAAAGGGAGAGGGGAAAGAGAAAGAATATTTACAAAAAGTACTTATAAAAATTATTTACAAAAATATTTACAGGAATATTTACAAAAATATAAACTAGGTTGCCGCGAGATGACTCATTATGTGGATGGCTCGATGAGCCGGATCTCGCGGACAAAGTCAAAAATAAGTCAAAGTTTCAAAAATGAAACTTCAAAAATTTTTAATTAAAATTTTTTTGATTTTTGTGTTATATATATATATATTTTTATATATTTTTTTTGTTTTTGAAGTTTTGTTTTTTAAATTTTTTTGTTTTGTTTTGTTTTTGTAAGTAAAAAAAAGTACGAAAATACGAAAACACCCCCATACTTAGATCCAACATTGTCTCCAATGTTGTATGCTAAGCATGAGAAACAAGACAGCAGGTATATGTACAAAAAAAGGAAAAAGAGGGGGGCAGAAAACGTCCCTGATCCGCGCTCGGGGAAGCCCATTAGAAACCCTGCAGTTATTAGAAAAATAAAAAACATAATAAATAAAGACGTAAAAAAGATAGACGTGGGGTGCCTCCCAGGAGCGCTTTGTTTATAGTCGCGTAGCTTGACTATAGTGGCAGGTTTATAAGTCGAGGAGGGATATGGTTTCGCTATACTCGATCACAGGGTCGCCCGCTATGTAAGTCTTTAATCGATGACCGTTTACTTTAAACGAGCCTTTTTCCGGGTGGGAGACGAGTACGGTCCCATATGGAAAAACTTCTTCAACTAAGAAGGGACCGGACCAACGGGATTTGAGTTTGCCAGGAAAAAGTTTAAGACGAGAATTATAAAGAAGGACTAGATCGCCCTGAGAAAAAATTTTGGGGATTTTAATTTTTCGATCGTGATAGAACTTAGAACGCTCCTTATAGAACTTATTGCTCTCGTAAGCGTTCGCACGCCATTCATCGAGCTCGTTTAGTTGCAGTTTTCTATTCTGAGCGGCTAAGTTAGAGTCGAGGTTTAAGAGTTTTAATGCCCAAAGTGCGCGGTGCTCCAGTTCTACGGGTAAATGGCACGCTTTGCCATAGACTAATCGAAACGGAGTACAACCGGTAGCGGTTTTGTATGCAGTACTATACGCCCATAACGCGTCGTCAAGCTTAGCGGACCAATTTTTCCTATTAAGTGAAACAGTTTTTTCTAATATGCGTTTTATCTCTCGATTTACTACCTCAACTTGGCCACTTGTTTGCGGGTGGTAGGGGGTGGCAAGCTTGTGCGTGACTCCGTATTTAGCTAACGTCTTAGCCATTAGAGCGTTACAGAAATGCGTTCCCCTATCACTAATAATAGTGCGAGGCGTGCCGAAGCGAGAAAATAATTTTTTTAGAAATGTAACGATGACTCGCGCATCGTTGGTGGGGAGAGCTTGCGCTTCCGCCCACCGTGATACGTAGTCGACCGCCACTAAAATATACATATTTTTATAAGAAGGAGGTAGGGGGCCAACAAAATCTATGCCCCATAAATCGAAGACTTCGCATTCTAAAAACATATTTTGGGGCATCTCGTCTCGACGTGAGATGTTACCCGACCGCTGACAGCTATCGCATGCGCGCACAAAATTGTGCGCGTCTTTGAAGAGAGTGGGCCAAACGTAGCCCGCCTCTAGCGCCTTCCTAGCGGTCTGGTTGGCTTGATTGTGCCCCCCGGCTGGACCCTCGTGGCAGTGCCTCAATATTTGTGTGCACTCCACTCCCGCGACGCATCTTCGAACTGCTTGGTCCGCGCAGATACGGAAAAGAAATGGGTCATCCCAAAAGAAATTTTTCAAGTCGGAAAAGAATTTCTTCTTTTGATGACTTGAAAAATCTTTTGGAAGTACCCGCACGACTAAGTAGTTCGCAAAATCTGCGAACCAAGGCGAAGATGACGAAGACGAACGAATGGCGAGAAGGCGTTCCTCGGGGAATCTGTCATTTATTTCAGATTCGACAAGCGCTTCCGCACCCGAATTTTCTAAACGGGAGAGGTGGTCTGCCGCTAGATTCTCCGCGCCCTTCTTATCCCGGATCTCCAAGTCAAACTCTTGCAGGAGGAGAATCCATCGAAGAAGGCGGGGCTTCGCGTCGGTTTTGGCTAGTAAATACTTAAGGGCGGAGTGATCGGTGAAAACGATAACTTTAGATAGCGTAAGGTACGAGCGAAACTTATCGAAAGCGAAAACGACGGCTAAGAGTTCCTTTTCCGTCGTCGTGTAATTCACTTGTGCGGAAGTGAGCGTCTTGCTAGCGTAATAAATAGGATGAAAATGTTTTTCTACGCGTTGGCCAAGAACGGCTCCTATGGCAATATCACTAGCGTCGCACATGATTTCGAACGGAAGGGACCAATTAGGGGCCACTAGAATTGGAGAATTGATAAGTTTTTGTTTTATAAAATTAAAAGCAGACTCGCAATCGCTACTAAAGACAAAAGGTGATTCCTTTTCCAAGAGGTGAGTAAGCGGCTTTGTTATTTTTGAAAAATCTTGAATGAAACGCCTATAAAAGCCCGCGTGGCCTAAGAAACTCCTAATGGATTTTATGGTTGTCGGTTGAGGAAGTTTTTCTATGATTTCTACTTTGGCCTTATCGACCTCTATCCCCTTAATCGAAATCTTATGGCCGAGGACCAAACCTCCTCGAACCATAAAGTTACACTTTTCCCAATTTAAAACAAGATTTGTGTCCTCGCATCGCTGGAGGACACGATCGAGATTACGAAGACAATCCGGGAATGAGCATCCGAATACAGAAAAGTCATCCATAAATACTTCCATAATATCTTCTACTAGCTCGTCAAAGATTGCCAGCATACATCTTTGGAATGTAGCTGGCGCATTGTAGAGCCAAATGGCATCCTTCGGTAGGCGAAGGTGCCAAAGGGGCAAGTAAAAGTTGTTTTCTCTTGGTCTTTGGGGGAAATGGGGATTTGGAAAAACCCTGATAAACCGTCGAGAAAACAATAAAATGGATGACCGGAAAGACGCTCGAGAATCTGGTCAAGGAACGGTAGTGGGAAATGGTCCTTGCGGGTGGCATCATTAAGTTTGCGATAATCGATGCACACACGGCAACCCGTAACAGTACGAGTTGGGACGAGCTCGTTGTGCTCATTCGCCACTACGGTTAGACCGCCCTTCTTGGGCACGACATGAATGGGACTAACCCACGCACTATCAAAAATAGGATAAATAATCCCCGCATCTAATAATTTAATTATCTCAGTTTTCACGACGTCTTTCTTGTTTGGGTTAAGACATCGCTGTGGCTGAATGGTTTTGCGGCAATTATCATTTAAGAAAATTTTGTGAGTGCAGAAAGAAGGGTTAATCCCCTTTAGGTCAGAAATTTGCCACGCAATTGTGTGGCGATGTTTAAGCAAAACCTCCAATAAATCAGAGGTCTCCGAATCGCTTAAATACGAAGAAATGATTACCGGGAGCGTATCATTTTTCCCCAAAAAGGCGGATTTTAGGGATTCGGGTAATGGTTTGAGTTCTAGGGTGGGCAGTTCTTCTAGTGAGGTTTTAGTGCTAATGTCTTTTGAACCAATTGGTTCAAAAGGCATATTCGTAGACGCGTCCTCATCGCAATAAAAATTTTCGAGCGAAAAAATATTTTCGTTTAAAAACTCGGAATCGAAAACCGGAGAAGAACAATCTCCACAAAAAGAATCTAAAGAGTAGCAGAAATCATCGCTCGGTGACAAGTCTTCCATAGAGGAGTTAATAGAAAAAGTAACTTGGTCGTCTCCTACCTGAAGGAGAAGCTGACCATTACTTACATCGATTAACGCACGTGAGGTCGCGAGGAAAGGGCGACCAAGTATTATTGGTACGTTGGCGTCTTCCTCGATGTCGAAGATGACGAAGTCTACCGGGAAGGTGAACTTGTCTACTCGGACAAGGAAATCCTCAACAACCCCGATGGGGAACCTAACCAAGCGATCCGCTAGTTGGATGCGCATATTGGTAGGAGCAGGAGTACCTAAACCTAAACGCAGGAAGAGTGAGAACGGCATCAAATTAATGCTCGCGCATAAGTCTGTTAAGGCGTATTTTACTAATACATCGCCAAAAAGGCACGGGATGGAAAACCTCCCCGGGTCGTTTTGTTTTGAGGGCAATTTACTAGTAAGAGCCGCCGAGCAGACAGCGTTGAGAGATATATGCGAAATATCCTCGAGTTTGCGTTTATTAGAAAGTAGTTCTTTTAAAAATTTCGCATATTTAGGCATTTGCGAGATAGCCTCGCAAAAAGGAACATTAATATGAATTTGTTTAAGTAATAAAATAAATTTTTCATATTGCGCGTTTACTCGCTCGTTATCTAACTTATGCGGGTAGGGCAATGCCTTGTTTAAAATAGTTTTGTCGTTAAAAATCGGTAAGGGTTGCGTAATCGAAGAAGAGGGAAGAGGGGTCGGAGGTGAAATATGTACCTGAGGATCGATCCGTTTTGGATCGACCACCTCCTTACCGCTACGGAGGGTTATAGCGTTGGCGGTTTCCCTTGGATTGGGCTCCATGTTCCCTGGCAGTGCACCCAAAGCGCGTTCCGACATAAGTCGCGCCAGCTGTCCAACCTGGATTTCTAAATTTTTTAGCGATCCGGTGATGTTCCGGATATTGGACTCGTTGGACGCGACATAATGATTAAAATTTTCCTCCAACGGGGATGGCTTCATAGGAGGGGGAGGAGGAAACGTTGGTGCAAAAGGAGGGGGAGGGGGACGTTGCGCGTTGTTCGGGTTGCTCCAGGAGAAATTCGGGTGGTTCCTCCAACCCGGATTATAGTGGCTACTATAAGGGTTGTTTTGAAAGGAGGGACGCACCGGATTTCCCATGTAGTCCACGAATTCGTCGACTACGCAGACGTTAGAGGGGGGGAGAAAACAAGGCGGAGTGGAGGAGGCAACAGACATCTCCGCCACCTGCTTAGTTAGCCTTTCCACTTGGAGGGATAGCTGAGCAGTGGCATCCACTTCAAAAATGCCCGCCTGCTTAGGGTGCGCCCGCGGGACATTCCACTGGTAGGCATTCACCGCCATCTCCTCAAAAAGGGCCTGGGCGGCCTCGGGGGTCTTATTGTTCAGAGTGCCCCCGGTAGCCGCGTCAATCATTTGACGCGTCTGACTGTTCAGTCCATTATAAAAAAATTTTACCTGCAACCACGTTGGCAGAGCGTGGTGCGGGCACCGGCGGAGAAACTCCTTAAAGCATTCCCAAGTCTCGTAAAGAGACTCGGAGTCATTTTGGACAAACGAAAATATGTCCGCCCGCAATCTTGCAGTTTTCGCGGGCGGAAAATACTTCGTAAGGAATTTCTCTGCCAACTCCGCCCAGGACGTGATGGATCCCCGCGGGAGGGAGAGTAACCACGCCTTAGCCTTGGACTTAAGAAAGAAGGGAAAAAGGCGCAAATGAATGCGTCATCAGTGACGCAATTAATTTTAAAAGTATCGCAAATCTCAAGAAAATTAGACAAGTGGTTATTGGGGTCCTCATCCGGCAGTACGTCGAACTGCACGGCATTTTGGATCATTTGAATAACACTCGACTTAATTACAAAATTATTGTTGGCCACAGCAGGCCGAACAATACTCGACCCCGTATCATCCAAGTTGGGCCGAGCGTAGTAAGACATAGTACGCTCGGCCGGTTGGGCATTACTTTGGTCGGCCATAGAAGAAGAAGAGGGTTCTCCGATAAATTCTACGGGGTCTAAAAAGGGAATTTGACGGAGAGATCGGATACGCGCAAGAGAGCGGTCGATCTCGGGGTCGAATTCAAGATTTTCAGAACTCGAAGGTTGTCCACGGGTCATACACCCTAAAAAAAATGAAAGGGGGAAGGAATTTTTTTTGTATAAATTTTTTATTTGAAAATAAAGTAAAATTAATAGAGTCGCGGATTCAATATAACAACCGTGCTCCCCGGCAACGGCGCCAAAAACTTGATGGTCGCGGAACAGAGACCGACTGTGGGTGGTTCGAAATGGTCAGATTCCGCGGGCTAGTTAGAAGATCGAGTTTTCTAACGAGAGGAGGCAAGTGCACCTATCACAAGTAGTACTCGGTATTCGGGAAAATACCGAGGTCGTATTATTCTCGGGGACGCGTTGATTATATCTACTCTTCCAGGAACACTATTATCTTACTATCAGTAAGGTGGGATTTTTTAGTTTAATTAAAATGGAAAGAAAGAGAGCAGAATTTTGCTAAGTTAGTTCGATGACGGGTTAACGCTCGACATCGAATCAGATTAAGACTGAAATAATTCTCAACAATTATTAAACTTTGTTTTTAATTTAATAAAAGGCACTTGGCCGTGGGGGTTCCAAAAATATGAGCGCACTTATCTCTAGGAATATTTCTCACCTAAACATTAAGAATATTCGACCGATCGTTAGACCGACGAAGGATTCCTCTTAATGCCCGCTTTACGCTAAGAACCCCACTATTGGGTGGGGAACCCAATCCGGCAGGACTACGCTTCTCCTCTTTCGAGGGGGCATACGCAGTTCTCTTTACCCAAGGGGGATCGGTCCATACGTGCAGCCTCTCGGCGTCGCGTATGGATAACGGAAATAGAGCCCACACATCGATTATGTGGTCCTATGCGTCGTTAACCCGGGGTAAACCTTAAGTCCTTAAATTAAAATTAAAATAAAGTTTTTTAATTATTTCAAATCATTTTATATGTCCCAATGCTCTTCGATGCCGAAGGCTAATAGAGATTAGCCACTCATCGGTATGGGGACGGATTTATGTTTTTAGGTGAAGCGTGAGTATTAAACTAAGCACTGAACAATTATAAGAGAAAACATAAAAAAATAGGACAATTAGATAAATTGAAGGCTAATTGATGCAGGCACTCACGCACGCACACTTCAAAACCATAAAGAAAATTAAATAAAGAAAGCCCTTCTCAAATGAGTAGGCAGAAATAAATGCACACACGCACACACTCTTCTTAATTGAAGAAAGCGATAAATAAAGCGTCAAAATTATCTCCTACACGCACGCACTCTACATAATTGAGAAAGCGATAAAATTGCAAGTCCCGGCTCAAATGAGTGGGCGGGGGTAAATTTATCTCATACACGCACGCACTCTACTTGAAAGTAAAACACACACACGCACTCTACAGAAAAGTAAACACACGCACACACACAAAGTTTTCCTACTCAAGTGAGTAGGAAGAAAATGAAAGCAGTAAAAAGACAAGTCCCACTCAAACGAGTGGGCGGAAAATGAAAGCAGAGCGCCATTTGACTCTTAACGAGTAGGCGAAAATAAATGCATACGCACATACTCTACAGAAATTAAAACAAAGCTGTAAATTCTAACCCGTACATGCACGCACCCTTGCAAAAAATAAGAAAAGCGAAATGCTCAGAAAATTAAAACGACTGCATTTCTACCGCTAGAATGCGGTAGAAATGCATAAAAAGTGAAAATAAAAATTAACCGGAGCGAAAAGTTTTGCAAATAAACACAAAATGAAAGTTGGCGAAAAATTAGAACAAATGCATTTCTACCGCTAGAATGCGGTAGAAATGCATAAAAAGTGAAAATAAAAATTAAAGGGACTAAAAAGTTTTGAAATTAAAAAGCTAAAATGAAGTTGACGAAAAATTATAACGACTATATTTTCATTCTTATATTTTTATAAAAACTCCTAAAAAGTGAAAATAAAACTAAAAAAAATGAAAAAGTTTTACAATCCTAAAAACCCTAAGTTAAGGAAAATGAAAATCACACTTTTTTAGGTGTTTTTATAAACCCTTAAGAATGAAAAATAAGGAAAAAAGGAAAAGCTAAACCTAAATAAGTGTGGATTATGAAGATAAAACGGACATTACAACGGCTAGAAATACCGATAAATCTTAAATCTAACTAAGTTATCAAAGCTATAAAAATGAAAACATAAAAGAAACACAAAAAGATGAACGAAAAATTGCTTAAGTAGGCGCATTCAAATGGATTTTTCATACTCAGGAAGAGAGAAAATTTCCAATTTTATTAAAGCAAATACCCTAATACAAACTAAGAGAGAGAGGGGGGAGAAATTCTCCTTACATAAGCATGGAATCCAAATGGGCAGCACCTCCCCTAAGCAAAGTGGTCAAAAAAGTGGACCAGAAAAGCTTCCTGGAAGCTCTTATTTATAGGCAAAATTTCGGGTTGGTCACGCCCGTGACTAGGGCGTGACAGGGGGGCGTGTCGATACTGTACATGAGCTGATCGGGTGACTTGACTGGAAAGTTGACTTCGGCTGAAAATGTGGCGGTCACGCCCTAGGTCACGGGCGTGACATGTGTTAGTCACGGGCGTGACTGGGGCGTGTCGAGGAGGTCGATCTGGGCGCGGTCCGGCCGCAAAGTCGCGCGCGTCACGTCGGGCCAGGTGGCGAAGTCACGCCCATGTCACACCTTGACATGGGCGTGTCGCGGGGCATGTCGAGCTCGGTTTGTTGATCGCCGATCGTCGAGCTGGCAACCTGTGGTCTGCGATCATCGAGGGCGTGACACGGGCGTGTCGGTCATATGACACGGGCATGTCAGTCAACATTTTGACTTTTTCTGGAATTTTTCTGAATTTTTCTGGAATAAAAATAAAGCTAAGTTAGAAATAATATTTACAAAAATAAGTAATTTATTGAATAAAACTAATAAAAAGGACAAAAATAAACAAAATTGACTTAAATAAAATACGAAAATATAGGTATATTTACAACTCATCATCAAGCAACTACAGTGCTCTGTCACATTCACTCCTACTTCTTGTTCTTTTCAAGATCCGACCTCCCAAAGAACGACTGTTACTGGGACTGAGAGCGGTGGCCTCTACTTCCTAGACAACGTATCTGCTCTATCCATTTTTTCTTCTTCTATGGATCTTCTATAATGGCATCTTCGTCTTGGTCATCTTCCTCCACAGCTTCTTCGTCAGCTTCTTCCCCATCTACCTCTGCATAGTCCTCCTCTCAACTGTGAATCCTGTTAGCATGGAAAGCATCACCGCTCCTCCTTACCGCCAAAGCAAGGTCAAGCATCTTCCCATCCTTTTGATCTCATTCACTCTAATGTCTGGGGTCCTACACTACCCTAACTGTAGGTCAGGTTAGTTCGTATTTTGTAACTTTTTTGATGATTTCTCTATGTGTACGTGGGTGTATTCTCTTAAAAGAGCGCTTCGAGCTATTATTTGTGTGGACATCTTTTTATTATATGATTAAAATGCAATTTGATGCGTTTATTAAAATTCTTCGTTCCGTTAATGCCAAAAAATATCTTAGTCATGGTTTTTCTTCTTTCTGTGTCCGAAATGGCATAATTCATCAAACTAGTTGTGTCTATACCTCACATCAAAATGGTGTGGCTAAACGCAAAAACTGTCACCTCCTTGACATCGCTCGAATGCTCATGACTCAAATGCAGGTTCCTCGCTCCTATTTGGGCTATGTCGTTCTTATTGCCTGTTATCTCATCAATCGCATTCCCTCCACCATTCTCCGTGTCCAAACACAATTCTCCATTCTCTATTCGGGCAAGGATTCCTTCCCTCTACCTCTCCGAATATTTGGTTGTACGTCCTTTGTACAGGCTCCCTCTGCCTCTCGTGACAAACTCTCACCACGTGCCACCAAGTGTGTCTTTTTGGGTTACTCTCCCACTCATAAGGGTTACTATTATTTTGATCTGATTCTTCAGAAGCAGTTCGTCTCAGCGGATGTCAAAATTCTTTGAGAATGCATCCTATTTCTCTCACGACTCCTCCCTTCTTCTTGATATTCATGCTTCTCTGACCGACTCCTTCGTCCCGTCTATGCCCTGTCCACCATCTCCTCCTCCTCCTCTCTCTTCGCCTTCGCTGTCTCTCTATGCTCCCGGGCCAACTCTCTCCTATGCGGATGCATCGACTACTATTGAACCCGACGACCTGGATCTTCCCATTGCTCTTCGCGAAGGGGTGCGGGCGTGTACCCAGCATTCACTTGTTGCTGTTATTTCTTATGCTGGACTTACCCCTTCTCGCAAGCAATTTGCGTTAGCTATATCTACCACCACCACTCCCCGCACCTACCATAATGCCCTTGTTGTTCCTCATTGGAAGGCGGTCATGGATGAGGAAATTGCCCCCCTAACTTAACGGGGTACATGGACTCTTGTTCATCCACCTTTGGGCACTGATGTTGTGGGGTGTCGTTGGGTCTTTTTTGTGAAGTTCCGTCCAAATGGCAGTGTGGATCAATGCAAGGCACGTATTGCAACACTCTTATCCGTCACATGAGATATAGCAGAAGGTCTGGTCGGGGCCCCATGCCATATTCACAGACAGTCAGTGGAGTTACATATTAATACCAAAAATATTATGATACCATATCGAAACCTAACATAGAGCATTCTAGCAGAAGATTTTAAATAAGTTAGAAGAACCCATCACAGAACATGCATGTCCACTAATACCCAAAGCAGGAATGAATGTACAAATACACATAGAGTCTTGGCCTTAAGACCTTACAACATTAAACTTGAATTAAAGTGTTTTACATACTTTGGCATGCAGGCTGGCCATACTTCAAAATTGTAAAAGTAAACATTTCGCTATGGCCTTCAAGGACCAGCACAACATCAAGAGCTTTAGGCTCTCATGTTCCTGCATAAGAAAACTCTTCTAGTCAAAACATAACCCCGCTATGCTACATGGGTGGCTCGCAGGCAACCTGGCTGGGCTCCCAGAGCTCTCAGCCACACATCTCAAGCCCTGGGTGTCCACGACATAGGACATAGACAAATAAAGGATCTACCGCCTGCAGTAGCACTACCACCGCGCGGTATCTGGCAGAAATGCGATTCTACCCAGTTTTCCTGGTGCTCATTGGAGTTAGTCCCCAAGGTTCCCTGCTGCAATATATCGTGTAGAAACCCAAAAAACAAGCATCACGGAGTCTTCTCTGGTCACCACAAGCATAATGAAAACATCACCAATCTAGACCAACCTGTCCAGATGGGCTTCACACACCATGCATATGTTCGTACTTCGATTTTGAAATCTATATGCAAAACTATGGGGATATACTGTATCCACCTGAAACAAAAACCTCACGCTCACCGCACACTCGCGGGAGAGGGTTTCTTATGCAAAGGAAGAGGACTTCACATGTCCAACTTGAGAATCATTGCCCTTTGCGCTCTCTTTAGTGCCATGCCAAAGATCTAGACGGATGAACACGATCGCAACGATCTTTCCTCAACAGATCCGGACTTGTCTTGCGAATCTGAACTCCAGAACTTTAACAGCGGCAAGATTTACCCACTGGTGTCGCTGCTCCTCCTCCAGAAAAACCTGGCCAACTCCTCACTCCAAAAGAAATGAAGTGAAAACGGCCAAAATTAGGTATATAAATAAAGCTACCATCGTGCGGTACCTTAATTCAATGCCTCGTTTCGAACGCAACCGCCCAAACCCTCCAATCACAGACCGACATGTATCCAACGTCGTTTCGGTTTCACTACTACCGAGTGATAGGATGCTAACGTCGCGTTATTGAGGCGTCAGTTACGACACGACACCAGGCGCTATTGTCACATGCTAACTTCTACCACCTCGTGGTATGATCCCGAGAACTATAGCAAATAAATTCACCCAGCTATTGCTAAGGGTAACCTTATCATCGGGCGATAGCTTCCCGAGAGGTATGCCAGATTAAATCCCCTGCTACCGCCACGTGGTAACAGCTTTCCACCGCGCGGTAACGTCTTTTTCGAGAGCTCGGCACTTTCTCGAGAGCTCGATGCTCTCGACGCAAACCCTGTAGCTACCGTCGGGCGGTAACCCCTAGAGAAGCATCTCATTCCTTAAGAAATTTGGGGCGTTACAAATCTCCCCAACTTAATGAAATTTTGTCCCGAAATTTTGACGTTACGGGAAAAGGTAAAAGTAAACAGTGCATCATATTACCTTAGAGAAATAGCTCAGGGAACTCCTCCCTCATAGTTTGCTCGCACTCCCAAGATAGCTCTTCACTGCCACAGTTGTCCCAAAGGACCTTGACCTTACTAATGGACTTGTTCTACAGCTTCTTTACCTTTACGTCCTCGATCCGAATGGGCTTGACCTTTGTCGTCAACCACTATCGACGAGCACTTGTCTCGCAGCAAGCACCTGAGTAGGCTTTTGAATGGCCTTCCGCAGCATTGAGATGTGAACTACATCGTGAAAACCGCTCAACTCCATCGAAAGAGCCAAACGATAGGCGACTTCACCAATCCGCTCCAACATCTCAAAAGGCCCAACATACCTAAGACTAAGCTTTTTTAAGCATCGATTTCTTGATATGCCTTTAAATGGTTTTATCTTGATGTATACTCAATCTCCCACCGCAAACTCTACGTTCTGGTGCTTGGCATTGTAGTACTTTGCCTGCCTATCTTGAGCAATCTGTAGCCATTCTCGAATCAACTGAATCGTTGAAGTAGTATCTTTAACGTCCCTTCGCTTGTACAACTTCGATTCTCTCGTTTCTACCCAAGCCAATGGTGTACAACAACTCCTTTCATACAGAGCCTCAAAAGGCGCCATCTGAATGCTGGCTTGGTAGCTGTTATTATACGCGAACTCAATCATAAAAATATGGTCCTCGCACCTTTTCCCAAAATCCAAAGCACACATACGAAGCATATCTTCTATCGGCCTATTCACCCTTTCAGTCTGACCATCTATCTGTGGGTGAAAAGCTGTGTTGAAGTTCAACTTAGTACCCAACAACTGATGAATGAGCCTCCAATCGTTAGATGTGAAATGACTATCTCGGTCACTAACGATGCTCCTTGGTATGTCGTGCAAGCGGACTATGTTGTCCACATAAAGCTTCTCTAGTTTCTCTACTGAATCATCCTTCCTATTGGGTATGAAGTGTGACACCTTCATTAAACGATCAACGATCACCCAAGTGGCATCATTTTCCATGTGCGATCTCGGTAAACAGTGCACGAAATCTATGGAGATGTCATCAAATTTCTGCTCTGGTATAGGCAAGGACTTTAGGAACCCGCCAGGCTTCTTGAATTTGTCCTTTACCAAGGCACAGGTTTAGTGTTATGTCTTTATTCAGACCCAGCCACCAAAATAATTTCTTCATGACCTTGAACATCTTGGTGCTTCCGGGGTTAATCGAGTACTTCGTAAAGTATGCCTCATACAACAATTCTTCTCGCAACTTCCCAACATTGGGGACGCGCAATCGGCTACCTTTCCACGATAACCAATCACCGACGGTAAATTGGGTATTTGACCCATCCAAAGCCTCATCCATGAACCCCTTCATGCTGTCATCAAACTCCAAAGCCTACCGAATCCGATCAGCCAGGTAATATAGCTCTTCCGTCCAGTTCAACCGTTGTTCAGCACCAGACATCTCATCAACGCAAGAGATCTCTAAGGCCTTTAAATTTTGAAAGAGACGCTTGACATGCATCGTTAAAGAATCGGCCTGCACAGGAGCTCCGCGGCTTAACGCATCTACAACCGCATTACCTTTCTTATGTACATAGTGTATCTTGAAGGTGTAATAACCAAGAAACTCCATCCAACTTTTGTTGAGGCATATTCAAATCCTTTTGATCTGATAGGTACTTAAAGCTCTTATGGTCTGTGTAAATATTGACTTTCACACCATATAGGTAGCGCCTCCAAATCTTCAGCGCGAATACCACAGCCGCCAACTCCAAATCATAGACCGGGTAATTCCTCTCATGTACCTTCAACTGACGCGATACATAGGATATCACCTTCCCGTGCTGGAGCATAACACAAGATACTCCACTCCCAATGGCGTCACTGAAAATCTCAAAGCCATCCAAACCATAAGGCGAACATAAGACAAGGGTCGTGCTCATACGACACTTTTGTTCTTCGAAAGCTCATGCCCACTCCGGCGACCCAACAAACTTCCAATCCTTCCTTTTCAAAGTAGTGAGGGGCAGTGCTATACGCGAGAAGTTCTCCATAAAGCGCCTGTAATAGCCGACAAGCCACAGAATACTCCGGACTTCTAACACAGAAGACATCACAGGCCATTCCCATATCGTACCTACATACACTGGATCTACTGCAATTCCCTCACCACTAACCAGGTGACCAAGGAACGTTACTGAGGATAGCCAAAACTCACATTTGGAGAATTTAGCATACAGTTGGTTCCTCCTCAAGGTCTCCAAAACCATATGAAGATGCTTGAAATGAACCTCCTCGCACTGTGAGTACACCAGTATGTCATCAATGAATACTATCACAAACTGGTCCAGGTATTCTCTGAACGTACTATTCATCAAATACATAAACACGAATGGGGCATTCGTCAGCTCAAACGACATGACGGTGAACTCATAATGCCCATACCGTGTACTAAACGTCGTCTTGGGAAATATCACTCTCCCTGATTCTTTGTTGAAAGTAACCAGACTTCAATTATAGCTTCGAATACACAGTCGATCCAAACTAACTGATTGAATAAATCATTGATCCTCGGAATCGGGTACTTATTCTTCTCTATTAGCTTATCCAGTTCCCATTAATCGATACAAAGCCGCAAACCTCCGTCCTTCTTTACCACGAAGAGAACCGGGGCATTCAAAGGTGACGAACTTGGACGCACAAACCCCTGTTCTATCAATCCTTGAATTTGCGCCTTCAATTCCGCCATCTCTCTCGGTTCTAAGCGGTAAGGAGACCGCATCACCGGCTTGGCACCAAGAATTCAAGTCAATGGTGAACTCGATCTCTCTCCGGTGTGGGGCTCCAAGGACACTTTCGGGGAAGATGTCGGCAAGCTCAGACACCAACGAAACACTGACTAACCCAGGCCTTGGATTTGTTGTCTCTAGTTAAGAACAACTCCCCCCCCCCTCAAGAACTGCTAACTTAGTCTCACTTTCGGTGTTTAGCCCTAGTGTGACCACCTTAGGGTTACACCCCCAACAATCTTTAACGACCATATTTCTGTTTGGTTTGTATATCCACAATCGATACATCAGAAAGCAATAATACAGACCACAAGAAAACCTTGGATGCTAAGGAGCGAGAAGTCACATAATGAATAGTACTCTCCACCACCAAGAGTGGGACAAGGCCCACTTACACAAATCATAAGTCAATAACTAATCATGTTGTAGGTATCATAGCTATAAGATAAACCGTACATGTCATCTCGTCCCTTTGCTTAAGGCCTTCTGTCTTTTCCTTTGTCTTCGAAAACCTACCCCAACAGTCACGAGCTAAATTTCTCGGCTTGCCACAGTTATAACAGGTAAGTGGGACTCGCCCTGCAGTTTCTCCTGACTTAGCTTTCTTTGTCTTTGGGGAATCAACACAACAATTACGGGTAAGGTGTCCTGACTTGCCACAAGTATGGCAAGCATAAGGGTCTTGACTAGTAGAGGTTCTAGACCTCTTATGCTAACTCCTATGGTGTTCAGACTTTGCATAAACCGCGGAGTTTAGTACCCTGCAAACTGATGTATGGTGAACTTTTACCAAATCTACTTCCAATAATCTAGCTGACTCCACCAATGCTCAGAATCCCAATAACTTCGGTCCTACCAATAGAATTTGTAAATAATCATGCAGACCGTTATAAAACTTGTTTACCATAGTCTTCTCGTCCTCCAACTCAAACTCTAAGTAGCGCCTTATCGTGACAAATGCATGCAAATACTCTTCAATAGAGTGTGTCCCTTGCGTCAAAAGCATATTCAATTGTTGATCCGATGATCTTCTAATTTCCACTTGCTCCAGAGCACCAACCGGTATTAAAGCCACCCCCAAGGGACAGGGGTTTGCGCATGCCTTCCATGTTAGGCATTAATCATAGGGAGCACTACTTCTGCTACCATTCGGATGCTTTCAGTAGAAGGAGGGGTCATAGGAATGTCATTAAGCGCACTTCTCTCCACAGAGTGCTGACATTATGACTGCACTGCACCACTCCTAATCACCTATAATCGGGAAACACTCAATTCGGTGACAAACAATTGTCAAAAAGCAATCATAGGAACACGCAGGTTCCTTAAACATGTGTATTTTCATTCCGAAGTGGACATTCATGGGTTCTTTTCATGTTATAACGATGACGCACATGTCTATGCTCACCACACCTTAAAAAAAATTTGTCCATGAATTATCCTAAGAAAGACTGACACCTTAGTCTGATACCAAATTATAACACCCCCATCCATCACATGGGATATAACAGAAGGTCCAGTCGGGGCCCCACGCCATATTCCACAGATAGTTAGCGGAGTTACATATTAATACAAAAAATATTATGATGCCATATCGAAACCTAAAACAGAACATTCTGGCGAAAGCTTTTATGTAAGTTAGAAGAACCCCTCACAGAACATGAATGTCCACTAATACCCAAAGTAGGAATGAAAGTACAAATAGACATAGAGTCTTGGCCTTAAGACCTCACAACATTTAACTTGAATTAAAGTGTTTTACATACCTCTGCACGCAGGCCGACCATACATGAAACCAATAAAAGTACATACTTCGCTTTGGCCTTCAAGGGCCAGCACAGCATCAAGGGCTTTAGCCTGCTACTTGTCACTTGGCTCACATGTTCTTGCATAAGAACAATCCACCGAACAATAGCAAAATAAGGCAACGGTCAACTAAAATTGACCAAATTATAACGACTTCACCCCTTACTCGGGGCGGCGGAGCTCCTTCCCTGCAAAGTATTATCAAAACCAAACATCGTAATGAAAGTGCAATTTAAGCACACTTCACCACAGGCGTAGGCACGAACGGCCACACACTCCATTCACTCAGGGAACATTCTCGGTGTCCGGATAAAAGCCAGGGCCCACCACCGTTCATAAGATGACAACAAACATGAGCATTTGGTAGTCTTTACGGCCCGCGCAAGGCCTAAGACCCGTAACTATGTCTGCGACAGGCATCACTACCCATGGACTCACCACAAAGCTACTGGGTAGGTTTAGCTCTTTCTCGTTGCTCACATCGCCGGGCAAAAACTACCGCGGCGCGGGTCAGCCTCCCCATTCACACTCTTCTAGTCAAAACATAACCCTATTATGCTACATGGGTTGCTCGCAAGCCAACTGGCTGGGCTCCCAGAGCTCTCAGCCCCACATCTCAAGCCCCAGGTCTCCACGACACAGGCCACAAACAAATCAAGGATCTACCGCCTGCGGTAGCACTACCTCCACGCGGTAACTGGCAGAAATGTGATTCTACCCAGTTTTTCAGGTGCTCCTTGGATTTAGTCCCCAAGGTTCCCTACTGCAATCTACCGTGTAGAAACCGGAAAAACAAACATCACGGAGTCTTCTACGGCCAATAAAAGCATAATGAAAACATCACCAATCCACACCAATCTGTTCATATGGGCTTCACACACCATGCCTATGTTCGTACTTCAATTCCGAACTTTATATGCAAAACTACGGGGATATACTGTATCTACCCGAAAGAAAACCTCACGCTCACTACACACTCGTGGGACAGGGTTTCCTATGCAAAGAAAGTGGACTTCGCATGTCCAAATTGAGAATCGTTACCCTTTGTTATCTCTTCGGTGCCATGCCAAAGATCTAGACAGATGAACGAAACCGCAACGATCTTGCCTCCATAGATTCAGATTTACCCTCCGGTGCTTCTACTCCTCCTCTAGGAAAACCAGGCCAACTCCTCACTCTAAAAGAAATGAAGTGAAAATGTCCAAAATCAGGTATATAAATAAATCTATCGTCGCGCGGTAACTAGCAATCACCATGCAGTACCTTAATTCAACGCCTCGTTTTGAGCGCAATCGCCCAAACCCTCCAATCATAGGCCGAAACGAGTCCAATGTCATTTCGGTTTCACTACCTCCGAGCGATAGGATGTTAATGTCGCGCGATAGAGGCGTTAGTTACGATACGACACTAGGTGTTATCATCGCGCGCTAACTTCTACTGCCGCACGGTATGATCCCGAGAACCATAGTAAATAAATTGACCCAGCTATCACCAGTGGTAACCTTATCATCAAGCGATAGCTTCCCGATAGGTCTTCCAGATTAAATCCCCTGCTACCGCCACGTGGTAATAGCTTTCCACCGTGCGGTAATGTCTTTCTCGAGAGATCGACACTTTCTCGAGAGCTCGAAGCTCTCGACGCAAACCCTAAAGCTACCACCGCACGGTAACTAGCCACTATCGGGCGGTAACCCCCAGAGAAGCATCTCATGCCTCAAGAAATTTGGGGCATTGCACGCCTGGTCACTAAAGGCTTCACTCAGACCTATGGCATTGTTTAATTTGACACCTTCTCTCCCATTGGTCGTCTCAGCACTATCTGGGTTCTCCTGTCAGTGGCGGTTAATAAGGATTGGCCCATTTCTCAACTGGATGTCAAGAATGTCTTCCTCTATGAAGATCTACAAAAGGATGTCTACATGGAGCAACCTCCTGGGTATGTTACTCAGGGGGAGACACGTGTATGCAAGCTGAAGAAGGCTATCTATGGCCAAAAGCAAAGCCCTCATGCATGGTTTGATAAGTTCAGTCGCACTGTGACAGCCATTGGTTTCACAAGGAGCTCTGCCGATCACTCATTATTTATTCGCAAAACCGCCCTAGGTCTGGTGGTTCTTATTGTATATATTATTACAACCCGCATTTTCTCCGCATTTAATAATATATCAGAGTAAGGGAAAATGCGTGTCATGATGCCACGTCAGTAGGGATAACTGCAGACGCTTAGGCAAAACTCCCACTAGATACCTTTATGAAAGATTTGTGAGTTATTTAGAGAAAATCCAATTTAAGTTAAGCAGTTAGCCATATCCCTCAGCATTGTGGATCAACTAGTCCATGAGTAAAATATAGTTATATGCTGTGGAAATACTTTGATTTAGATTGATTTAATGTCCTACGAGCATAAACATCCCCGGAGGAAAACTCATGGTATGAAAGACTCTAGGTTTAGTATAAGTATGAAAATAGCTTTTACGTTAGCTAGAAGATAGTGACTTTGGTTTTAGAAAGATGACATGTATGAAATACTAGTAGTGATGCTCTTTATAAGTTAAAATATCTAACATGCAACCTAGCATAAAACATTCCCAGAGTGCAAGTAAAAATAACCACAAATAAAAGGGCAACCCAGCAACTTAACAGAGTACTAAATATTTCAAAAGAAAACCACCAATGTGCGTCAACAACCTGACACGAACCCACCGAAGGTATGTATGTCTGTACTAACAAAGAAAGCTCAAAAGTACCTCACTATAGTAAGGAAAACCTCGGGAACACAGCAGTCCACTAGCAAACTCCCAAAACTACCAGCTCAACTAGCTACTACCCTAAACCTGAGGCACAAAAGAAGAACACCTCAGCAAGAAATATACAAGTGGCAAAGGAAAATAATCAGGTAATAAGTACAAAAGCAAAGAAGGGTTTACCAAACCCGAGTAAAAGAAATGCTGAAAACCACAGCTGATTAGCCAAATAAATACAAGTGCAGTAAAAGTCTGTAATAAAAGAGTTAATTGGATAAATGCACCAAGTGCGGAACGAAGCCCATCTTCAACAAAATTTGTAAGTATTAGCATGAATAGCATAGACTGATAAGAAGCAAACTAAGCACAAAACAGCTCGAAAATGTGAATCATTAACACTTGAAAATATCAATCGGGCCGGATTCAGTGACCAATTTTCCTATACCAGACTCCCAAACTAATGGAGACGGCGGCCCCCAACATGATGAAGAAGGAGACGGCATGCTTACGGAAGATCTTTCTCCATCTCCAGTCAAAGACGTGTGGTGCCGTGATGATCTTGTGGAACGACGCTACAATCTCTGCCCTCAGCGCTAGACAACCTATTAATATTTATTTGCATTTATTTGAGAGTGTTTTATTTCATCATGTTATGTTTAAACATTAGAGTGTTTTTATTTTATTTTATTTGGGCTTCATGTAGCCTAACTTTGTGGTGAGCATATATAAGGCAATGCTATTGTTATTTTTCATTAAGTTGAATGATAAGAAAGATTGCAAACCTAATTCCGCCTTTAGAATTTCCCTCCTTCTCCTCTTTTCAAAATTTCGGCTAGCCTCCTCCTTCCCTCTCCGAAACCTTCGGCCTCCTCCTTCCTCCCCTCTCTCTCGGCCAACCTCCAAAACCGCCACCCTCCTCTCTCCTCCAATACCATCAAGCCTCCTCCCCTCTCCACCCGAGTAGCCCCTTCAAAGGCCAAACCCGACTAGCCCCTCTCCAAATCCAACCCTACCCTCTCAAACGGCAAACCCGATCAGCCCTCTACCTTGGAGATCTCGGCCAAGGCACATAGATCCCACCTTTGCAACCATCCGGCATGAAGCAAAGAAGAAGTATGAGTTTCTCTCCTCTCGACGTAATTCTGGCGAAACCGTTGAAGAGTAATCAGAATTTAGTGAAATCAGAATCATCCATTCCGATTTGGTAACGAAACTTTTCTACTTTTTTGTGTGTTTTCCCTCTAAATTTTAATTGTGGTGGATTTACTTTAGTGTGATCTTTGAAATGTTGGAATTTTCGTGGTTTTCTTCAATTTATTGTGTTGTTCACCCTTGTGTCATTTAAGTTTGAGAGGATTGGCTAACCTCGTTTTCTTTTTATTGGGAAAGATCTACCATTTCTTAATCGTAAATTTCTGTAGATCTCTTTTTGTACAACCATCACTCGATTGGACCGGGTGGGTCCTTTTAGCCGGAAAGGATATTGGCCTATAGCTTTAGTTCGATCCTAAACAGTTTGGCTATCCGTACGTTAGCATTTAATTGATAAAATTGTGTAACGTGTGTGTCGCGTTGAAGTTTCTGTGTGAACATAAATTGGGTCATTGAGAGAAAAGTCGTGTTTATCCGTTAACAACCGATGTTAACGTGTGAGCCTGCATCAATTTGGTATCAGAGAGAAGTTCACGTCAATTTCCTAATTGGCACCCTCCCCCTTTTATTAGCACGTCGACACGCACTTATCATGCACGTTTATTTGTAAAAATTACTTCCTAGTCTGCCAATAGTGGCCTAAACTTTTTATTTTCCTGCAAAAAAAAAAATTAATAATTTCTTTATTATTTTCAGTGAGAAAATCAAAAAAAATTCCTACAATAGCTATTAAGCGGGAACAATTCCATCCGTGGTATTTTCCTTGAGTTAGAATCACTGTTACATTACATGCGCACTAGATTGGGCACAGAGTATTCCCCGTCTTCCTCCCAAATGGCAGACGAGCGGGAAGCGGTTCACGTTCCCGCAACGATTGAAGAACTCTGCCAGGAGTTCACAGATCAGTTGACGGAGACTAGGGAGATGCTACATGACTTAAGATTAAATCAAGCAGCTCCCCGTAATCAAGCCGCCAACCCACATGATGAAGGGAATAATAATCATAACAACAACCAGAATAATGAACATGTCCCACGTGCACCGTATGAGTTTGACATTACTAGAGCCGTCCGGGTCAAACCCCTATCATATGATGGATTGGGTGAACCCCAAGTCATCCTTGACTGGGTTATGGAAATAGAATACTACTTTGAGTGGCACAATTTGACTGACGCGGATAAGGTGCGAGTGGAGAGGATGAAGCTGTTAGGTAGAGCTAAGATATTCTGGTTGAATGAGGAACGACGCCTGAGAACCATGGACAGAGAATTAAACATTGGTTGGGCAGGCATGAAGGCCATGCTGATAGACCAGTATGTCCCTGCGTACCATCGAACGCAGTTGTTTGATGATTTGGCTACCCTTAAACAAGGGAATAGGTCGGTCTCTGAGTATATGAGCGTTCTTAAGGATATGATGCTTAGATGTGGTGTGAGGGAGATGCTTGAGATCACCCTCTCTAGGTTTCGTAAGGGATTAAACCCCCAACATTCAGGGTAAACTACTGCGTTATGGTCACACAACCTAAACACCACCTTCAATGTTGCATTAGATATTGAGAAGCACAACATCCATAAGAATAAGACTTGTTCATTTTAGAAGGGAAAGTCCATCTTAGGACCACCCCCTACCTCCACCTATAAGGATAAGGGTAAGTTCTGGTCCACTGACTCGAACTCCGTAGTCGTGACTGCTAGGAATATTTGAAACCTAATGGGTGAGAGAGTTCCTATAGGAAGGGTCAGTAAAATAATTGCTACCTATTTTGCTTGTTGGATTCAGGTCCATTACGCTAGTGAGTGTCCTACTAAGCCCAATCCCCTAGCACTTTTAGATTCCTCGTGTGAGCCAGACGAGCTTATATATGAGGCAGGAGAAGATGGCGAGTCAAAAGGAGTGTCGGGCGATATAGAGGATGATGCTCATATGCTGGTCATGCGGTGTATTCTGGCTACTCCACGTGCATTATATGACTGGAATAGGACGAATATTTTTTCGTTAAATTTTAAGAGTGGATAGAAGTGGTGTAAGTTAATCATTGATAGTGGAAGTTGTATGAACGTGATTTTTGAAAACGCGATGTCCCGAATATTATTAACTACTGAGCCGCACCCTTACCCTTATAAGATGGCATGGATAAATAAGACATCCCTCTCGGTTTCGAAGCGTTGTTTTGTTCCCCTTACCATCAAGGCTTACTCTGAGAAGGTTTGGTGTGACGTCATCCCCATGGATGTATGTCATATTCTACTAGGACACCCATGGCTTTATGACCATGATGTTACTCATTTAGGGCGAGCCAACACATATGAGTTTAAGTTTAATGGCAAGACCATTATCTTAAAACCTACTCCGCCTAAGGATCCGTCAGTCTCCTCTAAAGACATGATTATGCCTGTAGAGAAGAAAACGTTAATCTTGATAGGTAAGAAGGAGTTTGAGCGCGAGACCTTTATAGACTGTTTCATGTATGCGCTAGTATGTTTGCAAGTCAAGGAAGATAGCTCCTATTTTGAGAACTTACCACTAGCACTAAAGACCCTTTTAAAGGAATTTAAGGATGTCTACCCAAATGATTTACGGCCCGAGTTACCCCACATGCATGAAATTCAACACGAGATTGATTTTGTTCTGGGTTCCTCGTTGCCAAACCTTCCCCACTATCGACTAAACCCCTCCGCACACCTTGAATTTCAAAAATTAATTTCGAATTTGCTAAGTAAGGGGTTCATCTGTCATAGTCAGAGTCCTTATATTTTACTCGCATTATTGGTCCCTAAGAAAGATTGTTCTTGGAGTATGTGTGTTGATTATAGGGTCGTTAATAAAATAACTGTTAAATATAGATTTCCCATCCCTCCTTTGGACGACTTATTGGATTTGTTAGTCAGGGCCACGATTTTTTTTAAATTAGATCTTAAGAGTGGCTACCATCAAATCAGGATTAGGGAGGGAGACGAGTGGAAGACAACATTTAAATCAAAGGACGGACTTTATGAGAGGTTGGTGCTCGGGGAAGGGCTCACCAATGGCCCGAGTACATTTTTGAGGTTTATGACTTTTGTGTTCAAGCCTTATTTAGGAAAATTTGTAGTTATTTACTTTTTTGATATCCTTGTTTTTAGCGCCTCACCGAACGATCATGAGTCCCACTTGAGGACAGTACTTACCACATTACAAACTGAGAAATTAATTGTTAATCTTAAAAAAATGTACATTTAATGTTCCATTTGTGGAGTTCCTTGGTTATATTGTAAGTTCGGAGGGCATCCATGTTGACCCTAAGAAGGTCCAAGCCATCAAGGATTGGTCGGAACCAACCAATATATGGGATGTTCGGAGTTTTCACGGTCTAGCTAATTTTTATCGCCAATTTATAAATGATTTTAGTAGTATCATGGCACCGATCACAGAGTGCATGAAGAAGGGAGATTTTACGTTGACCAAATCGGCCGCAAAAGCATTTGAAACAATTAAATCCCGAATGTCGGAAGCTCCACTTTTACGATTACTAGATTTTAAAAAGGTTTTTGAATTGTCCTATGACGCATCTAGAGTCGGTATTGGTTGTGTTTTGAGTCAAGAGGGTCATCCTGTTGGATACTTTAGTGAGAAACTTGCGGGACCGAAATTAAATTATTTTAATTATGACAGAGATTTTTATGCGGTTATTCAGTGCCTACAATATTGGCGACATTATTTAATCTCTAAGGACTTTGTTATCCTATCTGACCACGAGGCTTTGAGGTTCATCAATTCCCAAAATAAAGTTAGCCCAAGGCATGCTAAATGGGTCTCTTATATTCAGGATTACACCTTTATAATTAAACATCTTAAGGGGACTTTAAATCGTGTGGTGGATGCTCTTAGTCGTGTCTCCTTACTGTTGTCTACGCTAGAGGTGAAAGTGATTGGGTTTGATAGGATAAAGGATGAGTACGTTAATTGCCTAGATTTCAAGGAAATCTATTATTCCACTCAAAACAACTCTCCCACTACCATTTAAGCATATTATATTCGGGATGGTTATTTATTTAAACATTCGAAGCTTTGTATTCCTCGTTCTTCCCTTCGACATTTTATTGTATGGGAATTACATAGTGGTGGTCTAGGTGGTCATTTCGGGCGTGATAAGACCATTACGTTAGTAGAAGATAAGTTCCACTGGCCAGGCCTTAAATATATGATTAATAAAGTTGTGGGAAGTTGTCGCTCGTGTCAACTAGCTAAGGGAAATAAAACGAATGCTGGACTTTGTACCCCTCATCTGATTCCTTCCATCCCCTTGGAATATGTTAGTATGGACTTTATTCTAGGCCTACCTGTCACGTTTAGACGTCATGACTCCATTCTAGTGGTAGTAGATCGGTTCTCCAAGATGGCCTATTTTATTGCGTGTAGTAATACCGATGATACGTCAAATGTGGCGAAATTATTTTTTAAGGAAGTTGTGGGGCATCGGGGCATTCCAAAAATGATAGTGACCGATAGAGATGTGAAATTTACTTGTTATTTTTAGAAGACCTTGTGGAGGATTATGGGCACCAAACTATTATTTACTTCGGCCTACCATCCACAAACAGATGGGAAAACAGAAGTGGTAAACAGAAGTCTAGGGAGTTTACTTCATTGTCTTGTGGATGACCACAAGGATACGTGGGACCTAATCCTTCCTCATGCTCAGTTATCGTACAACAACTCAAAAAATAGGTCCACAGGTTTGTCACCAAATGAGATCGTGCATGGATATGAAGCACTAGTGCCACTTGACTTGATTCTGTTACCGCCATCTTATAAGTCAAGTCAATTTGCACAGGATTTTGCC
The DNA here is from genome assembly GCA_039513925.1 of Platanthera zijinensis. Taxonomy (NCBI): domain Eukaryota; kingdom Viridiplantae; phylum Streptophyta; class Magnoliopsida; order Asparagales; family Orchidaceae; genus Platanthera; species Platanthera zijinensis. The sequence goes on along the minus strand of CM077079.1, from coordinate 192,063,374 downwards.
TCTCATGTTCATAATTTGCATAAACGCATTAATGAAGCACTAACCACACAATATGCATCTTATCAATCTCATGCTAACGTACATAAAAGAGAGTCTCACTTTAAGGTTGGCGATTTAGTCTTGGTGCGTCTCGTCCCTGAACGGATGCCTTCAGGCACTATAAAAAATTTAGCGAATCAGCGAGCTGGACCGTTTCGGATTTTATAGAAATTAGGAGATAACGCATATTTTTTGGATTTACCCACTGATTGGGGTATTTCCCCTATTTTTAATGTTTCTGATGTAACGCCATAGGTATCTCCACCACTTGAATTATCTAACTGCTTGTTTGGTTCCACTGCATTTTCTAATGGGTTGGGGGTGAGCTTGTTTCTGGATCACTCTCTCCATCGGTCTCCAATGGAGGTATGTTTACTGTTGATGAAGAAATTTTTCCTCCTTTATTGCCTAATGCTTTTCCCAGGTTCCCTAGGACCAACTTTTTGCCAGACAGGATCATCAAAGATGAAGTGCTTTCCTCTCTAAGTGGTGTTGTTTGTCGTTACTTAATTCGATGGCGTGATCGTTCGGCCTCTGATGACTCTTGGCTTCTTGAATCGAAGGTGGCTCTTTTGGATGATGCTCTTCTGCGCCGGTACCTTCAGACTAACTCATCGGAGATTAGTAATTTCGAGTGGGGGAGGATTGATTGAGATGGCGACCCCCAACATGATGAAAAAGGCGACGGCATGCTTACGAAAGATCTTTCTCCATCTCCAGTCAAATACTTATGGCGTCGGGGTGATCTTGTGGAGCGATGCTATAATCTCCTCCTTTGGCCCTAGACAACCTATTAATATTTATTTGTATTTATTTGAGAGCTTTTTATTTCATCATGTTATGTTTAAACATTAGAGAGATTTTATTTTATTTTTATTTGGGCTGCATGTAGCCTAACTTTGTGGTGAGCATATATAAGGCCATGCTATTGTTATTTTTTATTAAGTTGAATGATAAGAAAGATTGCAACCCTAATTCCTCCTTTAGAATTTCCCTCCTCTTTTTAAAATTTTGGCTAGCCTCCTCTCTCCCTCTCCAAAACCGTCGGCCTCCTCCTTCCTCCCCTCTCTCTCAGCCAACCTCCAAAAATGCCACCCTCCTCTCTCCTCCAATACCATAAAGCCTCCTCCCCTCTCCACCCGAGCAGCCCCTTCAAAGGCCAAACCCGACCAGCCCCTCTCCAAATCCAACCCAACCCTCTCAAAGGGCAAACCTCTACCTTGGAGATCTCGTCCAAGGAACATAGATCCCACCTTAGCAACCATCCGGCATGAAGAGAAGAAGGGGGACGAGTTTCTCTCCTCTCGGCATAACTCCGGCGGAACCGTTAAAGAGCAATCCAGATTTCGTGAAATCAGAATCATCCATTTTGATTGGGTAACGAAACTTTTCTACTTTTTGTGTGTTTTCCCTCTAGATTTTCATTGTGGTGGATTTACTTTAGCGTGATCTTTGAAGCGTTGGAATTTTCATTGTTTCTTCGATTGATTTTGTTGTTCACCCTTGTTTCATTTAAGTTCAAGAGGATTGGCTAACCTCAATTTCTTTTTGTTGGGAGAGATCTACCATTTTTGAATCGTAAATTTTGGTAGATCTCTTTTTGTACAACCATCGCTCGATCGGACCGGGTGGGTCCTTTTAGTCGGAAAGGATATTGGTTTATAGCCTTTATTCGATCCAAAAGGGTTTGGCTATCTGTACGTTAGCATTTAATTGATAAAATTGTGTAACGTGTGTGTCGCGTGTAAGTTTATGTGCGAATGTAAATTGGGTCATTGAGAGAAAAGTCGTGTTTGTCTGTTAACAACTGGTGTCAACGTGTGAGCCTGCATCACAAACCCAAATGTCTCAAAAAAGAAGGCCCTGCGGTGGTGACCATTTGTCCCAACCCAATCCAACAATCCTCAAAATAAAGACCAAACAACCACCAAGTGTAATGCTCCACAAACCGACATCCAGATGGCTGTCCTTTATCCACTGCCAACCTTCACTGCCGAAGAAACATCAAACCCTAACCAAATCCCAAGTCTAAACCCAAAGAAAAACTTAAACAAGCCCTAAAACAACTCTAAGGACCATACACGAAAAATCGGGCCAAAACAGCGAAAAATTCTAAGTCCTGGCCAGATTCGGCGAGTATACCCGATGATCTACCTTGATACTCGATGAATCGTTAGTTGATATACGGGGAATCCTTCTATACTCGGCGAAAAAGACTTGCGACAATCGGCGAAACTCAATGAATTCCTCAGCGATACTCGTCGAAAAACACTTAGGCTAAAAAGGCATCCTATACTCGATGACTCTATACTCGACGAATCGTCCCATGATATACGACGAATTTTCCTTAGGCCAGCCCATGATAATCGACGAATATGACATAACGAATTTCTAATCTTACTCGTCGGATCCTAACTGATACTCGACGAATTTTCAAACTAATACTCGACGAAATTTACCTACCTAATTCTGCCAAATTTAACTTATCCAAATCGGCGATACTTGCCCAATTACTACCTGACACCCGTCGATTTCTACTTAGGCTAAACCACTATACTCGCCAAAAATCCCTTAGACATTAAACCTAGTTCTTATGGCTTGGCCAAAAATCATGCCCTAACTTAGGGGGATTCTTTCATGATTCAACTATGCTACTCCTATTTTCTATGGGAGGAGAAGGGAGAGAAGAAAAGTAAGCAAAAGATGGTCATACAAGGGGGGGGATATCCACTTGCCTTGAACCTTCGAAGAAATGCCGCCCGCTCGCACTACAACAAGGATCGGCCGTAGAAAAGCCCTAGCAACGTTTCCTGAAACTTTTGGAGGGGAAAAGGAGTAAAAACGCTAAACCTAACGTATAAAAATCAAGGAATCGGGGGAAAATTACCGCGACCGCGTAGCCCTCGCCGATAGCTTCCCAAATCTCCTATCAATCAACAAAACCGACCACCTGATTTCTCCCTATCGTCGGTCGAATGCACACGACACCGTCATCCGTCTTCCGCGAAAAAATGGCACCGTCGGGTTAAAGGAGACGATGAATAGTAACGAGGTAGGGTTTTTGATATGACTATTTATACTTATAAATATAATATAATATATTATTAATTAATTAAATAACGCCAAAACGACCCTAAATCCAAACGACCTCGGAAATTAACGAAATTCGCACCATAGCTAAATATCGGCGCTACGAATCTAATGGCGAAGTCAAAATTGAGATTCGATGAACCAAACTTGGGAAAACACCACCCGAATACCAAAACAAGCATCCCCAACAAGGCTCCACCGAGTAGCCAAAACAGACCCGGCTCGCAAGGGAATCTTGCAAATAGGCTAAAACCCAGCCATAATGAAAACCTAAGGAGAAAAAACCATACTCTAACCACGACACATGCCAAACACATGTCCACGTAACGCCTTGACATCATAAACACGCCAAAAAGAATTAACATAAATACCGAAAAAAAAATCAGGGGGGTTACAGCCACCCCACCTAAAAAGAAGTTTCGTCCCGAAACTTAACATAAATAGGATCAAATCCACAATAAAATAAAAGCAACCATAAGCTAACAAAGAAATATTCACCAGAAACATCAGGAGAACAGATGAGGATGAGCCTGCCTCATAACTGTCTCCAACTCCCAAGTCGCGCTCTCCGCGTATTGGTTCCGCCATAAAACTTTAACCATATGTATTGTCTTCCTTCGCAATACCCAATCCTGAGTATCCAAAACACGAACAGGCACTTCTACATATGAAAGGTTGGGCTCCAACTGGGGCATAGAATCAAGAACTTACCTATCGCTTAGCATACACTTCCGCAATTGGCTCCCGTGAAAAACATCATGCATACTAGAAAAATTTTCTGGCAAATCAAGCCTATAAGCTGACACACCAATCCTCTCAACAACTCCAAACGGTCCCACATACATCGGGTCCAACTTATATTTCTTACCAAACCTCTTAACTCCATACATTGGGGAAACTTTAAGAAACACCATATCCCCAACAACAAACTCCAAATCGGTCCTACGCCGATTGGCATTCTTTTCATATCACTACTAAGCTATCCGGAGCTTATCTCGAATGTTTTTTAGAGAAGCGTCCATTTCTTCTAAAGTTTCATGACCAAATAATAGTCTCTAACCAACCTCGGCCAAAAACAAGGGAGTTCTGCAACGTCTCCCATACAAAGCCTCGATGTGGTCCATTTTCAAACTTTCTTGACAACTGTTATTTTATGCAAATTCCATCAATCTCAAATGCTCATCCACGCTCATCCGTGGTCTAAAATATAACATCTGATTATATCTTCCACGATCTTATTTACTCTTTTCGTCTGACCATTTGTCTGCGGATGATAGGCGGTAGAATTCCTCAAGTCGGTACCCAACCCCTCCTGTAAACTCTTCAAAAAGCGAGATGTAAACTGGGAGTCTTGATCTGATACAATACTAACACACACTCCATGTAACCTGATGACCTCATCCAAATATAATTCGGTTATTTTCTTCATGGAGTAGTCGGTCTTGAACGGCACGAAGTGAGCACACTTCATCAATCTGTCCACTATAACCCAAACTGAATCGTCTCCTCGGGGAGATCTCAGCAATCCAATAATGAAATCCATCGAAATGCTCTCCCACTTCCAACTTGGAATTTCTAAGGGCATCAACTTTCCCCCAGGCCTACCATGATCGGCCTTAACTCGCTTACAAGTAAAATATTTTGATACATACTTGGCTATATCGCCTCTCATACCATACCACCAAACAATCTGCTTCAGATCCTTATACATTTTTGTAGAACCTGGGTGGTAGGCAATGCTAGAACCATGTACTTCTTTGCACAACATAACTCAGATATCTTCAACATTGGGGATACAAAATCTACCGCAGTACTTTAAAGTACCCGCATCATCGATCGAAAAGTCCGGCAATTCCCCTTTCGTAGTCCTATTATAAAGGTGCAGTAAATCGGTATTATCCCTTTGATGTAGCCTCGTCAGTAAAATCCATGAAGGCTCGAACACTTTCAAACTGCTGGGCGAGTCGCTACTCCCCACCGATATATTCATCAAAAGAAATTCTTCCACCAACCAATCCACGGAAAGATTAAAAATCTTCGCTTACTTCCTACTCAAGGCATCGGCTACCATATTAGCTTTGCCTGGATGGCATTAAATCTCTATATCATAATCAGCAACATATTCCAACCATCTCTGCTAGCGCAAATTCAATTCCTTTTGAGTGAAGACGTTCTTCAAACTCTTATGATCTGTGTAAATTTTGCACAAAGCGCCATATAAAAGATGTCTCCATAACTTCAAGGCATAAATCACAGCTGCGAACTCTAGATCATGCGTAGGGTAATTCCTTTCATGAGTCTTTAACTACCTCGACCCATACGCTATCACTCTGCCTTCCTGCATCAACACACATCCAAGTCCGACATGTGATGTGTCCACATATACAGCATACTCTATCCATTTGGTAGGCAAGGCCAAAATCGGAGCAGTGCATAATCTCCTCTTTAGTTCCTAGAAAGCCTCTTCGCACTTATCGCTCCAAACAAAAGTTGTGTTCTTATGCGTCAGTTTAGTCAAAGGCATAGACAATGTGGATAAACCCACTACAAATATCCTATAATGTCCTGCTAACCCAAGGAAGCTCCTTATCTCTTTTGGAGTGGCAGGCCTATTCCAATCCATGACAACAGCTATCTTCTCAGGGTCTATAGAAATTCCATCCTTATCAACCACATGGCCCAGAAAAGAAACCTTAGGGAGCCAAAACTCGCACTCAGATGGCTTGGCATACAACTTATGCTCCCTCAAGATAGACAAAACTAAGCACAAGTGTTTAGCATGCTCTTCAGCACTGCGGGAGTATACCAGGATGTCATCTATAAAAACAACCACAAAACGGTCCAGGAAATCCTTAAACACTATGTTCATCATATCCATAAAAGCAGAGGGTGCATTGGTTAATCCAAAAGACATCACCAAAAACTCAAAATGTCCAAGCCGTGAATGAAAAGCAGTCCGAGGAATATCTGATTCATGAATCTTTAACTGATGGTAACCTGAACGAAGATCAATCTTAGAAAACACGGAGCTACCACGCAACTGATCAAACAGATCATCAAACCTTGGCAGAGGATATCTATTCTTGATGGTCACCTTATTCAGCTCTCTATAGTCGATGCAAAGCTTCATCGATCTGTCCTTTTTCTTCACAAATAGCACAGGAGCACCCCAGGGAGAAGTACTCAGCCTAATAAAACCATTCTGCAGTAACTCATCCAATTGGGTATGCATGTCCTCCAGCTCACGCGGGGCCATACGGTATGGAGCCTTAGCAATAGGACGGGTACCCGGCTCCAAATCTATGACGAACTCCACGTCTCTCTCAGGTGGAAGACCAGGAAGATTATCAAGGAAAACATCAGGAAACTCACGCACAACTGCAATCTCCTCAACTCGTGGCAAACTATAATCGGTCGCTAACACCGAAACCAAACAAGCAATGCATCCGGAATTTACAACCTTCCGAGCACACACTGTAGAAATAATCGGAGAAACTAGGCGCGGAAAACCATAAACGCTCCTTGGTTGACCATTATCCATTTTGAAGTCCAAGCGCTTGACCTTGCACTGGATGACCATATCATACTTGGACAACCAGTCCATGCCCAAAATCACATCAAAATCTTCCAAGTTTATCACCTTCAGATTTGCAACGGCTAGAAAATCTCCTAACAGAATCGGATAACTCTGAATGCCTTGGTCAGATACAACTGAATCGCCAGAAGGAAACTTGACAAAAAATGTGTCGCCAACAAGATTAAAGGTCAAACCATGACACTCTACGAAGGTTATAGCCATGAACGAATGGGTAGCATCATAATCAAAAAGAACACGCGCCCAATGGTTCTTGACCTTAAACTTTCCAATAAAATCGTATGCGCAACTAAGGAAACGTATGTCTTCTACAGCTACAAACTAAAAGATGGAACTAGGTTAGGATCTAACCTGAGATAACTTGCGAAGATGTCTGATCTTCCTCCAAAGACATCACATTCAGCTTGCCTTTCTCCTTGTCCAATAGTTGCGGCGGCGGCAAGGCCTAAACTGGAACTAGTTGCAACAGGGGCTGAGCCTGTAGGCACTTCGACTTAACATGTCCCTTCCGCCCACACTGGAAGCAGGTCTTGTCCTTATGCCAACAACGGGCAGTATCATTCCCCTTTCGCTTACAAGCAAAACAAACTAAATCCCCTTTAGGAGCACTCTGAATCGCATGAACCTTCTCCTTTTTCCTAGCTCCTAATCTCTGGTAACATCTTTCAAATGGATGGCCTGGTCGGCCATAAAAACTGCATATCTCCTTGCTTCTTTTCCCTGAAGCGGTGTCGGATTCTTGGGAACTCTTACCCTCACTGGTCTTCCTGTTATCCTTTCTCATTTATTGACCTTGATTCTTAGCATTATCGATCGCCTCAACCTTTAGAGCAGCCTCCACGACTTCAGCATAGCTTTCAGATCCATATGCACTAGCTAGCTGCTGGATGTCATTCCTAAGACCACCCAGAAATCGTTTAACTCGGTTAGACTCTGAAGACACCATGTCTGGGGAAAAATGACTTAGATTACTGAACTCCATCTCGTACTCGGTAACAGTAAGTTGTCTATGCTTTAGATGCAAAAAAATCATTCATCAGACGGTCTCTCTCGATCGATGGCAGGAACTTCTTCAGCAGCAACTCCTTGAAGGATTCCCCGGAACACCCATCCTTAAGATTCTCCTTCTCTCTCATCCACCAAATCTTAGCAAGTCCCTTGAGTTGATACGCAGTGACCATTACTCTCTGGTCTGGTGAAACTCCTGAATAAGCAAATATCTCCTCAATGGCTATTATCCAATCATCCAAAGCCATGAAATCTTCTCTACCATCATAATTAGGGGGTCCTAGTCTCTGGAAATGCGAAATAAATGTCATCTCTAGCATCAACAACACCAGGGGCACCAGAGGGGCAGGGGGAACAGGAATAGTCTGACCCACAGCCAGGTCCTACACTCGTGGCAGCTATCCTGACACTACAGATAACAACGCTTGGATCTGTAACTGCATCTCCACTATCTATCTGTACAAAGTCTCATTACTCTATCGCAGACTTTCAATCATCGCTTCGCTATATGCACCTAAAGACTCGCCCTCCAACTGGGGAGTCGACCTAGTCGCCACACACATAGGCACCATCTAAATAAATAGAGAACATCTAATCAAAACCTAGCCCAACCACTAGCACTAAACAATATAGTCCAGACAAAACATACTTAAATACTTGCTCATGCTACTAACTTGCTCTGGGATTCCAATTATGATGTCATGCGTAGACTTAGGATGATATACCATCATCCTACTAACTCATGTGCTTAAACCATGAATGCATGAATTTATTATTCCTTTTGATTCAAAACCATGTGTATACATATGTCATCATGTAAATCTTTAGCTTGGCACGTGTGTTGATGTAATGTTATGTCATGCATGTTGTGCTATGCAATCAAAAATTCCTTAATGCATGTTATGAGCGGCGTATACATGAAATATTATGCATCCCATAATACATAACATCGCATGAAATGAAAAAATAAAACGTGCTAATGGGCACTAATATGATGATTGTTATGCATCCCATACAACATAACCGTCACATGTTGCCACCTATGGTGGATCCATATACAAACACATATTATGTATCCCATACTACATAATATGTCCCGTATAATTCTTATCATGCTTATGAGTGTAGTGTTCATGCTTAAGCCATGACGTACTGATGACACATTGGTGTGTGTATGCAATGAAACTAGATGACTAAAACAGACCTGAGATAGTTTTTCGATCAATTGTCCAATTGCCTATCCCTTTGATACCAACTGTTACAACCCGCATTTTCTCTACATTTAACAATATATTAGAGTAAGGGAAAATGCGTATCATGATTCCACATCAACAGGGGATAACTGCAGACGCTAAGGCAAAACTCCCACTAGACACCTTTATGAAATATTTGTGAGCTATTTAGAGAAAATCCAGTTTAAGTTAAGCAGTTAGCCTTATCCCTCGGCTTTATGGATCAACTAGTCCACGAGTAAAATATAGTTATACGCTGCGAAAATACTTTGATTTAGATTGATTTAACATCCTACATGAGCATAAACATCCCCAGAGGACAACTAAGTGTATCCAACACTCTAGGTTTAGTATAAGTATGAAAATAGTCTTTACGTTAGCAAGAAGATAGTGACTTTGGTTTTAGAAAGTTGACATGTATGAAATACTAGTAGTGAAGCTCTTTATAAGTTAAAATATCTAATATGCAACCTAGCATAAAATATTCCCAGAGAGCAAGTATACACAACCACAAAGAAAAGGGCAACCCAGCAGCTTAACATAGTACTTAATATTTCAAAATAAAACCACCAGTGGGTGTCAATAACCTAACACAAACCCACCGAAGGTATGTATGTCTGTACTAACAAAGAAAGCTCAAAATTACCCCACTACAGTGAGGAAAACCTCTGCAACACAGCAGTCCACTAGCAAACTCCCAAAACTAGCCGCTCAACCAGCTACTGCCCTGAACCTGAGGCATTCAAAAGAAGAACACCTCAGCAAGAAAATGCAAGTGTCAAAGGAAAATAATCAGGTAATAAGTATAAAAGCAAAGAAGGGTTTACCAAACCCGAGTAAAAGAAATGCTAAAAACCACAGCTAAATAGCATAATAAATACAAGTACAGTAAAAGTCTGTAATAAAAGATTTAATTGGATAAATTCACCAAGTGCGGAACGAAGCCTAGCTTCGACAAAATCTGCAAGTATTAGCATGAATAGCATAGACTGATATAAGAAGCAAACTGAGCACAAAATAGCTCAAAAACGTGAATCATTAACACTTAGAAATATCAATCGAGCTGGAGTCGGTGACCAATTGTCCCATACAAGACACCCAAACCCAAATGTCTCAAAAAAGAAGGCCCTGCGGTGGTGACCATTTGTCCCAACCCAAACCAACAGTCCTCAAAATAGAGACCAGACAACCACCAAGTGTAATGCTCCACAAACTGACATCCAGTTGGCGGTCCTTTATCCACTGCGAACCTTCACAGCCGAAGAAACATCAAACCCTAACCAAATCCCAAGTCTAAACCCAAAGAAAAACTTAAACAAGTCCTAAAACTACTCAAAGGACGAATCTGGCCAAAACAGTGAAAAATTCTAAGTCCTGGCCAGATTTGGCTATGATACTCGGCAATATACCTTGATACTCGACGAATCGTAAGTTGATATATGACGAATCCTTCTATACTAAATGACTTGCGATAATCGGCGATACTCGATGAATTCCTCAGCGATACTTGCCGAAAAACACTTAGGCTAAAAAGGCATCATATACTCAATGACTCTATACTCGATGAATCATCCCATGATATACGATGAATTTTCCTTAGGCCAGCCCATGATAATCGACGAATATGACATAACGAATTTCTAATCTTACTCGTCGGACCCTAACTGATACTCGACGAATTTTCCTATCGATACTCGACGAAATTGACCTACCTAATTCCGCCAAATTTTACTTATCCAAATTCGGTGATACTCGCCGAATTTCTACCTGACACCCGCCGATTTCTACTTAGGCTAAACCATTATTCTCACCAAAAATCCCTTAGACACTATACCTAGTTCCTATGGCTTGGCCGAAAATCTTGCCCTAACCTAGGGGGATTCTTTCATGATTCAACTATGTTACTCCTATTTTCTATGGCATGAGAAGGGAGAGAAGAAAAGTAAGAAAAAGATGGTCATGCAAGGGGGGAAAGATCCACTTGCCTTGAACCTTCGAAGAAACGCCACCCGCTCGCACTGCAACAAGGATCGACCGTAGAAAAGCCCTAGCAACGTTTCCTGAAACTTTTGGAGGGGAAAAGGAGTCAAACCGCTAAACCTAACGTATTAAAATTGAGGAATCAGGGAGAACTTACCACGATCGCGTAGCCCTCGCCGAGAGCTTTCCAAATCTCCTATCAATCGACGAAACCGACCACCGGATTTCTCCCTATCGTCGGTCGAACGCACATGACACCGCCGTCCGTCTTCCGCAAAAAAATAGAGTCGTCGGGTTAAGGGAGCCGAGGAATAGTAATGAGGTATGGTTTTCGATATGACTATTTATACTTATAAATATAATATAATATATTATTAATTAATTAAATAACGCCAAAACGACCCTAAATCCAAATGACCTCAGAAATTAACAAAATTTGCACCGTAGCTAAATACCAGTGCTACGAATCCAACCGCGAAGTCGGAATCGAGATCAGACGAACCAAACTTGGCTAAACACCTCCCGATGCCAAAACACAAGCATCCCCAAAAAGGCTCCACCGAGTCACCAAAACAGACCCAGCTCGCAAGGAAATCTTGCAAACAGGTTAAAACCCAGCCACACTGAAAACCTAAGGAGCAAAAACCATGCTCTAACCACGGCACATGCCAAACACACATCCACGTAACGCCCTGACATCATAAACACGCCAAAAAAATTAACATAAATATCGAAAAAAAATCAGGGGCGTTACAGCCACCCCACCTAAAAAGAAGTTTCATCCTGAAACTTAACATAAATAGGATCAAATCCACAATAAAATAAAAGCAGCCAAAATATAACAAATAAATACTCACCAGAAACATCAGGAGAATAGATGAGGATGAGCCTCCCCCATAACTGACTCCAACTCCCAAGTCACGCTCTCCACGTCTTGGTTCTGCCATAAAACTTTAACCATAGGTATTGTCTTCCTTCACAATACCCGATCCTGAGTATCCAAAACACGAACAAGCACTTCTACATACGAAAGGTTGGGCTCCAACTAGGGCACAGAATCAAGAACTTGCCTGTCGCTTAGCACACACTTCTACAATTGGCTCACGTGAAAACATCATGCACACCAGGAAAATTTGCTGGCAAATCAAGCCTATAGGCTGACACACCAATCCTCTCAATAACTCCAAATGGTCCCACATACCTCGGGTCCAACTTATGGTTCTTACCGAACCTCTTAACTCTAGACATTGGGGAAACTTAAAGAAACTGCTCGTCTTCACGGACTAATAGGTCCGTTAGAGAAAAGGCGGCGACGACACTCGCTAAATCGGACTTGGTGATGGCGATGGGAACAGCAAAGGCAGAACAGTTCCGTCAGCCTTTTAGGTCTCGGGTCTTTTGCACAATACAGCTCGTGTTCTTAGGAAAAATAATCCGTCAAAATCTCGTGAAGAGAAACCCTAAAATTTTCAATTTATACCTAAGGAATAAATAGAACAGCCCGTCTATATTCGCACACCCAGGACTTAGAATACAGCATTTTCGACCAGACAACCCTTGTCTCGACGAATCGTCGAGTATCCATAACATATTTGATGAATCGTCGAGTATACAAACAATACTCGATGAATCGTCGTGTATCCATAATATATTCGATGAATGGCGTTGAGTGAACTCAACTCTCTCAGCACCAAACCCGTCAAATCAACATTTGACTCAATGAAGGCATTGAGTGGACTCAACACACTCAATGCCTAAGTACCAGATTCATCAAATCAACCTTTGACTCGACGAAGGAGTTGAGTGAACTCAACGCACGTAATGCCTGAGACCCAGACTCATCGAATCAACACCTTGACTCAACGAATCGTTGAGTGAACTTAACGCACTCAATGCTTAAGTGCAATAGTCGACAAATCAACACTTTGACTCAATGAATCGTTGAGTAAACTCAACACACTCAACATCATCATTCGATGAGTCAACACTTGACTCGACAAAAGTGTTGAGTGGTCTCAATGCACTCGATTCTTTCAAAGCCTGGTTGTATTAAGTCATTTCCACTCATCATATATGTAAAACCATACTAATCAAATCTCCCAATTTCTCCAAACATTCTTATGTGCAACCCTGATGGGCTCATACTGTGTTGGCAGTGAGGCTACATACTTAATCACTTCCAGATCACAATGGTAACACCAACAATCTTATCAAAGACATGAATATGTTTTCGATCCTAGATTCGTATACTAGATTTTACCGAGAGGTTGTGGATACAAGGAGATCACTCAAAGATAGAAGGAGTTGCATGCACTCCTCGAGAGAGGACGACATAAATCTTCCGAATTTGAGTCAAATCCAATAGTGGGGTTCACCGCCTAAAGCAAACTTAGGGGTTTCAACTGGCTGAGGGGTCTTAATGATTCTGAATTTTGTTAGGCAAATTCAGAATGAATTGAACTGCTCTGTGGTCAAAATCAGAAGTGACCATGGAACAGAATTTAAATCTGGTGCAATGACAAAATTCTGTGAAAGCCTAGGTATCTTTCATGAGTTTTACTCTCCTCGCACTTCACAATAAAATGGAGTCGCGGTGAGAAAGAATAGAACTCTCATTCAGGCATGCATAACTATGTTGAATAATTCTTTGTTACCAGAGTATTTATGGGCAGAGGCCATCAACAAAGCTTGCCACCTGCAAAATAGAGCACTCATAAATAAGAACCACCACAAGACACCTCATGAACTATTGAAGGGCAAGAAACCAACTATGTCTTATTTTAGAATCTTTGGTAGCAAATATTTTGTACTTAATAATGGGAATCACTACACATCATAAATTTTATTTTCTCTTGTTTTAAAATAAACAACTCCAACATATTTTTATGGTGTCTTCTTTCTCCTTCCCTTAAAAAACCTTAATCATGTACTTGGGCATTTCCCAGACATGATGGGGATTTCGCTGCTCGAAATCCTCCGTAAGCACAACAAAATTTAGTGACACGCTGGGCACAATGCTTCTACAAATCGCAAGCACCGTACCAAGGCACCAATTCCTTGTATTTTTTTGAATTGATTAAAACCTACTTCAAAAATTCAAATTTTGATTTTTGGATATTGAAAAAATACAATTTTACTTTTAATATTGTCGTGGACAGCTCAAGGCTTCTGGTAGACCGGACTAAATTAGACTATCTTAGCCTGAGCAGCGGTCGAGCGCGTAAACAAGAAACCTCCGTGTAAGTGAAGAATGCTTGGATTCATCACAAGCTCAGCACTTTGAATATTTAATCCCACTTATCAGGAATAGAAGCAAATTTCATTTTTACCGATTGATCGCTCAATTTTATGAAATCCAGAATTTCCAATCATTATTTATTATGAATCCTACCTTTGGTAGAGTTTTCTTATAACAACAGTCACTAAGAGAGCTTTCATAGCTGACACATTCCGAAAAAATTTCACTTATGTCGGGCCAAACAGAACGTGATACCCGGTGTCTACAATGTTGGTCACTGAGAAGAGGTTTTTCTTCATGCCTGGCAAGTGATACACACTACTCAACATGAGTGGCCTCAAATCAATGCTTAAATAAACCGTCCCTTCCTCTACTACATGAATAATATCATCAGTAGAAATAATAGCATCATTACCTTTGTATTCCTATATAGAAGAGAACTTTGACTCATCCCCGGTGAGGTGATGACCACACCCTAAGTCCATGATCTAGTCCTCCTGATAGTTGATGGAGGCGAGCACACGAACACAAGTGCCTATCATAAAGGCACTCCCTCATCCTCCTTCCTTAACTCTAGATTCAGCCTCTTATTTTCCTACGGCATGCTCGATCTAAAGATTGTCTCTGTGATCCTTCTAGATGTGACCAATTTTATTGCACATGTAACACCATGGTCCACCTTGAAAGTATTTTCTAAGGGTAGCTAAATACCTAGAGGGGGGTGAATATGTTTGTTTTAAATCTTTTCATCTTTGAGGTTTGTGTGTGTTTAAGTTAGTAGTTAGCTTTCAAGGTAACAGAACAACACACAAGATTAATAGTAGTTCCCCTATCTAGGTTACATCCACTTTCCCCCTTCACATATCTAGAAGTGTGCTAGATTCGGCTAACTTTTACTTTATACTCGGCTCCTTGAGCTTACACCTCAGATCCCTCAGGATCTTACAACTCAAAGTTAAACAACTCTTACCACGCAAACAGATTCTAGTCCTACCTTAGAGACTAACCCTAGTCTCCTACCTTAGGCTCAATTGCCCTACAGCTCAGAGTTAAGCAACTCCTACAACTCAGAGATCCACCTGATCTCCTACCTCGAATCTACTCTAGGACCCTACCTCAGACAGCTTTATTGTCCTACAACTCATCCATTATACATCAGGCTTATAACTCAGATCTAAAAGAGATCCTACAAGTTTGAGTAAGTGTTTGTTGCAACTGACTCTGGAGATAAGTCTCTGAGATTTCTTCTTGGACTGTATAGAAAGCAGTCATCCTTCTTCAAAGCAACTGGAGAATATATCTTTAGAGTTGTATTAGCTTGTGCTGTGAAGATCATCTGCAAAGCTCAGCTCCTTCGTCAAGATTGAGAAAATTGGAGTTCTGTATAGTAGGCTTGAAGATGAACAAATAAATTCTTGAACATTACTAGCTGACTTTTGCAGGAGAAATTAGGGTTTTGAGAAGTAGCCCAAAAGTTCTTTTTTCAAAAGTTCTTATAAAGATTAACCCTGCTCTGCTTTAATAAGTCGGTCATGGCAACAGCTCTATGCCTCTTTTAGAACGTGGTATGGGCAGCTTTAATTGTTGTGTTATCAACGGTAACTCTATTGAAGAAGTATGACGTTCTTTGTCTTTTACTGCTCTATCTTCTTTAATTTAAATTTAAGAATGACGTCAGCATATTTGGCATTCCCCTTGTGGACTTAAAAATCTTCCTGAAAACTGGTACAGGCATTGAGTGTAGTTGCGTGACTCAATAAATTAGTTATAAACGGTTGTCCATAGGCATTGAGTGAATAGCCTTCACTCGACGCATTAACACTTAGCATAATTATGCCTTACTAAAGAGGTTTTGAGTGAATGTTGATCACTCAATGCTTTTAACTTCAACTCCTTTCTAAAGCAGGCATTGAGTAAACTGTCTTCACTCAACGCATTTGCACTCTGACAGCTTCCCTTTCTGCAGGCATTGAGTGAACGTCCTTCACTCAACCTATTTACACTTAGCAGAATTCTACATAAGCATTAAGTGAACTTTCTTCACTCAATGTATTTCCACTTGAACAGAATTTCCTGAATAGGTGTTGAGTGAACCTTCTTCACTCAACGCATTTGTACTTAGCATAATCCTTTGAGCAGGCGTTGAGTGAACCTTCTTCGCTCAACATATTTATACTTGGCTTAATTTAAGATCTGATGCACTGAGGTTTTGAGTGACTGAATATATGTCGACGCTTTTTGGCCTCTAGCATTAAGTGATGTGTGATCACTCAATGCATTTGTACTTAGTCAAAATTTCTGACTCTACCAAGTGTTATGTCTTTTGTCCAGCCAATCCTCTGACATATATAACCCGTCTAATCATTAAATTGTAGACTTCATGCATATATGAACTTGAACACATATCAAATATATGCTTGTGTATATTATTGACTTATTGTCTTCTTCAAATCAGGGATATTGTAGTCAATGGACCCAACAATCTCCCCCTATTTGAAGAATTCATAACCCTAATCATTGATATACACTAACTCACGGAAATAATAAATTCACAGAATAAATAATATAAAATAGCACACAAACAAATTTTAATTAACACAAAATTAGATGATTGTTCGTAGATGTGTGCCTACAATAATAGTTCATTTTCCTAAGGCCCTAAGGAACCTATTATATATGTCATTATTAGGTTTAAGATTCCTTAATGACAATGCCCCTGTCTAATCTTTTTGCAGCCTTTTCCTCAGCTTCTTTCTTCTTTTGCCTCTATCTTTTAAAGTAGTGGAATGGCTTTGGAAAGTATCTACTTAGCTTTGGAGCATCTAGATGAATAGCACCATCTCTCTTATCTCTTATAAATTTTCTCCTCACTTCTTCTTGTTTTTCAAACTTGGCCTATTCCATAGAGCTTATGAGTTTGCCCCTGTCAATCTTGTGCTCTTTTATTTCATCCCAGATAGATAGAATGATAGTCCTTGATTGTGGACTCCAAAGTTCAAAATCTAGCCTGGTCACCATTTCTTCTCTATGCCTTTTCTTATTTTGCCTGGCTAGCTCTTCCCCATCTGCAACTGACTTGACTTTTGCCTTGGATAGTTGTTGAGTGGTGGGACAGAATGCAGGTATAGCAACAACTATATCACCAACTGATTCAGCCACATCAAATGGAATTTCAAGCTCATTCACAGGCTCATTGTATATGATAGGATATTGGCCCAATGCAACTCTGATTTCATTTGAAGTCTAGATTGCATGATCAGCACTATCCATTATCATTGACCACTCCCCCTTTATGACTTCTTCAAAGACATCTTTGCTCAGGGTAGTGGTATTTTGAGCCAAATGATTAACACCAGTAGTGATAAGATTCTTCACCTACAACATATAATCATCTAAGAATTAGGTGTATGCATCCATTCTCCTCTCTATACTGACCTTGTTGGTTTCCATGATGTTATTTTGTATTTCATATGCCATCTTCATGTTTTCTGTAGTGATGTATTGATTTTCTATAATATCATTCTACCTTTACTCAATCCCAGCAAACTTTTCTTCAGTGTATATAACAGTAGGAGTAGCTTACTTAAAGAATGCAACTGTGTTAGATTTGAGGAGATTCACTTCAAATCTTATAGACTTGATATTAGTGGATAGATCTTGTCTTAGTTCTTTGATGGATTCATCCACATAATGCTCTATTTGCCTCGCCGGGTCATCTAAAAGTCCTTTTAATTGAGCCAGGAAGGAGGAGGACATTACATCAGTCTGTTGAGATGTCCTTTAAAATTATACATCTTCAACATCCCTTCTTATATCTCCCCTTGCTTCTTAATTAGCCATTTCAAACTCAGAGGAGTGAGAGGGAATATCAGCAGTAGGCTCAACAGCCTCAGATAACTCAATCTCAGCAATCTCCATATCGACTTGAAGTACATCAGCATCTGTCCCTTGAACATCTTCCTGGACTAGCTCTTAACTTGCTCCCCCTTAATTTTAGCACTGGAGGGCAGCAGCTGAGATTCAACAGGAATTTGACCTATTCTTTCTTGTAGGTTATCCAGGAAAGAGTCAATATGGTCTTATAGACCAACAGGAGATTGACCTTGCTCCCCCTCAGCAGGAGCATCTTCTCTAAGGGGCTCCCCCTCAACAACTTCAAAAATCTTATCAACAAGATTGGTGATAACTTCCTCAGTAGGTTCCATTTGAGTATCTTCCTCAATCTCAGTGTGAGACACACTGCTGGGTATATTCTTAGCAGCAAACTCAGAGGTGACTGAGACTTGAGAACAAGCATCTTTCCTAACCTCTCTAGAATATTCTGACCAGAACTCTATCCCATCTTTCAAACATCCTTTTGTCCATTTTTATCATGTGCTGAATCTTGGCTCCTAGCCTCATATTCAGTAGCTCAGGTATATTGTTAAACAAGAACAAAGACAGTATCCTTCCCAGATTAGGTTCAAGAATACACTCCATAATTCTCTCAAAGATTACTTTTCCTCATTTTGTTTTCTTGGTTAGTATAACCCTAGATATCAACTCAAACATCTTTCTTGATATCTTATCATGTGAATCTGTCTTACATATGAGGTCCTTGCCAATGATGTCTGCTAGGAACTTCCCTTTTAGGTTCATTTCTTTCCTCAAGATGGATCATGTGGTGTGCTTAGACAAGCCACACCATTTCATGACAGACTTTATATCCTCAAGAAATAATTCATCTTCTTCATCAGAAGAGCTAAACTTGGTCAATCTCAAACCCTTGCTTAACCTCCTTGCAATAAGTTTAATTTTGTTTCCACTTAGGGAAGTCTTAATCTTGTTGGAAGATGAATCCACTTTTGCATTTGAGTAAAGTTCCAACACCTCTCTTTTCCAAACACAGCATGGCTCTAATAGTAGAAATTCTAGGTATGTGGCTTGTATAAGATGAAGAACTAACTGTACCTCCTCAAGTGCATCCTTGAATCCATTTATGGAAACTTCTGAACCTTCGAAAAGGAAATCAACACCTTTTGGAGCTATTATAGCAGAGAATTGAGGAGACGAAGATGAATACGGCTTGAGAAATCGAGAATAGGTATGCATAGAGACGAATAGAGCTTAGGAATTATGTGTATTATTCTAGGCACACATTTCTATTTATAGTTTCCCTATTCGAGAATGTGGAAAGATGCGTACCTGTCGTGATTTATATGAGATGTTGAACGATTGTGATTAATCCATTGAATTTGTTGTATCCTGACCCATCAGATTGTATTCATTGAGTGCACTCGACGCTCTCAATAGCGTAGTTAACTCAACGCACTTGATGCCTGGAGTTAACTCAACGCTCTCAACGTCTGAACAGTTAATCTTATTCTTCCTTATTTACCTGCAAGAGGTTAACCTCTAATTGCACAAATACATGTAATAGAAATATATTATCATATTATTATTGCTTCAAGTTCAACATACCCAATTCAAATTTGAAGGTGTTCAATTTGGCTTCATCAAGAGGATTAGTAAAGATGTCAGCCACTTGCTCGTCTGTGGGGACAAAATCAAGACTGATATCTTCATTCTCAACATGCTCTCTAATGAAATTATACCTAATTTCAATATGCTTGGTCCTGCAATGTGAAAGAGGATTCTTAGTTATTGAAATTGCACTAGATGAATCACAAAACATAGGGGTTTTACTTAGCTGAAGATTGTAATCTTGGAGTTGATGTTGAATCCATAGTAGTTGTGCATAGCAACTTCTAGCTGAGATATACTCTGATTCTGCGATAGAGATGGCCACACTGGTCTATTTTTTACTACTCCAAGAAACTAGCCTTCTTCCAAGAAACAGACAGGTGTCTGATGTGCTTTTCATTTCTTCTTTACAACCTGCAAAATATTCATCTGAATACCCTATAGTTCAAATTCATTATTCCTAGGGTACTATAAACTAAGATCAAATGTACCCTTGAGATATCTCAGAATTCTTTTGGTAACAGAATAATGAGACTCTTTAGGGTAGGCCTGGTACCTAGCACAAACACATGTAACAAACATAATGTCTGGCATACCAGCAGTCAAATAGAGGAGGGATTCAATTATGCCTCTATACATGGTTTCATCAATTGGTTTCCCAGTCTCATCCTTATCCATTGACATACTTGACCCCATAGGAGTTTTCATGATGGAGGGACTCTCCATTCCAAATTTTTTGATTAACTCCTTGGTGAACTTTGACTGAGAGATGAATAACACATCCTATGACTATCTTACTTAGATGCCCAAGAAATACTTGAGTTCACCCATACTGCTCATTTCAAACTGCTCTTGCATAAGTTTAGCAAACTTGTTGCAAAGGCCATCATCAGTAGACCCAAAAATTATGTCATCTACATAAATTTGGACTAGGATTATCTTACTCTTGACTTCCCTTAGGAATAATGTCTTGTTTATCTTCCCCTTGAGAATTTGTTCTCAATGAGAAAGCTAGACAGAGTTTCGTACCATGCCCTAGGGGCCTATTTGAACCCATACAAAGCTTTTCTTAATTTAAATACATAATCAGGAAAGTTAGGATTGACAAAACCTGAGGGTTGCTCAATATAGACCTCCTCTTTTAGGTCACCATTCAGAAAAGCTGACTTTACATCCATTTGGTAGACCTTAAATCCCTTGTATGCAGCATATGCAAGGAATAATCTTATAGCCTCTAGTCTTACAACTGGAGCAAAGATTTGATTAAAATTAACACCTTTCTCTTGCCTATATCATTTGACAATCAGTCTAGCTTTATTTTTTATGATAACATGATTTTCATCAAGTTTGCTTCTATAAAACCATTTAGTTCCAATGATGTTATGTCCATGAGGTCTAGGAACCATCTTCCAGACCTTATATCTCTTGAACTAGTTCAGTTTTTCTTGCATAACCGCAATCTAAAATAGGTCTATATTAGCATCTTCAAATTTCTTGGGTTCAACTTGAGACAGAAAGCTTGAGTATATTGCAATGTTGAGGCTTCTGCTTTTTGTTGTAACACCCTAGCTTACATCCCCACTGATTAAGTTTTTGGGATGATCTCAAATGTCTGACTGCAGCTGACATCCTTTTTTCAGCATCTTTAACCTCAACTTCAGGGGCCTAAAGATCATATAACATTTCTAATCCACCTGGACCTTCTTCTTGAATGACCACAACCTCATCCTCATCTTGTTCAACAAGAGATATGTCATGGATGCTCAGCTTGTCCAACCTCAAATCTGCACCTGGAGTTATAGAGGAGCTTGGCAACTTACTGTGGATCATAGAGGACTCATCAAACACTATATTAACAGACTCTTCTACAACTAGATGTTTCAAGTTGTAGACCCTATAGACTTTGTTGTGGTTATTATACCCAACAAAAATACCCTCATAGGATTGGCAGCAAATTTTGTCAAGTAGGACTTCCCATTGTTTAGCATAATGCATTTGCTTCCAATGATCTTGAAATAAGCAAAATTTAGTTTTTTGCCTTTCATAATCTCATAGGGATTCTTCTTATTGTACTTGTTGATAGTGGCCCTATTTAGGATATGACAAGCAGTGTTCACTACTTCAACCAAAAAATATTCTGGGAGAGAGGTGTCACTAAGTAGTGTCCTCCCATCCTCTATGAGAGTCCTATTTTTCCTCTCAGTAATCTAATTTTGTTGGGGTATTCTTGGAGAAGAAAACTCCTGAAAAATACCTTGATCTTTGTAGAACTCTATCATGCTTTCAGATTGAAACTCTATGTCATGGTCACTTTTGATTTTGACCACAGTACAACCCTTTTCATTCTGAATTTGCTTGACAAAGGTCACAAAGCTATCAAGAGTTTTAGACTTTTTCTTAAGAAAGAACACCCATGCAAATCTGGAAAAGTCGTCAACTTTCACAAGAGTGTAAACTTTCCTACCTAAACTATGAACTGGCATATGACCAAATAAGTCCATATGCAAGAGGTATAGATACCTCTCAAAATCCTTGGACCCAATGCTCTTAAAGTGGGCCTTTGTATGTTTGCCCTTTTGGCATACAGAGCAAATGCCCTCTTTGGTACATTTCAGATTGGGTTCATTTCTGACCAACTCTTCATTGAAGAGTTTTTAAATTGCCTTATAGTTCAAATTAGAAAGCCACTTATGTCATTGTACACAATAAGAGACTTTCTCATTAGCAACTAAACACACTAGAGAATCTGACTCTAAGCATAGGAAATTTAAATAATAAATATTACCACTCATAGTGTCTATCAGAATGACCTCTTGGTCACTTGACCTCTTGATCAGACACTTATCTTTGTGGAAGATAATAACATAGCCAATATCACAGAGTTAGTTTATGCTGATAAGATTGTGTTGCAATCCTTCCACATAAGCCATTTTTGTAATGGAGACTATGTCATTGGTAATTATACCATAGCACCAACACTCATGAATATTATATCTTCTCTTCTGAACAGCCATTGATGTGTGTAAACCATCGGCCCTTTTTTATTCAAAAGTAAGTGAGACAGCTCTCTTTCTATTTATTTCAGCAAGAATCTGACAGAAAGTTAGTCTGCTAGTGGGAACACTTGGTTTATCCTGATGTACTGCAACATATGTCTTCTTTGCAGCAAACATGGTGTTGACGGCATCAGAAATAGCCAAGTGAGGCTTACCTGCAGTCTTGCTCACATCCTGACTCTTTGTAGAAGGAACTTGGGGGTGGCCACTGCCTTACCCTTGAGAGTGGGTGTTGGAGTACCAAATACGAATGGTCTATGATGGACCATTTGAATTTCTTCATGGGGAGTATTTAGTACACTCAACCCCATGTCCCTTCTTCTTCCATTGGAAGGTACACTTGTACACTTACAAGAAGAACTTCCATTGTTCTAGTGATCATACATGATGTCATGGCCATACCTGTTATAGGGGAGAATGACTTTTAGAAAGGTGGTCTGAGGCATAATGGGAGCCTTGCCTTTCCTTTTGGAATGAGAAACTCTATTATTCCACTTAAACCCCAGTCCCCTCTTATCATTTTGAGAGGTGAAAGAGTTAATCAGTGGTAGCGCTGTCTTGGGCTTGGAAAACTCAGCTACCAGCATCCTCTCTTTAAGGAGCTTCTCTTCAAGATCCTTAATGATCTTATTCTTCTAGCTAATGGTGTCTATCTGGATGATAGAGATTGTCTTCAGCTGACTAATTTCCCTCCTTATCCAGGATAGCAGTGAAGCTGAATCAGACTGCAAGAAAGTAACTTATTGTAGGGAGGCAATCTCTTCAGCTTATCTCTTGACAAGCTTCTTGCTCTTCTTCATAGCTTCTAGGATAGCACCATATTTATCAATCAATTGATTAACATTCTCGTCAGATTCGGATCCACCATCTTCACTAGATTAAGTAAATGTCTAGGAGACTTTTCCAGTCTCATAAATAGAAGGAGAGTTGGGAAGAGAGAGTACCTCATCATGAACAGAATTGTCCCGATTATCTTAAGTTAAGTCCATGAGGTTGAACTCTTCATTATCATCACAGCCACTGTGTTCAAAGGATAGTGATGCTCTTATGAATTTTATGGCAACAGGTAGATCAACCTCATCGATAATAAAAATAAGACCAATATATGCCTCTTCTTCTTCTGATTCTGAAGACTCAGAATCACTGTCTGGCAAGAAAGACTTCTTCTTGGCTAAGAAGCTCTTATCAGACTTCTTGTCCTTATGATGCTTTTTATCATCAGACTTCTTGTTCTCCTTCTTCTTTACTGGGCAGTCATGAATTATATGTCCAAACCTATTGCACCAATAATAAACTACATTAGTCTTAAAGTGTTTGTTCTAATTGGAATCATACATTTCCTCAGAGGGTCTTTTCTGGACTTCTCTAGGTTGTATATGGCTTTCTGGAGCTACAGCTGGAAGAGCCCTTATTCTTCTACTGTCTCCTCCTACTTAGCATTTTCTTGACCTGTTTGGAGAACAAGGTAAGTTCTCAATAAGACAGCTCATCCACAGAAGTGTTGGGAACTGAGCATTCTGACTCAGCATCCCTTCTTGGAGGAGAAGGAATCTTCTTCTTGCTTCTACTTGTGGCTTTAGCTTTGAAGGCCACAGACTTCTCTCTATTTAGGGACTTGGCAGCATCCTCTTTATCTCTTCTTGAGTTTTGCTTCAGCTCATATGACAACAGCTTCGTAAATAGATTTTGGGGCAGTGTATTGGCCAAGTTGCCAACTTCCCTGATGGTACAGATCTTAATATCCCATTCTTTGTTGAGAGATTTCAAGAACTTTTCATTCAGCTCATAGTTTGTGAACTATCTGTCATAGGTGATCAGACTGTTCACAATATTGAAGAACTTCTCACTGCACTCATCTATAAAGTCCTTCTTTCTTTGCTTGAATGCCTTATACTGCTGATTGAGGAGGGATTTTCTATCATCGCTCACTTCCTCTGTCCCTTCCATATAGATAATCAGTGAATCCCACATCTCCTTGGCAGTTTTGCAGTGGACCAAGTTTTGGAATATAAAATCATCTATAGCACTCACAATAATATTCTGGGCCCTCTTGTCCATGGTGGTCAAAATCACTTCATCCTTAGTCATCTATGTATATTTCTTGGGAGTCTGTATGTTGGTATCTATAGTAGAGACCTTTATGGGAATGAAAGGTCCCTCTTGAACTATAATTTATATCCTAGGTTCTGAGGCTTCCATGAATAGTCTCACCCTTTCTTTCCAGATCCCAAAATTATCCTTCCTACAGATAGGAAGTTTCATAGAACCCAACTCTTTGTGGTTCTCACCTGAATCCATGATAATATG
The DNA here is from genome assembly GCA_039513925.1 of Platanthera zijinensis. Taxonomy (NCBI): domain Eukaryota; kingdom Viridiplantae; phylum Streptophyta; class Magnoliopsida; order Asparagales; family Orchidaceae; genus Platanthera; species Platanthera zijinensis. The sequence continues at coordinate 192,038,366 of CM077079.1, read as the reverse complement.
ATTCTGCTACCCTTGGAGATCTTGTTCAGACTGTTAAGCCCTTTTTGAACAACCTCCATCTGATACCACTTGAAAGTCTTTTCTAAGGGTAGTTAAACACCTAGAGGGGGAGTGAATAGGTTTGTTTTAAATCTTTTAAATCTTTTCAACTTTGAGCTTGGTGTATGTTTGAGTTAGTAGTTAGCTTTTAAGGTCGCAGAACAACACACAAGATTTATAGTTGCTCCTCTATCTTAGGTACATCCACTTTCCCCATTCACCTATCTAGTAGTGTGTTAGATTTGGTTAACTCCTCCTTTATACTCGGCTCCTCGAGCTTACACCTCAGATCCCTCAGGATCTTACAACTCGGAGTTAAACAACTCCTATCACTCAGACTGATTCCAGTCCTACCTCGAAGACTAACCACAGTCTCCTACCTCAGGCTCAACATCCCTACAGCTCAAAGTCAAGCAACTCCTATAACTCAAAGATCCACCTGATCTCCTATCTCAAATCCACTCCAGGACCCTACCTCATATAGTTCCACTGTCCTATAACTCAACCTTTATATATCATGATTACAACTAAGATCTCACAGAGATCCTACAGGTTTGAGTAAATTTTCGATGAAACTGACACTAGAGATAAGTCTCTGAGCCCTCCTCCTGGACTGTATAGAAAGAATTCTTCCTTTTTCACAGCAACTAGAAAATATATCTTTAGAGTTGTATTAGCTTGTGCTGTGATGATCTTTTGCAGAGCTCTACTCCTTCAAGCTTGAGAAAATTTGAGTTCTGTGTAGCAGGCTTGAAAATAAAAAAAATATTCTTGAGTAATGCTAGCTGACTTTTACATGAGAAATTAGGGTTTTGAGAAGTAGCCCAAAAGTTCTTTTTTCAAAAGTTCTTGTAAAGATTAACCCTGCTCTGCTTTTATAAGTTGGTCATGGCAACAGCTCTGTGCCTCTTTTAGAACGCAACATGGGCAGCTTTAATTGTTGATTTATCCTCGATACTCTATCGGAGAAGTACGACATTCTTTGTCTTTTAGTGCTCTATTTGTTTTAATTTAAATTTAAGAATGACATCAGTATATTTGACGTTTCCCCTATAGACTAAGAAAAAAAATTCCTGACAACTGGTACAGGCGTTGAGTGTATTTGCGTAACTCAAAAAATTAGTTGTAAATGGTTAAGTATATAGACATTGAGTGAACAACCTTCACTCGATGCATTGACACTTAGCATAATTTTGCCTTACCGAAGAGACGATGAGTGAATGTTGATCACTCAATGCTTTTGACTTCAACTCCTTTCTAAAGTAGGCATTTAGTGAACTGCCTTCACTCAACGCATTTGCACTTTGACAGCTTTCCTTTCTACAGCGTTGAGTAAACGACCTTAACCCAATGATTTACGCTTAGTAGAATTTTGAGTAGGCGTTGAGTGGACTGCCTTCACTCAACACATTTCCACTTGAACAGAATTTCTTGAATTGGAATTGAGTGAACCTTCTTCACTCAACGCATTTGTACTTAGTAGAATCCTTTGAGCAGGCATTGAGTGAACCTTCTTCACTCAATGCATTTGTACTTGGCTGAATTTAAGTTCTACTCCACTAATGTTTGGGTGACTGAATATGTAAGACCCCCCCTCCCGGAACACAAGACACGGCCGAGGGGAGTCTTATGCCCAGAACAGCCACCTTGCAGTAGCGTCAACACACGGGTCGACCTGTACCACAAGACGCCTATCCTGCCGGCTAAAACCAATATCATCATTGCCAACCCAACATAAGAATATAAGCAGAAGTAAAAATCCACATAAGTATATAGTCTAAATACATCAAATAAAAAGAAGTAACCAAGGCTTCTATAATATCAGAGTACATCATGCCAAGAAGGCTACAAAATGATTCTCTCAAATACTCACATTAGTCACTGACGGCAGGGATGGTATCATCACTTTAGTCCCTATCACCCTGGTCCCGCAGCCAGCACAACCTCCACCACCACAGATGTACCCATAACCCAGGGAGCGGATGTGATAGCCACTTAGTCTTTATGTTCTGGGAGGGGGTCTTATAGAATATCTGTCAACGCTTTTTGGCATCTGGCATTGATTGATGTGTGATCACTTAACACATTTGTACTTAGTCAAATTTCTAACTCTCCCAAGTGTTCTACCTTTTGTCCAACCAATCCTCTTATATATATAACTTGTCTAATCATTGAATAATAGACTTCCTGCATATATGAACTTGAACACATATCAAATATATGCTTGTGTATATTATTGACTTATGACCTTCTTCAAATCAGGGACATTATAGTCAGTGGACCCAACACTCCTCTCTTCTTCCCGTCATCTTGCCTAGGAGCCTTGCTCCTCTCGTACTGTGATGAAGAAGATGGATAATCACTAGTAGGTGACTTCTTTTTCTTGTCTCACCTCTTCTTCTTTCCAGAATAAAGAACCTCGCTCTAATCTCCTGAGATAGAGATTCCATCCATTTGCCTCGCCAAGCTCTCCTATGAAGACAACAGATTTTCCAACCTCGAGCAAAGATGGTTGATTGGCCCAGTCCTACACGGAAGTTACGAAGACAATGAAAGACCCCTCCCCCCCCCCATTCGGGGAGTTACTGAGTCTTATGCCCAGAATTGCCGCATTACGGTGATGCTAACTCACGGGTTAGTCATCACCGCAAGATGTCAATCATGTCGGCTTGCACGATCAATTCAACCTTTAGGCTAATGCGAGAAAAGAAGTAATAGTACAACATAAAAGTCCACAAAATCACAGCCATCATCAAAATAAGAAATAATTGTCCACAATGAGTATGATAAAAGAGATTAAGGGCTTATGCCTGGTACATGCCAAAAGAAAGTATAATCCCTCTCTCACAATATATCTAAGCGGAAGCTGAAACTAAACACTCATCATCATCACTTGTCGCTGAGTAGTAGTGGTAATACGCAGCATCTGCTCCTCAGGTCCTGCCACCTAATCCTATTGGTCATATTGCCGCTCCAACTCCTCAATCTCCTATAGTCACAACCGATAGTTAGTCATAAAGACTAAGCCATTTTGTTCTTGCCTGACCCCCGCAAATCTTAGGCACCATGCGGGAGGATGAAAGCGGAGGACAATAAGGGTAGTATCAATAAATAAGCATGTGACAAGGGAACTATACTAGCATGAGAAAAATCTAACATTGTTCTTGAATTTATGCAAGTAAAATAAGTATGTTAATAAGTGGTAATGAATAGTAAAATAGTAGAAGCAGTATACGATAGAAGTAGTAAAGTAAATAAGTGCGGTGTAAGTAAAGTAACAACTACTACTATACTACCATCAAAAGAGTACCTTAACTTGTATGAATGCCCATACAAACTTATAAGTTAAGATTTCTGGAATTGTAACTTATCATATAAAATAACACATACTAATTTATATGATAAAGATCTGCATTATGAATGACCTATAAGTATGTATGTTATGATATGTTATGCATGTTATGATTCATATAAGTACATCTCACCCACACAACTCTGTGATCACAGACCTTTAGTTCCCCATTTTTGGAGTTAGCTAAACTCTCTAGTACCACCATTATGGCTATGGCAGCAGTGGAGCGGGCACCTCCACTTCCTAGGTGGGTATGCACACTACCAAGCCTAGAACCTTCGTACACCTTTGAACACGTCTCAAGTGCACTCTAGAGACTCTGCGTACTAATTGTTGGACAACCCACCGGTCTTAATAGTCGAGTGTGAATTTTTGGGTATTTTCCTCCAAAGCGTAGTATAAACAACCTAATGTCCCCTCAAACCCTCACACCTCGCCAGAGTCAACGTACTGTCATCGGTGTGACGACTGTCCCAGTACCGAAGACCTGCCACTAATTTGTTTCTATGCACATCCAAGTTGTCTCAACCTGAGCCATATCTCACAGGACTGACTCGTCCTGATATAAAACCTCTCAATCCTTCTAGCTCGCAGGACTAAACTGTCCTTATGTTACAATCTCCCGGGCCTTCATCTCGTAGGACGAACCCATCCTAATATTACTATCTCCTGAGCCTTCAACTCGCAGGACTAACCCATCCTATACCATTCCATCTCATAACTTGGAATGAGGTTTACCGTATCTTTTGTTCTCCTAATTAGACTACTCTTGTCTAATTATAATTGTACTTAGAAGTTTAAGGTGAATCCTTTACTTCTCGAGGACTACCCAGTGAAGGGCTCGCAACGGTACTAAGGAATACAATGGGCTGAAGCCCAAACCCCCCTTTCCAGGATAATTACTTTTATTAGTGGCTACTCATTAGTAATAACCAACTCTCATTATTACTCTTAAGCTAGCCTAATATCTTATGATACTTATAGGGAAGTAACAATCTTTCGTTGGACTCCAAGACTAATACTTCCCCTTAATGTCCATATTCACTAGCACACGTCACCCCTTGGTGATTTGCCTTGAAAACTAAACCAGAACTCAATGGTAAGTCATTTATTACCAACTTAGTTAAGATTAACCTCTATAATCACATTCCATGATTTACGCTTAAACAACACATTCTCTTGAATGGTATTCACCATTAAGACCTCTGATATGCTATGTGTGGTGCAATCTTATATACTAAATTATATGCCTCTAACTTACTCTACTAATGCATCATGGTTACATTATTCTTTTGAATAGTTTTCATAATTTCTAAGGGATCTTACTGGTCTAATCAATACATAAATTTTCTACTATTTGCAGACCATAATGAAATTGAACTAGTTTTATCCTCTAAAATGCAATCTTCACTATATCATGTTCAATTGAGCTAAAATTCATACCATGGGTGCTTCATGACTAAAACAAGATATTATATGAATTTCATAATATTATAAATTAATTTGACCATCAATAAAATTTATTAACTTCTTGACTTGCATTAATTATCAAAGGAAGTATCATATACTGAACTCCAAATACTCTAATAAATTTATTAGTGGTAATAAATGATAACATAACATGATTTACTAAATTGCACAATTTTCCAAAAAGTTATACCCTTAATTTGCATTTATGATAAAAAGGGGTAAATATGTAACATTGCACAGTAAGTACCCAAAATATTTCATCCAAAAATTCTGAGAAAATTCTATATATATTTCCTAGCCCAATTTTCATAATTTTCTAGATAATTTTAACCATATATATTTCCTTAATACAAAAGTGTGATAAATTAAATTCTTAGAAAATTTTCATACATATGACTTCCAAAAATTCTGCCAAAATTCCTAGATGCCTAAAATATCAATTTTAACCATGTGACATAAGCTTGGATTTTTACTAAGTTATTAAGTCATAATTATTTTACTAATAGACTTTTGTTAGAAAAAGAATTATAATTAATTTCTTAGGATTTTTTAATCCAAAAACCCTAATTTTTCTAACGATGATTCCCTTCCTAATGTTAGGTGTATGACCAAAATTTCATCAACATGCACCATGTCCTTGGTGCAAAATTTCACAAACACACATTTTGGATTAAGGCACTCTTAATTACATACATGCCATAAGACATGCATGTGGAATACACCAATATGCAGAGGCCCAATTGGGCTCAAAATTTACCAGTGACTTCTCATAGCCTAGTCAGTATGACACCCAAAAATTGGGTCATTTGGAGTAGATTTGACCACTTATTTGGTTACTATATGAAAATTAACATTTTTCCAAAACCTATAGAAAAATGTTGTCCAAAAATTCCCATTTTGGGCAGGGTGGGTGTTTAGGGCATATAATGTTATGTCCAAAATCTTAGGCCCATTTAATGTGTTCTCTAGCATGTACACCCATTTTTTTGCATATCCCTTCCTAAGAACACACCTCAGTATAACAGCCCTACAGGGGTTGTAGGACTCCAAATAATCTGATTTAAATTTCTAATTTCAATAGACACCTAAGGCTACATATTTAATGTTGGGCACTTTTTATGATTCTATCCCTAGGTGTCCTTAATAATTAATTCTTTACACAGCAAATAATGTGACAGAATAAATAATCAATACTATAGTTTGGGATCATTTGATCATGATCAAAACAATGGTCCTTGGTCATCTTCCCCAGCTAGCCAATGGCTGAGATGAGCCCGACCTGGATGTTTTCCAATGGCTTTTCCCAGCCACTAGGCCACCGCCACCACCGACCACTATCACCACCACCTCCATTAAGGTGGTGGTCGTCGATTGCCGATGACATGGCTGTCAGAGGCGGCCCTCTGACGAACTTGAGCAAGAAGAAAAATTTAGAAAAATCCAACATTGCTCTAATTGAATCGGGCTCAATTGAGCCTAATATCTCTCCTAGATGAGCTAGATAGCTAGCACATAGGGAGGGGAGGAGAAACAGACCTGCAAGCGGGCTTGGAGGCAGGTTTGGTGGTGGTGCGCCATTGCTGATGAGCTAGCTTGAATTCCACCTCTCGATTTCATTTCTCCACCAAATACCTTGATCTAAAGCTTGATTTCGAATCCACTCAGTGCTCTGAAGGTGATGAATGAGTCAGTTTTGGCTGGAGGTGGCTGTATAGGAATTTTCCATTAATGGGGGTTCGTCCATGAGCATAGGATGCTCCTCCTTGCTTCTATGTGTCCACCATCCTTGGAATTCAGTTTGAAATGAGCTAGGAAGCTCAGGAGGCAGTTGGGCGGAGAGGAGGAGGGCCAAGTGGCTTCCATCCCTTAATTCCTTCCTTGGCCTAATTCAAATTTGGGGATTTCTCCAATTTACCCCAATACATGTGATACCTTTACAAAACTAGAGGACATAGGGTGTAATTGAGCTATTAGGCTGTAGTATGGGCCATGGTTCATGTCCTTAGCCCAATGGGTTTGAGTCTGATTTCCAATTCCTTCATTTAGGATTTATGTTGGCCAAGGTTGATTTGGGGGGTTTGAATTGGTCAACTGATGTGTGGTCTGGTCCCATGTGTTGGTTTTGAGTCTAATGACACCATCCAATATGGTTTGGGTCATGGTGATGCCCTAATTGGGCTAATTTAGCCAGTATGTGTGATTTTGACCAAATTTGGGAAGTTTGATTTTGGTCAAATTGGACCAATTGATGATCCCATGATGGGTCTTTTTAGTCCAATGCACTCCTATTAGGGATTAGGATATAGTGGTGGAGTCAATTTAACCATGTAGTGCTTAATTGAGTCAATTTGGGATAAGTTGACCTAAAGGGCACTTTGGTCAATTTGGCTAATTTGATGACCCTATGTGTAAGACCTCCCTCCCGAAACACAACACACAGTAGAAGGGGGTCTTATGCCCAAACCAGAATCAACACACGGGTCGAACGGTACTACAAGACGCCTGTTCTGTCGGCTTTCACAAATATCATCCATGTCAACCCAACATAAAGAATATACAGAAGTCAAAATCCACACTAATTAAAGTCCAAAAGAAAAGAGACAGGAAGCTACATAGCTCCTGAATACATCAGAGTTAGGTGCCTCAAGGGCTACAACATATAGTCTCTTAAAATCTCACATCAGTAACTGACGACAGCAAGGGTATCGTCAAATCAGGCCTCGTCCCCCTGGCCTGGCTACCCTCCTGCATAACCTGTTGTTGCTGCTGCTCTATCCATTGGGTGTCCTCCTAAAAAGGTAGTCGTAGCAACTTTTAGTCATAAAGACTAAGTGGCTATCTCATCCTCACACCCCGGCGACTCTTAGGCACCGGGTGGGAGAAAGAAGGAATGGTACAATATATGTATATAAGTTGTAAGTACAAGCAGGTGGTATATCTCTACATATCATAAATGTAACGGTAGCAGTGTACATCAAATATCAACAACATTCTACACTAGAAGTATTGTAAGAGAAAGAATAGACAACTACTAGCATTTAATCTATAAACAGAAATAAACTTAATTTATAAAAAAGTCCATACATATTTATAAGTTAAGGATCGGCTTAACAGAAAGTAACTCATCATATAAAAGTGCCCATATAAATTTATATGATGAGGATCTTATGCGGTGTAATGCAATGCAATGATGGTTTATGATGCACCCATGCAACTCATGCACTCTATTTTGCTATGTTGACATAGTCCTTTAGTTCCCACTTTTCGAGCAGGTAGCTAACCTCTCCGGCGTCATCGGTCGTGACCAAATGGTAACAGTATAGCGGGCATCTTCACTACTAGGCTGGTATCCATACTACCAGGCCTAGGCCTCCGTATGCCTCAACGCTAAGAACACAACAGCGAAGCCTCTGCATACTATGACTCAGAAGGGGTCTCGGGTAGATGTGCACCAAGAAAAAAACCCAACTGGCCTATATCTGGCATGGAAGGAGCCTTTGGGAGCATATCACCAAAGGACCAAGCCCAACCATCCACTGGCATAGAAGGAGCCTTGGGAATGAGCACTGAGGACCAAGCCCAACCGCCTAAGGTTTATCTGTCAACTCCTATCGGTGTGACAACTGGAAAGCCCGTAGACCTGCCACACTATCCTCAACCCAGGATTTTGACACCGTGTGTCAACACACACTGCATGCAATTACACTTAGCCATGCCATCAAACATCCAAAGGCTCCAACCAAGTCCCTTCTCTTCATACTAATCCCGTGCTCAAAAGCACGCAAGGGCTCCACATTGAGTCCCTTATCAACAAACCAAACCCATGCTCAAAAGCACGCAAGGTTCCATCATAACCTAAGATATCAAATCCCTTTGATTGTTATACGACTCTCACCTCTACTCTTAGGGAGTTAACACAACTCTAAGCGATGGACTTATTCCAATCATGCTTTCAATTCATAAGATAATAAGCTTGGATCGTGGCTTAAATTGAACACAAAGCCTGATGCGTACAAAAATAAGATTTTTGTATGGATCGTAAAGTCAAACAAATGGAATCGGTTCGTCTTCTTCCTCTAGACATTCATACAAAGATAGGTTCAGCTCTTACTCCTTCCTTATTCACCCTCAATAGACCACCATTCTTCATGAAACCAAGCCCATCGTCCTCATATTGAAGAGAGGAAAGGTTGAGGACAACAAAACCCTAGGAAAAAGGTTCTAGCGTGGTCACTACCTAGGAAATCTCCATTATGCACCAAAGTTAAGCTCTCTTGAGCGGACATCTCTCCTATAATAGATCAAAAGATATAGCACCAATGGAGAGGGTAGGAAGCTCACCTCATTTTCGTCCATAGATCTCGGTCTTCTTCTTGGCAGCATGATGACGTATGATCCTCTTCACATCACCCTCCAGGATACAATGAACACCGAGAGAAACGACTTCGGGGTTACTCCAAGAAGGTCCGATACCGGCGCTTCAGTCGTCCTTCCTAGAAATCCACCACCGACAACCTCTTTGTCCTCGTCGAGCACGACATCGAAAGAATGACTCGGCAAGGAAGAGTTCGGCTAGGGTTTTCTGTGTATTCCTTTTTATAAAGAAACATTAGGGTTTTGGTTACTTCAACACGTGTCATTCTATCATTGGACCGCCCATTATTACATAAAATAAGTCTTGTTGAAAAGACCGGTCATAAGGAGTCACTCAGCACATATCCCGAACCCTGTTTAGCCCGTAAGTATTAATCAGCAAACACAGTCTGGGCCAAAAATCCTCTAAGTCAATACATCGTATGCATTGAGTATCACTCAATGCTCGTAGAATTCAGTCGATGCACTTGACGCTCGTCGAGAGGCATCGTGAACACTCGACGCCTACCCACCAGTCGACACTCGTCAAGAGGTGTCGTGAACACTCGATGTCTGCCTAAAAGTCTACGCACTCAATTCTCATCGAGAGGCATCGTAAACACTCGACATCTTCCCACCAGCCGACTCACTCGACACTCCTTGAGAGGCATCATGAACACTCGATGCTTGCCCACCAGTCGACGCACTCAACGCTCATCATGAGGCATCGTAAACACTCGATGCCTTCCCACCAGTGCGCCCCGAGCCTGAGTCAACTCTATTGACTCAAAAATGCATGTGAGGTGTCTAGCACAAATCGGGACGTTGCAAATCCTATAAATAAAATAAAAGATTTCATCCCCGAAATAAGGCCAAGTCTGTTGGGGAAAACAAAGTATGAAGAATACAAGGTATGCATTTAAGTTTACCATGGGGAAACAACTTTGGGTAGCACTTCCGCATCAAGTCCACCGGCTCCCAAGTATACTCCTCTTTCCCATGATTAGACCATTGGACCTTAGCTAAAGGAACACTCTTTCATCGCAAGCTTCTTGTCTTGATGTCCACTATCCGCACCAGCTCTAGTTGAACAGACCTATCAGTTTCCACTATTCCATTTGTGGTGGGGACATGCTGATCGAGCCGTAGTAGTGCTTTCCAAAGCGACGACACATGGAAGACGTCGTGCGAATTTTCTAGCTTAGGTGGTAGCTCAAGCCGATAGGCCAAAGGGCCAATTCTTTCCAATATAACATAAGGCCCCATATATCTCGAGTTGAGCTTCTTTCTACCGCGCACATGTGACACTCCATGCATTGGCTTGATCTTTAAGAACACCTTGTCACCCACTTGGAACTCCACCATCCTGTGCTTCGTATTATAGTACTTTGTCTGCCGACTCTAAGCATCTAGCAAGCAGTCTCGTATTAATCTAACCATAGCATAAAATTCATCAATATATTCCACTCCCAAAGTCTTTGGGTCTTCATTCTACACCCACAATAATGGAGTTCTATACCTCCTCCCATAAAGTGCTTCGTAGTGCGTCATTCCGATGCTAGCTTGATAACTATTATTATATGAAAACTCCACTAGTTGGAAAATCCTTTCCCACGTCTCGCCCCTATCCAACAAGCATAATCTCAACAAATCTTCCATGGTTCTGATGGTCCACTCAGACTTGTCATCCATCTGAGGATGAAAAGCAGTACTAAAGGTAAGGCGGAAGCCCAAATATGCTTGAACTGTCCTTTATTCCTTGTAAATAAGCGGCCATTGCGGTTAGTGACAATTGTCTTGGGCACCCCATGGTGCCGCACAAAATTCTCCATAAAGAGACACACCAAAACATCAACATGCAACTCCTTTCTTATTAGAATGAGCCTGGCAACCTTCGTCAAGTGATCCACAACCACCCAAACTAAATCGTTCCTAAAGCGCGAGCGAGGTAACCCGTGGACAAAATCCATGGAGATCTCCTCGAACTTCCACTCAGGAATGGGTAATGACTACAATAATCCTCCCAGGCTCTTACACTCCACCTTTACCCTTTGACAAGCCATACTGTGTATAACATAATATTTAATAGCTCTCTTCATTCCTTGCCAGAACATGGTCTTCCACAATTCATTATACATCTTGGCAATCCCGGGATGCACTGAGTATTTGGTGCAATGAGCCTCTCTCAAGATGTCTTCCTCCGCCCTCGAGAATTGATGAGTAGCAAAATATACATATTTTTAGTATTTTTTTTTTGTTTTGTTTTAATAAAAAAATGTAATTATTTTATGTAAATATGTAATTTAATCATTTCTTTTTTATTTTTCAATTCTAACTTAGTCTGTTATTGTGTCCTATAGGTATGTCTGGACATTTGGGGAAATTCAAAAAAATTTCATAAGTCAGGCCCCTAGGTCACACCCGTGACCTAGGGCGTGTAAGTTTAAAACAGCAATTCCAATGTTTCGGGAAATTTCAGCTAGCAAATAGCAGTCATGCCCATGACACGCTCGTATGACACCTGTCATGCCCGTGACATCACTCGTGACCAAGCAGACCTTCAGTTGTCACGTCGTAACGAAATACTGAAGCCAGCAAGCTCGAGTCACGCCCGACCTACACGCCCATGTACCAGGTGGCATGCCCGTAACGTAAGCCGTGACCTACCAGAAATCTAGCAATCACGCTCTAAATAAGCCAAGCTGCCACGCCATGCAGACACGCCTCGATTACATACCTGTGACCATCAATTCATGTATGTGTACTTTCAACCTGATCCAAAAATAAGCTGAAATTCTATCCATAGCCGCCATGTCAGCGTCATGCCTATGCGATATGCCCGAGGAGGGCATGTAAGGGGGGAGGGTACTTAAAATTTTTCGGCTATAAATAGATAGACAGGTCTGATGTTTTGAAGAGAACTGGTAGAGTTCTACATTGTTGTACATAGTAGTTAAGAGTAGTTTCTGAGTGATATTTTCCTAACCCTAGTTTGGGTTTCCAAGTGTGTAACACTTTTTAAGTAATAAATTGTATCTTTCACGTACTTTTTCATCTCTTCTAGCTTTTTAACTTAGCTTTTATTTCTGTTGAGAAAGGGTGTGTGCGTAAGTACTTTTCATTTTTTTTCTTTCTTTTTACTACCACCCCCATCCCGGATGAGAGGCTAGGAACTTTTTAGCAAATTATTAAGATGGTTGGGACGGATATTATTTTTTTCACCTTTATATGTCATTTACTTTTCTACTACCACCCACATCCTGATGAGAGGCTAAGAACATTTTAGCACTCAATTGAGATGAGCTTTGAGAAGGCTATTAATTCTACAATTTAAAAACAATATTTTTTAAATTAAAAACTTAAGATTTATCAGGAATTGATCATTCTTAGGTAAAGAGAAACTGCGCCTCACTCTCGAAAGAGATGAACATAAGCCTCTCGGGTTGAACCTTCGAATCACAGTAGGAGGTCAATAGCAGGGTTCGCCACATAAAGCGTGCATTAAAGGTATTTTTGATTAGATACGAAAGTTCAGTCAAAATATGTAATCATAGATGGATGTATCCTCGATAGAGGTGCACTCATATTTAAGGAACCTCCATGGTCAAAGATTTTAATTAATAAAGAAATAGAGTTTTTATTATTTAAAAGGTATTTCCCAAAGTAAGTCAAAATTAAGGGCTCTCTACCTCATCTATTTTCAAAACTCCTACGTCTTACTTTTATTTTTACTTTTAAAAAAATCAGAAACTCTTTTCGATAAAATAATAGTTTCATTCTTTAAAGTAGAGTACTCAACACAGATCCGTGGAAAAATACAACCTTGATATTTTAAAAGTAATATATTACTACGTGATAGGTGTGCTTGCCTTAATCTGAGTATATAAGTAAGAAATAGATAGAACACGCAAACGTTTAATTTCCAAATCCAACTTAATTTTCAATTTAAAACTATCTCGCAGTTTTTACTTATCGAGTTTTTGGCGTAGTTGTCAGGGATCATTTTGTGTTGATATTTGAAATAAAAAGGAATTACTATTACTTTTATCTTAGCTATTATAAAAATAAAAAAATAAAAAATTTAAACAATTTAAAAAAAACACAGTTTTTATAAAAATAAACAAATCACAAATTCTCTGTTTACTACAAAACCTTTGTTTTTATAAAAACTATATTTTTTATTAACAACACTTTTATTTCTGTCTTTTTATTTTATAAATATAAAAAACAAAACCATATATATATAATAAAACAAAAACAAAAATGTCTTTTTATAATAGTTTTTTAGTGCATGACCCGACGAACTTCTCCTATTGATTCTAATATTGATTTTGATCCTGAAATCAACCACACCTATCATAGGTGCCTTTGATCTCGTGACCAAGACCAAGCATTAAATCTGGAAGATTCTATCGGAACCACGCACGTTGAAGCTATGGCAGAATAAATTCCAGTCGCGACCCCACAATAGACTATCTTATTATGCGAGGCCAAACTTGGACAACACCGGGTCAAGTATCGTTTGTCCCATAATTGTTAATAATAATTTTGAAATCAAACCTAGCATAATCCAAATGATTCAAAACTCTGTACAATTCGATGGATTGCCAGATGAAGATCCAAATATGCATCTGTCAAACTTTCTAGAAATATGCAACACAATTAAAATAAATGGCATCACTGATGATGTAATTCGTTTGTGTTTATTTTCATTTTCGTTATGGATGAAAGCGTAACAGTGGTTATGTTCTCCACCTAGAGGATCCATCACTACTTGGGCTGAGATGATCAAAAAAAATTTAACAAAATATTTTTTGCTTGCTAAATTACGTGTGGATATTTCTTCTTTTGTTCAAGGCGAGTCTGAGTCTCTCTATGAGACTTGGGAATGCTTTAAAGAATTTTTATGTAGGTGTCCACATCACGCACTGTCGGCTTGGCTCCAAGTGCAGACATTTTATAATGGTTTGAATTCCCAAACCAGACAAATGATTGATGTTGTTGCCGGGGGAACACTAAATAATAAAATCCTCGAGGTCGCTCAAGCATTGTTTGAGGAAATGGTCATGAATGCCTACTAAAGGAACGTGTCTAGGTCACGCCCTAATAAACCCGCTGGGATTTACGAGCTCGACGCTTCGTCCAATTTAGCACTTCAAGTAGAATATCTAACTAGGAAAGTAGCGGACATGTCGACTTCCTCCACTACCCCTACTTTGAATTCTAATAATAGTATAATTTAAGAGCGCGTTGATTATGTGGGGAATCCATATCAATCTCCTTCCTATAACCCAAATATTAATACGTCGGTACAAATGAGTCCAATATCCGAAATCTGACTGGATCAATTAAAAATCTGGAAACTCAAATTGTACAGATTTCAAAGATGCTGTCGGAGCGCCAACTTGGAGTTTTACCAGGAAACATGGTAAGCAAAGCACTTATGGGAGACACCCCATAGTTATCTATTTATTTTTACTTGTCTTTTATTTTTATAGGTTTTGCTTACGGCCTCCCCGACCTCCAATCAGGAAAGCCTCTTTATTCTATTCTACTTTCAGTTTTGTATATATATATCTGCTTTTTCATCATACTTATGCACAACATAAGTATGGGGGAATATTTCCTTAAGAAAAAAAAAGAAAAAATGGTTTTTTTATATATACATAATATTTTCTTATAAATCATTATATATTTACTAAAAAAATTAAAATAAATATATAATATATATATATAAAGTCTTTTATGTATATATTTTGCTTGATCAATCATCCAAAAATAAAATTTAAACCACTACTTCTTTAATCTCTTTTCCAAAACTAATAATTTTTTGAGTTGATTTATAAATAGTTATCTAGTTTTTCAATTTACTAGTCCTTTAATTATCATAAATAGATATATCTAAAAATATAGGGTTAATTTTTAAAGAATATCTTATGCATTTTATTTTTAGAGAATTTATTTTGAGCACTACTTCTGCTTTATTATAAATAGAGGCATGTGTATTATGTTAGCCAAACATATGTAGACTGTAATTATCTTTACTTAACTCTTATCAAAATATAGGAATTTTCAAGCTATTATAAATTGCTCTAAAAAAATTTTATCAGAATTTAAATTGTTTTTGAAACCCCCTACCTATTTACTTTTTGCTTGGCATGTTTCTTATGCAAGAAATCATCTAGGAGTATGTGCTCCTAGAAAAGAAAAGAGCTTATGTCAATGGGAATGAGATTTCATTCTGTAAACATAGATATCCAATAATTATTAAAAGACTATATAAAATGTAGTTTGTTCTCCTAAACATATACATTGAGTTAAAATAAAATGCAGTTCTACATAGTTTTTTTTCTGTTTTGGAAAATATTTTCCAAAACAGTTGTAACAAAACAAGAATATTGAAAATGGTGAGAGGATAATATTCATCACTTTCTACATCATAGCCTGCTTCATGAGCAAACGCCAAGTTTATATCCCATAAAACCACTACAAATTGATCTAATTTTGCTTAAAATTTTGAGAGAGCATATTTAATAGGTTGTCTATTTTCCTTCATATATCTTTTAAGGTACGGTTTTGATAATGTCAATCTAACTTGTTACTAATGATTGCAATGTTGCTTGCTATTTGATTTTCTCAAAAAGTCTTTTGGCTACGAACATCTATCCCTGGCAAAATAATTTCATAATATAGAACTTAACGCTTAATACTCCGAATTTTTAATTTTTATTTTCCTTTGATATAATAAACTGATAGTTAAATTAGAAATTTTATAACTGTTTGTATAGTCGACTCATACTTTTGCTCTGGAATAGCAAAATTTAAGTATGGGGGTATTTGATGAGTAGCAAAATATACATATTTTTAGTATATTTTTTGTTTTATTTTAATAAAAATATATAATTATATTATGTAAATATATAAATTAATCATTTCTTTTTTATTTTAAGTTCTAACTTAGTTTGTTTTTGTGTCCTATAGGTATACCTTGACATTTGGGGCAATTCAGCAAAATTTCATAAGTCACGCCCCTAGGTCACGCCTGTGACCTAGGGCGTGTAACTTTAAAACAACAATTCCAATATTTCGAGAAATTTCAGCCAGCAAACAGAAGTCACGCCCGTGACACGCTCGTGTGACACATATGTAATGCCCCCATCCATCGTATAGCATGTGACAGAAGGTCCGGCCGGGGCCCGACGCCATATACCACGGACAGGTAAGGAGATTACAAGTTGTTTCCAAATCCAAGTTCACTTATGAACCCACCCTAACTCATAGCATTCTAGAGGAAGTATGTTAGTTTATGAACCCATAACGAACAAGAAGGTCCACTACACAACGAGAATGATATATACATACATATAACACATGTTTTGGTCATAGCCTTATTACAACTATTTTATTTAACAATAAGTGGTTCATACTTCGGCACGCAGGCTGGCCACACATGAAAAGAGTGAATGTTCGCCTTTGGGCCTTCAAGGGCAAGCCAATTGTAGCACATGGGCTTCAGCCCGCTACTTTCCACTTGTCTCTCCAGCACTTACATAAAAGGGCCCACAAAAACGTGGCAAACAAAGCAACTGTCAGAATTTTGTTGACCCGTTTATAATGTTCCCACCCCTTACTCGGGGCGGCATTTCTCCATCCCTGCAAACAAGGAATCATATATATTGTGGCATTTTCAAAGTGCACTTTAAGCACCATTCATCACAGACGTAGGCTCAACGGCCACATGCCCCGTGCACTCAGGGCACATTTTTGGTGTCCACGACTTCCCGCGTATCACCATAATTAACTTTGTCGTTCAGAGGTCCTTAACTTGACAACTATGTCATTTAGAGATACTTAACTTAATGACTAACTGCCCATTAAGAGGTATTAAACTTAACGACTCTATCGTTCAGAGGTACTTAACTTGATGGCACAGTAATTGGCCTTCACGACACAATTCATTCTTTTTCCATTTCAGGCTGGTACCTACCATTGTTGGGAAATTTAAGCTCACATCTTTGAATACAGTGAACCCTAGGTCTCTTCAAGATAGGTCACACAAAATTACAGCTCATTAGGAGTTATCGCCTAGCAATACTCACTATTGCCCGGGGATATAAACAGTTCTCCAAACTGTGGTCTTTGGTCTTTTCCTGGAAATGCTTCTAGTACTTTGATGCAGCATCTTGCACACCCCTAAACCCTGTATTTCACACGTACATCACACGCATATCCACAGAGTCTTCTCTGACATGCAAATTAAACATCACCAATCTAGACCAACTTGTCCAGATGGGCTTCTCACAACATGTCTATTCCGTACTCTACATTTTTGGATCTAAATATAGGAATATATGGGGATCAAACCGATCTTCCCATTAGAATATACCCTTTTTCACCTTTTTGTGAGGGGATCCATTCAAATATGCATATTAAGGACTTCACTTATCCGAGAGAAACTTATTACCCTTGTAGTTCTCTTCGAAGTCATGTCGAAACTTTTCTACGTGGATGGAAAGGAACTGATGATGCATATTTTAGCTTAATTTATTAGGGTAAAAATATATTTATTTTTGTTTTAAATTTCTTTCTTTATGTATTTTTCGGTTCCTTTTAGTTTTTTATGTAAATAATATAACTAATATTTTCTTCTCTTTTTGCAGGTTTTCTCAGCTTCCGGCAAAAATTACCTGACACGCCACCCTGACACACTCTCCCTTGGTGTGTTATAGGACATGTAGCCCGATCCCGAGGAAGCTTGCTACTAGAAGCCTGATTCGGAGAAAAAAAAACCTGACACACCCCCCTGACACGCCTTCCCTAGGCGTGTCTCTTGGCGTATCACCCTCATCTCGAAGCCTGCTATCGTATTGAAAGATTTTTCGTCACTGCACGTCAACCTGTACGTGACACGCCTCGACACGGGCATGGCCCTGGGCCATGTAGCACTTTTTCTAATGACTGACGGATTTCCGAACAATGATTTTGACGTGATGTGCCTTATAAGCCCCCCTACACGGGCGTGGCCTGGGGCGTGTCCACCATCGTACAGAAGCAATCATCATTCTTGCCAGAATCCAGTGCCCGAGGTCAACTCCGTACTATACATGCCCCCAACACGCCCTCCCCGGGCATGACAGGGGGCGTGACCCTAAACCCTAATTTTGCTTATAAATACCAGGCCATTCCAAGCATTCCAGACCAAGTTTTGGGGAGAGGGGAGGTGCTTCTAGTTTCATTCTTAGGGTTTTTGTGTTTTTATCTTATGTTTTTGCTCTCTCTCTCCCTCCATTTCTAGTTTTATTTTTCATGCAATGTACTTTCATTACTTGTAATAACTTTTTATTAGTGTTGTAGTATTGATTAGCTCTATTTTTATGCACTTGTAATCTCCATTTGGTAGTTGTAATCGCTTGTGTTTTTAATGAATTTTAGTTAGCTTTCTCTCTTTCTCTTCATTTTGTTCTTAATGCACCTTTATTATCTACCCCTCTCTTTCCCTTTTACCATGATTAATTAATCCTCATTTGTACTCGATCGCGATGATCTGAGAATGAGTCGAACAAGTTATGATGTTTTAGCTTTCTCTTTCTTCTTAAAGTAATTCACTTTGATTTACTCTTGGTTTTTATTAAGTGGGACTATATTATCGGTATTTAGTTTCCATTTGGGTTTTCATTCTTAGTTAGCCGAGAGGCTCGTAGTTTGAATCGATCACCCAAGAGTAAAGAGAGTTCCACATACTTCTCGAGAGAGGTAGACGTTAAATCTCCCGGATTGGAGTGAAATTTAATAGCGGGTTCACCACGTAAAGCGAGATTTAGGTCTTCAATTTGGACGAGAGTTCGGTCGGACCTTCCTAAACTCAGGTGGGCATGACTTCGAGAGAAGCGTGTTCATGCTTTGGGAACCTCCACGGTGAAGGTGTTTTACTTTATTTAGAATTAGTTTGTTATTTCAATTTGATTTTCTTATTTCATAGTGATTCAAGATCGAGTACTCCTCTTTTATCTTTAGCTCTGACCTTTTATTTCTACAAGTAATTTAGTTTTCTTTTTAGCTTTATAATTTAGTTCTTTTTTTAGTTAAGTAAATTAATCTTAAAAATCAATTCATAAAATAATAGTAATCTCCTCGAAGTAGAAGTAATCAAAACGCCCCAGGGAAATACAACCTTGATAATAATCTTTAGTATCCTATACTATAAATGATAAGGTACGCTTGCCTTTATCGGATATTGAATCAGAGATATTATCAACTTCCACCACATCCACCTTCTCTTCTCTTTAACGCCTCTTCTCCACCTTTGCGATTCTTAGTATCAAGTTTTTGGCGCCATTGCAGGGGACTAGTTTTGATATTTCGAAAAAAAGGATAGTGATTAATTTTATCATTTTTTTCTCTCTCTCTTACCCCTCTTTTGCGGTTGATTTATTTTTTTATGGATGGTTTTTGTTTTTCATTTGGAGAGTTCGGTCACTCTCGCGAGGAATGTTGGGTAGGATACCCTTCATCCACCCATGATTTTATCCCTTCCGAATCGGATCAATTTGGCCAAATTGATCCGTCCGCGATTTTTTTTCATGGGGTTACGATGATTTTAAAACGCCTTCCTACCTTTCTCCTCCGAATTTTTCTGATTTTAATTTTTCCAGAGATTTCTTGAATGGACATTTTGATCCTAGCCCTACTTTGAACTACTCAAGGTGGCAACACCCTGATCATTCTTGGGGCCAAGGTGATCATCAACCCATTCCATCTCAAGATTTCTCTACTTTTTCTCCGCAATCTTACGCGCCTCCTGTTTTTGATTTTAGCAAAAATGAAATCATTTTTTATTCTGTAGCATTTGATGCACACATCAATGCTCAATTCAAGGTGATTTTTGATGCTTTAGCTTCTGAGGCCGCAACTTTTCTTCTCCTCCTCCTCCTTTCTATCTTTCGAATGATGAATCATCGGATTTTCTGTAGTGCCTTCAATCACTCGTGGAAGATGATTATTCAGAAATTCCATTGTGCTTTCAACCTCTCGAGGAGGAAATTTCCTCCGATATCCCAATTTTTTTTCAAGTTTCCAAGGAAGATGAACTTTCTTGTGTTCGATCTTTTAAGGATATTGATTTTTCAGATATCCCGTTTTGCTCCCAATCTACGAAAAATGATTGATATTCAAGTGGAACAACCGGATCTTTTTATCCAAAAAATTTCTTGAGATCAACTGCCGCCATTTTCTTCTTTTTCTTCTCTTCCCCCTCCTAGTGAAATTTCCTCTTCTGCTCCTTTTAATTTTTCTGTTTCTAATTTAGTTTTTAGTTCTTCTTCTTTTTCTCCTTCAAATAGTTTATTTTCTTTTGCTAACAATTTTTCGTTTTCTAAATCTTTTTCTTTTTTATTTTATTTAAAAAATAAAATATTACAAAAAATATTTTTATTTTCTTAAAAAATGTTTTTGCACTCACGCCGCAACGCATATTACGCGAGCTGCCATTACATTTCTCGTTTTATTTTCCATTTAGTTAACAAATAACGTCGAGCTCAATGACAATAACCAAAGAGCGCTCTTGGGACTCACCCCTTGCTTATCTGTTTTTTTATTTTTATTTTTATTTTTTTGTGCAGGAATAAGCTCACGCGTGTTTGTGCCACTTCTCGCCTCTCAACTTGGACTCGAGCCGATCTTTAGCTCAAGTTTTGGGGACGCATTCTTCAATGTATGGGCATCAAACGCTAGGGAAGCATCTTTTTCTTTTCTTTGCATTTATTTTTCTTCTTTTCTCTTTTTTCCCAACTCTCTTTATACTTAACTTTAAACATTGGGGACAATGTTTAACTTTAAGTATGGGGGAGTGTTTCCTTAGTTAGATTACTTTAGAAAAATCAAAATATATATAGATATAAATTTTTTGAAAAATCCAAAATATATATATATATATATTTTTGAAAAAAATCCCAAATTAAATTAGGTTAATTTTTGTCAAATCAATTAGTACCCCACCACTTTGCATTTTCTTTTTTTAAGCTCATGTCTACTTGCTTAGTTAGAATAAATTAGATTAATTTTCTATTTAAATATGTTAAGCGAGTAGTATGTTGACTCATGCAGTGTTCCTATTTAGGGTAGTATGTTATTTTTGAAAAATTTCTTAAATTTTTCTTCACTTTTCCTAGCCACCTTTTTTATTTCTTTTACTTTTATAAAACCTATCATCCTTTATTTTTCCTTATTAAAATATTTTTAAACATTAATTAGTATTAAGTGTAGTAGACACAAACCGGTCTAAATGCTTATTATTTTTGTTTTCATGAAAGCAAATTCTCTATTTTCTATTTTTGTGTTTATCTTCTTTTGAAATTTCAAAGCTTTATTTTGAGTAGATTTAAGAAGCATGAAAATGATTTAGACATTTCTTTTAAAACATTTGAGCCTTTGCACCCCGCCTAACAATAATCATTGCTAGCAATTTTTGTGCCTTTTCCTTTCCTTTTTGTAGCCCCACTTTTTATTTCACCACGGCCAAATAGCTTACCTATATGCACACTTTAAATTTGTTTTTGAGCTTTAATTGCTAATGTGCGTCTTTTTGAAAAAATTGAGGAAAATCCATGTATTAACTTTTGCTACAAAAGTGGAAATTTTTAAGTATGAAAAATGAGAAAAAAATGAAAAATGAAGAAAAAAATATTTGATGAAAAAGTAAAAGAAAAGAAAAAAAATGTGAAAAGTATTTATTTTGGCAAAGCTCTCCTTTTTTTGTTTAAGTGTGCAAATACCCCCTCGTGTTTATCTTTTGAATACCACACTCTTAATAACCTAAGCCTAACTATACGCCTAATTAAACTCCTAGTGATTCATGCTTCCTACGTTTACTTTTTAGTATATTTGCGAGAAATTAGATTGAGTAAGTGTTTTTTGATAGAAATATTGAACTTTTTCTTGATTGACTATGGTTTTAATTTGTCTCTTAGACTTTAGTAGTGACTTTATTAAGTTTTAATTCTGTAAAAATTTGGGATGATTTGTTTTTATATTTCGTAAAATTTATAAAATTTTGTGCTAAGTTAAAGTAGGAATTTTCAGTTCTTTTTCAAAATTTCTCTACCTCTAAATTCCTGTCTTACTTGTTTATAGCATTTTAAACTTTTCAATTAATCCTCTTTATTTTCTCTAACTTATTGTCTTTGCTTAAGGACAAGCAAAATAATAAGTATGGGGGAATTTTATGATGTATATTTTAGCTTAATTTATTAGGGTAAAAATATATTTATTTTCGTTTTAAATCTCTTTCTTTATGTATTTTTAGGTTCCTTTTAGTTTCTTTTTATGTAAATAATATAACTAATGTTTTCTTCCCTTTTTGTAGGTTTTCTCTGCTTTTGGCCAAAATTACCTGACACGCCCTCCCTGGGCGTGTCATAGGGTGTGTAGCCCGATCCCTAGGAAGCTTGCTGCCAGAAGCCTAATCCTGAGAAAAAAACACCTGACACGCCCCCCTGACACGCCCTCCCTGGGCGTGTTACCCTCATCCCGAAGCTTGCTGCCGCATTTAAAGATTTTTTGTCGCTGTACGTCAACCTGTACGTAACACGCCCCTGACACGGGCGTAGCCCTAGGGCGTGTAGCACTTTTTTTGATGACTGACATATTTTTGACCAATAATTTTTACGTGACATGCCTTATAAGCCCCCTATACGGGCTTGGACCAAGGAGTGTCCACCATCGTACAGAAGCAATCATCATTCCCGCCAGAATCCAGCGCTTGAGGTCAACTCCATACTCAACACGCCCCCCGACACGCCCTCCCCGGGCGTGACAGGGGGCGTGACCCTAAACCCTAATTTTGCCTATAAATACCAGGCCATTCCTAGTATTCTAGACAAAGTTTTGGGGAGAGGGGAGGTGCTGCTAGTTTCATCCTTAGGGTTTTGTGTTTTTATCTTATGTTTTTTCTCTCTCTCTCTCTCCCTCCATTTCTAGTTCTATTTTTCATGCAATGTACTTTCATTACTTGTAATCACTTTTTATTAGTGTTGCAGTAGTGATTAGCTCTATTTTTATGCACTTGTAATCTAAATTTGGTAGTTGTAATCGCTTGTGTTTTTAATGAATTTTAGTTAGCTTTCTCTCTTTCTCTTCATTTTGTTCTTAATGCACCTTTATTATCTACCCCTCTCTTTCCCTTTTACCATGATTAACTAATCCTCATTTGTACTCGATCGTGATAATCTGAGAATGAGTTGATCAAGTTATGATGTTTTAGCTTTCTCTTTCTTCTTAAAGTAATTACCTTTGATTTACTCTTGGTTTTTATTTAGTGGGACTATATTGCCGCTATATAGTTTCCATTTAGGTTTTCAGTCTTAGTTAGCCGAGAGGCTCATAGTTTGAATCAAGCACCCAAGAGTAAAGAGAGTTGCACGGACCCCTCGAGAGAGGCAGACGTTAAATCTCCCGGATTGGAGTGAAATCCAATAGCGGGGTTCACTACGTAAAGCGAGCTTTAGGTTTTCGATTTGGACGAGAGTTCGGTCGGACCTTACTAAACTCAGGTGGGCACGACTTCCAGATAAGCATGTTCATGCTTCGGGAACCTCAACGGTCAAGGTGTTTTACTTTATTTAGAATTAGTTTGTTATTTCATTTTGATTTTCTTATTTCATTGTGATTAAGGATCGAGTACTCCTCTTTTATCTTTAGCTCTAACCTTTTATTTCTACAAGTAATTTATTTTTCTTTTTAGCTTAGTAATTTAGTTCTTTTTTTAGTTAAGTAAATTAATCTTAAAAATGAATTCATAAAATGGTAGCGATCTCCTCGAAGTAGAAGTAATCAATACGCCCCAGGGAAATACGACCTTGATATTAATCTTTAGTATCTTATACTATAAACGATAAGGTACGCTTGCCTTTATCGGATATAGAATTCGAGAATATTATCAACTTCAACCACATCCACCTTCTCTTATCTTTAACTCATCTTCTCCTCCTTTGCGATTCTTAGTATCAGGAACACGTCGCTCTCCTCTTCGCAGATCTAGCTTCTGCTCTTGATTCCAGCCACAAGATCTTCTCCAGCAACTTCAAGTTCCACCCAAACCCTAGCACCAGCCGAAAGTTCTCTGCTCTAGAACTGGGAAACAAGGAAGAGAGAGAGATAAAAGGAAATAATAACTTCCTCAATCCCATCCCTCTGCAGATATGTCCTCGGGTATTACCCCAGCCATACGATCTCTTCACATCAAAATAAAATAACGGCTTGGGTTTGAGCTGACAAAGTCAACCACCACTCAGTGGGCGCACACCAGCCACCAGATACGAGTCGCCACTTCGGCGATATCTTATTTCGATAATTCGTCGAATGGAGTCAAGTTTATCGAACGAAATTCGTCGAACAAAAGTAGTTCGTCGAACGGTCCATAACACCGCTCAGCTCAGCTCGACAATTTTTGTCGAGCTCAGCTCGACGATTTTTGTCGAGCTCTGCTCGACGATTTGGTCGAGCTCTGCTCGACGATTTGGTCGAGCTCTGCTCGACGATTTGGTCGAGCTCTGCTCGACGATTTCGTCGAGCTCTGCTCGACGATTTCGTCGAGCTCTGCTCGACGATTTCGTCGAGCTCTGCTCGACGATTTCGTCGAGCTCTGCTCGACGCTTTCGTCGAGCTGCTGCTCGACGCTTTCGTCGAGCTCTGCTCGACGTCGAGCTCTGCTCGACGCTTTCGTCGAGCTCTGCTCGACGCTTTCGTCGAGCTCTGCTCGACGCTTTCGTCGAGCTCTGCTCGACGCTTTCGTCGAGCTCTGCTCGACGCTTTCGTCGAGCTCTGCTCGACGCTTTCGTCGAGCTCTGCTCGACGCTTTCGTCGAGCTCTGCTCGACGCTTTCGTCGAGCTCTGCTCGACGCTTTCGTCGAGCTCTGCTCGACGCTTTCGTCGAGCTCTGCTCGACGCTTTCGTCGAGCTCTGCTCGACGCTTTCGACGTCGAGCTCTGCTCGAGCTCTGCTCGACGAGCTCTGCTCGACGATTTGGTCGAGCTCTGCTCGATTTGGTCGAGCTCTGCTCGACGATTTGGTCGAGCTCTGCTCGACGATTTGGTCGAGCTCTGCTCGACGATTTGGTCGAGCTCTGCTCGACGATTTGGTCGAGCTCTGCTCGACGATTTGGTCGAGCTCTGCTCGACGATTTGGTCGAGCTCTGCTCGACGATTTGGACGATTTGGTCGAGCTCTGCTCGACGATTTGGTCGAGCTCTGCTCGACGATTTGGTCGAGCTCTGCTCGACGATTTGGTCGAGCTCTGCTCGACGATTTGGTCGAGCTCTGCTCGACGATTTGGTCGAGCTCTGCTCGACGATTTGGTCGAGCTCTGCTCGACGATTTGGTCGAGCTCTGCTCGAGCTCTGCTCGACGATTTGGTCGAGCTCTGCTCGACGATTTGGTCGAGCTCTGCTCGACGATTTGGTCGAGCTCTGCTCGACGATTTGGTCGAGCTCTGCTCGACGATTTGGTCGAGCTCTGCTCGACGATTTGGTCGAGCTCTGCTCGACGATTTGGTCGAGCTCTGCTCGACGATTTGGTCGAGCTCTGCTCGACGATTTGGTCGAGCTCTGCTCGACGATTTGGTCGAGCTCTGCTCGACGATTTGGTCGAGCTCTGCTCGACGATTTGGTCGAGCTCTGCTCGACGATTTGGTCGAGCTCTGCTCGACGATTTGGTCGAGCTCTGCTCGACGATTTGGTCGAGCTCTGCTCGACGATTTGGTCGAGCTCTGCTCGACGATTTGGTCGAGCTCTGCTCGACGATTTGGTCGAGCTCTGCTCGACGATTTGGTCGAGCTCTGCTCGACGATTTGGTCGAGCTCTGCTCGACGATTTGGTCGAGCTCTGCTCGACGATTTGGTCGAGCTCTGCTCGACGATTTGGTCGAGCTCTGCTCGACGATTTGGTCGAGCTCTGCTCGACGATTTGGTCGAGCTCTGCTCGACGATTTGGTCGAGCTCTGCTCGACGATTTGGTCGAGCTCTGCTCGACGATTTGGTCGAGCTCTGCTCGACGATTTGGTCGAGCTCTGCTCGACGATTTGGTCGAGCTCTGCTCGACGATTTGGTCGAGCTCGCTCGACGATTTGGTCGAGCTCTGCTCGACGATTTGGTCGAGCTCCGCTCGACGATTTGGTCGAGCTCCGCTCGACGATTTGGCCGAGCTCCGCTCGACGATTTGGCCGAGCTCCGCTCGACGATTTGGCCGAGCTCCGCTCGACGATTTGGCCGAGCTCCGCTCGACGATTTGGCCGAGCTCCGCTCGACGATTTGGCCGAGCTCCGCTCGACGATTTGGCCGAGCTCCGCTCGACGATTTGGCCGAGCTCCGCTCGACGATTTGGCCGAGCTCCGCTCGACGATTTGGCCGAGCTCCGCTCGACGATTTGGCCGAGCTCCGCTCGACGATTTGGCCGAGCTCCGCTCGACGATTTGGCCGAGCTCCGCTCGACGATTTGGCCGAGCTCCGCTCGACGATTTGGCCGAGCTCCGCTCGACGATTTGGCCGAGCTCCGCTCGACGATTTGGCCGAGCTCCGCTCGACGCGATTTGGCCGAGCTCCGCTCGACGATTTGGCCGAGCTCCGCTCGAGCTCCGCTCGCTTTGGCCGAGCTCCGCTCGACGCTTTGGCCGAGCTCCGCTCGACGCTTTGGCCGAGCTCCGCTCGACGCTTTGGCCGAGCTCCGCTCGACGCTTTGGCCGAGCTCCGCTCGACGCTTTGGCCGAGCTCCGCTCGACGCTTTGGCCGAGCTCCGCTCGACGCTTTGGCCGAGCTCCGCTCGACGCTTTGGCCGAGCTCCGCTCGACGCTTTCGCCGAGCTCCGCTCGACGCTTTCGCCGAGCTCCGCTCGACGCTTTCGCCGAGCTCCGCTCGACGCTTTCGCCGAGCTCCGCTCGACGCTTTCGCCGAGCTCCGCTCGACGCTTTCGCCGAGCTCCGCTCGACGCTTTCGCCGAGCTCCGCTCGACGCTTTCGCCGAGCTCCGCTCGACGCTTTCGCCGAGCTCCGCTCGACGCTTTGGCCGAGCTCCGCTCGACGCTTTGGCCGAGCTCCGCTCGACGCTTTGGCCGAGCTCCGCTCGACGCTTTGGCCGAGCTCCGCTCGACGCTTTCGCCGAGCTCCGCTCGACGCTTTCGCCGAGCTCCGCTCGACGCTTTCGCCGAGCTCCGCTCGACGCTTTCGCCGAGCTCCGCTCGACGCTTTCGCCGAGCTCCGCTCGACGCTTTCGCCGAGCTCCGCTCGACGCTTTCGCCGAGCTCCGCTCGACGCTTTCGCCGAGCTCCGCTCGACGCTTTCGCCGAGCTCCGCTCGACGCTTTCGCCGAGCTCCGCTCGACGCTTTCGCCGAGCTCCGCTCGACGCTTTCGCCGAGCTCCGCTCGACGCTTTCGCCGAGCTCCGCTCGACGCTTTCGCCGAGCTCCGCTCGACGCTTAGCCTGTTACTTTTTGGGGTGTTATAATCCTCCCCTCCTTACTAAAATTTCGTCCTGAAATTTAATACAGCGAGCAGAAACCAGTAATAAATATGTTACAACATATATTTTCTATATAATAAAAATGTTATTATAGTTTATACAAACAACTCGGGAAATTCAGCATGCATGGTTTGCTCTCGCTCCCATGTTAGCTCCTCACGGCCACAGTTTTCACACCGGACCTTGACCATCGCGATTATCTTGTTCCGCAGCTGCTTAACCATTGTATCCTCGATCCAAACTTGCCTAACCTTCATCGTTAGCCCAAATTCGACCGGTACTCGATTATTTGCAATCACTTGAGTTGGATCTTTCACGACTTTTTGAAGCACTGATATGTGGAACACATCATGCAATCCACTCAATTCTGCTAAAAGATCTAGCCGATAGGCAGCTTCTCCAACTCGCTCCACCAGTTCAAAAAGACCAAGATACCTGGGACTTAACTTTTTCAAGCACCGAATCTTGGACACGCCTTTGAATGGCTTGATTTTCAAATATACCCAATCGCCCACCGCGAATTCCACATTCTGATGCTTGGTGTTGTAGTACTTTACCTTCCTATCATGGGCTACCAATTGCCTCTCCTGGATAGAGCGTATCGTCGAATTAGCCTCTTCGACTTTCTTACGCTTATACAACTTAGACTCGCCTATTTCTGCCCAAGCTAACGATGTACGACACTTCTTACCATACAAAGCTTCAAAAGGCGCCATATTTATGCTAGCTTGACAGCTATTGTTGTAGGCAAAGACCTTATAGATATAGTCTACCCACCTCTTTCTGAAATCCAAGGCACACATCCGGAGCATATCCACAATAGTTCTGTTGGTCCTTTCAGTCTGACCATCCGTTTGCGTATGAAAGGTTGTATTGAACTTTAATTTTGTCACCAATAACTGATGGATTAGCCTCCAATCATTCTAAGTGAAGCGCCATCTCTATCACTTACGATGCTACGGGATACACCGTGCAATCGTACCATTTGCTCGACATAAAGCTTAGCCAGGATTTCCACTGAATCGTCCCTCTTATTAGGAATGAAGTGAGCCACTTTCGTCAACCAGTCCACGATCACCCAAATAGAATCGTTCCATCATTGAGATCTTGGAAAACTATGCACGAAATCCATCAAAATGTCATCAATTTCCATTCCAGAATAGGTAGCGACTTCAGGAAAACTCCAAGCTTCTGGCATTCAGCATTTACAAAGGCACAAGTCTAACATTTTGCCACATAATGGGCTATATATTTCTTCAGACTTGGCCACCAGAACATCTTCTTCATGTCCTTATACATTTTTGTGCTCCCTAGGTTGATTGAATACTTCATGAAGTGTGCCTCATACAACAATTCTTCACGTAATTTAACCACATTCGGGACGCACAAATGATCATCTTTCCACAAAAGGCCGTCATCCCGGGAGAATTGGGCATTTGACCCATCCACTGCATAACGTTGTAGACTTTCATCAAGTTCTGTTGCTCGCCGAATCCTGTCTGCAAGGTCATATTGTACCTCCATCCAGTTCAGGCATGCACTTACAGTAGCATTCTTGTCCACACAAGAGATGTCTAAGGCCTCCAATTCCTGGATCAGACGCTCATCATGATTCTGCAACAAATTTGCCCTTGTCAGAGTCCTATGACTCAAGGCATCTGCGACAACGTTTCCTTTCCCGGGAGTGTAATGAATATCAAAGGTATAGTCCCCGAGGAACTCCATCCACCTTCGTGATGCAGGCCCACACGTTGACTCCGTAAAATCTACAAATTAAGCATGATTGTCTCTCAACATTCGAATTCTACACTCGCACAATTTTTCAAGGCGGCTCACACGCAAGCAATTATTTCAATTAGATTCTAACGTACAGGTAACCAAACCGATTAGGATCAAATAAAAGTCTATAGGCCTATATTCTTTCCGGCTAAAAGGACCCACCCAGTCCGATCGAGCGACGGTTGTACCAAAAGAGATCTACAAAAAATTACGATTCGGAAACGGTAGATCTCTCCCAACAAAAAGTAACGAGGTTCACCAATCCTCTCGAAAAATAAATCAATCAAAATAAACACAAAAATCGATCGAAAAAACCACGATTATTTAACGCTATCAAGATCCAACGCTAAAGTTTTCCACCACAAGAAAATCTAGGAAAATAAACACATGAAGGTAGAAGTTTTCGTTACCCAATCGGAATGGATGATTCTGATTCTCTAACTTGTATCGCTCTTCAACTGCTCCGCCAGAGTCACGCCAGATGGAGATGAAACATGTCTGCCTTCGTCGCTTCACGCCTTGGCTGAGATCCACCAAGGATGCATGATGGTTGGTTAGTGTTGGCAATAGAATGGTGGTCGGGTTTAGACTAGGGTGGCTGAGAGTTTTGTATGATGGGCAGAGAGAAAAGGTGGAGGCTAGAATAGGGGTGGTCGAGCACTTTGAGGGAGAGGAGGAAATAGGGTCGGCGTCTAGGGAGGAGTGGTGGCAAGATTTTGAGAGGGAGAGGAGGGGAGTCAGCGGCTTAGAGAGAGGAGAGAGGTGAGGCCAAAATTATTAAGTGGGAGAGAGGAGGGAAATTTCTCAAGAGGAGGAATTAGGGTTTTTAATTTGTTTTCATTCAAATTAATGAAAATAACATTACATGGCCTTATATAGGCTCACCACATGGTTTGGCTACATGCAGCCCAAATAAATAAAATAAAACACTCCAAATGTTTAATGATGAAATAAATGAAATAAAACACTCTTCAAATAAAAGCAAATAAAATATTAAAAGTTTGAATATCGCCAAGGGAGGAGATTGTAGCGTCGCTCCACAAGATCACCATGGAGCCGTAAGTCTTTGACTAGAGACAGAGACAAATCTTTCATAAGCATGTCGCCGCCTTCTTCATCTTATTGGGGGCCATTGTCTCCATCAATCCTCCCCCGCTCAAAAGGACACATCACCGATGAGTTGGCATGCAGGAAGCGGTGCAGAAGAGCATCATACAAGAGAGCCACCTCCGATTCCGGACACCAAGAGTCATCGGAAGCCAGTCGATCATGTCATTGAATCAAGTAGCGGCGAACATCACCACTTGGAGAGGAAAGCACTTCATCCTTGATGATCCTGTCTGGCAAAAAGTTGGTCCTGGGAAACTTGGGAAAAGCATTAGGCAATAAAGGAGGAAAAGTTTCTTCATCAACAGTCAACGTACCTCCATTGGAGACCGATGGAGAGAGCGATCCAAAAACAAACTCACCCCCCAACCCATTAGAAAATGCAGTGGAACCAAGTGGACAGTTTGTTGGATCCCTAGTTTGGATTTGGTCTAGATTCACTAATTAGGATGAGTTTGACCCATATTATATAGCTAGGGTCAAGTCCATGAGTCCTAGAGTTTAGGCTAGTCTCTAGGTTCAACCTTCATGGACCAGCCGGCAGAGGACCTTAGTAGACTCAGACTTAGAATAATTCAGAGTTCAAAATTATTAGTTCGAAGTTCTTCAAACTCAGCTCGACAATCGTCGATCTCAGATCGACGAACTCAGAAATCTTTCTCTGAGTTAAGCTCGACGATATTCGAGCTCAGGTCGACGATCTCTTCATTCAAATAGATTCTCAGCTCGATGAACTTAGAACATAAAATTGGCAAGTTATTCTCAGTATGCAGTTCGTAGAGCTCAGGTCGACGAACAGGAATTCTCAGGTCGACAAACTTGGAACTCCAGTCGACGAACTCTATTGTGAGGTCGGCGATTTTTGTCCCATGCCAGAATGAGAAGTTTTCCTTACTTCTGTCCCTTATTTATTATATTATTTAGTAGTAATTTCCTGAGTAATTAATGCTCATATTCTCCTGAATATAGCCGTTATTGGCAGCATTAATTATGGTCTTTATCAGTGTTAATTACTTGCTTATTTTAATGAGACAGTTAGGGAAACTCATTTAAAGCAAATATTCCAGCCATTTCATTCTCCAGATCAGTCAACAATTAATACTTGGAATTCAAATTTCAAAGGAGAATTTTGGACAGTAGAATATAAAAGAGATTTTCTATTTTCAGACGGCAATAATCCTACATGCATACACAGACTATGCAGTACTGAGAATACAGAGAAGAGATACAGAACAACAACATACAGAACTCTTTCTCTGTGTACAGAAAACATTCTATTTTCTCCCTTGTTCTTTCTCAAGACTGAAGAAGAACAACCATCAATATCAAGAATCTTCTTATACTTCTACTCCAGGAATATTCAAGGACAACAACTTTAATCAGTCAAAAAGTTCCTGGATCTTTCAATACAAGGTTGAAGACCTACACCCTGGGCAAGGCTCCAAGCTTTCTGAACCACTCTACATTTCAAAAGGAGTCTTGACCTTAGCAATCCATAAGTCTTCTCTATTGTATAGAGAAAAGAGAAGACATCATCACCTCTCTCCCCTCCTGTAAAAGGGTTTATTAACTCCCATCAAAAGTTTATTCTTGGTTTTTTGGCACCTGATCAAAAGCCTAAAAGATTGTGAGATCTCCATTGAAATATATCTTGTGATGGTTGTCACATGATCAAAAACCGGATAGTGGATTCATACTAGGGTGGTAGAAGAGTGGATGTACCCAGTTTGGGGAACCACTATAAAATTCTTTTGTTGTCTGTGTGTGATCATTTTCTTTCTTGTTCTTGCTGTGCTGTGATAGTTTAGTTTAGCCTGTTTCTATTTTTTTATTAAACTACTATTGGTATCACCTATTTTACTCTGATAAATTCTTAAAAAGCCAAAAGTTTTAATTACTCTATTCACCCCCCCCCCCCTCTAGAGTAAATCAGGTCTAACCCCTATCTTTCAATTGGTATCAGAGGGGTGTTTCTTTTGTTGTACAAGTTAACACTTGAACAAAAAAATCCTTGTTAAATCTGATTTTCTTTTCCCTATTTTTTCTATTTATTCTATACCATGGTACAGAACAAAGATTATGCAAGCACCAGACCTCCAGTCTGTAACTTAAATAAGTTTGCTATCTGGAAGGCAAGAATCAAGTTATACATGAACTCTATTGATGAAGATATTTTCAACTCTATCTTGACAGGACCACCAACTCTAGTGGCTACAACTACTACAAGTTCTAGCACTCATGTTGTTCCACCAGCTGAGTAGACAGATGCTCAAAATAAGTCCAAAATAGCTGATGCCAAGGCCATGAATATTCTGGCTCAGACAATGTCTAATGACATTTTCCAGAAAGTGGTAGAGTGCACCTCAGCTAAGGCTATCTAGGATTCTCTTAACCAAATGGTTACTGATTCAGTAGATGAGAGAAAGGATAGGAGATCCAATCTCATTTCTCAATATAAAAAACTTCAAGAAAGAAGAGTCAGAGTCAGTTAGTGACATGTACAATAGACTAAGCTCAATCATCAATGAGCTAAAGACTATGGACAAGGACATAACTCTCACAGAAGTCAATTACAAAATCCTCATGTGCTTCCCCAGCTCATGGGATTCCAGAATCTGGCCAATCAAGGAAGCTAGAAGTCTGAATGAGATTTCCACTGAATCTCTTCATGGAAAGCTCAAGTCCTATGAACAATTGATAAAGATTAGAGAAGTTGCAAAGTAGAAGACACCTACATCAGCAAGAAAGGAGCAGAGCATTGCATTCAAAGCATCTGAAGAATCAGAAGCTCCAACAGCCAGTGAAGAGTTTCTGATTCTCTTAGCCAAGAGATTTTACAAGATGGGCAAAAGGGATTTCAGAAGAAAGTCATCTAGGCAAGATGACAAGCCAAGGTATGATAAGACACCAACTAAAGAAGTTGTCTTCTTTGGCTGCAGGAAGCCTGGACACTTCATCTCAGAGTGTCCAGAGAACCAAAAGAAGGAGAGAAGAAGAGAAAAGGAACCCAGGAAGTAGCACTACAGCAAGCATAAAAGGAAGGAGAAAGGCTTTGTGGCTGAAACCTGGAGTGAAACTGAAGATGAATCTTCATCTTCCAGCTCCAGTGAAGATGAAGAGGAAGCAAAGGCAAAAGAAGTGTGTCTGATGGCCATCAATGCATCAGGCAACTGTTCAGAAGTAGAAGATGACAAGTCAGAGGGTGAAGACTCTGAATCTGAGGAAGATCAGGTAATGTCTTCTTTTGATTTCAACTCAAAAAAATTTAGAACTGAATTTAAATCTCTATGTATTGATTTAATTTATTCTGAAAAAGAGATTAAATAACTTAGAGAAAAACTATCAGAACAAGATAATTTCATTTCTGAAAATATCAAATTAAAAGATGAAATAACTCTAGCTAATGAACAGATTATATCATTAAAAACTGAATTAGCTGAGGCAAGGCAACTTGAAGAATCCCTAAATGGGAGAAGTATCAAGCTGATGGACATCACAAGCACAGTGAATGTCAAGCTTAATGGCAAGCTTGATTAGGTGCATCATCAAGCCAACCCCCACTGATTCAGAAAAACATTTTAACAACTCCAATAAAATTTGTTTCTGAAAAAGGTAAGGAAAAGATAGATGATAATAATGTTAAACCAAAAAAATTAAAACAAAAGAATAAGAAAAATCTTAACTATAACTATGTTCAGTAGATTTCATCGAACTCAGATCGATGAAATGTGTACAGTTCGTCGAACTCAAGTAGATGAACTTCGAACGCAAATTCTTATTATAATTATTCTCTGAATTGCGATCGATGAAACCAGTATGGTTCGTCGACCCGAGATCGACGATCTTGGGGCCCAGAAAATGAATATTTTCATTCTCTGAGTGGAGTTCGACGAACTCATCCCCATTCATCGACCTCAGATCGACGAACTTACCTGAATTCGTCGACCCCAGATCATAATAACAGAAACTTTAATTCTAACAAAACATTAAATCAATCAGGAAAATATGTTAATCCATTTAATTAGTGGATAATTCCACCTAGAAAATTTCACCCCCTAGGTTATAAAAATCATCCTGAATACTCATACATTTCCAGTTTTAATTATGTAAATAAAAAAGGACCCAAGGTGACCTGGGTCAAGAATAGCTAATCTGTTTTATTGCAGGTGAAAGACTATCCCACCACAGAATAATAGTGGTATCTGGATAGTGGTTGTTCAAAGCATATGACTTGAAACAAGGACAACTTAATCAACTATAAGTCAAAGCTAGGACCCAAAGTAATATTTGGTGATTCCAATTGTGGCCAGACTGAAGGATATGGAAATGTCAAAATTGGAGCAGTCACCTTCAGGAAGGTTGTTTATGTAAGTGGACTGAAGTACAACCTTATATCAATAAGTTAGTTATGTGATGAAAGGTTTCAGGTATCATTTAACAAAACTTCTTGCATTATTACTTATATAGATAACAAAGTAGTATTAAATGGTACTAGAGTAGGAAATATCTATGTAGTTAACTTTAGGCCTGCTGAAACTGAGATTTGCCTGTTTAATCAAACCAGCAATAATAATGATCTTTGGCATAGGAGATTAGGTCATGTAAACCTAAAAAACATTGCTAAACTTTCTAGGGACAACCTTGTTAGAGGATTACCTTCTTGCCCCTACAAGAAGGAAAGCCTTTGCAAGCTTGTCAATTAGGCAAGCAAACTAAAAATAGTTGTAAGTCACTTAATAAGAGTGATTCACCTAGGATGCTATACTTGCTCTATATGGATCTCTTTAGACCCATTGTTGTATAGAGCCTAGGAGGGAAGTCTTATACCTTAGTAATTATTGATGACTTCACAAGGTTCACTTGGGTGTTCTTCTTGAGAAATAAGTCAGATAACTTCAAGGTTATTATCGATTTTCTTAAGAGCATAAGGATTGAGTACTCTACTCCAGTTGCATTGATCAAAAGTGATCATGGTACTGAGTTTGAGTCTCTTCCCATACAAGAATTCTGTAAGAAGGAAGGTATCAGGCATTGCTTCTTTGCACCTAGAACTCCTCAACAAAATGGGGTAGCTGAAAGGAAAAAACAGAACACTCATTGACGTTGCAGGCACATTAATTGCAGATGCTCACTTGCCCCTATCCTTTTGGGCAGAGGCTGTGAGCACAGCAAACTATGTCCTGAATAGAAGTTTGATTCATAAGCTTAAGGGCAAGACCCCCTATGAACTACTCAAAGGGAAGAAACCTAAAGTAAATTATTTTAGAGTCTTTATTTGCATTTGTTACATTCACAACAACAATAAGAAATACATTAGAAAGTTTGAAGCCAAGGCTGAAATTGGAATCTTTCTTGGATATTCCCAAGTAAGCAAGGCTTATAGGGTATATAATAAATCATCTATGAAAATGGAAGAGTCTATTCATATTTCTTTTGATGAGACTAATATGTTTTACAAGGAGAAGATAGCTTCTACTAGTGAGAATTTGCAGGAACCAAGTCTGTGTGAGAAATTGGATTAGTTGACCCTCACCAATGAGACTATTGCACATCCTTTTCCACAAGTTGCTGAAGAAAGTGAAGATGATGACACTGAACTCAGTGAAGAGCCAACAACAGCTATAATTCCACAAGAGGAATTAGCTCCCCAAGCTGTTGCTCAACCAACTCCTCCTACTAAGATAGTCACACTTAGATATCACCATGTATCTCAAGTGATTGGAGGCATATCAGTGGGTGTGCAGACAAGGCTTCAACTCCACCAGGACATGATGCATGCCTGCTTCATATCTCAAACTGATCCCCAATCCATAAAAGATACTGAGCAAGATCCATACTGGATCATTACAATGCAAGAGGAGCTCACCCAGTTTGAGAGATGTAGAGTTTGGGATTTAGTTCCAATACCCAAAGACTACCCAGGCATTGAAACTAAATGGGTATTTATAAACAAACTAAATGCTCAAGGTACTATCATAAGGAACAAAGCCAGATTATTTGCTCAAGGATATAGACAAGAGGAAGGCATAGATTATGACCAAACAATTGCGGATCAAACATTTGCCCCTGTTGCAAGGTTAGAAGAAATAAGGATATTTCTAGCTTATGCAGCCTACAAGAAGTTCACAGTATACCAAATGGATGTCAAAAGTGCATTCCTAAATGGTGAACTTAAATAAGAAGTCTATGTGGAACAACCACCAGGTTTTATCTCTTCATCTCATCCATCTTATGTTTTCAAATTGCATAAAGCTCTCTATGGTCTATAGTAAGCTCCAAGAGCTTGGTATGAAACCTTAGCTAGCTTTCTCTTAGAGCATAAATTTTCTAGAGGCATAGTAGGTAGGACTTTATTTATCAAGCATCAAAATGATAAAATCTTGTTAGTACAAATATATGTAGATGACATTATATTTGGTTCTACTTATTCCAAACTATGCAAAAGGTTCTCTGACCTTATGCATTCCAAGTTTGAAATGAGTAGCATGGGTGAGCTCTCCTACTTTTTTAGTCTCCAAGTGAAGCAGGCCCCTGATGGCATCTTCATATCCCAATCCAAGTATGCTGAGGAGCTGATAAAAAGGTTTGGGATGGCTGATGCTTTAGCTAAGAAAACACTTATGGCTACAAATGTTGTGATTGATTCTGATGAACATGGGAAACCTGTAGATCAGAAATTATACAAGGCCATTGTTGGGTCCCTATTATATCTCATATCAAGTAGGACAGATATTATGTTTGCTACTTGTCTTTGTGCTAGGTTCCAGGTGAACCCTAAAGAATCTCACCTTATTTTCTTAAAAAGAATTTTGAGATATATAAAGAGTTGCCCAAATTTAGGACTCTGGTATCCAACTGAGTCAGAGTTTGAGTTGACTGGATACTCAGATGCTGACTTTGCTGGATGTAGAGTGGACAGAAAAAGCACCTCAGGGACATGCCAGTTCCTTGGTGCTAGACTTGTGTCCTTATTTTGTAAAAAGAAAACATCTGTGTCAACATCAATAGCAGAAGCTGAGTACATAGCAGCTGGCAGTTGTTGTTCACAGATGCTGTGGATTCAAAACCAACTACTAGATTATGGTTTCAACTTAAATAATTCAACTCTATTTTGTGATAATACAAGTGAATTTTCTATTGTACAGAATCCAGTGCATCATAGTAGAACTAAGCATATAGAAATAAGGCATCATTTCATTAGAGATTGTGTTGATAAAAAGAAAATTAATCTTGTCTATATCTACACTGATTTGCAAAGAGCAGACATCTTCACCAAACTCTTGGATGAGAGGAACCATCTGTTCTTTCTGAATCAGCTAGGTATGATCAATGGAGAAGCATTAATTTAATTTCTGTCTGCGGTCGAAGAATTTGCCACAGTTTGTCTAACGGAGATCGACGAACTAAGGAAAGTTCTTGAGATAATTCGTCGACCAGAGATCGACGAACTCTCTGTGTGTGAAGTTTTATTCATCGACCGGAGAACGACGATACTGCTTCAAAAAATTTTCGTCGACTTGAGAATGACGAAATATTTTATCTTCTTCAGACTGAGTTCGACAAACTCTTTTTTCAATAAAATATTCTGTCGATCTCAGATCGAAGAATTTTGTTTATTTCGCAGGACGGAGTTTGACGCTTCATATTCTGAAAATCTTATGACTAGGTTTTCTTCGAGTTCCATCCCGCGCTTTCTGCTCCCCAAGAACTTGATCTTTTATTTTCTTTGGTAGGCTATCAATGGCGATTCTGGCGAGCTCTCTTGTTGAAATGAAAATCGACATGGGATTCGACATCGACTTCGAGTCATTCCAGCATTCAGACCAGATCTTCTTAGATAAACTGAGGTTATTCGAAGAACAACAGTTGAAGAATATCATGACAACCAAGATTAAGATTGCTGCTACAGAAATAAGAAAATGGGTATTCATCTCCTCCACTCCAGATGCCGACACAATGATAGGAACAATATTTGGTAACCAAGTTTCTTTAACCCCCGCAGTTTTGACTGAGATTTTTGGATTGATTAATGGTGAAGAAGAGTTAGAAATAGATAACTCTGAATATGATGAAATGTTGAATATAATGGGTCACACTGGAGAGAACCCTAATAATCTTTTAAAGAAACATTTATCTTCTGAATATAAGTTTTTAGCCGATGTGGTGGGTAAGGTATTGCTGGGCAAGCATACTGTCCATGATTATATCACCAGACAACAATTTCTAGTAATGTGTGCAATGGTAAATAAGAAGCCAGTAAACTGGGATAAGATACTATTTGATTTGATTAAGAAGAAGAACAGTAAGAAGGAAGTGTGTTTTGGAAGAATCCTTGGAATCTTCCTACAGGAAAAGGCTACTGAATCCCTGGTCTCACAGACCATATTCATTAATGCTTCCAAAAGGCTTACCTGTGCCTTATTTGGAAGATAGGAGAGGACTATCTCAAAGCCTTCTAAGGCTTCTTCCTCTCCCAGGGCATCTGAGGATACAAGAGCTGTATCAGTTGCTCCCCCACCCCCTGAAGATGTCCCCTCCATCAGAATTCCATCCACTCAGATTCCAACACCTCCATCTCAACAACCTACACCTCCACAAATTTCAATTCCTTCTTCAACCCTCCAACAACCATCCATATTTCAAGCTTACATTCCAACACCACCTACATCTCCAGTACATCAACCAACACCAATTCAATCTCTTGAACATCAACCCACTCCAGTTCAATCTCCAGTACATCACCCAACACCTCCTTAATCCCCATTACCCCAACATCTAGCTGACATCCACCTCCACAACATCACATCCAAACCAACTTTTGATCTTCTGTCATCCCCCATCAATTCTCCATCACCTCATGATGAGCCAACAACAGACACCACACCATTCGCTCCATCATCATCCACCCTCCATCCTTCTGCATCAACTCAGACACCCTCTGAGTTTATGCAAATGTATTCCCCTTCCATTCCCTCTCTTCTGGAACTCCTCACTCCACTTCTCAAAAATATTATAGTAGAGGCCATTAAACCTCTTGTTGAATCTATATCTCATCCCTATCTGCTCTCCTTTTTACTGTCCCTTCTTCTGGGGGCATAGCTTCAAGACCCTCTGAAGCCAGGCAGGGGGAGATATCCAGTGAAGAAGCTCCAGTCTCCTCTCCTCTAGCAGTAGCACAAGCAGCAGTAGTTTGCATATAGTTGAGCCAGCAGATGCAGATGCAGATGTACATATGATTACAGAAATTGAGACAGTTGATTTTGATATGTTGTGTATATATGAACCAAATGATCTGCCAGAAGTTTTGACTATTGGTGATTGCTGTGTCAATCCCAGAGTTAATATTTTCAGTTTGTTAAATTCTTTTAATACAGCTTACTTGAATTATCTTCCAGCAGTTTGCCCAGAGCCATCTTTGGCTATTATTTATTATACTTCACCAATAAGTCCTGCAGTTGTTAAACAACTAAAGGCAAGTTTTGTAGATTCTATAATATCAGTTGCTGAGGAGTTTTGTAGCCCTCCTCCTTGCATGTGGGCTGAGTCCCCAATGCCAGACCTGGATGCATTTTTGTTTGCTGATTTAGAAGTAGAAGATTATCATATGGCTACTGAAATTGATGCTCCTGAAGTTACTGAACATCAAGTGCCTCCTCAAGCTGAGAAGCAAATCTCAAAGGAAGCCTTGAAGGAAATAGATTCTTTATATGACAACCCTCCAAAATCCTCTAATGATGATGAAGAAGATACTGATGAATCAGATGATCCAAAGGCTAAAAAGAAGGTTGTTAAGAAAAGGAAAGTTGTTCCAAAAGGTGCTCCTAAACCAAACCCTACCCATGATACTCCTTATTATATACTGCACAATATTACTCCATATCAGGGTATGCCACAATGGATATGGTTATCAAAGAATGAGCAAAAAGAAAGGAAGAAGAGGAGACGGTGCAGGTATCCTCCTAAGCAATTCAGGAAAGACCCTCCTCCTCCTCCTCCATCTTCTGGGGCCTCTGAAAGTGTATCTCAAAGATCAGCACCTATTACTAAAACCTATTAGAGACACTCCAAGCCAAGCAGCAGCCAGCAGTCCTCTCAAAGCAAGCCTCCTCCAGCTACAAATAAGAGAAGTACTTCAGTTTCTATTGATGATTCACAGAAGGACTCCAGTCCTATAAGGCCAGAATCCCTACCTATTCCTTTTGTAGATCCAGAACAGGAAACATCTGCAAAAATGGCCAGGTTTCATGAGCTGATAGGACTTTCTCAGATCAACAAAGCTAAAGCTTAAGGAAAAGATCCTTCCTAATACTCAACTATGGCATCATATAGAAAATAGGAACTCAAGAGGTATGCTAAAGCTAACAAGTTTTTCAATGTTGATGTTTATATGAGCTTACATCCAGAAGCAGTAGTTCCAAGAGCCACCTCTTGCAATATAATTGGAGCATCAGACATGACCATGATAAAAAGAGAAGCTACTAATCCAAAAAGAGAGATTACATTCAGACAGCCTTCTGATAAAGCTGAAAAGGAGAAGCCAAAGAAGAACCAGTGACTATTGTGTTTAACTCTTATTTTCTGAACTCTATTTGTTTAATCATGAAGAACCTGTGTAAATATCTGCTAGATGTTTTTATTTCTACCAGATATATGTTTTATGCTTTATGATTGTTTTCTTTTATTTGTATTAGTGACCTCACCCAAATAGGGGGAGATTGTTGGATCCCTAGTTTAGATTTGGGCTAGGTTCACTAATTAGTATGAGTTTAACCCACATTATATAGCTAGGGTCAAGTCTGTGAGTCCTAGAGTTTAGGCTAGTCTCTAGGTTCAACCTTCATGGACCA
Organism: Platanthera zijinensis; assembly: GCA_039513925.1. Taxonomy (NCBI): domain Eukaryota; kingdom Viridiplantae; phylum Streptophyta; class Magnoliopsida; order Asparagales; family Orchidaceae; genus Platanthera; species Platanthera zijinensis. The sequence continues at coordinate 191,996,918 of CM077079.1, read as the reverse complement.
GCCAGCAGAGGACCTCCGTAGACTCAGACTTAGAAGAATTCAGAGTTAAAAATTATCAGTTCAAAATTCTTCGAACTCAGCTCGACGATCGTCGATCTCAGATCGATGAACTCAGAAATCTTTCTCTGAGTTAAGCTCGACAATATTCGAGCTCTGGTCGACGATCTCTTCATTCAGACAGATTCTCAGCTCGATGAACTTAGAGCGTAGAATTGGCAAGTTATTCTCATTATGCAGTTTGCAGAGCTCAAGCTCGACGAACAGGAATTCTCAGGTCGACGAACTTGGAACTCCAGTCGACGAATTCTGTTATAAGATTGGCGATTTCTGTCCCGAGCCAGAATGAGAAGTTTTCCTTACTTCTGCCCTTATTTATTATATTATTTAGTAGTAATTTCCTGAGTAATTAATGCTCATATTCTCCTGAATATCGTCGTTATTGGCAGCATTAATTATGGTCTTCATCAGGGTTAATTACTTGCTTATTTTAATGGGACAGTTGAGGAAACTCATTTAAAGCAAATATTCCAGTCGTTTCATTCTCCAGATCAGTCAGCAATTAATGCTTGGAATTCAAATTTCAAAGGAGAATTTTGGACAGTAGAATATAAAAGAGATTTTCTCTTTTCAGATGGCAATAATACTGCATGCATACACAGACTAGATAGTACTGAGAATACAGAGAAGAGATACAGAACAACAACATACAGAACTCTTTATCTGTGTACAGAAAACATTCTGTTTTCTCTCTTGTTCTTTCTGAAGACTGAAGAAGAACAACCATCAATATCAAGAATCTTCTTCTACTTCAACTCCAGGAATATTCAAGGACAACAAATTTAATCAGTCAAAAAGTTCCTGGATCTTTCAAAACAAGGCTGAAGACCTACACCATGAGCAAGGCTCCAAGCTTTCTGAACCACTCTACATTTCAAAAGGAGTCTTTACACTAGCAATACACAAGTCTTCTCTGTTGTATAGAGAAAAGAGAAGACATCATCACCTCTATCACCTCCTGTAAAAGGGTTTATTAACTCCCTTCAAAAGTTTATTCTTGGTTTTTGGGCACCTGATCAAAAGCCTAAAGGGTTGTGAGATCTCCCTAGAAATAGATCTTGTGGTGGCAGTCCCCTGATCAAAAACCTGATAGTGGATTCCTACCAGGGTGGTATAAGAGTGGATGTACCCAGTTTTGGGAACCACTATAAAATTCTTGTGTTGTCTATGTGTGATCATTTTCTTTCTTGTTCTTGTTGTGCTGTGATAGTATAGTTTAGCCTGATTCTATTTCTTATTAAACTACTATTGGTATCACCTATTTTACTCTGATAAATTCTAAAACATCCAAAAGTTTTAATTACTCTATTTACCCCCCCCCCCCTAGAGTAAATATGGTCTAACCCCTATCTTTCATAGTTAGATAATTCAAGTGATGGAGACACATATGACGTTAAATCAGAAACATTAAAAATAGGGGAAATACCCCAATCAATGGGTAACTCCAAAAGATATGTGTTTTTTCCTAATTTCTTTAAAATCTGAAAAGGTCCAGCTCGCCGGTTTGCCAACTTTTTTATAGTGCCCAAAGACATCCGTTCAGGGACGAGGCGCACCATGACTAAATCACCAACCTTAAAGTGAGACTCTCTTTTATGTACGTTAGAATGAACTTGATAAGATGCATATTGTGTGGTTAGCGCTTCATTTATGTGTTTATGCAAATTATGAATATGAGAGGCAAAATTCTGTGCAAATTGACTTTACTTATAAGATGGCGGTAATGGAATCAAGTCAAGTTGCACTGGTTCTTTATATCCGTGCATGATCTCATTTGGTGATAAACCCATGGACCTATTTTTCGAGTTGTTGTACGCTAACTGAGCATGGGGAAGGATGAGGTCCAACGTACCCTTGTGGTTACCCACAAGACAACGAAGTTAGCTCCCTAAACTCTTGTTTACCACTTCTGTTTGCCCATCTGTCTGGGGATTGTAGGCCAAAGTAAACAATAGTTTAATGCCCATAATTCTCCATAGGATCTTCCAAAAATAACTAGTAAATTTCACGTCTCTATCGGTCACTATCGTTTTTGGAATGCCCCTATGCCCAAAAACTTCCTTAAAAAATAATTTCGCTATATTTGACGCATTATCGGTCTTACTACACGCAATAAAATATGCCATTTTAGAAATTCGATCTACTACCACTAGAATGGAATCATGACGTCTAAATATGACTGGTAGACCTAGGATAAAGTCCATACTAACATCTTCACAGGGAATGGAAGGAATCAGAAGAGGGGTATGGAGTCCCGCATTCGTTTTACTACCTTTTGCTAATTGACACGCGCGATAACTTCCCACAATTTTATTAACCGTAGATTTAAGTCCTGGCCAGTGGAACTTGTCTTCTACTAGCGTAATGGTCTTATCATGCCCGAAATGTCGCCCTAGACCACCACTATGTAACTCCTAGATGATAAAATGTCGAAGGGAAGAACGAGGAATACAAATCTTCGAATGTTTTAATAAATAACTGTCCCGAATATAATATGTTGAAATGGTAGTGGGAGAGTTGTTTTGAGTGGAATAATAGATGTCCTTAAAATCTAGGAAATTAACGTACTCATCCTTTACCTATCGAAACCAATCGCTTTTACCTCTAGCGTAGACAACAATAAGGAGACACGACTAAGAGCATCCGACCACGATTTAAAGTTCCCTTTAGATGTTTAATTATGAAGGTATACTCCTGAATATAGGAGACTCACTTAGCATGCCTTGGGCTAACTTTATTTTGGGAATTAATAAACATCAACGCCTCGTGGTCGGATAGAATAATAAATTCCTTAGAGATCAAATAATGACGCTAGTGTTTTAAACACCAAATTACCGCATAAAACTCTCTGTTATAATTAGAATTATTTAATTTTGGTCCCGAGAGTTTCTCACTAAAGTATCCAACAGGATGTCCCTCTTGACTCAAGACACCACCAATTCCGACACCAGATGCGTCACAGGACAATTCAAAAACTTTATTAAAATCTTGTAATCGTAAAAGAGGAGCTTCCAACATTCGGGATTTAATTATTTCAAACGCTTTGGCGACCGATTTAGTCCATGTAAAATCTCCCTTCTCCAAGCACTTTGTGATTGGTGTCATGATACTACTAAAATCCATGATAAATTGGCGGTAAAAAGTAGCTAATCCGTGAAAACTCTGAACATCACGTATATTAGTTTGTTCTGGCCAATCCTTGATCACTTGGACCTTCTTAGGATCAACATGGATGCCCTCCAAACTTATAATATAACCTAGGAACTCCATAGATGGAACATTAAATGTACATTTCTTTAGATTAACAAATAATTTTTCCTTCGCAGAGTGGTAAGTACTATTCTCAAGTGAGACTCATGATCGTTCGGTGAGGAGCTAAAGACTAAGATATCATCAAAGTAAATAACTACAAATTTTCCTAAACAAAGCTTGAACACTAAGGTCATCAACCTCAAAAATGTACTCGGGCCATTAGTGAGCCCTTCCCCGACCACCAACCACTCATAGAGTCCATCCTTTGATTTAAATGTCACCTTCCACTCGTCTCCCTCCCTAATCCTGATTTGATGGTAGCCACTCTTAAGATCTAACTTGGAAAAAATCGTGGCTCCGGCTAACATGTCAATAAGTTGTCCAATCGAGGGATGGGAAACCTATATTTAACAGTTATTTTATTGACGGCCCTATAATCTACACACATCCTCCAAGAACAATCTTTCTTAGGGACCAATAATGCGGGTACAGCACAAGGACTCTTACTATGACGAATGAACCCCTTACTTAGCAAATCAAAAATTAATTTTTTGCAACTCTAAGTGTGGGGAGGGGTTTAGTCGATAATGGGGAAGATTTCGCAACAAGGAACCCGGAATGAAATCAATCTCGTGTTGAATGTCATGCATGGGGGGTAACTCAGGCGGTAAGTCATCTGGGTAGACGTCCTTAAATTCCTCTAATAGAGTCTTCAATATTAGAGGTAAGTTCTCGAAAGAGGAGCTATCTTCCTTTATTTGTAAACAAACTAGCGCATATATGACACCATCTATAAAAGACTTGCGCTCAAACTCCTTATTACCTATCAAGCTTAACGTTTTCTTCTCTATAGGTACAATAGTGTCTTTGGAAGAAACTGATGGATCTTTAGGCGGAGTGGGTTTAAAAAGAATGGTCTTACCATTAAATTTAAACTAATAGGTGTTAGCTCTCCCTAGATGAGTAACATCATGGTCATAAAGCCATGGGCGTCCAAGTAAGACGTGACAAGCATCCATGAGGATGACGTCACACCAAACCTTTTCAGAATAATCCTTGATGGTAAGGAGTACCAAACAATGTTTCGACACCGGGAGGGATGTCTTATTTACCCATGCCACCTTATAAGGGTGAGGGTGCGGCTCAGTAGCTAATGACATTCGGGTCATCGTATTTTTAGAAATTATGTTCATACTGCTACCGCTGTCTATGATCAACTTACACCACTTCTCTCCACTCTTAAAATTTAACGAAAAGATATTCGTCCTATTCCAGTCATCTAAAGCTCGTGGAATAACTAGAATACACTGCATGTAAATCATATGAGAATCATCCTCTATATCACTCGGTACTCCTTCTTACTCGCTATCTTCTCCTGCCTCATATATAAGATTGTCAGACTCACAAGTGGAATCTAAAAGGGTTAAGAGCTTGGGCTTGGTAGGACACTCACTAGCGTAATGACCCTGAACCCCGCAAGCAAAATATGTAGCGTTTGTTTTGCTGACCCTTCCTACAGGAACTCTCTCACCCGATGGGTTTCTAATATTCCTAGGAGTCATGACTATGGAGTTCGAGTTAGTGGACCAGAACTTACCCTTATCCTTATAGGTGGAGTTAGGAGGTGGTCCTAAGATGGACTTTCCTTTCTGAAACGAGCGAGTCTTATTTTTATGAACGTTGTGCTTCTCAATATCTAATGCAGCATTAAAAGTGACGTTTAGGTCGGTGTGACCATAACGCAATAATTTTCCCTTGATGTCGGGGTTTAACCCCTTACGAAACCTAGAAATGGTGATCTCTGTCATTTCCTTCATGCCACACCTAACCATCATATCCTTAAGAAGAATCATATACTCAGAGACCGACTTATTCCCTTATTTAAGGGTAGCCAAATCATCAAACATTTGTGTTCGATGGTACGTAGGTACGTACTGATTTGTTAGTGAGTCCTTCATGTCTGCCCAACCAATGAGTAATTCAACATTATCTCCTCTCAGACGTCGTTCCTCATTCAATTAGAATATATTAGCTCTACCTAACAACTTCATTCTCGCCACTCGCACCTTATCCGCTTCAGTTAGATTGTACCACTCAAAGTAGCACTCTATCTACTTAACCAAGTCTAGGAAAACTTGGGATTCTCCCAATCCATCGTATGATGGGGGTTTGACCAGGACGGCCCTAGTAATATCAAACTCGTATGGTGATCGCGGAACTTGTTCATTATTATTGTTAATGTTATGGTTATTATTTCCTTCCGCATGTTGGTTGGCGGGTTGATTACGGGGAGCCACGAGATTTAATCTCAGGTCGTGAAGCATCTCCCTAATAGCCGTCATTTGTTCAGTGAAATCCTAGCGGAGTTCCTCAAGCGTTGTTAGACCGTGATCCTCATCTTGTTCGTCCGCCATATTGGAAGAAGACGGGGAATACTCCGTACCTAATCTGGTGCACATGCAAACAAACAGTAGTTCTATCCTAAGAAAAAGAACAACGGAAGGATTTGTTCCCGCTTACTATCTAGGGTAGAAAAATATTTTTTAAAATTTTCTTACTGAAAATAAACAAGAGACTATTAAAAAAATTATTTTTTTGCAGAAAAATAAAACTTTTAGGCCACTATTGGCAGACCAGAAAAAAATTTTAATTTTGACAAATCGACGTACAAGACAAGTGCGTGTTGACGAACCAAGCAAGAGGGGGAGAGTGCCAATTAGTAAATTGACGTGAACCTCCCTCTAATACCAAATTGATGCAGGCCCACACGTTGACTCCGTAAAATCTATGAATTAAGCACGATTGTCTCTCAACGTTCGAATTCTATACTCGCACAACTTTTCAACGCAGCGCACACGCAAGCAATTATTTCAATTAGATGCTAACGTATAGCCAAATCAATTAGGATCGAATAAAAGTCTATAGGTCTATATTCTTTCTGGCTAAAAGGACCCACCCGGTCCGATCGAGCGACGGTTGTACCAAAAGAGATCTACCAAAAATTACGATTCGGAAATGGTAGATCTCTCCCAACAAAAAGTAACGAGGTTCGCCAATCCTCTCGAAAAATAAATCAATCAATATAAACACAAAATTTGATTGAAGAAAACCACGATTATTTAAAGCTATCAAGATCCAACGCTAAAGTTTTCCACCACAAGAAAATCTAGGAAAAGAAACACACGAAGGTAGAAGTTTTCGTTACCCAATCGGAATGGATGATTCTGATTCTCTAACTTGGATCGCTATTCAATGGCTCCGCCGGAGACACACAGGATGGAGATGAAACTCGGTCGCCTTCATTCTTCACGCTTTGGCTGAGATCCACCAAGGATGCTTGATGGTTGGTTGGTGTTGGCAAGAGAATGGTGGTCGGGTTTAGACTAGGCTGGTCGAGAGTTTTGTATGATGGGGAGAGAGAAAAGGTGGTGGTTAGAAGAGGTGTGGCCGAGCACTTTGAGGGAGAGGAGGAAATAGGGCCCACGGCTAGGGAGGAGTGGTGGCCGGATTTTGAGAGGGAGAAGGAGGGGAGTCAGCGGCTTGGAGAGAGGGGAGAGGTGAGGATGAAACTATTAAGAGGGAGAGAGGAGGAAAATTTCTCAAGAGGAGGAATTAGGGTTTTCAATTTGTTTTCATTCAACTTAATGAAAAATAACATTACATGGCCTTATATAGGCTCACCACATGGGTAGGCTACATGCAGCCCAAATAAATAAAATAAAACACTCCAAATGTTTAATGAAGAAATAAATGAAATAAAACACTCTTCAAATAAAAGAAAATAAAATATTAAAAGTTTGATTATCACCGAGGGCGGAGATTGTAGCGTCGCTCCACAAGATCATCACGGCGCCGCAAGTCTTTGACTGAAGACGGAGAAAAATCTTCCGTAAGCATGTTGTCACCTTCTTCATCTTGTTGGGGGGCGTCGTCTCCATCACTTCGTTGTCACATATTGAGATTCTTTTGATCCAATAAGTACTTTAGGCTCTTATGGTCCGTGAATATATATATCCACTTTCACACCATATAAATAGTGATGCCACAAATTGAGTGTAAAAATCACCGCCGCCAACTCCAAGTTGTGGACGGGATAATTTTGCTCATGTACTTTCAACAGGGGTGACCCATAAGCTATCACCAAACCAAACTGAAGAAGAACGCAGCCTAAGCCGCTTCCTGATGCATCACTATAAATTTCATAGCCGTCTAAACCACATGGCGTCATCAAGATTGGCATTGTAGTAAGACGACCTTTCAGCTCCTCAAACACTAGTACGCACTCCGGTGTCCAAACGAACTTCTGATCTTTTCTCATCAGTGCGGTGAGAGGTAAGCTATCCACGAGAAGTTCTCTATGAATAGCCTATAGTAGCCTGCCAGTCCAAGGAAACTCCTGACATTTATGACAGAAGAAAACACCGTCCACTCCTGTATCGTAACTATCTTCACAGGATCCACAGCAATGCCCTCTCCTCTAACCACATGGCCAAGAAAGACTATTGACGACAACCAGAACTCGCACTTTAAGAACTTAGCATAGAGCTTGTTCTTTCTCAGGATGTGCAATAACATCCACAAATGGTTTGCATGATCTTCTTCAGACTGAGAGTACACCAAAATGTCATCAATAAATACGATGACAAATAAATCCAAGTATTCGCGAAACGTTCGATGCATTATGTCCATAAGTACCGATGACGTATTTGTTAGCCCAAACGGCATTACCGTGAACTCGTAATGACCATAGTGTGTACCAAACGCTGTCTTGGGAATATCACATTCCCGAATCCTCAACTGGTAATAGCCAAACTTTAAATCCAGCTTTGAATAGACAGTTGAGCCCACTATAGGATCGAACAAGTCATCAATCCGTGGAATCGGATACTTTTTCTTTCTGTCAGCTTATTCAGCTCTCGATAGTCAATATATAGTCGCAAGCTTCCGTCCTTCTTTTACACAAATAGGACCGTAGTGCTCCAAGGTGGCATACTTGGGCGTATAAAGACTTGCTCCAGCAACTCTTGCAATTGAACCTTTAGCTCCGCCTTTTCTTTTGGCGCAACACGATATGGCGAGCGGGCCACAGGTTTCGCACCTGGCACCAACTCAATAGTGAAGTCAATCTCTTACTAGGGCGGTAACCCCGGAAGATCCTTAGGAAATACATCAGTGTACTCCGATACAGTAGGAACATCACTCACACTGGGCCTCGGCTCAACAGTCTCCAATAGCATGAAGAACAACTATGCACCCTTCCGAACTGCCTTGACTACTTGGATAGCAGGCATCAATGTCTTGCTCGATCGTCGCATCCCAGTGAATTTAGTCTCTCGTTCGGTGTTCTGTCCTAGTGTGACTTCCTTAGAGTTGCAATCTATATAGGCACGTAACTCCGAGAGCCAGTCCATACCAAAGATTACATCAAACTCTGATATCGGTAGCACTAATGCTTCCAATCCAAAGTCCTGACTTCCTATTCGCACCTCAACACAACAGGCTTGATCCGCGTGCATCAAGAACCCGTTAGCTAGCAGTAAATTCACTCGATCTATCGGCGTAAACGAAGGCTCTCAAATATGCCCCCAAGAAGTCTTCTGATAGAAAAGAATGAGAGGCTCCTGTATCGAACAGTGCTCTCACCGGACACTCCAAAATCAAGATAGAGCCTAAATCAAATAAATCATACACAAGCAACGCACAAGGTACTAAGTATGAAAAGAATTAAAAATTATATATTAACTCATACCTGTTACGACGTTGCTTTGTTTTATGGCCTCTTATTGGCTAAGATGATAGACTCGGGGTTATGCTTGAGATGCAGTTAATTCCACCACTGCTTTTCTCTTCTCATCATAAGACGCACTCGTCTTTTTCTCACCTTTTGGAAGGCCACTCCAGCAATCTAGAGCCATATGCCCCACCTTGACACATGTATAACATGTGAGCGGACCTCTCCAAGATGTTATTCCAGACGGAGGAGAAGAAGGAGCCAGGGCAAGAGTGTTTTAGGCTTCTTTTTCCACCGTCGATACCCAGACTTTGAATAACTAGGTACCTTAAACTCTGGCTTCTTCTCTGCCAAGTCATTCTTATGCTGCACGTGCTTCATGTCCATCTCAAGGGAGGGGTCGTATTGACCAAGATAAGAAAACCCTGTGTCAACGGTCCTGAGAGAAGCAATCGCAGGTCAACTCTCAGCCCTTCATAGAACCGATTTGTTTTTCGTTCCTCATCTGCATATGTAAAGCCTGCATATCTTTCCAATTAAGTAAACTTGTGCAAGTAGTCATCCAGCAACCTCTCGCCTTGAGTTAGCCTTTGAAATTGGTTCTCCATCGCAATCCATTGTGCTGATGGAACATATCCTGCAAGAAAATACCTTGAGAACTCCTCTATTTAGATCTCGCTCAATGGCTGACCAGCAAACTGGTGCAGCTCCAACTCATCACACCAAAATCTTTCCTCACCATCCAATAAGAAGGTATTCACAATGAATTTTTGCCACTCTTCTGTTTCAATTGTCGTCAGGACCCTCTTTATTCTTGAGAGCCAATCTTTGGATTGTGTAGGGGTTCCAGTACCTATAAACACAGGGAGATTGAAACTCATCACGTGTTTCAGTTGGTTCTCCTTTGCTCGCCTTGCGGCCACTGGCTCAACTGCCACTTATCTCACTGCTATGCGCTCCACTATGCCAACCTATTCATGTACCATCATAGGAATAGGAGGTTGTCCCTGACCTCAAGGTTGCGCATTCATCATTGCGAACACGGCTTCTGTAACCAACTGTATAGTTTCCGCCGAAGGAGGAGGTGTCAACGCCTCATTAGGTGCACTACTCTCCACCGAGCGCTGGGGTTCTTGCTGCCCCGCACCACTTCGAGTCGCCTACAATATGAAACACATAATTAGGCAACTACGAATATTGCCAAAAGCAATCATATGAACATACCAGTTCCGCAAACATGTGTATTTTCATTTCTAAGTGGACATTCATGGGTTCAATTATGTTATCACGGTAGCGCACATACACGTGTTCACCACCCCTTAAAAGAATTCGACCACGAATTCAAATAAGAAAGACCGAGAATGGAAGCTGATACAAATTTTATAATGCCCTCATCTGTCGTATAGCATATGACAGAAGGTCCGGTCGGGGCCTGACTCCATATACTATGGACAGGTAAGGAGATTATAAGTTGTTTCTAAATCCAAGTTCACTTATGAGCACACCCTAACTCAGAGAATTCTAGCAAAAGTATGTTAGTTTATGAACCCATACAGAACAAGAATGTCCACTACACAACGGGAATGATATATACATACATATAACATATATTTTGGTCGTAACCTTATTACAACAGTTTTATTTAACAAGTGGTTTCATACTTCAGCACGTAGGCCGGGCACACATGAAAATAGTAAATGTCCGCCTTTGGGCCTTCAAGGGCAAGTCAATTGCAGCACATGGGCTTTAGTCCATTACTTTCCACTTAGCTCTCCAGCACCTGCATAAAAGGGCCCACCAAAACATGGCAAACAAAGCAACTGTCAGGATTTTGCTGACCCGTTTATAACGTTCCCACCCCTTACTCGGGGCGGCATTTCTCTATCCCTGCAAACAAGGCATCATATATGTTGTGGCATTTTCAAAGTGCACTTTAAGCACCATTCATGTTGGGAACATTGGAAAATGTGTACCTGATTTGAAGAAGCCCAACTTAGCTCAATGATATACATCAAGGTGTATTTGATGTTGTTTTAAGTTGACATGTGCAGGTGAAGAAGTGTTAAAGAATGCAGAAAAATATTCTAAGTCCATGTGTCGACACCTGAAGAAACAGTGTCGACACTTCAGAATATTTGTGTCGACACTTGAAGGAAGCTGTGTTGACACAGAGAAAGAGAGTCGACAACATTTGTGTCGACACTGGGAAGCAGTGTCGACTCACAGGAAGATAGTCGACCACATTTGTGTCAACACTGGGAGGCTGTGTTGACACAATGAGACAGAGTCGACACACATTGGCAGAAGTCGACAATACTTATGTCGACACCAGAAGACTAAGTCAACACATACTGAGTTCTGAATCTACAACAACTGTGTCGACACACAGGACTTGTGTCGACACACTGCAAAGTCAAGACCAAGTTATTCTCTGAAGAAGCTGTGTCGACTTAAGGGCAAACTTGTCGATATCATCAAAGGCTGTGTCGACACCAAAGTTACTTGTGTCGACACATACAGACAGTTGGTCTCGACACTTCCTGACAGTCTGTCTCAACACATTGCTGACCAAGACTAAGGCACAGGATCTGTTTGAAGACTTGACAGCTGTGGGTTGCAGCCAGTTAACTGATGTTGTCAGACTTGTCAGAAGACAGTTATAAACCGGATCAGCCGGTTACCATTAAGAAGATCTATAAATAGACAGATTCAGAGAGAAGTAAAAAAAAATGAGAAGATTGAACTTTGGCAATCAAATTGAGAAATCAAATCAAGAAGGTGTAATACACTAAAGAAAATCTTCATCAGAAGATCTAAGAAGACGATCTCAGGATCGATCTAAGAAGAGTTCTAACAAGAATTCAGAAGTATCATCAAAGGTGTTGGATAGAGAGGGATCCACCCATTTTGAAGAAGAAGAAGGAAGCCATCAGTGGTTTCTCAAGAAGCTGTTTGGAAATCAACTCAGCTAAGTTCAGATTCAAGAAGCTTTGAAGAAAGCTCAGATTCAGTTGATTTCAACAGCTGATCAAGAATTGTCTTGTCCTCTTCTCTCTCAACAAAGGCAAGACATTAAAACTTCTTTTCTAAATTTCTGTAGGATCTATTTTACATAGATCTGAGTTGTAAGCCTGTGATATAAAGGCTGAGTGTAGGAGAGTTGATCTCTGAGTGGTAGGGCTGTTTGCCTGAGTGTAGGAGAAGGTTCTTCTCTGAGTTGTAGGCCTTGTGGCAAGGCTGAGGTAGGGCTGTTATGCCTGAGTTGTAGGAACCTATCCAGGTTCTGAGCTGTAGGATCTGAGGATCTGAGAATAGTGGAAGTTTGGCCGAATCTAGCATACTGCTAGATAGGTGAAGGGGGAAAGTGGATGTACCCAGACCTTGGGGAACCACTATAAAACATTGTGCAATCTGTGATGATTAAATGTCTGTGAATGCTGTGCTGGATGTTTTAATTTTTGTAATTGAATTCTGCCTAAAAATTTGAACAAGCAATTAGAACCTATTCACCCCCCCCCCCCCCCCTCTAGGTGTTTAGGTTGTCTTGAAAGTAAAACTATCAAGTGGTATCAGAGGGAGGTTCCTCAAAAAGGACTTAACAGTCTGAGGTAGATCTGAAAGGCAGAATCAAGATTCAAGAAGATGGGTTCTGGAGAGAATCATAAGGAGCTAGGGTCTATGAAATTACCCATATGTAAGAAGGAAATCATTGGAATTTGGAAAGAAAGAGTCAGGTTGTTTATGGAGGCATCTGACCCAAGAATATACATCACAGTTCAGGAAGGACCCTTCATTCCAATGAAGGTATCAGTTCTTGATGCTAATATTCAAACTCCAAAGAGTTATTCTGAAATGACCAAGGATGAAATCATTTTGGCAACCATGGATAAAAGAGCACATAACATTATTGTAAGTGCCATAGATGATTCAACATTTCAGAATCTGATTCACTGCAAGACCTCCAAAGAAATGTGGGACACATTGATTGTCTACATGGAGGGATCAGAAGAAGTAAGACAGGACAGGAAATCTATGCTCAATCAGGAATATGAAAGTTTTAGACAAGGAAAATCTGATAGCATAACTGAGTGCTATAAGAAATTCTATAGAATTGTGAATGAGCTAATGTCCTATGGAAGAGTCTTCAGTACTTATGAACTGAATGACAAATTCTTGCGCGACAGCGAGTTAAATGTTTTATCACGAGTGATGTCACTGGTGTGATAGGTGTCACACGTGCGTGTCAGTAGCGTGACTTAAGTTTGCTGTATGAAGTTTCCCGAAACATTGGAATTGTTGTTTTAAAGTTACACGGCCTAGGTCACGGGTGTGACCTAGGGGCGTGACTTAGGATTTTTTGCCGAAATTTCCCAAAGTTGTAGAAATACCTGTAGGGAACAAAAATAGGTTAAGTTAGAACTGAAAAATATAAAGAAATGATTAATTTACATATTTACGTAATATAATTACATTTTTATAAAAACAAAACAAAAAAATATACTAAAAATATTTATATTTTGCTACTCATCATATGGTGATAGTTTGTTGTTAGTGGTAGTCTAACTCACCTAGAGGGGGGTGAATAGGTGTCTTGCACTATAGTGTATACTTTTCAGATTTCTAGACATAAAACAAAAGTAAAGCACACACACACAGAAAACACACAAGGATTTATAGTGGTTCCCAGAGGTCTGGGTACATCCACTTTCCCTCTACACATTTCTAGCAATAAGATAGACTAGGAAAACTCCTCCAATAACTCAGCTCCTTGTGCTTATAACTCAGATCTCTTGCAGATCCTACCTCAGGCTTATCAAGAAGCCCTACCTCGGACACACAAGACCTACACTTAGAGTGCTCTAATTCCTACAACTTAGAAACCCCCCCAGGTGTAAGACCACCCTCCTGGAAGATAAAACACAGTCGAGGGGAGTCTATGCCCAAAATAGCCGCCTTGCAGTAGCATCATCACCCGGGCTAACCGGTACTACAAGATGCCTATCCCGCCAGCCAAACCAATATCATCTAAGCCAAACCAACATAAAGAATGTAAAATAGAAGTCAAAATCCACACAAGTATATAGTCCAAACAAGTACAATAATAATAAGAAGCAACAATGGCTCTTATAATATATGAGTACAAAAAATTTGCCCCAAGGGTTACAATATAGGTCTCTCAAAAAGCTCACATCCTTAACTGATGGCACCGATGGTAACGTCATATCAGGCCCTATCACCCTGGCCTGACTGCCCTCCTATAGAACCTGCGGCTACTGCCCTATCTGTTGGGTTTCTTCCTCAAATGGAAGACGTATGAACCATTATTCATAAATACTAAGTGGCTATCACATCCGCTCCCCTGCAGACTCTTAGGCATCAGGCAGAGAAAATAAGAGCTTACAATATATGTAAGCAGTAATAACATGCATGTTGTATATCTCTACATATCATGAGTGGTAATAGTAGCATTATATAACATCATTATCAACATTCTCTTCTAGCAGTTTTAATCAAATCATATCAATCCATAAAGCATATAAATCTACAACAGGAAAGTACCTTAACTTATAAAAATGGGCATACATATTTATAAGTTAAGGATCTACTTAACAGTAAAGTAACTAATCATATAAGAGTGCCCATACAAACTTATATGATAAGGATCTATGTGGTGCAATGTAATGCAATGTAATGTTATGAATGCAAATGATTACTCACCCCTAGACACACATACGCACACTGCTATGTCGACATAGACTTATGGTTAACACTTTTCGAGCAGGTAGCTAACCTCTTAAGAGTCATCCATCGTTGCAAGATGGTGATAGTAGATCATGCATCTCCACTACTAGGCTGGTCTCCACACTACCTGGCCTACGCCTCTGTATGCCTCAATGCTAAAAATGGCCAGATTGTGACAGTAGAGCATCCATCCCATTCGATGTTTGACGTTCGTCGATCGACGCTCGGTGCCTTAACCAGTCATACCTTTCTGACACGCACGTGACCAACATGTGTTATATTCTTGATGTTCTAGAAATCGACCAGTCACATGAATTTTGCCGTCTTCACCAAGCTAGCGAGACATGCCCCCCCCCCCCCCCGACACGCCCGTGTAGAGGTCGTGTCACCCCCAAAATTTTGCTTATAAATAGAACTTTTCTGTAATGACCAATGTTTCAATCCCATGATCCATTTTGTTGTTGGGCTACTGCTAGGAGACCTTTTGTTCTATGTAAGGATAATTCCCCCCCCCTCCTCTTTGTGTTTGATTTAGCTTTTGTAATCTGACTTTTTTACATAATAAAATTTTTTAGTTTTTCATCCTTTATTGTTCTTAAATGTCTCTGAGTGCCTCTCTTTCAGCAATCTTATGTATCTTTATTTTTCATTTTCGTATGGGTGTGTGTCTGAATGAGTTAGATTTGTGGAATTTATGCTTTTAAATGAAAAAAAATCACTTGGTTTTATCTTAGATTTTCTAAAATTTACTAGTCATTACTATAGTTCTTTTTCCTATCTTATTCCTTTGATGGGTTTAGATTTAGGATTTTTATGCTTTTATATTCATCCTTATGAATTTGTGAAATGATTTCAAAAGTGGTTTTTATTACTCTTAAACTTATATTTTCCTTTTTAAGGTGTAAAACTTTTGCTTCTTTTTAACTTTCTTCCACTTTTTAAACCCTTTTACAAAATTATAAGAATGGATTATGTGTTATCTCAATTTTTCAACCACTTTGATTTTCACATTTACTTAAAAACTCTTTTGCTCGAACAATTATTATTTCTACTTTTTATGCATTTCCAGCAAATTCTAACGGTAAAAATATAAACGTTAGAATTTTTTGATCACTTTGCTTTTCACTATTTTTTTGCTTGTGTGTGTGAGTGTATGAGTTAGACTTTTTTGTTCTTTTCTATTTCGTGTTTTGTGTGTGTGTGTGTGTATGAGATAGTGTTTATTGCTTTCTTTCAATTATGTAGAGTGTGTGTGTGTGTGCATCTATTTCCTCCTACTCGTTTGATTAGGACTCGCTTCAATTTCCTGCCTACTCGTTTGAGTAGGACTTGTCATTTCCCTCCTACTCATTTTAGTAGGACTTGTCATTTTATTGCTTTAATTTCCCGTCTACTAGTTTGAGTAGGACTTTTCATTTCCCGCCTACTCATTTGAGTAGGACTTGTCATTACCCGCCTACTAATTTGAGTAGGACTTTTTATTTCAATCATGAAATTTTTCCTTTTGTGTAACTTAGCTCTTTTTCCTTTATTATGAGTTAGGTTGAGTGTGTGTGTTTTACTTTTTTAGTTGCTTTTCTCTTTCTAAGGTTAGGTTGCTTATCTCTTCTTATTTTTTGTAACCCTTCAGCATTTAATTTAGAACTCGCGCCTCACCAAACTATTAAGCCGTCCCCATTCCGATGAGTGGATAATCGTTCTTAGCCCTCTTCATCGAAGAGCATTGGGACATAGGAAATCTCTCTAAATAATTAAAGAATATTTTTCTCACTTTAATTAAAGGGCTTAAGGTTTGCCTCGGGTTAACGATGCGTAGAACCACATATCGATGTGTGGGCTCTATTTCCGTTATCCATACGCTAGCTAGCCGAGAGGCCGTGCGTATGGACTGATCACCCTTGGGTAAATAGTGTTGTGTGTATAACCTTGAGAGAGGATAAATGTAATTCTACTGGATTGGGTTCCCCACCCAATAGCGTGGTTCTTAGCGTAAACCGGGCATTAAGAGGAATCGTTCGTCGGACGAGAGTTCGGTCGAATAGTCATAATATTCAGGTGAACGATATCCCTATAGCTAGGTGAGCTCTTATCCGTGCAACCTCCATGGCTAAGTTGCCTTTAATTAATTTGAAAACTAAGTTTTATAATTATTCAGAGTCATTTTAGTCTCGATCCGATTCGATGTCGTGCGTTAACCCTTCATCGAATATTTTCTAAGTATTTTTACAACTTACCTTTTTTTAACCGCTTTATTTAACTAAAACCCGACAAGTTATTTTCAATAAAATAATAGTCCATCTAGAAGAAGTAGGAATAATCAACCCTACCCTGAGAACAATATGACATCAATATTCTCGCTGAATATCGAGCACTACATGCGAGGTACACTTGCCTCCATTCTTAAAAAACTCTCTTTTTATCCTCCCACGATGCTCGACCAATCGAACCAACCACCTAAATAAGGTTCGGCTTCGCGGTTCACCAAGTTTTTTGCGTCATTGCCGGGGATCAAGTTTTTGGTGCTGTTGCCGGGGATCAAGTTTCGAGCGTCGCGGGCGATCATGTTTTTGGCGTCATTGTCGGGGACTCTCTTGAGTTATAATTTCGAATTCCGGAGTCTATTACTTTTACTTATTTTCTATAAACTAAAAAAAACTTAAAAACTATTTTTAAAAATCCAAAAAAGGGGAGTTTATTATTTAGTTTATATTTTAGGGTGTATGACCTGTAAACAACCCTCGGAGTCTGAAAGTTTTGATTTCGACCCTGAGATCGAACGCTCCCTTGCGCGTATTCGATCTAAACGTCGAATTCCTTTTTTAGACCCCGAAGAATCTATCGGAGAACCCTCTGCCATAGTTAAGGCTGACCCTAACCCTGCCCAAGCGGCCGAGCATAATATGTCTTATTACGCCTGGCATAACCTGGATGATACTGGGTCTAGTATTGTTCTCCCTACGGTGGCGAATAATAATTTTGAAATAAATTCAAGAGTCATTCAAATGATCCAAAATGTCGTGCAGTTCGATGAACTGCCAGATAAGGACCCAAATGTCCACTTATCTAATTTTTTGGAAATATGCGACACCTTCAAGATTATTGGCGTCACTGATGAAGCCATTCTCTTGTGCCTATTTATTTTTTACCTTAAATCCAAAGCTAATGCGTGGTTTAATTCCCTCCCGTTAGGATGTATCACCACTTGGGCTGAGTTGACAGAGCGGTTCCTGACGAAGTACTTTCCGCCCGCAAAAACTGCAAAGTTACGGGCGGACATTTCTTCATTTCGGCAAAATGATCCTGAGTCTTTATAGGAGACTTGAGAACCGTTTAAGGAGTTCCTCCACCGGTGCCCACACCACGCGCTACCAACGTGGTTGCAGGTTCAAATTTTTTATAATGTTTTTAATTTTCAGATGCATTAAATGATTGACGCGGCTGCCGGGGGCACATTAAACAACAAAACCCCTGAGTCCTCCCAGGCTTTATTCAAAGAAATGGCTATGAACGCCTACCAGTGGAACGTCCCTCGAGGACACCCAAAGCAGGCGGCCGGCCTTTTTGAAGTGGATTCCACTGCTCTGTTAATCCTTCAAGTTAAAAGGTTAACAAAGCAGGTGGCGAAGATCACTAATACTTCATCCACTCTGCCTTGTTTTATTTCCCCTAACATCTGCATGGCGGAAGTGTTCGTGGACTTCATAGGAAATTCAGGTCGTCCTTCCTTCAACCCAAACAACCACCCCTATAGTAATAACTATAACCCGGGTTGGAGTAATCACCCCAATTTCTCTTGGAGCAACCCGAATAATGCGCAGCTTCCCCCTTATTTTTTTGCGCCCGTATTTTTCGCGCCTCCTCCTCCGAAATCTTTTCCAGTTGAGGAAAATTTTTATAAATATATAACTTCCAATGAATCAAATATACGGAACATAACTGGATCGCTAAAAACCCTTGAAAAATTGGTTGGACAACTGGCGAGAATTACGTCCGAGCGCGCGCTCGGGGCACTGCTGAGAAATATGGAGCCAAACCCTCTGGAGAATGCCAATGCTATAACCTTCCATAGCGGTAAGGAGGTGTTCGGTCCAAAATGGATCGATCCTCTGGTACATATTTAACCTCCGACCCCTCTTCCCCCTTTTTTGATTACGCCGCCTTTACCTATTTTAAACGAAAAAATTATTTAAAACAAGGCCCTTTTGTATCCGCAAAGGGTTAGATAATGAGCGTAAGGACGCGCAATATAAAAAAATTATTTTACTATTAAAAAAAATTCATATTAATGTTCCATTCTGCGAGGCGATCTCGTAGATGCCAAAATATGCGAAATATTTGAAAGAACTTTCTAATAAACAAAAATTAGAAAATATTTCGCATATCTCTCTCAACGCGGACTGCTCGGCGGCTCTTACCAATAAATTGCCCCCAAAACAAAATGACCCGTGGCAATTTTCAATCCCATGCCTTTTTGGCAATATGTTAGTAAAATACACTCTTGCAGATTTAGGCGCGAGCATTAATTTTATGCCATTATCGCTCTTTAAAAAAATTAGGTTTGGGAACTCCGGCCCCTACTAATATGCGTATCTAATTAGCGAATCGCTCGGTTAAGTTTCCCATCGGGGTAGTGGAGACATTCTTGTCTGAGTTGACAAGTTTATCTTTCTAGTAGACTTTGTCATCTTGGACATCGAGGAGGACACCGATGTACCAATTATACTCGATCTCCCTTTTCTCGCCACCTCCCGCAGATTAATTGATGTGAGTAACGGTCGTCTCCTCCTTCGGGTGGGAGACGATGAGGTTACTTTTTCTATTAATCCCTCGATGGAGGACTCATTATCGGGCGATGACTTCTGTTATAATTTAGATACTTTTTTCGGAGATAGTTCTTCTCCCGTTTTCGAGTCAATTTTTCTTAACGATGATATTTTTGCGCTCGAAACTTTTAATTGCGAAGCGGATAAAACTATAGGTTTGCCTTTCGAACCAATTGGTTCGAAAGACATTAGAATCAACACCTAACTAGAAGAACCGCCCATCCTAGACCTCAAACCCCTACCCAAATCTGTCAAATACGCTTTTTTTGGAAAAAATTACACCCTTCCCGTTATCATTTCTTGGCATTTGAGTGATTTAGAGACTTCCGATTTATTGGAATTTTTGCTCAAACATTGCCACACAATTGCGTGGTAAACTTTTGATCTTAAGGGGATTAACCCCTCTTTTAGCTCTCAGAAGATTTTCCTCAACGATAATTGGCGCAAAACCATTCAGCCACAGCGACATCTTAACCCAAACATGAAAGATGTCATTAAAGCAGAGATAATTAAATTATTAGATGCGGGGATTATTTATCCAATTTCAGATAGTGTGTGGGTTAGTCACGTTTATGTCGTGCCCAAGAAGGGAGGTCTAACCATAGTGGAAAATGAGCACAATTAACTCATCCCAACTCGTACTGTTACGGGTTTGCGGGTGTGCATCGATTATAGAAAGCTAAATTATGTCACCCGTAAGGACCATTTTCCACTACCATTTTTAGACCAAGTTCTGGAGCATTTATCCGATCATCCATTTTATTGTTTTCTTGATGGTTTATCGTGGTTTTTCCAAATCCCCATTTCCCCCGATGATCAAGAGAAAACAACTTTTATGTGCCTGTTTGGCACCTTCGCCTACCGAAGAATACCATTTGGCCTCTGTAATGCGTCGGCTAAATTCCAAAGAAGTATGCTGGCAATCTTTGGCGAGCTGGTAGAAGAGATATGGAAGTCTTTATGGATGACTTTTCTATTTTTGGACGCTCTTTCCCGTCTTGTCTTCAAAATCTAGATCTTGTCCTCCAGCGACGCGAGGACACGCATCTCGTTTTAAATTGGGAAAAGTGTAACTTCATGGATTGAGAAGGTTTGGTTCTCGGCAATAAGATTTCGTCTAAGGGGATGGAGGTAGATAAGGCCAAGGTAGAAATTATAGAAAAACTTCCCCCGCCTTCCAACGTAAAATACATTAGGAGTTTCTTAGGCCAAGCGGGCTTTTATCGACGTTTCATTCAAGATTTTTCGAAAATAACAAAGCCGCTTACTCGTCTCTTAGAAAAGGAATCTTATTTTGTATTTAGTAGTGAATGAGAGTCCGCATTTAATTTTATAAAACAAAAACTTATCAATTCGTCCATTTTAGTGACGCCTGATTGTTCCCTTCCATTCGAGATTATGTGTGATGCTAGTGATATTGCCTTAGGTGCCGTTCTTAGCCAATACGTAGACAAACACTTTCATCCAATTTATTACGCTAGCAAGATGCTCACTTGCACACAAGTAAATTACATAATAATGGAAAAGGAACTCTTAGCCGTCGTTTTCGCTTTGGATAAGTTTCGCTCATACATAACGCAATCTTAAGTTATCGTATTTACCGACCACTCTGCCCTTAAATATTTACTCGTTAAAACCAACGCCAAGCCCCGCCTTCTTCGATGGGTTCTCCTCCTTCAAGATTTTTGTTTTGAGATCCGGGATAATAAGGGAGCGGAAAATTTAGCCCCCGATCACCTCTCCCGTTTAGAAAATCCGGGTGCGGAAGCGCTCGTCGAATCTGACATAAATAACAGATTCCCCAAGGAACGCCTCCTAGCCATAAATACCATTTTGTCTTCTCTGCCTTGGTTCACAGATTTTGCGAACTAATTAGTTACGCGGGTGCTCCCAAAAGAATGTTTGAGCCAGCAAAAGAAGAAATTCTTTTCTAACTTAAAAAATTTCTTTTGGGCCTCTTCTTTTTCATATCTGCGCGGACCAGGCGGTCCAAAGATGAGTCGCGAGAGTGGAGTACACGCAAATACTTAGGCACTGCCACGAGGGTCCGGCCTGTGAACATTATCAAGCTAACCGGACCACGCGAAAGGCACTAGAGGCGGGCTTCTTTTGGTCCATTCTTTTCAAAGACGCGCACACTTTTCTGTGCTCTTGCGATAGCTGCCAGCGGTCAGGTAACATCTCTCATCGCGACGAGATGCCCCAAAATTTATTTTTAGAATGCGAATTCTTCGATTTTTGGGGCATTTACTTTGTCAGCCCCCTACCTCTTTCTTTTAAAAATATTTATATTTTAGTGGCGATCGATTATGTATCAAGATGGGCAGAAGAGCAAGCTCTCCCCACCAACGATGCTCTAGTTGTCGTTACCTTCCTTAAAAAAGTATTTTCGCGCTTCAACACACCTCGAGCTATTTTAAGTGATAGGGGAACGCATTTCTGTAACGCCCAAATGGCTAATACGTTAGATAAATAGGGAGTCACACACAAACTTGCCACCCCTACAACCCGCAAACAAGTGGCCAAGTCGAGGTAGTAAATTGAGAGATTAAGCGTATATTAGAAAAACCATTTCACTTAATAGGAAAGATTGGTATGTCAAACTCGACGATGCGTTGTGGGCGTATCGGACAACATACAAAACCGCAGTTGGTTGTATGACATTTCGGTTTGTCTATGGTAAAGCGTGCCTTCTCCCCGTAGAACAAGAGCATCGCGCTCTTTGGGCTTTAAAACTTGTAAACTTCGATGCTTACTTAACTGCTTAAAATAGAAAACTGCAACTAAACGAGCTCGATGAATGGCGTGTAAACACTTACGAGAGTAATAAGTTATATAAGGAGCGTTCTAAGTTCTATCACGATCGAAAAATAAAGACCCAAATTTTTTTTTCTCCGGGCGATCTTGTCCTTCTTTACAATTCACGTCTTAGTCTTTTTCCAGGTAAGCTATAGTCACGATTGTCCAGCACATTCAAAGTTAAAGATGTTTGGCCATTTGGGACCGTACTCATCTCCCACCCAGAAAAAGTTTCGTTTAAAGTAAACGGTCATCAGTTAAAGTCATACATAGTAGGCGATCCAGAGATCGGTTTTAACAAAACCATAACTTTCCTCAACATTATAACCCCACCATTATAGTCAAGATACACAACTATAAACAAAGCGCTCCTGGGAGGTACCCTGGGGTCTACCTTTTTTGCTCTTTCCTTATTTTGTTTCCTACTTGTTCTAATAATGCAGGGTTTTTGAATTGGCCTCCCCGAACACGTTCCAGGGAAGTTCCTACCCTCCCTTTTTATTTTTTGTACATACTCCATTTCATTTGTTTCCTATTCCGCATACTTATATTGCAACATTAGTGACAATGTTTGATTTAAGTATGAGGGTGTTTTCGTGCTTTCCTTTCTGCACTTCCATTTCCCGCACTTAAAAAATTTTAAAAATACAAAAAACAAAACAAAACTAAACAAAAAAATTATAAAATGAAAACTCAAAAAATATTATTTTTTTTGTTTTATCATCAAAAAATTCAAAAAAATTTATAAAACAAAAATTTAACAAAAAATCTATATATTTACTTTGTAAATATTTCGTTGTAAATATTTTACTTTGTAAATATTTCATTGTAAATATTTTACTTTGTAAATATTTTTTGTAAATATTCTTTTCTCTCTCCACTCTTCCTTTCCTCCTCTTTGTAAATAACTTCTCTCTTTTTCCTCTTTTGTAAAGATTTGCTTAAAAATCTAAAAAAAAAAAATTTTAAAACAAATATAAAATATTTCAAAATATATATATATATATTTGCATTTTAGTATATATTAGAGAAATAAATTTAAAACACAAAAAAAAGATAATAACTCCAAAAAAAAGAAATAAATTAAAAACACGAAAAAAAGATGATAAATTAAAAAAATCCAAAAATAATAAAACAAATAAATCGAATATTTCATTATTAATCATTTTTGCTCTCCAAAAATATCGTTGTGAGTATATTTATATGCGAATTTCATTAATTCTTTGTTTACTATTCGTTTATTAATTGGAGATTGATAAATTTAAATAGCGGGGTTATGTTTTAAAGAATATCTTATGTTTTTCTTCTTAATATAGGGGACTTGTTTTAGGCATGACTTCTAAATTATCTAAAATAGAGGCACGTGTATTATGTTAGAATAAAACAACTATAGAATTCAATTATTTAACTTCAAGCTTCTTGAAATACAGGAACGTTCAATTTATCAAAATTGCTCTCAAATTTTTTTATTAAAAGGAAGCTTTCTTCTTGAAAAGAATAAACCCTATCAACCCATATTTATAATGTTTCACTTAACATGATAAAATTTCTATCCTTAAATGAACCTATGTCAATGGGAATAAGATTTCGTTTCGTAAACATATACATCCAATATTTAAAAATATTATATGTTGAGGAGTAAGAGGATAAAATTCATTACTCCAATACATATACATTGGGTTAATTTGAAGTTGTTCAAAATATATATGTTAGAAAAATAAGATTTCATTTTCCTAAAACATCCACAAAAATTTTCAATAGAGGTTCGAGAAAAAAAATACCTCGCCTCTAAGCATAAGCCCTCTTCATAAACATAAACAACCCCCTTAGCCAATTTCAACGATTCAAGAATTAATTTAAAATCTTTTTGAGAGCATAATTTTAAATTGCATTATTTCCTTTAAAGCACTTATAAGCTAAAGTTCCTATAATTCCAATCTATTTTTGTTAGGTAACGATTACAAATTATGATTGCTATTTGGTTACTTCAAGAAATCTTTTCGGCCAAAACTTTTCCTTTATTTAAATCATTTTCATGGATTAGGACTTAACTCTTATACCCCGGATGTTTATTTAGATTTCTCATTTAATTAATTTTAGATTTATGATTTCTTTTAATTCCCTATAAGATCATCTCCAACTTTTGCTCTGGAATAGAAAAAACTTAAGTATGGTGGTTTTTTATAAGTTATAAACATACGTATTTTTCAGTACTTCTATTAGGTCATTTTAGTCTATTTCATTATTTTTAGTTATTTTTCTTCAATAAAATGTTTTCTTTTTGTATATAATTTTCTAACTTAATTTTAATTTGTTTTCCGAAATATTTCATGAAATTGTCAAAAAATCACAAGACACGCCTGTGTCCCTTGCCCGACACGCCCGTTTCACGCCCTAGACTTCAAACCTTTGTCGATCCCAGCTCGACGTTCCACATTCGACCATCGTCAAAACCTGCAAGACACGCCCGCATCCCAACACTGACACACCCGTGTTTCAGCCTGACACGCCCCGTATCATGCCATTTGACACTCGACATATTCGGTTCGACGATCGACATTCTACGATTTGCAACACGGTTGTGTCGCTATTGACACGCCCGTGTCCAGCCAAGTTCAACGTTCGTCGACCCTAACTAAATGCTTGATGCTTCCAGCGACACTCTACACTTGCCAAACACGCTCGTGTCCCTATTGACACGCCCGTGTCCATCCCGTTCGATGTTTGATGTTCGTCGATCGATGCTCGGCGCCTTCACTAGTCATACCTTTCTAACACGCCCGTGTCACCCCTAACACGCCCGTGACCAACACGTGTCCTGTTCCTGAAGTTCCAAAAATTGACGAGTCACCAGAATTTTGCCGTCTTCAGCAAGCCAGCCTGTCACCCCCCCCCCCCCAACACGCTCGTGTCCAAGCCGTGTCATCACCGAAATTTTGCTTATAAATAGAACTTTTCTGTAATGACCAATGGTTCAATACTTTGATCCATTTTGTTGTTGGGCTGCTGCTAGGAGACCTTTTATGTTATGTAAGGATAATTCCCCCCCCCCCCCACCTCTTTGTGTTTGTTTTAGCTTTTGTAATCAGACTTTTTAACTTAATAAAATTTGTTAGTTTTTCATCCTTATATTGTTCTTGAATGTCTCTAACTGCCTCTCTTTCAACAATCTTATGTATCTTTATTTTTCATTTTTATATCGGTGTGTGTGTGTGTTTGAGTTAGATTTGTTGAATTTATGCTTTCAAATTAAAAAAAATCACATGGTTTTATCTTAGATTTTCTCAAATTTACAAGTCGTTATTATAGTTCTTTTTCCTATCTTATTCCTTAGATGGGTTTAGATTTAGGATTTTTATGCTTTTATATTCATCCTTATGAATTTGTGAAATGATTTCAAAAGTGGTTTTGATTACTCTTTAACTTAGATTTTCCTTTTTAGGTTGTAAAACTTTTGCTTCTTTTTAACTTTCTTCCACTTTTTAAACCCTTTTACAAAGTTATAAGAATGGAATATGTGTTATCTCAATTTTTCAACCACTTTGATTTTCACATTTACTTTAAAACTCTTTTGCTCGAACAATTTTTATTTCTACTTTTTATGCATTTCCAGCAAATTCTAACGGTAAAAATGTAAATGTTTTAATTTTTCAATAACTTTGCTTTTCTCTTTTTTTTGCTTGTGTGTGTGAGTGTATGAGTTAGCCTTTTTGTTCTTTTCTATTTCGAGTTTTGTGTGTGTGTGTGTGTATGATATAGTATTTATTGCTTTCTTTCAATTATGTAGAGTGTGTGCGTGTGTGCATCTATTTCCTCCTACTCGTTCGAGTAGGACTCGCTTCAATTTACCGCCTACTCGTTTGAGTAAGACTTGTCATTTCCCACCTACTAGTTTGAGTAGGACTTGTCATTTTTTTGCTTTTATTTCCCGCCTACTCGTTTGAGTAGGACTCGTAATTTCTCGCCAAATTTTTGAGTAGGGCTTGTCATTTCCTGCCTACTCGTTTGAGTAGGACTTGTTATTTCCCGCGAACTCGTTTGAGTAGGACTTGTCATTTCAATCATGCAATTTTTTCATTTTTTGTAACTTAACTTTTTTCCTTTATTATGAGTTTTGTTGAGTGCGTGCGCTTTTCTTTTTTAGTAGCTTTTCTCTTTCTAATGTTAGGTTGTCTTATCTCTTCTTATTTTTTGTAACCCTTCAGCATTTAATTTAGAACTCGTGCCTCACCAAACTATTAAGCCGTCCCCATTCCGATGAGTGGCTAATCATTCTTAGCCCTAGGTATCGAAGAGTATTGGGACATATGTAATCTCTCTAAATAATTAAATAATCTTTTTATCACTTTAATTTAAGGGCTTAATGTTTTCCCAGGGTTAACGATGCGTAGAACCACATATCGATGTGTGGGCTCTATTTCCATTATCCATACACTAGCTAGCCGAGAGGCCGTGCGTATGGACCGATCACCCTTGGGTAAAAAGAGTTGTGTACATACTTTCGAGAGAGGAGAAGCGTAATTCTACCTGATATGGTTCCCCACCAGATTGCGGGGTTCTTAGCGTAGAGCGGGCATTAAGAGGAATCCTTTGTCGGACGAGAGTTTGGTCGAATAGTCTTAATGTTCAGGTGACCGATATCCCAATAGCTAGGTGAGCTTATATTTGTGGAACCTAGACGAACAAGTTGTCTTTAATTAATTTGAAAACTAAGTTCTATAATTATTAAGAGTCATTTTAGTTTCGATCCGATTCGATGCCGAGCGTTAACCCTTCATCGAATATTTTCTAAGTCTTTTTACAACTTACCTTTTTTTAACAACTTTAATTAAATAAAACTCGACAAGTTATTTTCGGTAAAATAATTATCCCTCCAGAAGAAGTAGGAATAATCAACCCGACCCCGAGAACAATACGACCTCTATATTCCCACAATATATCGAGTACTACATGGGATAGGTGCACTTGCCTCCTTTCATTAAAAACTCGCTTTTTAGCTGTCGGGGACGCTCGACCAATCGAACCAACCACCTAAATAAGGGTCGGCTTCGCGGATCACAATGAATCTTATCTCTCAACCTTTATAGTCAAGGCTTATAACTCAGATCAATTAAGATCCTACAAAATGAGTATAAGTTTGATGATATAAGACTCTAGAGAAATGATTCTCTGAGTTTGCCTTCTAGTCTGAGTAGACTCAGCCCTAACTTCTTCACAGTAATAAAAGAATTGATCTTCAAGAAGTTTTTTCTTGTGCTGAGAAGACAGCTGTAGAGCAATGAAACTTCAAGCATTTGATGTTGTTGTGTTGATTGTTGTGGCCTTGAAGAACTTCTGTAATTTGGTTTTGCTCTGCTTCCCCTTCAAACTCAGAAAAGAACTTTCTTATCTAGCTGTTGAAGAAAAGTATATTCTTTACTGATTTATTTCTTCAATGGCCAACTCCTGTATGTGGATCACATACACTCTATAAGTATGAGTTCCTGGAAAACTTCTTTTGTTTTTGTCTCGAGGAAGAAGATGACCAAAAAGCTTAATTTAATTTCTCAGAAAACTCCTTTTATCGATCTCCATCCAATAGCTCTTTGCATAGTATAGACCAGCCGAAAATGGCAACTAGAATGTGTATTTTGCATTTATAGTTGTACTAAAGGCATATGGCGCCTTTTGTCATCTAGTGCACTATTCCCGTAACATTTGAATTATTGATGACATCAGCATGACTCAGCACTTGTGGACTTGGTAAATTAAAGACAAACTACGTAGGCGTTCAGTGAAGCCATATCACTCAATGTAGAAAATACTTAGTAGAATTCTACATCTTAAGGCATCGAGTGATCCCTTAACATTCAATGCTTTTGACATTTACATTCTTATGGTTAAGGAATTCAGTGAACTTTCATCACTCGATGCTTCTAGACTTGGTTGAATTTTCTTCTGCATGAATGCGTTGAGTGCAGCTTCAACACTCAATGCTTATGGACTTTGACTATCTTCTTGATGAGATGTCGAGTGACCTGTCTTTTCTCAACGGTTCTACATTTGACATGAAATCCAGTTGAGTTGGCGTTGAGTGAATGGCCTTCACTTAACACTTCTGTCCTTAAACAGATTTCTAGTGAGCAACTCAGAGGCTTTGACTGCATAAAGTTCTATCAAAGCTTTTCCTTTTCTAGAGTTGAGTGAAGTGAGCTCACTCAATGCTTTTGGACTTAGCTAATTTTCTTCTTGTTCATCAACCTGTCTTTAGTCCAATTGTCATTTTGATTCTGACTGTCTATCAACTCAATGCAACAGTATATAACCTGCATATATTGAGATAAAACATATATTAGATAAGTCTATGTGTATACCATTGACTTGTGGGCCTTATTCAAATTTAAGACATTAAGATCAATGGACCCAACAGGTTGATATCTACAACATCCTTGCTTATAGCTTCCCTTTTCTCTGAATCAACAACTTCAAACTATTATAAATGAGCAGGAATTTCTGCACTATGCTCCTCAACATTAGATAACTCTATCACATTATCACCATCATGTGTAGGGAGCTCAATGTGAGTCTCCCCCTCAACCTCAACAATATCGATATCAACTTGTTGAACATCAGAAGCTATTTGGGGGACATCTTCTTGCACTAACTCTGAAACTTGCTCCCACTCAATTTGAGCATTGGAGGGAAGCAACTGAGATTCAACAGGAATTTGACCTATTATTTTTTCTCGATTATCCAGGAAGGTGTCAATCTGGTCTTACAGGCCAATAGGAGATTGACCTTGCTCCCCCTTAGTAGGAGCATCCACTCTGAGGGTCTCCCCCTCAATCTCTGCACAAATTTTATCAATAACTGCACCAACTAATTTCTCAGCAGGTTCTATTAAAGTGTCTTCAGATTGAGAAACACTGCTTGGTAGAATTCTGGCAGCAAGTTCTGATGGTATAGACACCTAAACACTTATATCTCTCATGATCTCAGGAGTTGATTAAATAACTGTGGGTCATGAGGCTCTTCACTTATGCTCTCTGAAGTGCTGCATCAAGAGCTCTCTTCAGTTATTGTAACTACCTTCTTTTTCTTTTTCTCAGCTGACAGTTCAAGTGGGAGCAATTCTCTGTCCCACATATCAAACATCCTTGAGTCCATTTTTCTCATATGACGTATCTTAGATCCTTGCCTCACATTGAGGATCCCTAGAGCTGAGCTTAGAAAGAATAAGTAGAGTATTCTACCAATGTTGGGTTCTAGAATATATTCGACTATCCTCTCAAATAGAATCTTTCCCCAGTCAGTCTTCATTGACAGAATCACTCCGGTCATCATCTCAAATATCTTCCTTTAAATCTTGTCATGAGAACCAGTATGGCAGATTAAGGCCTTGCCTATGACATCTGCCAAGAACTTCCCTTTAAGGTTCATCTCTTTTCTCATTATAGAACCTGTGGTGTGCTTTGACAGACCATGCCATTAAAGTGATGACTTAACATCCTCAACAAAAAGTTTAACCTCTTAATCTGATGGACCAAACTTTGTCAGTTTCAAAGCCTTGCTCAACCTCCTTGAGGAAATCTTATTTATGTTTCCACTGATAGATGTCTTAATCCTTTTGGAAGATAATACCACTTTGGCATTAGTGTGCCATTCCAACACTTCTCTTTCCATATGGAACTTTGTTTAGATCGAACAAATTGTAGTTCAGCGGCATTCAGCAGATTAAGAACTAGCTGTACTTCTTCAGGCGCATCCTTGAATCTATTCCTAATGAGTTCAGAGCCCTCGAATAGGAAATCTAAACCTTTAAGTGCCATTGAATCTTTAAGTTGCTAGAGAGTTGAATAAATTTACTCAAGAATACTCCGACAGGGATGCAGTGAGTCAAATAGGGCAAGGAACTTTGAGTTTTATCCTAGGCACACATTTCTATTTATAGTTGCCCATATTTGAGAATTTTGAGAGGCGCGTACCTGTCATGATTTACACTATTTGATCAACGAAAAACATTAATTCTTAGAATTAGCTGTAATCTGATCTGCCAGATTGAATGTGTTGAGTGCACTCGACGTACTCAATATAAGACCCCCCCTCCCAGAACACAAAACACGTCCAAGGAGAGTCTGATTTCGAGAACAGCTGCCTTGTGGTAACATCAGCACACGGGCTAACCTGTACAACAAGACTCATATCATGCCGAGAAAACCAATATCATCCATGCCAACGTAACATATAGTATATAAATAGAAGTCAAAATCCACACTAATATTTAGTCCAATCAAAGAACAATAGAAATAAGAAGAAACAACGGCTTTTATAAAATCAGAGTACACAGATTTTCCCCAAGGGATACAACATGAGTCTCTCAAAACTCATATCAGTCACCGACGACAGTGAATATATCGTCGTATAAGACCCTATCACCCTAACCTGGCTTCCCTCCTGTATGACATGTTGTTGCTGCTCTATCTGCGGGTTTTCCTCCTAAAATGGAAGACATTGCAACTGTTAGTCATAAAGACTAAGTGGCTCTCACATCCACTCACCCTGACGGCTCTTAGGCACCGGACGATAAATGGAACCAGGGTATAATATATAATTACATAAGAAGTAAGTACAAGCAAATGGTATATCTTACAAGTTATGAGTAGTAACAGCAGTAGTGTATAACAGTAATAGCATTATTCAATCATAGCAGTTAAATAAGAGTATATATCATTCATTCGTAGCAAACTACTTCTATAACATGAATGTAACTTAACTTATAAAAATACTCATACAGATTTATAAGTTAGAGATCGGCTTAGTAGTAAAGTAACTTATTATATAAAGTGCTCATACGAACATATATGATAAGGATATTGTGTAATGTAATGCAATGTGATGTTATGAATTCAACATGATGACATACCTAAGCACACGCACCCATACTGCTATATTGACACAGACTTATAGTTCCCCCTTTTCGAGAAGGTAGCTAACCTCTCAAGCGTCATCCATAATAGCCAGACGGTGACAGTAGAGCAAGCATCTCCACTACTAGGCTAGTATCCACACTACCTTTCCCAGGCCTCTGTACGCCTCAATTCTAAGAACACAATAGTGGAGCCCATACGTATTATGCCTTAGAGATGTCTTGGGTAGATGTACACAAAGAACATAGCCCAAACAGTCATATCGTTATTTCACGGAAGGAGCCTATGGGAGCGTATCACCATAGGACCAAGCCCAACCGTCCACTTGGCACGGAAGAAACCTCGGGACTGGGCACCGAGGAACACGCCCAACTATCTAAAGTCTATCTGTCAACTCCCATCGGTGTGACGACTGACGAGCCCGTAGACCATCCACACTATCCTTAACCCAAGATTATGACATTGTGTGTCAACTCACACTGCATGCAGTTCCACTTGTCCATGCCATCATATTAAGGGCTCCAACAGAGTCCCTTCTTACTATTTCTAATCAAGCACTAAAAATTTCTCAAGGTCTCCACACTAAGTCCCATAACATCATTACCAATCCAGTGTGTTCAAAAACTCACGCACTATAACCCTTTCACATTTCCGCGCTCTTAGCACCCAAGGGTTTATCATAAACACAGGTGGCAAGCCACCTTATACAACATACAATCCCACACTACTACCTATAGGGAGACACAACTCTAAGCAGCGGACTGCAAAATTTATCCTTTACCATACTTGAGATCTCGATTCAATATTTTCCATGGCCATGAGATTACTTCATCTAATTCCTTCCCTATAATCAAGCATTCCAAAAAATTTATGCTTTGATATAATTATCACAATCATTATGATGATACTACACATGTATCTTTTACGGACATCCTTACCGGATTTCACAAGTAGTTCATTTATACAGCCAAATCTCATCAAACCATTTGTTCACTAAATTCCTCCAAACCGTTTCTTTATTTAATTCCTCCGAACCATTTGTTTATCTCGGCTGCAAATAACTAAGCTCATTCCAAACCTCAACAACATTTTGCTACGTTCCTCCGGCCTAGTACAAAATCGGTTATACACTAACCCGAAGTCAACCTGCACAAAAGTTATTACTATACAGCAACTTCGACTGGGAATTACCGTAGCTACAAAGCTTCTATAAAAACTTGCAACCATCTGTTGGAAAGGTCTTTCCGAGGAATACAACTTTCATATTCAGTCTAAGACCAAGATCCGGCCGTATCATGCTAGAAAACAGCCTCAAAGTCCGTTGTGCACAGAAAATAGATTCTGCACGCATCTTAAAGCCAAACGAACGCTATCCATTTCTCTTCTTCCTCTAGTTATTTCTAAAGTTTTCATCCAGTCCTTCCTCCTCCCTTATTTAACATCAATAGACCATTTCTCTTTACGAAACTAAGTCCTTCATCTTCATAAAGAAGAGAGGAGAGGTTGAAGACATAATTCCCTAGGACAAGGGTCCTAACATGGTCTCTTCCTCGAAGATATCCATTTCTCACCAAGGTCAAACTCCTTTGAGCTAACATCTCTCCTATTTCAAACTAAAGATCTAGCACCAAAGGATGGGGTAGGAAGCTCACCTCATGTCCAACCATGGACCATGTTATTCTTCTCGGGGGCATGGCTTGTTTTTTCCCTCGTCGGTATCGTTCCTCCCGGACGAAAGTTCTTCCTCCCAAAAATTTGACTCTGGCAACTACTTCGCTTCCCTCAGGTTCAGCAAGTAACGGCTCGGTAAGAAGAATGAAGTGACGGTTAGGGTTTCTCATTTATTCCTTTTTATAGTAACGTATTAGGGTTCTGTTACCTCGCCACATGTCGCCTCCTCATTGGACCGCCCATTATGGAACACCCCTGATTTTTTCGATTTTTGTTTTAATTTTCTTTAGTGACGTAATATTTATGTTAGGGCATTATGTTGACGCGTAGTTAACCGATGTCGTTGTTGGAGCGTGATTTTGCTCATCGGAATCAGAGGTTTGACTCGGTGGATTTTAGCAGGTTGATCTTGGTTTTAACTTCGGGGAATTTTAACTAGAGTTTGGTCTATCAAGTACTTATTTTGAATTCGTCATTGGTTTTGTAGCATCGTTATTTAGTCTTAGTGTGAATTTCTTGGAAATCCAAGATGATTCGGGTTTCTGGTCGTTTGGATGTTTATTAATTAATAATAATATTATATTATATATACGCTTGTACGTTATAGCAAAACCCTATTCATCATCTCTCCCAAGCCATCAGACTAAATTGCGGGAGAGAGAAATTGACGGATATCGTGAAGCTTTCGGCAGCTGACTATAGGAGTTCCGGTGCTAGGAATCGTCGTCGGAGGGTAGATTCAGAAATCTCTCATCGAGATCTACACGTCCACGGTAAGTTTTCCCCATTTCATGGAATTTTGGCATTAGGGTTTTTTGACCTTGACCCTCGTTTGCCCCCAAAACGTTTCAGGAACTATAGCCAAGGATTTATTGCGGCCGATCCTTAAAGCGGAGCGCTCGTGAAGCCGGATTTTGGAAGCTTTGAGGCAAGTGGTGATTTTATTCCTCTTGCTAGTTCTTATTTAGTTCTTCCCCCTCTTGATTTTCATACTTAGAATGTAGGGGTAGTGTAGAGTTTGGCCAAAACCGATTCACCGGGTAACGTGGGATTTCTGGCTAAGGAAAATTCGTCGAATATGTAGGAGTTAGCCTGAGAAAAATTCATGGATTATGAGGGAACAGAACTGAGTAAAATTAACTGAGTACGGGTGTTGGTTCGAGTAGGATTTATCGAATAATAGTGTAGGTCTAGGCATATTCATCGAATAGGATAGGCATTGAATGAAGTCCTTTTCATCGAGTATTATCGATGAATTCCTCGTGGTCTTATAAGATTATGTGTCGATTAGTCAAGTATAGGAAGAAGCAAAGAAGAAGGCTGATCAAAAAGGCAAGAAGCCAGCTGAAGATGTTGAAGCTCCTGTGAAGGCTCAAATCCAATCTGGCAAAGGGATTGTCATAAGAGAGCCTGATCAGTCTTAATTTTAAGTTCTTTCAAAAGTATTTTATAATGTTTTGATTAAATCATTCAATGTAAAACTCTATAATCAAACATTATCAAGTTATAAACAATATTTTGTTTGGAATCATATAATGTTCACTCTGTGATGGATTGTTCATATTTTGTTTATATTAAGTATTCCTGTTATGTCATATATCATCATATTATACTTTTTATAAATGGTGTATATCATTGGCTATAAGGGTTATGACTTCTCCAAATAGGGGGAGATTGTTGGGTACATTGGAAAATGTGTACCTGATTTGAAGAAGCCCAACTTAGCTCAATGATATACATCAAGGTGTATTTGATGTTGTTTTAAGTTGACATGTGTAGGTGAAGAAGTGTTAAAGAATGCAGAAAAATATTCTAAGTCCATGTGTCGACACTTGAAGAAACAGTGTCGACACTTCAGAATATTTGTGTCGACACTTGAAGGAAGCTGTGTCGACATAGAGAAAGAGAGTCGACCACATTTGTGTCGATACTGGGAAGCAGTGTCGACTCACAGGAAGATAGTCGACCACATTTGTGTCGACACTGGGAGGCTGTGTCGACACAATGAGACAGAGTCGACACACATTGGCAGAAGTCGACAATACTTGTGTCGACACCAGAAGACTAAGTCAACACATACTGAGTTCTGAATCTACAACAACTGTGTCGACACACAGGACTTGTGTCGACACACTGCAAAGTCAAGACCAAGTTATTCTCTGAAGAAGCTGTGTCGACTTAAGGGCAAACTTGTCGATATCATCAAAGGCTGTGTCGACACCAAAGTTACTTGTGTCGACACATACAGACAGTTGGTCTCGACACTTCCTGACAGTCTGTCTCAACACATTGCTGACCAAGACTAAGGCACAGGATCTGTTTGAAGACTTGACAGCTGTGGGTTGCAGCCAGTTAACTGATGTTGTCAGACTTGTCAGAAGACAGTTATAAACCGGATCAGCCGGTTACCATTAAGAAGATCTATAAATAGACAGATTCAGAGAGAAGTAAAAAAAAATGAGAAGATTGAACTTTGGCAATCAAATTGAGAAATCAAATCAAGAAGGTGTAATACACTAAAGAAGATCTTCATCAGAAGATCTAAGAAGACGATCTCAGGATCGATCTAAGAAGAGTTCTAACAAGAATTCAGAAGTATCATCAAAGGTGTTGGATAGAGAGGGATCCACCCATTTTGAAGAAGAAGAAGGAAGCCATCAGTGGTTTCTCAAGAAGCTGTTTGGAAATCAACTCAGCTAAGTTCAGATTCAAGAAGCTTTGAAGAAAGCTCAGATTCAGTTGATTTCAACAGCTGATCAAGAATTGTCTTGTCCTCTTCTCTCTCAACAAAGGCAAGACATTAAAACTTCTTTTCTAAATTTCTGTAGGATCTATTTTACATAGATCTGAGTTGTAAGCCTGTGATATAATGGCTGAGTGTAGGAGAGTTGATCTCTGAGTGGTAGGGATGTTTGCCTGAGTGTAGGAGAAGGTTCTTCTCTGAGTTGTAGGCCTTGTGGCAAGGCTGAGGTAGGGCTGTTATGCCTGAGTTGTAGGAACCTATCCAGGTTCTGAGCTGTAGGATCTGAGGATCTGAGAATAGTGGAAGTTTGGCCGAATCTAGCATACTGCTAGATAGGTGAAGGGGGAAAGTGGATGTACCCAGACCTTGGGGAACCACTATAAAACATTGTGCAATCTGTGATGATTAAATGTCTGTGAATGCTGTGCTGGATGTTTTAATTTTTGTAATTGAATTCTGCCTAAAAATTTGAACAAGCAATTAGAACCTATTCACCCCCCCCCCCCCCCCCTCTAGGTGTTTAGGTTGTCTTGAAAGTAAAACTATCAATTCATCACAGATGTAGGCTCAATGGTCACACGCCCTGTGCACTCAGGGCACATTTTTGGTGTCAATGACTTCCCGCATATCACCACCATTAACTTTGTTGTTTAGTGGTCCTTAACTTGACGACTATGTCGTTCAGAGGTAATTAACTTAACGACTAATTGTCCATTTAGAGGTACTTACCTTAACGACTATTTCGTTCAGAGATACATAACTTGATGTCATAGTAATTGGCCTTCACGACACAATTCAATCTTTTCCATTTCGTGCTGGAACCCACCATTGCTGGTCAATTTAAGCTCACAGCTTCGCATATAGTGACCCCCAGGTCTCTTTAAGACAGGTCACACAAAATTCCAGCTCATTAGGATCTATCGCCTGGCGATACTCACTATCGCCCGGCAATATCAACAGCACTCCAAATTATGATCTTTTCTGGGTCTTTTCTTGGAAATGCTTCCAGTACTTCGATGCAGCATCCTGCACACCCCTAGACCCCGGATTTCATACGTACATCACACGCATATCCATGGAGACTTCTCTGGATCGCAAATTAAATATCACCAATCCAAACCAACTTGTCCAGATGGGCTTCTCACAGCATGCATATTCCGTACTCTACATTTCCGGATCTAAATGTAGGAATATATGGGGATCAAACCGATCTTCCCATTGGAATCTACCCTTTTTCACCTTTTGGTGAGGGGATCCATGGAAATATGCATATTAAGGACTTCACTTATCCGGGAGAAACTCGTTACCCTTGTAGTTCTCTTCGGAGTCATGGCGAAGCTTTTTTGGGGTATTACAACCTGTCACACCCATGACCAAGAAGACCACCATTTGTCACATCGTGCCGAAATGCTGAATCCAGCAAGCTCGAGTCATGCCCAACCTACACGCCCGTGTACAAGGTGGCACACCCATATACTATGTGGCACGCCTGTGACGTAAGCCGTGACCTACCAGAAATTCAGTTGTCACGCCCCAAAGA
The DNA here is from genome assembly GCA_039513925.1 of Platanthera zijinensis. Lineage (NCBI taxonomy): Eukaryota > Viridiplantae > Streptophyta > Magnoliopsida > Asparagales > Orchidaceae > Platanthera > Platanthera zijinensis. The sequence goes on along the minus strand of CM077079.1, from coordinate 191,959,654 downwards.
AGCCAAGCTGCCACGCCATGCAGACACGACCCGATTACACGCCCGTGCCCATCAATTCATGCCCGTGTACTTTCAACCCGATCCAGAAGTAAGTCAAAATTCTATCCACAACCGCCACGTTAGTGTCACGCTGATGCGACATACCCGAGGAGGGCGTGTAAGGGGGCGTGTACTTCAAATTTTTCGGCTATAAATAGATGGCAAGGGCTGAGGTTTTGAAGAGAACTGGTAGAGTTCCACATAGATGTACATAGTAGTTAAGATTAGTTTCTGAGTGATATTTTTCTAACTCTAGTTTGGGTTTCCAAGTGTGTAACACTTTTTAAGTAATAAATTTGAGCTTCCATGTACTTTTTCATCTCTTCTTGCTTTTTAACTTAGCTTTTATTTATGTTGAGAAAGGGTGTGTGCTTAAGAACTTTTAATTTTTTTTCTTTCTTTTTACTACCATCCCCTTCCCGGATGAGAGGCTAAGAACTTTTTAGCGCTTGATTAAGATGGTTGGGACGGATATTATTTCTACACCTTTATATGTCATTTACTTTTCTACTAACACCCACATCCCGATAAGAGACTAAGAATTTTTAGCACTCGATTGAGATGAGCTTTGGGAAGGCAATTAATTCTGCATTTTAAAAACCTTTTTTTCTAAATTAAAAACTTAAGATTTATCAGGAATTGATCATTCTCAGGTAAAGAGAAAATGCGCCTCACTCTCGAAAGAGATTAACGTAAGCCTCTCGGGTTGAACCTTCGAATCACAGTAAGAGGTCAATAGCGGGGTTCACCATATAAAGCGTGTATTAAAGGTATTTTTGATTAGATACGAAAGTTCAATCAAAATACGTAATCATAGGTGGATGTATCCTCGATAGAGGTGCACTCATATTTAAGGAACCTCCACGGTCAAAGATTTTAATTAATAAAGAAATAGAGTTTTTATTATTTAAAAATTATTTCCCAAAGTAAGTAAAAATCGAGGGCTCTCTACCACATCTATTTTTAAAACCCCTACGTCTTACTTTTATTTTTTACTTTTACAAAAATCATAAACTCTTTTAGATAAATTAATAGTTTCATTCCTTAAAGTAGAGTACTCGACACAGATCCGTGGAAAAATACAACCTTGATATTTTAAAAATAATATATTACTACGTGATAGGTGCGCTTGCCTTAATTGAAGTATATAAGTAAAAAAGAGATAGAACACGCAAACGCTTAATTTCCAAATTCAACTTAATTTTCAATTTAAAACTATCTCGCAGTTTTTACTTATCAAGATTTTAGCACCGTTGTCGGGGATCATTTTGTATTGATATTTGAAATAAAAAAGAATCACTATTACTTTTATATTAGCTATTATAAAAATAAAAAATTAAAAATTAAAATGATTTTAAAAAAAAACAAAAAAACACTGTTTTTATAAAAATAAACAAAGCACAAATTCTCTCTTTGCTACAAAACCTTTGTTTTTATAAAAACTATATTTTTTATTAACAACACTTTTATTTCTGTCTTTTTATTTTCTAAATAAAAAAAACAAAACCAATATATATATATATAATAAAACAAAAACAAAAAATTCTTTTTTATAATAGTTTTTTAGTGCATGAACCGGCGAACTTCTCCTATTGATTCTAATATTGATTTTTATCCTAAAATCGACCGCACCTATCACAGGCGCCTTCGATCTCGTGACCAAGACCAAGCATTAAATCTGGAAGAGTCTATCGAAACCATGCACGTTGAAGCTATGGTAGAACAAATTCAAGTCGCGGCCCTGCAAAGGACTATGTCATATTATGCGAGGTCGAACTTGGATGACACCGGGTCAAGTATCGTTCGTCTCACAGTTGCAAAAAAACAATTTTGAAATCAAACCTAGCATAATTTAAATGATTCAAAACTCTGTATAATTCGATGGATTGCCAAATGAAGATCCAAATATGCATTTGTCAAACTTTCTAGAAATATGCGACGCATTTAAAATAAATGGTGTCACTTATGATGCCATTTGTTTGCATTTATTTCCATTTTCGTTACGGACGAAAGCCAAACAGTGGCTAGGTTCTCTACTTAGAGGATCCATCACTACTTGGGCTAAGATGACCAAAACAATTTTAACAAAATATTTTCTGCCTGCTAAAACTGCTAAATTACGTGCGGATATTTCTTCTTTTGTTCAAGGCGAGTCTGAGTCTCTCTATGAGACTTGGGAACGCTTTAAAGAATTTTTACGTAGGTGTCCACATCACGCACTGCCGGCTTGGCTCCAAGTGCAGACATTTTATAATGGTTTGAATTACCAAACCAGAAAAATGATTGATGTTGTTGTCGGGGGAACACTAAATAATAAAATCCCCGAGGTCTCCCAAGCATTGTTTGAGGAAATGTTTATGAATGCCTACCAATAGAACGTGCCTAGGTCGCGCCCTAATAAACTTGCTGGGATTTAAGAGCTCGATTCTTCGTCCAATTTAGCACTTCAAGTAGAATATCTAACTAGGAAAGTAGCGGAGATGTCGACTTCCTCCACTACCCCTACTTGGAATTCTAATAATAGTATAATAGAAGAGCACATTGATTATATGGGGAATCCATATCAATCTTCTTCCTATAACCCAAATATTAATAATAATAATTACTGTTGAAACCGAAAAATCGGTCCCTGAGGAGTTCGAACCTTGGGCAAGGGGTGATTGCACACTTACTTCTCTCCCCACGAGCCCAAATGACTAAGAAAAAGGACCGGGGACAGACCCAAGGCTCCAGCACGGAGGTCCCACCACACACCCGGAAGATCTTAGAGCGCTTCCCCTCCTTAGCCAAGTGTTGAAGCTAAGGTACCTCGGAAAGCGCTAGAAGACTAGGCACAAGAAAACGTGTCCTTTTTAGGTACCCCTTGGGTCCTATTTATAGGAAAAGACGGTCTGCAAATATCCAACCTTCACTTTTTTCGAGGACTATAGGCAGTCAAAAGGGGGTAACATGGTAAAAACATACCACAACTGAGGGGCGAGCTGGCCTTGAGATAGCGTCCACTTGGCAAGGGCGGCGAGTACTGGAGCGGGAAAGCTTCACCCTATGCCGAGGTAAAAGGCGGTGAGGGTGCTCGCCCCACTCAATGTCATGGGAGAAGGCATTGAGTGAGCTCGCCTTTCTCAACGCCACAGGCCTGGCTCGCCTCACTCAACGCCACGGGATAAGGCATTGAGTGAACTCGCCTCTCTCAACGCCATAGGCCTGGCTCGCCTCACTCAACGCCACGGGAGAAAGCGTTGAGTGAACTCGCCTCTCTCAATGCCACAGGCCTGGCTCGCCTCACCTTAGGCCTGGGCGAGTTGGCTCTGAATCCTCTGCGCGTGGGTGACAGGCATACTAGCACTCGCCCGCCCCTTGGCTCCGGGCGCGCACGTACTCGGCCGGATCTTCTCGCCCATTCCATTGACTTCCTTTCGTCGGCCTCAGCTCCACGAACTCCGAGCTCGGCCAAACGATTGTTGAGCCCGTACTCGGTACGGTGGGCTCGGCATGCTCCGCTGAACTCGCCTGGGGCTATGGGGTGGTTTGAGCCGGCCATTTTGGCTCCTGTTAGCCCACTTGCTGGATACGGGGTTGTACATAATCCCCACTCTTTGCGAGGTTGGCACAAACTCAGAAAGAAACATCCAACCCCCTAGGATCCTGCGAGTGTGATAGGAGCCAAAAGGGAATCTCTTGGTGGGTCCCACCGATGGCTATATATACATACCCAGCATACCCGGCTGACCTCTGCCCTTCCCCTTACTTAAACCCTGCCGAGATGTCGCTCCCCAAAGAGGTCATGGAGCGACTCGCGAAATCCCGTGAGGAGACCGCTCTTCGTGCTGCGGCCCTAACTAATCTGAATGTCCTGGCTCGTCGCTTCACCGAATTTGGCTCGGTCAAGAGGGCGAGGCCTTTTCCTCCCAAGGCCGAGCACATCTTCGCTGACTTGAAGAGCACCCTGGTTAATGGTTCTGGCTCCTCCAACAATCCTGCTCTGGCCCCCGACGGTAGAGACTTTGTGGACCTCACCACCGAGCAAGACCATGGTGGCGAGATCTCAATACCGAGGGTCGAGAAACTTTCTGTTAATGCGCCTGAGCCATCCCCTGACCCATGTCCGCAAGACTCGCTCCCTGCCGCTGAGACCATGGAGCAAGACTCGTGGAAGCTGGGGTTGCCGGCTCGTACCCCTTTACGACAACCCTCTTCTACTCCCGCGGCTATCGGGGAAGACGCTGAGCACTCATCCGCTCCCGATTCCCACCGAAATTCTGAAGGTAGGTCTTTGATCCCCTCAAATTGCATCTGATTTCAACGACGCTCGCGCCTCCTACTCATTATCCTGACTATCTCGTGCAGGCCTTCCTAGCCGATCTGGGGCTGATAATTTAGCTGAACGGGCTGGCTACTCGCCTTTTCCGTCGTCGCGTGCCTTAGACATTTTCCTAGACTCAGAGATTGATAGTCCCGAATGATCGAGGCGAAGCAACCTGGTCCTCAAAAAGTTAGTGCATGAGCTCCACAAGTTGAAGACAGATAATTTCAGGCTGCAGGAGGAGTGCGCACAGCTCGCAGGCGAGGCGAGGGTCAGCTCGGCATATGCGGCAACGTCTTCTTCCATACTTTTAGATGAGATTGATGAGAACTTGCGAGTGGTGAACAGGAACCTGGGGCAGCTTCGTCAACTCTTCGCACAGCAGCAGGCGATATCGGGCTGGCGAGAACGAGGAAATTAAGGACGGCTCCCTTACGAGCCGACCGGTACTCCCCCCTGTTGTTGCCTGGTCCGTGCGTGTGCTTTTAATTTTTCTTGTTCTGGACAATTTGCTTCCTTTATGCTAATAAACTGTAAAAATTTTCGTTATGCGAGCGTGTTTTATTTATTTCGAATATACAACGGCGCGTGCCTTTTCGAATTCCTCATCCTAGGCTCGCCGAGGTCGGCGAGCAGAGAGTGGCGAGACGGAGTAAGCGAGCCGGGTTGGTCGGTCGGCTCCGGTTCTCCTCTCCTTTTTCTATAAATAGGGATCCCCACCTACCCCCTGGCTACGCCTTTATTTCCTTCTTATCTTTTCCCCTCCTTGCTTCCCTTGTCTTCTATTCGCGTGCTTTCCTTCCCTCGGCGAGTATGGGAAAAGGACACCCTGATTCTGATGGTCGCGTCAAGTGCGCCCAGAACTTTGCCGACCATTGCTTCTTCGAGGGCAATACCACGGCAGACGAGCTCGCCGAGTTCGCGGCGGACTATATTCCTGCCGGCTTCGCGGCCCGCCTCCCAGTGAAGCATGAGGCCATAAACTCCTTTTTCGAGGATGAGCTCGCCTTCTCCATCTCACATTTCGAGGTGGGTTTGCGCCTGCCGCTCTGGCCTGAGGTCCGCCAGGTCCTTAAGTATTACGGCGTCGTGCCCGCGTAATTTCAACCCCAATGCCATTGCTATGGTAGTTGGATTTGCATGCTACCTCCGCCGAGAGCGGATTGAGTTTAATCCGAACGTCTTCCGCAAACTCTTCTCTTAAAAGGCAAACGCTGACGGGGTCGCCTTCTTTGGCGGCTCTTCCATAAAAATTCGCGAGGTCGCCAATAAGAACCACAACTGGATGTCGAAGATTGTCTTCGTCCGGGGTGACCTCGGCAACATTCCCTTCTCGCCCCTGCAGAAAAGCGAGGAAGTGTACCGCCCACCGTTCGTGTCCGGCAACGATGTCGAGCTTCACAAGTTCTTCCTTTACAAGGACTTTGAAATCGCCTTCCTCCGTCGCGGCCTCGGATCCCTGCTGCCTGTCCTTCCCGGCGAAGGTATGTCTCGCCTACTTCCTTTTCGTCATGCTCGGAATGGTCGGTCAAAAAGCCCTTTTCTTCGGCTAATTCTTTTTTACAGGGGAGCGATTGGTCCCGGTGAACCCTCCCTTCGCTGACTCGGGAGTATTCTCAGACCCGATCGAGCGAGCTCGGGCTGCGACCGAGGCATGCCGAGAAGAGAAGGCGAGAGGCAAGCCTTCCAGCAAGAGACAGCTGGAGCTCGAGGGGGCAAGCTCGCTCCACCGTCCCTCGGCCCTTAAGCAGAAAAAGGCGAGGGTGATCTTGCGAGGACAGCCGTAGCAACCCTCGTCGCCTATCAGATTTATGAGCTCACCAGAGGTTTTTTCTGACGAAGCCCCGGCGAGCCCACTGAAGGAGGCGTCGTCCCCCCGCGGGAAGAAGCGTGGGTCCTCCTCCCCTCCCTCCGTGGAGGAGGTTGTTCCCTGTGATCTGGGCATTCCAAAGGACCACCCCCACTTCAGCAAGGGGGGAAGAAGCAAGGACGCGGCCGGCGAGCCAATGCTGAGCTGGGATGAGGGGGCCCACCGAGTCTCTATCTCTACTCGCGCCCCCTCCTGGGGAGCTCGTCAGCCTCCTACGGGCCACGCATTCGCCCTAGGTTTCGGCCTATACGGCCAGGATGGCGCCGAGGCATACAAAAACATGACCCCTCGGTAGATAGTCCACGAGGGTCTGCGGGCCTTCGAACTCCATCACATGATGGTTCGTCGCAGTTTTCAGCTCAACCAGCTCCTGCAAAAGGCCGAGCAGGAGCGCGACCTGGCGACGGAGAGAATTGCCGATGCGGAGCGACGGTTCGGCATTGTCGAGCACTTACTAAACGAAGCCTCAGGGGGGCTGGTAAGAATTGACCAACTCTCATTTTAACTTAGAAAAACATTTCACCAAGAATCTGACCTCTTTGTCTTTAAGGATGCCGAGTCCGCCAGGGTGCTACAGGCCCGCGCTAGTGAGCTGGAGGGCGAGGTCGCCCAGCTGCGGGTCCGCCTCGCTGATTAGGAGGCCAGTTCGCTCGAGCAGGAAACTCACGTTACCGAGCATGGAGCTCTTGCTGCTCGGTCGGTGGACGAGGTGGAGGTGCTGAAGGAGCAGAACCGGGGTCTCCAAAGAGAGGTCTGTCGGCTAACGGAAGCCCTTTTCCCCCCGGACGGCGCCGAGCCCCCTTTTTCCTATAGGCGGCCTCGGGTTTTTGGAGAGGGGGAGGTCATGGAGCGACTGCGAGTCAACTCGATCAAGTCTGCCGAATGTCTCCTGGGCTCCATGAGGGGATCGGGGATTCTGGCGGAGGGCTGCGAGGGAGTGGTGGTCCGAGACCTTCTGCCAAGCCTATTTCCGCCATCTCCGCCTAGCGGGAAAGAGGAAAGCTTTGGCTCCTTTTTCGATGAGGCGAATGAGAAGGATCCGCTGCTCGGAGGCAAGGAGGAGGACCATCCTTCGGGGGAGGAGGGCGAGAGCTGACCGGATCTCCTCCCCCACTTTCTGCATTCTTCTTGTAATCTGTCCCCCCCCCTTTTGTAATCTCGTCGAGGCGAGCCCCCCTTTTTGAAACTATAATAATAAAAAAATTCTATCTTCTTTTTACCTTCGGCGATAGAATGCACGTGAGTTAGGATTCGCGCTCGCTGAGGGGCCCTAAGCGTCGGCCGCGTCAAGATTCGCGAACACTCCGCTTTCCTACGAGCCGCACCTCGCTCTCCTTTGTTGAAAATTCACAAGGAAAAATGTCTGGGGTCAGGCCGCCGCCGGTGCCCGCCTACAATACCGAGAAGTACCCTTTGCCGAGCGGACCTTTGCGAGAATGGGCTCGCCTGGGAGGTGCACTCTTCTCTCAACCAAAGGTGGGATCAAAAATCCCTTAACAGAAAACTAAGGGGGACAGGGCCCCTTGAGCTCGCCTTTCTGACTGGTGGGTTTGCTTGTACATGCTTTCCTTGTATCAACTGAAAGTATCTGGTGTCAACCTAATCCACCTATAGGGGGGAATAGGTGTCATGCAGTCTTTTGCGGAATTAAATTAACCTGCACAACTAAGCAAACAAAACACAGAAAACACACAAAGAATTATTGTGGTTCCCCGATTTTGGTACGTCCACTTTCCCCCTTCGACCTATCTCCCACCAAGGGATGACTCAGTCACTTCTTCAAGCGGATTGAAATCCAATCCTCACACTAGGAGCAACGCTCCCCTAACCACGGAAGGAACCCTTCCTACAATGGAGTCACAACTCCACCACAACGGGTTGCACCCAACCCTTACAAATAGGAATGAAAATTCCTTTACAACCCAATTGAAAGTAAATAAAAATACAAACAATGCTTTATGGAGATTCTGATGTCCTTCTTCGTTCGTTGAAGCTTGCACGAAAGGTACGAAGAGTCCACAACCGGATTTCTCACTTGGAATGGATCTTGTCAAGATCGGCAGCGGCAAGCAAGTGCGGCGGCGATGCATTGCAAATCCAAACTTCTTGACGAAGCAAGCTAGGTCTTCGAACGATCTTAGACGGATCAAACGTATCAACCGATTCGAAAGGGAGAATAAGTCTCGTACAATGAATCAGAAGACAAGAGATCTCGAGAGAGACACGTGAAACCGGCTACTTGCCTCGGTGCTGTCATCGAATGATCAGAGACAAGCTGAGATCAGTGGCGGCGACAACCTTACGAGCAGAGACGTGTGATCGGGCGGAGCTCGCGATTCGCTAGGTCACGGCGTCGGCTTCTTTTTGTATTTCATATTCCGATCGTATAGTCTCCTGTAGACAACGGAGATAAGTCTGTATATATACCCAAAGGCAAACCCTAGAAGACTGTTATGGGGCCCACCACGGAAATCCCGATATCTGGCCGAACTGAGCACGGCGACCTAGATCGGTCCAGCAAGCGGCGAAATCTGCCTAAGGCAAAATCGGCGGGAGTCGTTGGTGATTCCCGTCGATGTCGGCGGGAATCACTCTCGACTCCCGTCGATTATGCCTTGGCAGAATTTCAGTTTGATTTTGCCAGCCGGAAGAAGTCGGTGGGAGACACTTAGTGATTCTCGTCGAAGTCAGCGGGAATCACTAACGACTCCCGTCGAAGTCGGCGGGAATCACTAGCGATTCCCATCAATTTTTACTTTGAAGAATTTTCCTCCTTCCTTCTTTTGATAGCTTGGTCTTTGACCCATCCTTGCTCCTTCTTCTACTCTTGATCTACCTTGATCCTGTACTTGAAAATAAGTACACTCCATTCGAGAGAGCACACGTGGATCAACACACTGATCTACACAATGAGGGATTACGTTGCGCAGACCTGTGTATATTGACCCACTGCACTCTGATATTTGTGTGTCCTTAGCATGGAATGGCTGCAAGCACAACTTGATAGAATTGTCAAATACATAGTCAATTCAACTTAGCTTGTTCAGGCTCTTCTTCAAATCAGGTCTATTGTGGATGCAATACCCAACAATCTCCCCCTATTTTAAGAAACCTTAACCCTACAAGCTAAGGTGAATAGAACAGATGGAAATGGAAATCATAAAATGAAAGTTTTGTTGAGTGTAGAATTCATTACCATTTTCCTGAGAGCAACAAAACCTTAGCTGAGTTGATCTCCCCCTATCTTAAAGCAACATAACCTTTGTGGCCTACTTAGCACCACCTTAACCTTGGTCGAGAGGGTAATCTCCCCCTTTTCGGCTTCTGCAAACATGGGACTTCATTTGGAGCAAAATGCTCCCCCTCAGGTCATGCATCCATGCCCGATCGTGAGTTCCTAGCAGACGCTTCCTCTTGATCCAAGAGCCTTGAGCCTTTCAGTCTTCAATCTTCAAGGTTCAGCATGTCGAGTTCAGTTTTGAATAAATTGAACTTGGCCTCGTCTAGTGGCTTCGTGAAGATATCTGTAATCTGCTTATCCGTGGGGACATAGCAGAGAGATATATCTTTGTTCTCCACATGCTCCCGAATGAAGTGGTAGAGCACTTCAATATGCTTTGTTCTGTTGTGCGACACAGGATTGTTCGCAATTGTAATTGCACTCGAGGAGTCGCAATACATGGGAACTTCTCTGAACTGCAAGTCATAATCTTCAAGTTGATTTCTGATCCATAGAAGTTGTGCGCAACAACTGCCTGCTGAGATGTACTCAGATTCATTCGTAGTGGTTACAACAAAGTTCTGCTTTTTACTGCTCCACGATATAAGCCTTCTTCCAAGGAATTGGCACGTCCCGGAAGTGCTTTTCCTATCATCCCTGCTTCCTACAAAGTCAGCATCTGAAAAGCCTATCAGCTTGACATCATTGTTTCTTGGATACCACAAGCCAAGATTTGGTGTACCTTTAAGGTATCTAAGAATCCGCTTTGTAGCGACATAATGAGATTCCTTAGTGTTCACCTGATATCTGGCACAAACGCATGTGGAAAACATAATATCTGGTCTACTAGCAGTAAGGTAGAGCAGAGATCCAATTATGCTTCTGTACTTGGTTTCATCAAAAGGTTTCCCTTTCTCATCCTTGTCCAGAGACACAGTGGATCCCATTAGAGTCCTCATAGAGGTTGCACTCTCCATTCAAAATTTCTTGAGGAGTTCATTTGTGAACTTCGTCTAAGAAATGAAAATTCCATCCTCAGACTATTTCACTTGAAGTCCCAAGAAATACTTCAGCTCTCCCATGCTGCTCATTTCAAACTTCCCATGCATAAGTTTGGAAAACTTCTTGCACAGGTTGTTGTCCGTTGAGCCGAATATTATGTCATCGACATAGATTTGCACCAACAAAATCTTGCCTTTGACTTCCCTAAGAAACAATGTCTTATCTATTTTTCCTCTCGAGAACTTGTTCTCAAGAATAAAACTAGACAGAGTCTCATACCAAGCTTGAGGAGCTTTTTTTAAGCCATATAATGCTTTATTAAGAAAGTAAACATGATCAGCGAGTGTACGATGAACAAAATCGTGGGGTTACACGACGTATACTTCCTCTTTTAAATTTCCATTCAGGAAAGCAGACTTCAAGTCCATCTGATAGACAGTGAATCCTTTGTGAGAGGCATACGTCAGGAACAACCTGATCGCCTCGAGCCTTGTAGCTGGTGCAAAGGTTTGGTCAAAGTCAATCCCCTCCTCTTGTATGTATCCTTGAGCCACCAGTCTGGCTTTGTTATTGATGATGACATCGTGTTCATCCAGTTTGTTTATGAAGATCCACTTAGTGCTGATCACATTCTGTTTCTTTGGTCTGGGAATAAGCGTCCAGACGTTGCATCGTTCGAATTGATGAAGTTCATCTTGCATAGTCAATATCCACGACGCATCTTTGTTCGCTTCGTCGAACTTCTTTGGCTCAACCTGTGACAGAAAACTAAAGTGCAAAATCATGTTAATTGTACCTCTGCAAGTTCTGACACCGTCCCGAGGATCTCCTATGATCTGATCTCTTGGGTGATCCCTCACGTGTCTGAGTTCTAAGAGTCTGGCATTTGGAGATCCAACAACTTCTCGGCCTCCTCCTTCTTCTGGGAGAATCTCCCCATCCTGACTGTCATCTTCTCTAGTTGGTGTTGAGGTGGATACCTTGATGTACTTGGGAGCTTCATTATTAGTAGTCTCATCTAGACTTAGTTGTTCATGTCTTGCACCTGCATCTTCAAATACAATATTAATTGACTCTTCTACCACTAGAGTTTTCTTATTGAAAACTCTATATGCCCGACTATGGCTACTATAGCCCATGAAAAGCCTTCGAAGCATTTTTCTCTGAATTTAGTACGTGGGTACTTCCCATTATTGAGTACATAGCACCTGCAGCCAAAAATCCTTAGATAGGACATGGTTGGTTTTCTGCCTTTCAATAGCTCATAAGGCGTCTTACGATGGTTCGTGTTGATCAAGAGTCGGTTTTGCATGTGACAAGCTGTATTGACAGCCTCTGCCCAGAAGTACTCTGGAAGAGACGCGTCATTCAACATTGTCGTACATGCTTCAATGAGCGTTCTATTCCTCCTCTCCGCAACTCCGTTTTGCTGAGGAGTACGCGGGGAGGAAAACTCATGAAAGATACCAAGTTCTTCACAGAATTCTGTCATAGCCCCAGACTCAAATTCTGTTCCATAGTCACTTCTGATTTTGACTACGGAGCAGTTAAGTTCGTTCTGAATTTGTTTGACAAAATTAGTGAAGATGTCAAATGTATCTGACTTTTGTTTCAAGAAGAACACCCACGTAAACAAAGAGTGATCATCTACAATCACTAGCGTATATGATTTGCCTCCAAAGCTATGAACTTGCACTAGACCGAACAAGTCCATATGCAGAAGATAAAGACATCTGGAAGAGTCTTTGTTTGCAATGCACTTAAAGGTAGCCCGAGTCTGTTTGCCCTTCTAGCATGCAGGACAAGGGCTATCTTTGATGCACTTAATAGTAGGGGCATCCCTTACTAAGTTCTTAGAAAACAGCATATTAATAGTTTTAAAATTAATATGTGCTAATCTCTTGTGTTATTGTTCACAGAGAGATGCACTGTCTTTTGCTACTAGGCAAACGGGGGTAGAAGAGTCTATTCTAAGAAAATCTAAGCAAAAGATATTTCTGCTCCTAATGCCAGTTAATACCGTCTCCGAAGAGGCACACGATATTATCAAGAACTTTTCCTTGCAGAACTTAACGTCATATCCTTTATCACACAACTGGCTTACACTGATCAGGTTATGGTTTAACCCTTCAACATAGGCCACGTTTGTGATAGAGAATACACTGTTGGATATCATACCATAACCCCTGGTGACTCCTCGATCTGATCCTCCAAAGATGACTTTGGGTCCATTTTCGACTGGGGAGTAATCACGCAACAGGCTTCTTGTCCAGGTCATATGCCGGGAACATCCACTGTCCAAGTACCAGATTGGCATTTTGGTGGCCTTTGAACATACCTGCAAAACAGAATTAGTTTCCCTTAGGAACCCAATCGGACTTGGGTCCTAGATTCCTTGTTAGCACACTCCCCCTTGGGTGGTTAACCCCATGAGTGGTCGGCCTCGCATTGCTAACATGAGGAGTCTCAATGTTCCTTGGATTAAACTAGCAATCTACGGCAAAGTGACCAACTCTCACTACAACAAATTGTACTTATAGTAAGGACCTAAATCGTTACAATAAGTACCAAAAATCGTTACAAAAACTCTTTGGTAACGAAAAAAACTTTATGTAACGGTCGTCCTCTAAAGCTCGACGCTAATACTTCTTGTAACGAATGTATGTGTGTCGTTACAATAAATTAGTTACAATAGTAAAAAATATTTCGCCGGCCGCCGCCCGCCGCCCGCCGCGCCCGCCGCGCCCGCCGCGCCCGCCGCGCCCGCCGCGCCCGCCGCGCCCGCCGCGCCCGCCGCGCCCGCCGCGCCCGCCGCGCCCGCCGCGCCCGCCGCGCCCGCCGCGCCCGCCGCGCCCGCCGCGCCCGCCGCCCGCCGCCGCCCGCCGCCCGCCGCCGCCCGCCGCCCGCCGCCGCCCCCGCCGCCCCCGCCGCCCGCCGCCGCCCGCCGCCCGCCGCCGCCCGCCGCCCGCCGCCCGCCGCCCCCGCCGCCCGCCGCCGCCCGCCGCCGCCCGCCGCCCGCCGCCCGCCGCCCGCCGCCCGCCGCCGCCCGCCGCCCGCCGCCCGCCGCCCGCGGCCCGCCGCCCGCGGCCCGCCGCCCGCCGCCGCCGCCCGCCGCCGCCCGCCGTCGCCGCCCGCCGCCGCCGCCCGCCACCGCCCGCCGTCGCCGCCGCCCGCCGTCGCCGCCGCCCGCCGCGCCTGCCCGCGAGCCCGCCTGCGAGCCCATCATATTTCAAAAATTCATTGTGGAATGGGCAATATAAACCCAAAATTGATGTTTTAACTGGCGATGTGGGACTAAAAATGGCCAAACATATTGTGAGAAAAAATTACTATTTGTAACGTAACATTAATGTTGTTACAAATACTTACATTTATAGTAACAAATTAATTTTTTTTTGTAACAAAATATAAAATATTCGTTACACAAAGTAATTTTTGGTAACAACAGAAAAAAATCGTTACTAAATATTGCTATTAGTAACAAACTGTGTTTTAGCTATATTTCAGTCCTTACAACAGGTGCAGTTTGTTGTAGTGTCTGCCACAGCACCAACAGTCAAACATGTTGTACCGTTTCCTAGGCTCCTGCTTCACCCTTGGAACGGTGGGTCCAGCTGGGGCCTTGGATATGGAGGTGGAGGCATCATGATGACAGCAGTCACACGATTTCTTCACTTCCTGTTCCTTCTGTATAACAGGCTTGGCCTTTGGTGTCTGCTTCCTATTATGGCCGCTAGAGAAGGGGCCATAATTCTCCACTTTGTTTTCCTCATAAGGTGACTTGAATACACTCTCACCGTAGTTGCGGGGGAAATTCCATCCATCATACCGGCTCTTGGGCTTTTCAACCGAGGGTCGGAAGAGGTGGTCATAGGTTGACTCAAAGTCATGCTCATTGCAGGGAAAGCTAGGCTTTCGGAATGAAATATGACCGAGTGGGGCCTTTCCCTTTTCTACAGCAGAGGCCTTCTTAGTAGCCTTATTTTTCCTCTGATTTCTGTTTCTCCTGAATGATTTACCAGGCTCAGCCACATGCCCTAAGCCAGCCCCCTTAGCCTGAGCAGAGAATTCATCAACTAGAGGAAGAACGGTCTTGGGCATAGAGAAGCTTTTAAAAATCTTCCTCTCGGTCGCAAGCTGTTCTTCCAGCTTGTTGATTTCTTCCTGCTTTTGGTCAAGGAGCCTTAGAGAATCTGAGTGCTCAGAAGTCAGGTCTAGGTGTTCCTGTCGGAGAGATATCAAGCCAATGATCTCTTCTCTTAGGGACACTCCCTCAGCCTTAAGGAATTTGACTTCCTTTTTCTGGGCGCTCAACCTCTTTCGGCATTCTTCAAATGTATTGAGGAGGAGCTCATACCTTTTGAGGAGTTCAGCTTCGCGGGCAGATGGGCTGTACTCGTGATAATCTTCAGGAGACTCAGAGTCAGAATCAGAGTCAGAGAGGGGGGTGCGATCTTTTAACTTCCCAGTAAATGGGGGACAATCACCATCTGAGTTGGAGCGACCCATTAGCCCGAAGTAGGCTTCCTTAACATCACTGGAGTCTGATGAGTCAAATTCACTCAGTGTCTTTGGCTTATTTGCAATATAGCTCCTCTCCTTCTTCTTGTCTCGAGAAAACTTGTGCTCCTCTCCTTTCCCCTTATCTCTCTTGCTTTGGTGGCAGTCAGCAATGATGTGGCCTGGCTTATTGCACCCAAAGCAGATAATTTCAGCAGAACGATGTTTGTTCTCTTTAGAATCATACCTGTCAGAAGAGTAATTCTTCTTCTGATATCTTGAGGAGGAGCCATCTCCTTTTCTTTGATTCCTTATCTTGAGGAACTTCTTGAACTCTCGAGTGATGAGAGAGAATTCTTCTTCAAATAGCTCAGAGCTGGATGAGCATGGCTCAGAGTCTTCTTCCTCAGCCTTTCTCCGAGAGCGGGATGAGGCTGCACCCTTTCCTTTCCTTGAGCCATTAGCTTTCAGGGCCACAGTCTTTTCTTTGGCTGCAGCCTTATCGGCCTCCTCTTCAGCTTTTCTAGTGTTCAGCTGAAGCTCGTAGGACATTAGCTTCCCAAACAAAATCTGGGGATCAGTTTCTGCCAGCTTGCAAAACTCTCTGATGGCACAGATCTTGGTGTCCCACTCCTTAGTAAGGGACCTCAGGAATTTGTCATTTAGTTCACCATCGGTGAACACTCTGCCATAACCCTTTAGGGCATTTATGATCTTTAGGAAGTTCTCGAATGTTACTCCGATTTCTTACTTGGGACCTTGCCTGAAGGCCTCATATTTCTTATTCAGAAGGGATCTTCGATCATCCCTTACTTCATTCTTTCCCTCCATCAGAATGATCAGGCAGTGCCAGATGTCCTTGGCAGTCCTGCAGCTGCTTAAATTCTGCATCATTGAATCATCGACGGCGCTCACTAAAATGTTTTGAGCTTTCTTGTCTAGTCCGACAAGCACCATCTCATCCTTATCCATTTCGGAGAGCCTCTTGGGCACCATCTTGGTCGGATCAATGGTAGAGGCCTTAGTGGGGATATGAGGGCCCTCCTCCACTATCATGAAGAGTCGGGGATCGACTGCTTCCATATAGAACCTGATCCTTTCCTTCTAGATGGGAAAATTCAGCTTGGTGCATACTGGAATCTTTCCTGTATACTTAAGTCCGTCCATTCCTGAGATCTTCTTTCTTCTTGACACTAGACACAGGATCTTACTAGAGGGGTTAACCTTATTGATGAGTAACCTCCCTCTGATACCACTTGAAAGTATCTAGTGTCAACCTAATCCACCTATAGGGGGAATAGGTGTCGTGCAGTCTTTTGCAGAATTAAATTAACCTACACAAGTAAGCAAACAAAACACAGAAAACACACAAAGAATTATAGTGGTTCCCCGATTTGGGTACGTCCACTTTCCCCCTTTGACCTATCTCCCACCAAGGGACGACTCGGTCACTTCTTCAAGCGGATTGAAATCCAATCCTCACACTAGGAGCGCGCTCCCCTAACCACGGAAGGAACCCTTCCTACAACGGATTCACAACTCCACCACAACGGGTTGCACCCAACCCTTACAAATAGGAATGAAAATTCCTTTACAACCCAATTGAAAGTAAATAAAAATACAAACAATGCTTTATGGAGATTCCGATGTCCTTCTTCGTTCATTGAAGCTTGCACGAAAGGTACAAAGAGTCCACAACCGGATTTCTCACTTGGAATGGATCTTGTCAAGATCGGCGGCGGCAAGCAAGTGCGGCGTCGATGCTTTGCAAATCCAAACTTCTTGACGAAGCAAGCTAGGTCTTCGAATGATCTCAGTCATATCAAACGTCTCAACTGATTCGGAAGGGAGAACAAGTCTCGTTCAACGAATCGGAAGACAAGAGATCTCGAGAGAGACACGTGAGACTGGTTGCTTGCCTCGGTGTTGTCATCGAACGATCAGAGACGAGCTGAGATCAGCGGCGGAGACAACCTTACGAGCGTCGACGTGCGATCGGGCGGAGCTCATGATTCGCTAGGTCACGGCGTCGGCTTCTTTTTGTATTTCGTATTCCGATCGGATAGTCTCATGTAGACAACGGAGATAAGTCTGTATATATACCCAAAGGCAAACCCTAGAAGACCGTTATGGGGCCCACCACGGAAATCCCAATATCTGGTCGAACTTAGCACGGCGACCTGGACCGATCCAGCGAGCGGCAAAATCTGTCTAAGGCAAAATCGGTGGGATTCGTTGGTGATTCCCGTCGATGTCGACGGGAATCACTCTCGACTCCCGTCGATTCTGCCTTGGCAGAATTTCAGTTTGATTTTGCCAGCCGGAAGAAATCGGCAGGAGACACTTAGTGATTCCCGTCGAAGTCAGCGGGAATCACTAGCGATTCCCGTCGATTTTTACTTGGAAGAATTTTCCTCCTTCCTTCTTTTGATAGCTTGGTCTTTGACCCATCCTTGCTCCTTCTTCTGCTCTTGATCTACCTTTATCCTTTACTTGAAAATAAGTACACTCCAATAGAGAGAGCACACGTGGATCAACACACTGATCTACACAATGAGGGATTACGTTGCGCAGACCCGTGTATATTGACCCACTTCATTCTGACATTTGTGTGTACTTAGCATGGAATGGTTGCAAGCACAACTTGATAGAATTGTCAAATACATGGTCAATTCAACTTAGCTTGTTCAGGCTCTTCTTCAAATCAGGTCTATTGTGGATGCAATACCCAACATCAACTTCCAGGTCCTGCCCCCGGGTCGTAATAATGTCCATCGAGACCCCTGCCCTGCCAGCTTGGAGGGAGCCTGTCAGCGATAGAATAGAGACCTAACCCCAGAGCGAGAAGACTTAGAATCATTTGCCTCTCTCGGGTGCTATCACCAGGCCAGTCAACTAGATGGGAGCCTGAGGGCGGGTGTTGAACATCCTCCGGGCTCAGCCCCAGGGTCATAACGACATCCATCGAGACCCCTTCCCTACTAGCTTGGAGGGAGCCTGACAGCGGGAGAATCGAGACCTAACCCCAGAGCGAGAAGACTTAGAATCATTTTCCTCTCCCGGGTGCTACCACCAGGCCAGTTAGCTAGATGGGAGCCTGAGGGCGGGTGTTGAACATCCTCCAGGATCAGCCCCAGGGTCATAACGATATCCATCGAGACCCCTGCCCTGCCAGCTTGGAGGGAGCCTGACAGCAGGAGAATCGAGACCTAATCCCAGATCGAGAAGACTTAGAATCATTTGCCTCTCTCGGGTGCTACCACCAGGCCAGTCAGCTAGATGGGAGCCTGAGGGCGGGTGTTGAACATCCTCCGGGCTCAGCCCCAGGGTCATAAGGACGTCCATCGAGACCCCTGCCCTACCAGCTTGGAGG
The DNA here is from genome assembly GCA_039513925.1 of Platanthera zijinensis. Taxonomy (NCBI): domain Eukaryota; kingdom Viridiplantae; phylum Streptophyta; class Magnoliopsida; order Asparagales; family Orchidaceae; genus Platanthera; species Platanthera zijinensis. The sequence goes on along the minus strand of CM077079.1, from coordinate 191,941,347 downwards.
GAGCCTGATAGCGGGAGAATCAAGACCTAACCCCAGAGCGAGAAGACTTAGAATCATTTGCCTCTCCCGAGTGCTACCACCAGGCCAGTCAGCTAGATGGGAGCTTGAGGGTGGGTGTTGAACATCCTCTGGGCACAGCCCCAGGGTCATAATGATGTCCATCGAGACCCCTGCCCTGCCATCTTAGAGGGAGCCTGACAGCAGGAGAATCAGGACCTATCCCCGGAGCGAAAAGACTTAAGATCATTTGCCTATCTCGGGTGCTACCACCAGGCCAGTCAGCTAGATAGGAGCCTGAGAACGGGTGTTGAACATCCTCCGGGCTCAGCCCCAGGGTTGTAACGACATCCATCGAGACCCCTGCCCCGCCAGCTTGGAGGGAGCCTGACAGCGGGAGAATCGAGACCTTACCCCAGAGCGAGAAGACTTAGAATCATTTGCCTCTCCCGGGTGCTACCACCAGGCCAGTCAGCTAGATGGGAGCCTGAGGGCGGGTGTTGAACATCCTCCGGGCTCATCCCTAAGGTCATAACGACGTCCATTGAGACCCCTGCCCCGCTAGCTTGGAGGAAGCCTGACAGCGGGAGAATCGAGACCTAACCCCAGAGCGAGAAGACTCTGAATATTTGCCTTTCCCGGGTGCTACCATCAGGCCAGTCATCTAGATGGGAGCCTGAGGGCGGGTGTTGAACATCCTCCAAGCTCAACCCCAGGGTTATAATGACGTCCATCGAGACCCCTGCCCCGCCAGCTTGGAGGGAGCCTTACAGTGCGAGAATCGATACCTAACCCTAGAGCAAGAAGCCTTAGAATCATTTGCCTCTCCCGGGTGCTACCACCATGCCAGTCAGCTAGATGGGAGCCTGAGGGCGGGTGTTGAACATCCTCCGGGCTCAGCCCCAGGGTCATAACGACGTCCAACGAGACCCCTGCCCCGCCAGCTTGGAGGGAGCCTGACAGCAGGAGAATCGAGACCTAACCCCCAAAGCGAGAAGACTTAGAATATTTCTTAAGGGCTGATGATATTATGCTATGAAAGCTCCGTAAAATCTCATGTCATCGTTACGATTATCAGGCAAAAAGGGCTCAAATGAATGAAACAAATTGTATTGAAAAACGGAAGCACATACAAATATTTAGGGATAGAAGCGTTTCAGGTCGTCGCCACTCCAGGTGTGGCTCAGGGTATCGCCCTCCACATTTTGGAGGCAGTACCCTCCCGATCTTAGTGTCTCTTTTACGATGTATGGCCCCTCCCAGTTTGGATGGAGCTTGCCCACGGCAGCCGATCTTCCCGCCGTATCTACCTTCTTTAGGACCAAGTCACCTTCCACGAACTGCTAGACCCGAACATGTTTGTCAAAATACTTAGTCATCCTCCGCTTGACTTCCTCTTGTCGAATTGCTAATAGGTCGCGCAATTCTTCTATCAGGTCCAAGGAGAGCCGTTGTTCCTCCTCGTTTTCAACTCTCCACTCCTCTCTTCAAGCTTCCGCCTCAGCGACCCTGGGAGTACAGACCTCGAGTTCGATGGGGAGCACCGCCTCACTTCCATGAGATAGTTTGAAGGGTGTCTCCCCTATGGCAATATTGGGGGTAGTCCTCAGGGCCCAAAGAACGGAGGGGAGCTGCTCCACCCAACTCTCTTTCAAATTTTCAACCTTCTTTTTCTGGAGGTTCACGATAACCTTGTTGGTCGCTTCCACCTGCTTGTTGCTTCTTGGGTGATGGACAGAGGCAAACCTAAGGTCAATCCCGAGCTCTCCACAGAATTTGATGAATTCGTTGCTAGCGAACTGCGGTCCGTTGTAGGTGACGATGGCTTGGGGCATCCCATTCCTACAGATGATTTCCCCCCATACAAAATTTCGGATGATCTGCGAGGTCACCTTGGCCAACGCCTTCACCTCCATCCATTTAGAGAAATAGTCAATCATCACCAACAAGAATCTTCTTTGCCCGCTCTCCTGGGGGAAGGGCCCTACCAGATCCATTCCCCAAATTACGAAGGTCCAGGGGGCTATGATACTTCTAAGTTGTTGAGCTGGTTGCAGTTGGAGGGGGCAAATAGTTGGCACTTATAACATTTTCTAACAAATTCGAAGGCATCACGCCCAAGGGTAGGCCAGAAGTAGCCCTGCCTGATGATTCTCCCCTCCAGGGTCCAACCCCCCGAGTGACTCCCACACTTTCTGGAGTGGACCTCTTCCAAAATCCTCGGCACCTCCCCCTCAGCCACACAACGAGCTAATAGCCCCGAGAGAGTCTTTCGGTAAAGTTGCCCGTCGCGCAAGAGGTAGTATGCTGACTTATACTTGAGTTTCTTTCTGTCCATGCCTTCTGGATACTCTCCAGTTGACAAAAAGGTGGTGAAGGGGTCCATCCATGTGGGTCGTTGATCTATCTCCATCAACTCTCCCTCCTCCAAGGATGGGTGGAAAAGGTCTGTGATGGTGCCCCCCACCCGAGGGCCATGCTTGGCGAGATGGTCGACCTGTTCATTTTCCTCCTGCGGCACATGTTGGATGGAGAAGGTTTGGAACCCCCCAATGATTCCCATGACCTTGGCCAGGTACCGCTACAGGGTAGGATCCCTTGCTTCGAACTCCCCGTTGACCTTGGAGGCTACTACCATGGAGTCAGTAAGGACCTTTACATCATGCACTCCTAGCTCTCTGGCCAGGCGCAGCCCTACGATCACTACCTCGTACTCGGCCTGATTGTTGGTTATGGAAAAATGTATCACCTGTAACATCCCATTTCCGGCTAGACCCCTAGGAGTCGGGCTGTCGTGAGAGAACCCTAGAAGCCCAAGAATTGGAGTACAATGACTGAGACTTCGGGTCACGGGTTGGTCACGCTCGTGACCTATGTGTCACGCCCGTGACATGGGGCGTGATTCTATCAACGATCGTCGATCTCCGTGAGACGATCGTCGAATTTGTAACCCGGGCCTGTCACGCCCGTGACCTATGTGTCACGCCCGTGACCTAGGGTGTGACTCCTTCGACAATCGTCGATCTCCGTGAGACGATCGTCGAACTTGCAGCCCGGGCATGTCACGCCCGTGACCAAGGTGTCACGCCCGTGACCTAGGGCGTGACCCCCTTCGGCGATCGTCGATCTCAGCGAGACGATTGCCGAGCGCGTAATTTGCATCTTGACCCTGTCACGCCCGTGACCCATGAGTCACGCCCGTGACCTAGGGCTTGACCACCCTTCGACGACCGTCGATCTCAGTTCGACGATCGTCAACCTCAGAATTTTCCACTCGGGCCTGTCACGCCCGTGACCTATATGTCACGCCCGTGACAAGGGCCGAAACATCAGCCAGACTGGAAATTTCGGTAACCGACGTCATAATCAATTCTGGTTATGGGAATGTACACCAGGAGAATTTATGAGCCATTTCCTACTCTAATTATTTAATAAAATAAGGAAATGTTGGTCAAATAGGAAAACGCCACCTGGCAAACACCTCTTCGTTTCGAGCGTTTCAAATGTCTCTGCCATAACCGAAATACCATTAAGGGGAGCCTTCATGACCATAATTGCTTACCTCTTTCCCCTCCCCACTTGCTGATTTATAAAAGACCCCTTGGAGCAAGAGGAGAAGGTTACACGCTCGATCAAACAAATTCAGACTTTTGCTCTTGTTGTAGGAGAAGTTCGACAACGCCACCACTGCGCCATGGCACCCCGTCATTCATCTCGCCTCCAAACCGCGAACAAGGTCCTCCTCTACTTCTTCTCTTATGGGTAGATCTTAGGTTCTTTGAAATGAAGTACGTGCTCAAAGGAGCCGGACCGACATCATGTTTTCATGGAAAACCATGAAAAAATATTGTTTTGAGTTCGCCGGAAGCCGCCACCTCCGGCGGCCAAACCACCGCCGACGGATAGCCATCGCCCCAACGGAGGTGGTGGTGGTGGAGGTTGGCCAGGGAAGTGATCGGATAGGCGGAGATGCATCACGGAAAGGTTACAGGAAATATGCTTTTCTACGCTCTATTTTCGGGTTCATGTAGAAGATGAACAGTAAAATCAGTTTATAATATATAAATAATGTATGTAATACATAGTGAAAATATATATTATTGAGTATATATTTAGGCTGCAAAACGAGGCACTTGAAGGCCGATTTAGGAAAAATGGCCAGTCACAAAAGTTGTAGCCTTTCGAGTCTAGATTAATTTAAAATTAGTTTCAACTAGTTTGGCTGAGCGGTTTGACCGCAGCACCTGTCTTAGTGGGGGTTGTACCTAGGGTTGGGCAGAAACAAAAATGGATGCCCATGCTTCATCCCATGTCCAAATGACCTGAAATTTGGGCAGGGGGTTAAACTTAGCTATATCTAAAGGCAGTCAAAAAATGGGAATTTTTGGAGACACTTCGCCTAAAGTTTTTGTTTTAATTTAATAAACTTAGAGGAAATTATTTAAGTAGTCAAATGACCTCCAAACCCTCCCAAATTTTGGTGAGTGGTCCCTGGCTATATAACTTAGCTTTGTACAAATTTCCAACTCATTTGGATGAGTTTTGGATAGGGAGTCACCTATTCTTAACTAGGCAATAGTGAGACATTTTTGAGTAAAAAGTGCACTAGAAGTTAGAACGGTCATATCACCTCAACTGAGGCTGATATCTTGGCCACTGACTTGGAAGGGTTATTATAACCCACTTGGAGTAAATGGTGTGATTTAGGGTTGGTTTACCCTAGGATCCAAACTCAAACCCTAAATGGAGGGTTTTGAGGGTTGTGAAGGATATGGGGGCAATTGCTCTCGTATTGCCTTGAAACTCTGTAGAGTTGATATTAGCATGATAATAATCGTCTGGATGGAATCTTGGAGAATTTGGAGACAAGTAGATGCCTCAAACCTTAATCTTAGCTTTAGGTTAAAATACTAATTAAGCACAATCCATCACTAACAATTATCTAAAGGCTGTGAAACTCGGGTAGAGTTAGTTTTGAAGTGGGTAGAATTTATATAAATTTTACTGGAATTTTATGATGTTTATTTCCAGCACTTCGTTTGTAAAGTTGATTATAACCCCAATTGATGTTTTAATTATTTGTACCTTTCTGTTCATGGAAATCTCATGAAATATTGGAAATAAAGGTTTTAGGACAGAATGGTTACCATTGAATTTTTTAAAAATTTTAGTTGAGTAAATCCAGTACTTCCTTCACAAATGTTAAAAAGGGGTTCTATACTTTGAAAATTATTTAGGGATGATTCTATTACTGAAAAATTATGAAGCTGGGCCAGTGCTATTTTTAAGCCTTTATCTGCATGTTATAAATTATTTATAATTTTTGGAAGAATATTCTCTGTACTTGGTTCATAAATAATGGAAGATAGTAAATATTGCTAAAATAGTTTTGTTGCCCTTTTGATCATAGAAAAAGTATGATACTTTGGATTTACCCTATTGAGATAACCTACTATTTATCGTAAATTTGTTGGACATCTTGCATGAGAACTTAGGGTAGTTCATGTTCAAACCGGTAGCCCTTGGGATTTTGAGGAAATTAATTGAATGCCAGATAAATTAGGAAAATTACCACATTCTGGACTTAGGCTATTTTCATCATGATAAGTCTCCAGTAAATAATTTAGGGCATTTGGATGAGTTTTGGGATCATTGCATAACCGGTTCGACACATAGTCTAGGTTGGTCTGCATATAGCAAATTTGTGAATTACAATAGGACATGGTCTGAGAAAGTCTTTGGAGTTAGTCATTTTGTCTGGGTGGACAATTGTGGATGATATCACAATAGGATGATGTGAAGAGTAGAGAGAAGTAGTGATAGCTAGAGTTAAAAGGGGGTTCGGGTTAGACGAAAGATCGTCTTTTCCGAAGAGAGGAAGGTTAAAAATCACCCTAGGATAGTCTATCGTAATATGAGAAGGGAATGGGTAAAGGGGATCAACCAATAACAATAAGTGCCTTACGAAAGGGAACGATGGGCTTCAGCTACCATCATAGTTCTTAATGCCCTTTGAGAGCCCTTCACAGGGAATACCGGGGGCAGTCCTGGGTTAACATAAACTGTAATAACAAACTGACAAGAGTAACTTAGTAATTAGGGCTGCACCTTTCACAAACATTGTTGGCACAGGAAGATTGATGAGATCTTTGGCTCGGTTGGTTAAGAGACGGACATTTTGGTCCGGGGATCTTCGGCTCGGTTTTTGTGTGTTCACGATTAAACTTGCATGTGCATAAAAAGGAATGAAAATTAAGGTGGTGGGTCTTCGGTATTGGAGGGTCGATGCACCGACGCCAATACGCTGACTCGGCAAGTGTGGTTAGCACTTCGCCAACAGAAGTCCGGTGCGCCAGCCGGCAAGAGTACGCAGGCGTCCGCTTAGTGCACCAAGCATTGAGGCGTACGATAGGTCTGACCGGTAGTGCTTTACTGGTTTAGAGGTGGGCGAGGCCCAACCCACCGCTTCTGTCTCCCACTACGGAGGTATCCTGGGAGGTAACGGCTCTGAAAGGAGGAACTAAAGGTCTGTGTGCACAGAGTCGGGTGTGTGAGTTGCACTTGCATGTTTCATCATACCCACTTGCATGTCATAGCATAATCGATTCATTTAACCCTGACACCTAAAGTATAAGTGGTATGGGACGCTTATACATTAGGACCTGCGAAACGATCCCTTGGTCTATAAGCTTGTGTGGGCAATTTTATAAATTAAGGTTAATTTCAATATAAATATATGCTGCTGTTTGATAACCGACACCTCAACGTATAAGTGGTATGGGACACTCTATACGATGGGAGCCTTGCAGAAGATCTCTTAGCTTATGCGCTTTCGTACATAAGTTAAGGTTACCTTTCCTACTTTCTGTTCCTGTCATATTTATTATAGAATTTCTAGATTAGTTCCGCTACCATCTGTTTCTTGATTAAATCTCCACCTTCATGTCCTTCCCTTTCTTCCTCTCCGCTCGGTACATAGGAGCCATGGGGGAAGGGGTAGGGGATGATAGGGCTTAGTCTTTATGACTAACGGTTCTCGAACCGCATCATTTAGGGGATCGCGGAGCCCAGCATGGAGGAGCAGCCCCAGAGGCCGGTGCGCTTGGAGATGGGGCAGTCTAGCTCCGGAGTTCATACAGCCGGGACCGTGAGTCTCGACCCTGAGTAGTTTCTATTTTTGCTTCCGCATGAGAGATTTGTAGTGAGGTTTTGATGTACCGGGCATAAGCCCGCATTTATAGTACTCTGATTATTGTTATTCTGTGGACACTCCCTTCGTGGATATTTTATTCTATATATGTGATTTGTTTTCAGTGAACTTGCTCTTACTTCAATTGTTGTGCTACCTTTCTGTGATCGAATCTTGGCCGGCAAAATCGGCGCCTTGTGGTGATGACCCTTCAGGGTGTGAAGGTGTCACCACAAAGCGGCGATTCTGGGCCTAAGACCCCGGGTTTTAAAAAGAAAAAAAAAGGGGGGTCTTACATCACCATTGTCTGTTCAATCCTGGTCCCTTAGGGGCTTTCCAAGACGACCCAGACCCCCAAGGAGTGCTTCCCTAACACCCCATCAACCATCACTTTCCAAGGGACGGGATAAGTGAGTTTGTCATCTGCTACCTCGACCACATAGTCAGCCAGGAAGTCAGTCATCGCTTGCGCCTTGATTGCGAGTCGGGGGACAAAGGAGATGTCGAACTCGCTCAATTCTACCGACCACTTGGCGAGTCTCACTGAGTGCTCCACCCCCTCTAAGATGTTGCGGATGGGCTGGTAAGTTACCACCTGGATGGAGTGGTAAGTTACCACCTAGATGGAGTGTGCCTGGAAGTAGGGCATGAGTCTCCGGGCCAAGATGATTATGGCGGAGGCAAATTTTTCTTAGATGGGGTAACGGAGTTCCGCCTTCCTCAGAACCCTACTTACGTAATAGATAGGCAGATGCCTTTTGCCTTCTTTCCTGACCAGAACCGAACTGAGAGCCTCGGCCCCAACCCCTAAATACAGGAATAAGTCTTCTCCTTCCTTGGTCCCTTGAAGGAGAGGGGGCTGGGTGAGTTGTTTCTTCAGTTCCTAGAATGCCTTCTCGCACTCCTCGAACCATTCAAACTTCTTGCCCCCCTTCAATGCTCTAAAGAAAGGGGAGCACTTTTTTCTAGCCCTGGAGAGAAACCTGTCAAGCCCGGCCAGCCTCCCCGTCATCCGTTGGACATCCTTGGCATTCCGGGGAGCCCCTAGCTCCATTATTGCCTTGACTTTATCAGGATTTGGTTCTACTCTCGCGGGAGTGAGCAGATGTCCCAGGAATTTTCCCCTGCTGGCCCCGAAGACACACTTCAGGGGTTTCAACCTCATCTTGTATTTACGCAGGGTGCCAAAGGTCTCCTCCAGATCCCGGAGGTGAGAGTCGACCTCCCGACTCTTTATCATCAAGTCATCCACGTATACTTAAAGGTTCCTCCCCTTCTGTCCCTGGAATACACGATCCATCATCTTCTGGTATGTTGCCCCTGCATTTTTCAACCCAAAAGGCATCATCTTGTAGCAGTAGCATCCATCTCCTGTGATGAATGAGACATCCTTTATGTCGGGAGGGTGCATCCTGATCTGATGATAACCTGAAAAGGCATCTAAAAAACTCATTACAGAAAAACCAATGGCTGAGTCTACCAGCGCGTCGATTCTAGGCAAGGGGTAACAATCTTTCGGGCATGATTTATTAAGAAGTGAAAAGTCTACACACATCCTCCACCGGTCGTCCCCTTTTTTTACCATTACAACATTTAAGACCCAGCCGGGGTTTTGAATTTCGAAAATGAAGCCGGCCTTGAGGAGCTTGGCGACTTCCTCCCTGATTGATTCGGCCTGCTTGTCCGTGACGGACCCCCTCTTCTGTTGGATGGGGGAGCCTCCGGGTCCAGGTTAAGGCGGTGGCAGATGACATCAGCATTGATCCCAGGCATCTCGGTCGCGCTCCAGGCGAAGACATCCACATTCTTATGGATGCACTCAAGCATCCTGCCTTGATCCTTCGGGGTCAACCCCCCGCTGATGCGGACCTTCTCCACCCTGCCATCCTGGGTGAGAACTTCCATCTCTACCACTTCCTCGGTGGCCTCCAATCGGGACTGCTCCTCCCACTCTGCAATATCCTCCCCTCTTGGGGTAAGGACCTCCCCTCCTTCCACGGCCATCACCTCGACCGACTCCTCAGGGAGTACCTCCTCGCGGGCCTCCCCCTCCATCCCTTCTTCCTCCCTGATTTCTTCTCAGACCTTCTACCCATCCACCTCTTCCATCCTCCTCCCCATTTCTTCGGCCTCCTCCTGCTAGTAAATGGAATTTACTGCCGTCACGTAACATTCTCGACCCACCTTGGGGTCACCGCGGACTCGGACCTAGATCCCCTCCGCGTTGAACTTAAGGCATTAATGGAAGGAGGAGGGTATGCAGCGGAAGGCGCTGATGAGGGGCCATCCAAAAATTGCATTATAGCTGCTGGGGGCCTCTACTATAACGAATCAGCAGTTCCTGGACTGCCCCCTAAGCTGACATGGAGACCCACTCCCCCTTCTACTTCTTTCCTCTCCCCCGAAAAACCGAAGAGAGGCCCATCGGAGGCCAGCACCCTCTTGGCTTCTACCTGCATGGCATCGAAGGGCTTCTTGAAGATGATGTTAATGGAGCTCCCATTGTCAATGAGGATCCGGGAGACCGTGAAATTCTCGATGGCCGTCTGGATGACTAGCGCATCGCAGAAGGGGTCCTCATGACCCGACATGTCCTCCCTTGAGAAAGTGATCCTCTCTTCTGGGGGTGGGGTCTGGGATGTTGAGTCGATGCTCCTTCGGTACATGGTGTGGAGGCTTGCTTTCTGGGAAGCTTCGACCCCCCCCCCCCCCGTAGATCACTCTGATCCCTCCTTGGGTCCCCACATCAGCCCGGTCTTCGCAACGGTCCCCCTCCGCCTGAGGTCGGACTTCCTCAATCCACACTTCCTGGCGGTTCTGCTGCTGTTGCTCCCTGTTTCCCCGTATCTCGAGAAACTCCGGGCACATGATCGTCGTGTGCCCCTCCTCTTGATGGTAGTCACAGTAGGGCAGGTCTATCCTGACCTCCCTCCTCCTCCTTGGCTGTCCTCTCCTTCTCCCCCCCCCCCCAGGGCAATAGCCTTGGCTTCCTCCTGATCGGGAAGGGGGGTCTCTGACCCTGCCTCCCCCCTGGGGGTAAAACTGGTCGCGCCCACCTTGGCGATTATCTCCTCCATGATAACCCCTTCGTGGCCCTTGATCCTGCCACTCCAACCTCCAACCCAACTAGTTGTTCGGTTCCTGATGCCCCCACCTGGGCTGCTGCTGCTGCTGCTCTCTCTGCAGAGGCTCGACCCTTCTCTCCTCCTAGGCTCAGCCACCCCTTGGCTTCTCCTCCTCTACGGCCCACCTGGCAAACCTCCGTGAAAATTCTAGGTGTGCTACCTCCATATCAGCCTCCCTTGCCACCCTTTCCAGGAGCGCCTCAAAAGATACTGGAGGCATCCTCTTCAACTCCATGGCGAAGAACCCAAGCTGGAGACCCAGGGTGAAGGCCACCATCATGGTGTGCCCTGGAATCTCTTGCACCTGGGATAGTTCCTCCTGAAACCTGTCCAAGTAACTTCCCAGGGTCTCCCCAGTTCCTTGTTTGATACGGAACAAGGACTCAGTCTCCCTCTTCCTCTTCTTGGAGGTTGTGAACCTCAACATGAACCCCCGGCGCAGGTCCTCGAAGTAATAGATGGAGCCGGCTGGGAGCTGATGAAACCACTCTCTCGCTTTCTCCCTAAGGGTGATGGCAAAGAGCCTACACTTAAAGCCATCTTACATCTGTCGGATCGAGACCACATTCTCAAACCACTAAACGTGCTGGACCGGATCTCCCTTCCCTGAGTAGTAGGACATCTCCGGCTCTCGAAACCCCTCTGGAACTGGGGCAGAAGAAACGAACTTGCTGAAGGGGCTTCCTCCTTCAGCTGGGCGAGTTGGGAACTCCCTCCCCACTGTCTCGCCGAAGTGGTACTCGCCTGCCGAGCCCGGGAAAGGACTCGTCCACTCGGCTCATGCTCCCCCTCGCTCGCGACTTCCTTCCCTACTCGCCTGATGGGCGCGTCGTTGCCCAGTGTCGAGTCGGCGACCACGGGAACCACCAGCGTCGTGCTATCGGCTCGCATGCCGAGTGCGACCCTGACAAGTCCGAGCACTTCCTCTTTGAGCTCCGCGGACATCCCTGCCGCCTAGGGAGGGGGAGGGGGTGGCGAGTTCACCATGCCTGAACCTTGCCATTCATCTCTTGCCATCAGACTTGCGGAAGATTTTCTGTGCTAACCACACTCCACGCTCACCGTACCAAAATGTTGAAACCGAAAAATCGGTCCCTGAGGAGTTCGACCCTTGGGGAAGGGGTGATCGCACACTTACTTCTCTCCCCACGAGCCCAAATGACTAAGAAAAAGGACAAGGGACAGACCCAAGGCTCCAGCACGGAGGTCCCACCACACACCCGGAAGATCTTAGAGCGCTTCCCCTCCTTAGCCAAGTGCTGAAGCTAAGGTACCTCAGAAAGCGCTAGAAGACCAGGCACAAGAAAACGTGTCCTTCTGAGGTACCCCTTGGGTCCTATTTATAGGAAAAGACAGTCTGCATATATCCAACCTTCACTGTTTTCGAGGACTATAAGCAGTCCAAAGGGGGTAACATGGTAAAAACATACCACAGCTATGGGGCGAGCTGGCCTTGAGATAGCATCCACTCGGCAATGGCGGCGAGTACTGGAGCGGGAAAGCTTTACCCCACGCCGAGGTAAAAGGCGGTATGGGTGTTCTCCCCACTCAATGCCACGGTAGAAGGCGTTGAGTGAGCTCGCCTTTCTCAACGCCACAGGCCTGGCTCGCCTCACTCAACGCTACGGGAGAAGGCATTGAGTGAACTCGCCTCTCTCAACGCCACAGGCCTTGCTCGCCTCACTCAACGCCACGGGAGAAGGAGTTGAGTGAAATCGCCTCTCTCAACGCCACAGGCCTGGCTCGCCTCACCTTGGGCCTGGGCGAGTTGGCTCTGAATCCACTGCTCGCGGGTGACGGGCGTACTGGCACTCTCCCGCCCCTTGGCTCCGGGCGCACACGTACTCGGCCGGATCTGCTCGCCCGTTCCATTGACTTCCTTTCGTCGGGCTCAGCTCCACGAACTCCGAGCTCGGCCCGACGATTGCCGAGCCCGGTCTCGGCACGCTGGGCTCGGCATGCTCCGCTGAACTCGCCTGGGGCTCTGGGGCGGTCTGAGCCGGACGGTTTGGCTCCTGTTAGCCCACTCGCTGGATACGGGGTTGTATAATTACAATCCATAATTAGGAAACATCCAAATTTATCATGGAGCAACCCCAATAATACTCAGCGTCCGCCTGAGGTAAGTCCAATTGGATTTGCACCACCACCACCATAATGACAACCACTAAGACCTGCCCCGATAGAAGATATCTTTATAAAATACGTCGGTACAAATGAGTCCAATATCCGAAATCTGACCAGATCAATTAAAAATCTTGAAACTCGATTTGTACAGATTTCGAAGATGCTGTCGGAGCGCCAACTTAGAGCTTTACCAGGAAATACGGTAAGCAAAACGCTTGTGGGAGACACCCCATAGTTATTTGTTTATTTTTACTTGTCTTTTATTTTTATAGGATTTGCTTCCGGCCTCCCCGACCTCCAATCAGGAAAGAATCTTTATTCTATTCTACTTTCCATTTTGTATATATATCTGTTTTTTCTTCACTTATGCACAACATAAGTATGGGGGAATATTTCCTTAGGAAAAAAAAAAGAAAAAATTTTTTTATATATATACATAATATTTTCTTATAAATCTTTATATATTTGCTAAAAAAATTAATATATATATATATAAAGTCTTTTTATGTATATATATTGCTTAAACAATCACCCAAAAATAAAATTTAAAACCCCTACTTCTTTTATCTCTTTTCTAAAACTAAAAATTTTTTTAGTTGATATATAAATAGTTATCTAGTTTTTCAATTTACTAGTCATTTATTTATCATAAATAAATAGATCTAAATATATAGGGTTAAGTTTTAAAGAATATCTTGTGCATTTTATTTTTTAGAGAATTTGTTTTAAGCATTACTTCTGGTTTATTATAAATAGAGGCATGTGTATTATATTAGCCAAACATATGTAGACTGTAATTATCTTTACTTAACTCTTATCGAAATATGGGAATTTTCAAGCTATTAAAAATTGCTCTCAAAAATGTTTATCAAAATTTGAATTTTTTGAAACCCCCTGCCTATTTACTTTGGCATGTTTTCTTACGCAAGCAAGCATCTAGGAGTATGTGCTCGTAGAAAAGAAAAGATCTTATGTCAATAGGAATAAGATTTCATTTCGTAAACATAGACATCCAATAATTATTAAAAGACTATGAAATGGAGTATGTGCTCCTAAACATATACATTGAGTTAAAATAAAATGCAATTCTGCATTGCTTTTTTTTGTTTTGGAAAATATTTTCCTAAACAGTTGTAACAAAACAAGAATATTGAAAAGGGTGAAAGGATAAAATTCATCACCTTCTACATCATAGCCTGCTTCATAAGCAAACGCCAAGTTTATATCCCATAAAACCACTACAAATTGATCTAATTTTTCTTAAAATTTTGAGAGAGCATATTTAATAGGTTGTTTGTTTTCCTTCATATATCTTTTTAGGTACGGTTTTGATAATGCCAATCTAACTTGTTACTAATGATTGCAATATTACTTGCTATTTGCTTTTCTCAAGAAGTCTTTTGGTTATGAACATCTATCCCTAGCAAAATAATTTACATAATATAGAACTTAACGCTTAATACTCCTGATTTTTTATTTCAATTTTCCTTTGATATAATAAATTGATAGTTAAATTAGAAATTTTATAACTGTTTGTATAGTCGACTAATACTTTTGCTCTGGAATAGCAAAATTTAAGTATGGGGGTATTTGATGAGTAGTAAAATATACATATTTTTAGTATATTTTTTTGTTTTGTTTTAATAAAAAAATATAATTATATTATGTAAATATGTAAACTAATCATTTATTTTTTATTTTCAGTTCTAACTTAGTCTATTTTTGTGTCCTATAAGTATGCTTGGACATTTGGGGCAATTCAGCAAAATTTCATAAGTCATACCCCTAGGTCACGCCCGTGACCTATGACGTGTAACTTTAAAACAGCTGAAACTCTTTGATTACAAGGGTAGCTAATCACCTAGAGGGGGTGAATAGGTTATTGCAGTCTTTTATAGTTCTTTAAAATCTTCTATGACTTATGTCCTACTGTGTATACATAATTCAGCTTTCAAGCACACAATACTCAGCACAGTAAAACATAAGACACAGCACACCATATTTTATAGAGGTTCCCTAGTGTATAGGTACATCCACTGTCCCTCTCCACCTTTTTAACAGTATGTTAGACAAGGCTCTTCTCCAAAAACTATAGCTCCTTAGAGATAACAGCATGATCCCACCGGATCAGTCAGTCTCTACTGAGACTTACAATACAGGCTCACAGCCCTCCACACAATAATCTCCTGACTACCAAACACGGGCGCAACTGCCCTTAATATAGGCTGGGAGAAACAGCCCCACACAGATCCACACAAGGATCCAATCACAAGCACACGACCCTAACACAGATCACATAGATCTTTCTCATAGCCTTTATAATTTAGGCTTTATAATAAGATCACACAGATCTCTCACATAGCCTAATCAATCTAAGTCTCAACACAGATCTATCACAGATCAACAAATTTTGAAATAGGAATGTTGATTCGACTCAAGATAAATTGCTCCCTAAGTTGATTTATTCATGGGCTAAGAAAATCACAGCCCTATCTGCTTCCCAGCAACAAGAAAATTGATCTTCAATGGTTTGCGGCATGTGTTGGAAATTCCTCAGAATCTTGATTCTATTCTTGCTGATGAAAGAGGAGAAGATGATCTTTAAATAGCTAACATGTAAGGCAGATTGCAATTCCTCTGCCTTAT
Source organism: Platanthera zijinensis (assembly GCA_039513925.1). Classification (NCBI taxonomy): domain Eukaryota; kingdom Viridiplantae; phylum Streptophyta; class Magnoliopsida; order Asparagales; family Orchidaceae; genus Platanthera; species Platanthera zijinensis. The sequence goes on along the minus strand of CM077079.1, from coordinate 191,926,263 downwards.
TCTTTTGTCTAGTCAGAATCTGGCACAGATATCTTCTTCGATTCAGAAAATGATCTTTAGATTTTGCACAGATTGAATCGTGAAGCAATTTCAGCTAGGGCTTGCCTAGACTGATTCGTCTTCCTCAAAGATATCCTCTGTACTTGTTGTAGCAGATGTTGATTGCACCAGCGAACTAAGAAACCCTTCGGATTATCAATTTGAAGTTCTTGGCTCTATAACAATGGTGGATGAAGACGACGAACTCCCGCTTCTCATTTTCAGAATGAATTAATGTTAATCAAAAAGTTAATTTGATCTCGATCTCAGCAGCTATTTATAATCCCATCGATTTGCAGGATGATTGATACGTGTCCCGGTTTAAACGGCAATTAAAACCTCAGCTTAATCAAATTGAGATTCGTTGTAGACTGATGGCGACATTAATGTCGATTTGCAGCATTTAAATAACGAATCTGAAATTCGTTGACTTGTTGACTTTGCTGACGTCAGCATCATTCTGGACTTAGCAAAATCAAGCATCATTCCAGAAATCCTCAGTTCGACGAACTCAAAACTCAGTTCGATGAACCCAGAGCTCAGCTCGACGAAAAAGTGAAAGCTGAGTTCGACGAACTCTGAACTCAATTCGACGAACGAAGAACTCAGCTCGACAAAAAGTGGATAAGCAATACTCAACGATTCTTGACTTAGAATTTTATTCTGCTCTGCTAGGCATTGAGTGGTGTTGAGTGAATAGGCCATACTCAATGAATTTGGACATAGAAATATTTCAGCTCTGTTGAGAGCATTGAGTGTATATGCCTCACTCAACGCTTTTTTCCTTAGCCATATTCTTCTGTCATTTCTGCTTAAAAGCGTTGAGAGCATTGAGTGTATAAGCTTCACTCAACGCTTTTATACTTAGCCTAATTTTCTGTAATCTTGTCTTCTTGCTGAAGTTTGGCATTGAGTACGTTGAGTGAAATGGCTTCACTCAATGATTCTAGACTTAGTTGAATTCTTGTTTCTTCACAGGAAGACTAGACTCAAAGCCTTTTGACTTGGCGTTGAGTAAATGAGCTTCACTCAACACTTCTGTACTTAGTCAAATTTTCTATCTCCTTATACTTTGGCGTTGAAAAAATATCCTTGACTCAACGATTCTGGCCATATGACGTTGAGTGGGTTGAGCTCACTCAACGCCTGTGGACTTAGCCACATTTTTGCCTTTTCAATACTGTAAGCTTTGACTGCCAGCCTTCTCTCAACGCTATTAATTGTATGGAGTTGAGTGAGCTTGCTGCACTCAATGCTTCTAGACTTAGGCATTTTTTTGAATTTCCAGCCTATCACTTTGAGTTCACTTGTCATTGCCTCTTGAAATATATGTCCAATCATTGTGACAAAGACCAACCTGAATGCATGAACTTAAACATACATCAAATACAACTATGTGTATACCATTGACCTGTTTGACTTCTTACAAATCTAGGACATTGGGATCAATGGACCCAACATCAGTAATTCCAATGTTTCGGGAAAGTTCGGCCAGCAAACAGCAGTCATGCCCGTGACACACCCGTGTTCCACCTGTCACTCCCGTGATATCACCCGTGACCAAGCAGACTGCCAGTTGTCACGCCATGCCAAAACGTTGAAGCCAGCAAGCTCGAGTCACGCCCGACCTACACGCTCGTGTACTAGGTGGCACGCCCGTGACGTAAGCCGTGACCTACCAGAAATCCAGTTGTCACGCCCCCAAGAAGCCAAGCAGCCACGTCATGCAGACATGCCCCGATTACACACCTGTAACCATCAAGTCATGCTTGTGTACTTTAAACTCGATCTAGAAATCAGCCAAAATTCTATCCACATCCACCAAGTCAGCGTCATGCCGATGTGATACACCTGAGGATGGCATGTAAGGGGGCGTGTACATCAAATATTTTGGCTATAAATAGATGCCCAAGGCTGATGTTTTGAAGAGAAGTGGTAGAGTTTCACAAATCTATACATAGTAGTTAAGAGTAGTTTCTGAGTGATATTTTCATAACCCTAGTTTGGTTTCCTAGTGTGTAACACTTTGTAAGTAATAAATTTCAGCTTTCATGAACTTTTTCATCTATTCTTGCTTTTTAACTTAGCTTTTATCTCTGTTGAGAAAGGGTGTGTGCGTAAGTACTTTTTTTTCTTTCTTTGTACTAGCACCCCAATCCCGGATGAGAGGCTAAGAACTTTTTAATGCTTGATTAAGATGGTTGGGAAGGATATTATTTCTGCACCTTTATATGTCATTTACTTTTCTACTACCACCCACATCCCGATGAGAGGCTAAGAAATTTTTAGTACTTCGATTGAGATGAGCTTTGGGAAGGCTATTAATTCTGCATTTTAAAAACCCTATTTTCTAAATTAAAAACTTAAGATTTATCAGGAATTGATCATTCTCAGGTAAAGAGAAACTTTGCCTCGCTCTCGAAAGAGATGAACGTAAGCCTCCCGGGTTTAACCTTCGAATCACAGTAGGAGGTTAATAGCGGGGTTCACCACATAAAGCGTGCATTAAAGGTTTTTTTATTAGATACAAAAGTTCAGTCAAAATACGTAAAGAACCTCGATAGAGGTGTACTCATATTTAAAAAGTATTTCCCAAAAATAAGTCAAAATCGAGGGCTCTCTACCTCATCTATTTTCAAAACCCCTACGTCTTACTTTTATTTTTACTTTTCAAAAAATCATAAACTCTTTTTGATAAAATAATAGTTTCATTCCTTAAAGTAGAGTACTCGACACAGATCCGTGGAAAAATACAACCTTGATATTTTGAAAATAATATACTACTACGCAATAGGTGTGTTTGCCTTAATCAAAATATATAAGTAAAAAAGAGATAGAGCACGCAAACGCTTAATTTCCAAATCCAACTTAATTTTCAATTTAAAACTATCTCTTCCTCCTCCCTTATTCACCATCAATAGACCATCATACAAAGATACGTTCAGCTCTTCCTCCTCCCTTATTCACCATCAATAGACCATCATTCTTCATGAAACCAAGTTCATCATCCTAATATTAAAGAGAGGAAAGGTTGAAGACAAAAAAAACCCTAGGACAATGGTCCTAGCGTGGTCTCTACCTAGGAAATCTCCATTACGCACCAAAGTCAAACTCTCTTGAGCGAACATCTCTCTTATAATAGATCTAAAGATCTAGCACCAAGGGATAGGGTAGGAAGCTCACCTCATTTCCGACCATAGATATCGTTCTTCTTCTTGGCAGCCTGGCGGCGTCTGATCCTCTTCAAATCACCCTCCTGGAGACAAGGAACACCGAGAGAAACAACTTTGGGGTTACTCCAGGAAGGTCTGTGTTGGATATTGCATCCACAATAACCCAGATTTGTATGAAGTCACCCTTGAACTATGATGAATTAAGTTTTATTTGATGCTCCTTTTAGTTGAGTGTTTGCAAGACTTATATGCCAAGTGTAGACCAATATCAGTCTACAAAGAGTCTCCAAACATAGGACCATACAATGTAATCCCTCATTGTGTGATCAATGGTGTTGACTCATGTGTAGCCTCTCTATTGGGATACACTTCCTTTTCAAGCACTAAGGGCATGGATGGAAATTTAGATGCTGTGTATTCTTGAAGAAATTATGTTTTCAGACTCAAAGAAACTCTAAGTGTTTTTCTCGAGTACTAAGTTTTGTTCTCGAGAAGAACTAGAGTAAGTTCTCGAGTAAGACTCATCATAAATTCAAGTGACAGAAGTTGTTCTCGAGAAAGCATCTTGTTGTTCTTGAGAAAGGCTTATGTACTCGAGTACTTCATGACTCTTCTTCTCGGGTTACTTTCCCTTCAGAAAGAATTTCTCTAAGTCTTTTTCTCGAGAAGACTTTGATTAGTTCTCGAGATGGCTATGTTTATTTCTCAAGTAATGTCTGTTGTACTCGAGTAGAAGTCTTCTTATTCTCGAGTACTAGCTTTTCTTCTCGAGAATAATATTTGCTTTCTCTGTACTTTCTTTCCTTCTCTAGATCGTTGTTTTCCACCTCCACATTTTTTACTAAGTCCTTTTCTCGAGTTCACCATGATTGTTCTCGAGAACTAAATTCCTTTTCTCGAGTACAACCTTTCTTCTCGAGAAATGCAATAATTTTTTCAGAAAATCTTCTAAGTCATTCTTCTCGATATCTCTATCAATATTCTCGAGAACTCAAGGCTGTCTCTCGAGTAAAATACTTCCTCTCGAGAACAGCGGCTATTTTTTGAGAAATCTTTTTTAAGTCACGATAGACGTGATTTTCAAATATGATTTGATGTGATTGGTCCACGTGGCCATCATTAATAATAATTATGACCGTTAGGGATATCTTATAAAAGGTCTTGTCATTCCGACCAACCCTAAGACGCGTAAGAATAAATTCTGAATCCCTAATTCTCTTTTTATATTCGGAAGTTGCCGCTCATCTTCCTCATCGCCAAGGGCTTTCGATCAAGAACGATTCAGAGCAGTCAACTTGCAGATCAAGATCTTCTACAATCTACACATCCTCTTCTTGATCTTGTGAGTCTAGAAATTTTAGATCAAGGATCTAGCCAAGTCTTCTTCAATATATTCTGACAAAGCCGCAAAGTTCAACAAAGAAGACCTAGGCAGAAATTTCAAGATCTGAGATATTTTACTATTTGTATTTCTTATTTCAAATCTATTCTTGTAGGAGATTATTCTCCGAGTGTAGGAGCTTTGTTCTCCGAGTTGTTTTAGGAAGTTTTTATCTTCCGAGTGTAGATCCGTTTTGTGGATCGAGTTGTAGGAACATTGTTCCGAGTTGTAGGATTGTTTTCAATCCGAGATTAATGGAGTAGCCGAGTCTAGTGCATTGCTAGATCGGTGAGTGGAAAGTGGATGTACCCAAGATTGGGGAACCACTATAATTCTTGGTGTCGTCTGTGATTGCTTGGTTATTTTTCTATGCATAGATCGCTAAAATTTTTATTCCGCAAAAAGACGCACAATTCACCTATTCACCCCCCTCTAGGTGATTTAGGTAGACAACTTAAACATTTTTCAATTGGTATCAGAGGGATGTTGATCATTAAAAGGTTAACACCTTGATCAGATCTGCCCCAGGTTGTCTATTGGTTATCCAAACATTGACTAGGCCAAGAATTTTGCTAAGCTTCCTTTGTGCACAAAGACCAACTTTCCCATGTGGAAAGAAAGGATTAAATTTTTCATGGAAGCTGTGGATCCATCTGTGGATCCAAGGATCTTCATGATTGTTGAAGAAGGTACTCATGTTCCCATGACCGTCTCCATTATAAATCCTACCAAGAAAGTTCCTAAGAAGTTGATGGATCTTGACAAAGATGAGATTGCACTTGTCTCTTTAGACAAGAAGGCCAAGAATTTCATTGCAGGTGCATTCGATGATTCTATGCTGCAGAACCTTATTCACTGCCAATCTGTTAAGGAAATGTGGCAGTCTTTCATCACCTTAATGGAAGGCACTGAAGAAGTTAGGGATGACAGGAGATCCCTTCTAAATCAGAAATATGAAGCTTTCCGACAAGGACCCAAGGACTCAATTGCATATACCTTTGAAAGTTTCTTCAAGATTGTCAACGACCTAAGAGTATATGGAAGGGTCTTCACTAATGGAGAGCTGAATGACAAATTTCTAAGGTCCCTGACTAAGGAGTGGGACAATAAAGTATGTGCTATCCGGGAGTTTGGCAAGCTGGCAGAGACTGATCCTCAAAATCTCTTCGGAAAGCTAATGTCATAAGAGCTGCAAATCAATTAAAGAAAAGCTGAAGAAAAGAAGAACCGGTTCTCATCCAAGGAGAAGTATGTCGCATTGAAGCAGACAACTCAAGGAAAGCCAAAGCTGCATCACCTGCTCTTACACAGGAAGATAGTGAAGAAGAAACTTCAGAGCCAAGTACCTCAGGCTCAGAGTTATCTGAAGGAGAGTTCTCTCTTCTTTCAAGAAAGTTTAAGAAATTCTTCAACAAGAAGAAATAATGGAGAGGCAAAGATGTCTCGTACAGAAGATCACATCTTGATGGTGATCGACACAAGAAAGGCTAAAGTAGCCAAGACAGGTATCATTCTAAACAGAACAAACACATTTCTGCTAACATCGTTTGTTATTGTTGCAACAAGCTAGGTCACGTTATTGCTGATTGCCCTCACAAGAAGAAGGAGGGTGGAAAAAAAGAGGAGAAGAAATCTTCTTACCACAAGAAGAGAACTAAAAGAAGCCTAGTAGCCAAAAAGGGCAAGACTCTCAGCGACTCTGACTCATCTGAGTCAAGTGAAGAAGAGGAAGCCTTCTTTGGGCTAATAGCACAAACTGATGAAGAAGAAGAACCCCAGTTCACTAGGAAGGTAAACTCTCATACTCCTCTTTCTGAATCATATGTTTCTGATCATGATCATGAGGACAGCTCTTCTTACGATGAGTCTGAACTCATGGCCCAATATAAGGAGTTAATCAAGGCTTATGAAAAATGTCGAAAAGTTGTGAAAACTCAGGCTAAAGAGATTAAATCTCTTAAGGTTGAAGAGAGCACTCTGAGAGAGGAAGTCGTCAAGATGGACTCACTCAGAGAAGACTTAAATACTGTTATTGAAGAGTATAATAAGGCTCTCGAGCACCTAGATCTGAAGGAGAAGATCATCAAAGAACTGGAAAGTGGAAAAGAATCTTGTTGAAAGTTTCTCCAAGCCCAAGACTGTCCTTCCTTTGGTTGCTGAATTCTCAGCTAAGGACAAAGGTGTTGGCATAGGCCATGTTGGTGCTCCTAGTAAATACTCTAGGAGAAATAAGGCTCAAAGAAAGAATAAGGCAGCCAAGAAGGCTCTTGCCAAGAAAAAAGGGAAAGCTCCTCAAGATCAGACGTCATTCAAAAAGGTTATCTTTCCAACCAATGAGTTTGATCTTGATTCGTCCTATGGTCACTTTACTAGGCCTACTTATGTAGAGCCCAAGTCTCGTTACCAAGGATGGACCCGTCCCCGAAAATTTGGCGAAAGTGTCTTCAAGGACCTTATGAAGAGATTACTCTTCAGAGCAATGGCTTTTATAATCATGGTCATAACATCAAGAAGGCACCAAAAGTAAAGCACGTTGTGGATAAGCCTCTTAAGGAGAAGAAGCCATGTGAATGCCATTACCATGAAGCTTCTACCTCCAAGATTGTTGCCCATGCAGTCCACACTCCCAAGAGGTCAAGCAGGAGAAATTTAGGCAAAGATACAATAGGTTTGATTGTTGGTGCTGTGTCAAAATTGTTCACTTTGCCATTGATTGCTGGTTTAACTCCAGAAATTATGTAACTCCTTAGGTTAGCAATGTGAGAAAGACCACTCATAATGTTAATACATGTAGGGGGAGTATGCTAAATAGACACCAAGGACCCAAACAATTTTGGGTTCTTAAGGCAAACTAATTTGTGATTGTACGTATATCCAAAGACCACCAAAACTCATATCTGGTATTTGGACAGTGGATGCTCTCGGCATATGACCGAGATAAGAAGCCTTCTCAAGAATTAATCACCAGTCATAAACGGTCCAAAGGTCATCTTTGGAGGTTCTGATAGAGGAATTACTAAAGGCTACGGTATGATTACAAATGGTAGTGTAACCTTTTTGGATGTGTCTTATGTTGAAGGACTGAAACACAATCTCATAAGCATAAGCCAACTCTGCGATAAAGGATACATCGTAGATTTTTATGCAGACAAGTACTTGATAAAATCGGTAGATAATCTGGAAACGATTCTATCAGGCACTCATAGTAGGAATATCTTTTGTTTGAATTTTATTTGCATAGACTCTTCTACACCAGTGTGTCTATTGGCAAAAGATAGTGCGTCTCTTGTTGAACAATGGCACAAGAGATTAACACATATTAATTTCAAAACTATTAATAAATTATTTTTTCTTAATTTAGTATGTGATGCCCCAAATGTTAAGTGCACTAATGATAGACCTTGTCGCGCATGTGTAAAAGGCAAGCAAACAAGGGCTACCTTTAAAAGCATTATTGGCAAAGACTCTAATAGGTGCTTACACCTACTTCATATGGAATTGTTCGGTCCCCTGTAAGTTATAAGTTTGGGAGATAAGGATTATACATTGGTTATTGTTGATGATTACTCGCGCTTTGCGTGGGTGTTCTTTCTAAAACACAAGTTAGATACTTTTGACATCTTTAGAAATTTTGTTAGGCAGATCCAGAATGAACACAACTGTCGTAGTTAAAATCATAAGTGGCAATGGAACTGAGTTCAAATCTGGGGCCATGACAGAATTTTGTGAAAGCCTAGGTATCTTTCATGAGTTTTCCTCTCCTCATACTCCTCAGCAAAATGGAGTGGCTGAGAGAAGGAATAAAACACTTATAGAGGCCTGCAGAACCATGTTGAGTGATGCCTCACTACCGAAATATTTCTGGGCTGAAGCCGTCAACACTGCATGCCACGTGCAAAATCGAGCACTCATAAACTAGAACCATAATAAGACACCTTACGAACAACTAAAGGGCAGAAAGCCGACTGTTTCATATTTTAGAATCTTTGGTTGTAAGTGTTTCATCCTTAACAATGGTAAGTAACACACTACTAAATTTAGTGAAAAGAGCTTTGAAGGTATTTTCATAGGGTAGTTGCCATAGTAAGGCATATAAGGTATTTAATAAGAAAACCCTAGTTATAGAAGAATCTAATCATGTTGTATTTGATGAGACGAGCTTGCTGCATGGCAGCTCTTCTAGTGTGTTTATTGAAGATGTAGGTTCAAAGATGAAAGAACTTAACTTGGGTGAACCGACTGAAGAAAAAGGTGAAAAGTTCATCAAGATCACAACTCCAACCCCGATTGGAGAGGTTGATGATCAAGATGAAGAAATCATCCAAGTTGATGAAATCACTCCTGTGGTTAAGGACACTCCAGATGCAAGGACTCTAGAGCTCAGACATGTAAAGGATCACCCAATGGACCAAATCATAGGAGATCCCAGGGATGGTGTTAGAACTCATAGAGGTACAGCTAATGAAAATTTATATCTGATTTTTCTCTCACAGGTTGAACCAAAGAAGTTTGAGGAAGCAAACTCATACGCATCATGGATAATGGCTATGGAAGAAGAGTTGAATCAGTTCAAGCGTTGTCAAGTCTCAAAGCTTGTTCCATGACCCAAAGGGAAGAATGTTATCGGAATAAAGTGGGTCTACAGAACAAGATGGATGAGGATGGGATAATCATAAAGAGCAAGGCCAAACTCGTCGCCTAAGGATACAGACAAGAAGAAGGAATCAAATTCGACCAGACGTATGCTCCAGTGGCAAGGCTGGAGGCAATCAGGTTGTTCCTAGCATATGCTGCACTTAAGGGCTTCACTGTCTATCAGATGGACGTGAAGTCTGTCGTCCTTAATGGTGACATAAAGGAATAGGTGTATGTGGAACAACCTCCAAGTTTCGTTGATCCTAACTTTTTTGATCATGTCTATCTTTTATTTAAAGAATTATATGGTTTGAAGCAAGCACCTCGAGCTTGGTACGAGACGCTGTCTAACTTTCTTCTTGAGAACAAGTTCATATGAGGAAAGATAGATAAGACATTATTTATTAAGAAAATAAAAGGCAAGATTTTGCTAGTGCAATCTATGTCGATGACATCATTTTCTGCTCTACTGACGATAACCTCTGCAAAAAGTTTTCTAAACTTATGCAAGGGAAGTTCGAAATGAGCAGTATGGGAGAGCTGAAGTATTTCTTAGGAATTCAGGTGAAACAATCTGTAGATGGAATTTTCATCTCTCAGCCGAAGTTCACCAGTGAGTTAATTAAGAATTTTGGAATGGAGAACGCAACCTCTATGAGGATTCCAATGGGTTCAACTATGTCTCTGGACAAGGATGAGAAAGGGAAACCTTTTGATGAAACCGAGTACAGAAGTATAATTGGATCCTTACTCTATCTTACTGCTAGTAGACTAGACATAATGTTTTCAACATGTGTATGTGCCAGATTTCAAGTGAACTCTAAGGAATCTCACTACGTTGCTGCGAAGAAGATTTTGAGATATCTTAAAGGTACACCAAATCTTAGTTTATGGTACCCAAGAAGTAATGACAATGAACTAATTGGTTTCTCAGATACAGACTTTGCAGTAAGTAAAGATGATAGAAAGAGCACTTCTGGGACTTGCAAATTCCTTGGAAGAAGACTCATTTCTTGTAGCAGCAAAAAGCAGAATTGTGTCGCAATTTCAACGGCCGAGTCAGAATACATTTTTGCTGGCAGTTGTTATGCACAATTTCTTTGGATAAAGCACCAACTTGAAGATTACAGCCTGAAAGTCAAAGACATTCCTTTGTTTTGCGACTCCTCCAGTGCGATTGCAATAGCAAACAACCCAGTCTCTCACAGCCGGACAAAGCACATAGTGCTGCGGTACCACTTCATCCGGGAGCATGTGGAGTATGGGGACATAAATCTACAATATGTCCCAACTGACATGCAGATTGCAGATATTTTCACAAAGCCGCTGGACGAGGCCAAGTTCTTGTTTTTCAAAACAGAACTTGGCATGCTCAATAAGGATGCAGAAGAATGAAGAAAAAGGTCTCATGCAAGTTCAAGATCAGGCTTAACTTCAAAATCCAAAAAAAAATCCAAAAATGGACTACATTTCTCGAGTACAACACTTGTACTCGAGAACAGAAGACTCACTTCTTGAGTGCTGATATTACTTCTCGAGAACATTGAAGTTACTTCTCGAGAACAAATATTCCTACTCGAGAAAAAGGCTACTTCTTCTCGAGTGCGGCTAATCTTCTTCTCGAGACCAATTGGTTCTCTTGAGAAATCAAGTGTTCATCTGGACTTCAAGTTCAAATTTTTCTTATTGGCACCCAGCATCTTCACCGCCTAATTCCAGGTATTTTAAATGTTATTAATATAATTTTTCATCAAATTTAAAGGTTAGCATAAATAGACTTAGGTACAAGAAAATCATATTCCTGATTTCAAAACCCTTCCACTCAAGAAAACCATTTCGTCTTCTCCATCCCCACCGACTACTGCAAGCCAGATTCTCCAATCGCCGGCCATCCAAAATCATTTCCTCATCAATGGCTTCGTCTTCCAAGATTGGGATTGGGAGTGAGCTTGTTGTTACTGGGATTGTAGAAATTTCCGACGATTTCCAAAACCTTTTTCTTCTCCTAGACACCGACGGATTAACTTTCGTTCTATAGCAACCCTGCAAAATTCTCTTTCCTGAGGTAGAAGAGTTCTTTCGAAATGCCAAAGTGAGAAGGAATGGTAAAGTTCTTAAGTCCAAAGTTAAGGGAATTAAGATCAAGCTTACCAAGTCCAGTGTCTCTACCCTTCTTCGGCTACCCTTGGTTAAAGAGGAAGATTACATAACCTCTGAAGATTATGACAGAGCATACAGTTTTTGTGGAATTTTTGTTGTTATAAACAACATTCGTCGACCAGACCTCAATGCAAAGGGCAATCTTTTGGTGGATATTCTGGGCAAAGTTATTCTATGCAAGACATCTTCAATAAGCTTCATCTCTACCGATTTATTTTATATGATGATAACCATTATCTGTAGGAAGAAGTTTCAGTTTGGTATGATGATTCTCGACAAGATAATAGAAAGCATCAAGGCTCCCAACTTGCTAGGATTATTTCTCTTATCCTGCATGAGTTGAATCCAGAATTTTTTGACTTCTCCAAGGGCACAACACTTCATCATATGAAGAAGGTATCTATGTCTTCCATTCAAAGATGGGAACTCAAACTACAGAATCCAGCCCAGGCTGTCAAGTCTCTGTACCATCCAGTCATTGAGGATATGACTCCATCTCCCTCTCTACCTCATGTTGCTAGCACATCTGGTGCAGCTGCTGAGGGGGTGCCAGCTCCTTCAGTTCAAGAAGAAAGGATTCCTACCCCTGCTGCTGTTGCTCTACACCCTCCCACTCCTGATGAGGTACTATCAGATGCTCAAGTGTAAGAGAACACTCTCTCTACTGAAGAGGACATTAATCAGATGATATAAGAACTGAGTTCTAAAGAGCCATTATCCTCTATTCCTGAAGATCACCCCTCATCCTCCAAGTCCCCTGAACAACCAGCTAAGTCACCAACAAAGTCTCCTTCTCCTCATCAAGACAAGTCTCCTGAGATTGAACAAGAGAAATCTTCTTAACATCTACATGATGATGAAGTTGTTTCTATTAATAATTCAGAAGATGACACTCCTACAGAAAATTCTAAACCAAGACTCCCAATTCTTAACTTCACTATTCCCTCCTTGCTGCCCTCAGATGCTGAAAATGAGGACAACACTGTCCACAAGAAACTGCCATCTACCTCAATAGTTGTGATTGAAGAAATCCTTCCATGTAAAGCCCCTGCTCTACCTCCTCCATCAGCTCAACCTACAGAGTTCTTCCCTGAAGGCCATATTCTAAATAAAATTGAAGTTATGCTTGTTGCCCAGAGACAATACTTTGATGAGTCTCTGAAAAGTGTAATTGAAAAGGTGACTGCCTTAGAGAAAGAAATGAGCCGTGGATTTGCTAAAATCCAGAACAACACTGATGAACTCAAAAAGCTCTTCCAAATTAGAGGAAAAGCTTTAGATCATACCATAACAAGCATTGGTAATGTGATGGAACAATCAGTCACCCTTGCTAATAATCAGATTCAGCTTGAAAAGAAAGCCCAAGAGAGAAACTTCAAAACTTGTGAAGAAGTTGGAACCTTTAAGGAAGATGTGATCAGCACCCTCACCCTAGAATTCAGAAAGGGGGAGGATAAGGAGAAAGAATAATTGGAAAAATAAGGTCAATCCTTGAAGAGTTAGTGGGAAGATCAAGTGAAAGAGATCCAGACATCTGTGCTTAAGGAATTCAAGAGTACAAAGCTTTATACCTTTGACACAACAGTTTGGATGCACAATCAACTATTTCCTGAGATGCCCATGGATCCTTCTACACCCCCTCTTGCACATTTGGATGTTAACAGGCCTACTTTCTCTCCTCCAGAATATTTTGAAGTACCACCTCCAGACTACTTTGAAAGACCTCCTCATGATGTCTATGAACAAGTTTGGGAATCAGAGCAAACAGGTATGCCTTCTCAACCACCAGAAGTTTAGAAAGCCAAAAGAAGGAAATATGGGGATGGAGCCTTAGCTAGCAAATCAACTCCAAATCTTGAAGCTGCAAAGATAAGAACTCAATAGTTTACTAAAGTGTGGAGTCCACCCTCCAAATCCATTATACTTGACACTCTCAAGATGGTCCTTGATTAAAATGAATCCACAAGCCTTCACTACAGCTCATATAAATGGGGATTATATGAGAAGTCTCTTACTAAAAGAAGAATATATGACAGAGTTTATGGAAGAAATAATCCCAAGGCTCCTCCTAGACCTCCAAAATACTTCCCCAAGCCTTTTAGCTACCAAAAAAGACAACAGGAGAAACTTGAAAGATGGCAACCTCCACAGGATCAGTAGAAGCTAAAGATATCTTGAAAGTTCATTCTTTTGAAATTGTGGAATTAAATTTCTCTTGGACAAATTTCTATTTATAAGAACTTTTAATTTTGCTGATCTGACTTTACTCATAATAGCTTTTTATACTATTTATCATGCTATTAGTTTCTTTATTTGTTTTTCTCTTGATGTAATTCACCTTAGTGTAAAGGGTTCTGACTTCTACAAATAGGGGGAGATTGTTGGGTATTGCATTCACGATAACTAAGATTTGTATGAAGTCACCCTTGAACAAAGATGAATTAAGTTTGTATTTAATGCTCCTTTTAGTTGAGTGTTGCAGGACTTATATGCCAAGTGTAGACCAATGTCAGTCTACAATGAGTCTCCAAACACAAGACCATACAATGTAATCCCTCATTGTATGATCCATGGTGTTGACTCATGTGTAGCCTCTCTATTGGGATACACTTCCTTTTCAAGCACTAAGGGCATGGATGGAAATTTGGATGTTGTGTATTCTTGAAGAAATTATTTTTTCAGACTCAAAGAAATTCTAAGTGTTTTTCTCGAGTACTAAGTTTTGTTCTCGAGAAGAACTAGAGTAAGTTCTCGAGTAAGACTAATCATAAATTCGAGTGACAGAAGTTATTCTCGAGAAAGCATCTTGCTGTTGTCGAGAAAGGCTTATGTACTCGAGTACTTCATGACACTTCTTCTCGGGTTACTTTCCCTTCATACAGAATTTATCTACGTCTTTTTCTCGAGAGGACTTTGATTAGTTCTCGAGATGGCTATGTTTATTTCTCGAGTAATGTCTATTGTACTCGAGTATAAGTTGTCTTGTTCTCGAGTACTAGCTTTTCTTCTCGAGAACAATATTTGTTTTTCTCGAGCACTTTCTTTCCTTCTCGAGATCGTTGTTTTCCACCTCCACATTTTTTACTAAGTCCTTTTCTCGAGTTCACCATGATTGTTCTCGAGAACTAAATTCCTTTTCTCGAGTACAATCTTTCTTCCTGAGAAATGTTATACTGTTTTTCAGAAAATCTTCTAAGTCATTCTTCTCGAGATCTCTATCATTGTTCTCGAGAACTCAAGTCTGTCTCTTGAGTAAAATACTTCCTCTCGAGAACTGCTGCTATTTTCTAAGAACTTTTTTCTAAGTCCCAACAGACGTGATTTTCAAATATGATTTGATGTGATTGGTCCACGTGGCCATCATTAATCATAATTATGACCGTTAGGGATATCTTATAGAAGGTCTTATCATTCCGACCAACCCTAAGACGCGTAAGAAGAAATTGTGAATCCCTAATTCTCTTTCTATATTCGGAAGCCGCCGCACATCTTCCTCATAGCCAAGGGCTTTCGATCAAGAACGGTTCAGAACAGTCGACTTGCAGATCAATATCTTCTACAATCTACACATCCTCTTCTTGATCTTATGAGTCCAGAAATTTCAGATCAAGGATCTAGCTGAGACTTCTTCAATATATTTTGACAGAGCCGCATAGTTCAAGAAAGAAGACCGAGGCAAAAATTTCCAGATCTGAGTGATTTTACTATTTGTATTTCTTATTTCAAATCTATTCTTGTAGGAGATTATTCTCTGAGTATAGGAGCTTTGTTCTCCGAGTTGTTGTAGGAAGTTTTTATCTTCCGAGTGTAGATCCGTTTTGTGGATCGAGTTGTAGGAATGTTGTTCTGAGTTGTAGGGTTATTTTCAATCTGAGATTAGTGGAGTAGCCGAGTCTAGTGCATTGATAGATCGGTGAGTGGAAAGTGGGCATACCCAAGGTTGGGGAACCACTATAATTCTTGGTGTCGTCTGTGATTACTTGGTTATTTTTTTGTGCATAGATCGCTAAATTTTTTATTCCGCAAAAAAGACGCACAATTCACCTATTCACCCCTCTCTAGGTGATTTAGGTAGACAACTTAAACATTTCTCAGTCTGGCACCGGCGCTTCAGTCATCCTTCATGGAAATCCATCCCCGACAACCTATTTGTCCTCGTCGAGCTCGGTACCAAAATAATGACTCGGCAAGGAAGAGTTCGGCTAGTGTTTTTCGTGTATTCCTTTTTATAAGGAAGCATTAGGGTTTTGGTTACTTCGTCACACGTCGTTCTATCATTGGACCGCCCATTATTACATAAAATGAGTCTTGTTGAAAATACCGGTCATAAGGAGTCACTCAGCTCATATCCTGAACCCGGTTTAGCCCGTAAGTATTAATCAACAAACACAACCTGGGTCGAAAATCCTCTAAGTCAATGCATTATATGGGTCGAGTATCACTCGATGCTCTTCGAATCAAGTCGACGCACTCGATGCTCATCGAGAGGCGTCGTGAACACTCGATGCCTGCCCACCAGTCGATGCACTCGACCCTCGTCGAAAGGCGTCATGAACACTCGATGCCTACCCGCCAGCCGACGCACTCGACGCTCCTCGAGAGGCGTCGTGAACACTCGATGCCTGCCCGCTAGCTGACACACTCGACACTCATCGAGAGGCGTCGTGAACACTCGACGCCTACCCGCCAGCCGACACACTCGACGCTCCTCGAGAGGCGTCGTGAACACTCGACGCCTGCCCTCCAACCAACGCACTCGATGCTCCTCGAGAGGCGTCGTGAAAAATCGACGCCTGCCAGCCAGCAGACACACTCGACGCTCCTCGAGAGGCGTCATGAACACTCGACGTCTGCCCGCCAGCCGACGCACTCGACGCTCCTCGAGAGACGTCAAGAACACTCGACTCTTGCCCGCTAGTCGATGCACTCGACGCTCGTCGAGAGGCGTCGTGAAAACTTGATGCCTGCCCACCAGTGTACCCTGAGCCTGAGTCAACTCTCTTAACTCAAAAATGTGTGCGAGGGGTGTAGCACGAATTGGGACGTTATACTATGATGGGCTTTTAGGTCACTTGGGTTTACTTTAGGGTTAGGGGCATAGTTGTGAGGTCAATTTATATTTATGAGTTCAATTTTGTCTTGTTTGATCTAAGTTGACTTATACACTATAGTGGGGCCCATGTGAGTTCACCCTAACTTATTGGTCCTAAGATCACTACCTAGCCTAACACATCACACTCACCACATGTCCTATCCTAATTTGTGTTAAGGGTTCTAGAAGGAAATGAGATGTTACAGGCAATATACTCCTTCCGCAACCCGCGGATGATATGCCTCTTCAGCTTCGCGTCTGAGTTAGACTCATCTAGGTCCAAAGTCAATATCTTAGCGTAGAGATTCTTCATCTTTAGAAAGAAGGATGATAAAAACAAATCACCCTAAGTGGTCTTCGCTAACTCATTCTCCAAGAACTGTATGTAACATCCCTCAAACAGCCAGACCCCCCAGAGTGACAAAATCCAGGGAGCTTAGAAACCCTTGCAGACTTAGGCAAAAAGGGGATAAAGCACCTTGGTCTGCAAATAATAAACTTTAAATACCCAACTTAAGGCTTGACTTTAGGGCTCCAACTTGACTCCTTAACCGCACCCCAACACCCCTAGGCCATCAAGGAGTATCGAGTGACACCTAAGACCCATTGGGGCCAACCAAAGAGGTCAAGTTGACCAAAGTCAACCTTAAGCCCTAATTAGGTCAAAATGGTCAATTCTTCACCTATTGACCAAATTGCCCATCACAACATGGAATTGACCCCACATTTAGGTTAAATGCATCATGAGAGACCTAGGGGACCAAAAAGCCCCATCAGGGGGGCTACAATTTGGCCAATTGACCAAAATGCCCTCTTAGGTCAAAAAGGGCAATCCTTCATTAACTACCTCAATCGACCACCATAACTTGAAACTGACCCCACCCCTAGTGTCATAATGTCATAAGGAACCCAATGGCACAAAAAGCCCCATGCCTGGGTTAACCCTATTGCTCAATTTGACCAAGTCAAATTTATCTTGTTTAGGTCAAATCAACCCAAATTGGGTCAATTAGACTTCATGTGACCAAATTGACCCCACCACTAGATTCTAAACTTAATTTAGAGTGCAATGGACCCAAAAGCCCCATCACGGGGTCACCCATTTGGTCAATTTGCCCAAAAGTCCAATTTGCCCTAATTTGGTCAAATCACTTAAATTCACCCAACCAAGCCCAATCCACTTGGGCTAGCCTCAATTTAGGTTTGCTCATCAGTCCAAGGGAGCTATAATTATCATTTGCCACCCAATTTCGTGTAGGGTGACTAGGGAGAGAGAGCTCAATTTTCCCCAAAAATGGAGGAGAGAGGAAGTGAGAAAGAGGGCCATTCATGGTGGGGAAGGTGAATCACCCCTCCATTCTTCACCAATTAATTAGTATTCATCTCCCCAATCAGTTTTGAGGAATTTCCAAACGAATTGGGGCCAAGGGGAGGTGAATTTCAAGGGGTTTTCTCTATGGCCGAAATTCACCATTAATGGTGATAATGGCAATTCATGCCTTGACCCCTCCTCTCCCCAATTGATTCTTTAAACATCTTTGGGGAGTGGAGAGGAATGAAACCCCCCTCTTTCCCGAAGATTTTGAGCCCTCTGTGCAAGGTTCGGCATGGTTCCCAAAGCTCCAAAGTTGGCCATGGTGGATCGACGATCGACGCGATTAAACCCTCCAAATCAGGACCGATCCTCTTCCCCTCTCCTAGTGCTAGATCTAAATCATTTTAGGTGGAGAAATCGGGCTCAATTGAGCCAGACTGGAGAGGAAGAAAATTCAGATTTCCATTAATTTATACCCTTGTGAGTTCGTCGGAAACCGCCGCCTCCGGCGGCGTGGTCTCCGCCAAACGCTAGTCACGACCTCAACGGAGGTGGTGGTGGTGGTGGTGGCCATCCAGGGAGATGGTCGTGGTGGTCGGAAAATGGGCTAGAAGATGCTACAAGCGCGGGCAATCTCGGCCCTTGGCTGATTGAAGAAGATGAATGGATCCCGTTCAAATAAATCAAGTAAATAATTATAATATTTGTGATTATTTTATTCCCTGAACATGCACTGCATTGAACCCAAAATATGAGGCCCTTAGAGGCCTTTACTGTAAAAGTGGCCAACATGAAAATTGTAGTGCTTGAAGTCTAGTTTAATTTTATTGGACCACAGCACTCATTTTGATGTAACCTATATATAAGTGTGACCAGAAATTAGAATTAATGCCCACACTAAACCAATCATTCAAATGCTTTGAAATTTAGAATATAGGCTTCTCATAACCTTCCCCTTAGACTGTCCCAAAATCAGAATTTTTGGGAAACATTTTTCTATAGGTTTTGGAAAAATTTAATAAACCATATATAATTTAATTAGGTGTCTTAAACACCTCAAAAACCCCCAAAAGTTTGGTGGGTGATCTTGGGGGGATATTATAAGGCTCTGGTAAAAATTTCACCCTATTTGGGTTTGAATTGATAGGGTATTTGTGTAGACAAAGATTCACCCTTTTAGGTCAAATTAGGGCAAAAGTGCTCTAAGTGTTCTTGGGTGAGCCAACCTCACCCAAAGGTGATGGAACTTGACATTCTGCCTTCCTAGCACATAAAACACCCCCACCACTGATTTTGGGTGGAAGTTGAAGGGTGGAGCCCTAGAACTTTAGGGTAGGCTCTATGTGTGCTAACCTAGTATTTGAAGGTCATGGGGTCATATGACCTTGAAATGACTTTAAATTTGGTGGAGAGGACTCTAGGGTAGTTAAGGTCCTCTAGTAAAAATCTTATTGGATTTAGAGGTTGTTAAACCCCACAAAACCCTAACCCTAGTTTAGGGCACAAATCTTATAATTTTATGTTAGGCTATTAAAACTCTGTGAAAAGTTTTAAAACTTTGGTAGTGTAGTCATAGGGTTAGTATGAGTCTCTGGTAATTTTATTGGAAATTTTGGAACAATAATTTTATGCCTACTTTGCAATACATATGTGAGCCCATAATAATCATTTGTTTATTATGATCTCACTGTTCCCTGGAAAATTATGTAATTTGGGAAGAGAAATTTTTAGATCATTATACTCATATCTAAATTTTGTTATAGTTTTTAGATGCATATTTCCAGTACTTACTTCACAGACTTATAAGTATGGAAACATGTTCAATAATAGATTCAGAGCTCAACACTTTTTGGAAAATTATGAAAATTAATCAGTGGTGTTCTTAGATCAATATGCTCATGTGGAAATTTTATCACAATTTTTAAATGTATAATTTCTGTACTTATTTCATTAATTTATGAAAGTGAAATATTGTTCAAAATTAAAATTAGAGTTAATTATTCACTGGAAAATAAAAAAACCTGGCCTGAAGTGTTTATAGGTCATTAAAGACATGGTTGAATTTTCTCATAATTTTTGAAAGTTTATTTGTAGCACTTGTTTCTTTAATTGATATTTATGGGTTTATATTCAAGATTTTAATCAGAGGCCTAAACCTTGCTAGAAAATTGGAAGACTTTGAATTTACAGTAAAATAGCATCCTTGTATTTTTCATAATTTTGTGGAGCATTTTGCATGACTGAAAAAGGTACTTCATATTCAAAACTATGGCATTTGGATTTTTTTTAGGAAAATAAATAAAATATCACTTAAATTAGAAAAATTATAAGTTTCTGGATTTATCGCATATTTGACATAATAGTTACCCCCATAATAAGTTAGGTCATTTGGAAGAGTATTTGGGGTGTCTCCCTTATACATGTCATATAGCCCTGGGTCTGTGAATGGTAAGAAGAGGTAGTCTAGGCTAGCATGGAGAGTCAAATGTGCTTAGGGTTAGCTCAACTGAAATATTAATAAAGGGCTGGTCATGGGTAGAAAACAATAATAATAAGTGCCTTGAGAAAGAGAGTTTTGGGCTTCAGCCCATCGTAGTTCCTAGTGCCCTCGAGAACCCTTCACTGGGTAGACCCTGGGAAGTCCAAGGTTAACCTTAAATCATAAGGATAATGTGAACAAGAGCAACTCCTAATAGTAACACCATCCTACACACACACGTTCACTTATCTTAGCTAAATTGGAAATAAATGGATAGTTTAGACCCACGGTTGGTGGTCTTTCGTTATAAAGATAAGAGGACTTAATAGTCTGGGGAGCTGTTGGCTCGGAACTTGGTGGACTTAGTAGTCTGGTGAGCTGGAGGCTCAGAATTATATATATATAAATTGTCATGTTGCATGTGCATACATGTGGTGGGTCTTCGGTATTCGATGGTCGTTCGCACCGACGTCAATACGTTGACTCGGCGGGTGTGGATGCCACTTGGCCAAAGAAAGACTAGTGGATTTTCAAGCATTAGTACGTAGGGGCTCCACTGTGTGTTCTTATTATTGAGGCGTACATAATGGCTAGGCTAGGTAGTTTGAATGCCAGTTTAGGAGTGTGGCGGCCTAGCCCACTGTCTCTGTTTGCCACGACGGGAGGCTCCTGAGAGTTTAGCTAACTCAAAAACTGGGGAACTAAAGGTCTGTATGCATAGAGTCGTGTGCGTGTGTTTTATTTGTATTATTCATGGCATAACATAGCATAGCATAAATCATTGCATTTAAACCTGACACCTATCGTATAAATTGATATGGGACATTTTATACGATAGGCCCTGCAAAACGACCCTTTGGTCTATAGGGTTGATCCCTATAAATCAATGGTTACTTTTGTAACTGTTCTTACTTTATGTTCAGTTCTTTTATATTTACCTTACTATTCAACACTTTAGTTTACTGTTATACTCCTGTTATGTTTTACTATCATACCTCTGTTAGTTTAGGAGCCATCTATTTATTATACACTCTGCCTTGTTATCCTCCTCTTCACTCCTCTCTGCTCGGTGCCTAGGAGCCACGGGGATATGGGTGGGGGATTGTGACTTTGTCTAGTTTGACTGACAGTCGGTGGACCACAACATTTTAGGTGCACCGGATGGGAGATAGTGAGCAGCCCCAAGAGATGCAGCACTAGCGGAGTACGGTGCATATGTGAAAGATAACTTAGGAAATTGATAATACTCTTATACCAATTGAAAGTCAGGGGATAGACCTGATTTACTCTAGAGAGGGTGTGAATAGAGTAATTTAAAACTTTTGGCTGTTTTAAAACTTTATCAGAGAAAATGGGTGATACTAGTAGTTATAAAGAATGAAATAAAAACAGGCTAACTACACTATCACAGCACAGCAAAAACAAAGAGAAAATGATCAATCAGACAACACAAGAATTTTATAGTGGTTCCCCAAACTGGGTACATCCACTCTTCTATCACCCTGGTAGGAATCCACTAGAAGTTTTTTGATAAGGTGTCTGCCACCACAAGATCTATTTACAAGGAGATCTCACAACCCTTTAGGCTTTTGATCAGGTGCCCAAAAACCAACAATAAACTTTTGAAGGGAGTTAATAAACCCTTTTATAGGATGTTGAGAGAGTTGATGGTGTCTTCTCTTTTCTCTATACAATAGAGAAGACTTGTAGATTGTTGTTGTCAAGGCTCCTTTGAGATGATGAGATGTTCAGAAAGCCTGGAGCCTTGCTCAGGGTATAGGTCTTTAGCCTTGTCTTGATGAGATCCGGGAACTTGCAGACTGATCAAGAGTTGTTGTCCTTGAAGATTCCTGGAGTAGAAGTTGTTGAAGCATGAGACCGGGCAGTCTGCGGTTTGGACCTGGCGGATTGTTGACTGTGCGGTCTAGCGGTTTGTCTACAACGACTTGGATATTTGGCGGTCTGGCGGTCTGGCAGTCTGGCGGTCTCCTTCTGCATCTCCCTCTGGTCTGTCCGGGCGGTTAGCCTGTTATCTAACCGCGCGGACTGTGCGGTCTGTACATATCAAACCGCCCAGTCTTTGTACATTTATTTAGTCCCACATTGTTAGTTTGTACTCTCCTCTATCTCCTCCATTCTATAAAAGGGAGGCCATACCTTTGTAAATGATATCTTTTTGGATAATAAAATTTTCATTATTCAAAGTTCCGGCTTGTTTTCTAGTCGTTTTCTCTCTACTTTTACATGTATCAGAGCCTTCGATTTCTGGCTCCTGATTCTGTCCGCTCTTTCCGCGCGGCTTGTTCTGTCTGCCCGCGACCTGTCCTTTGCCGCGACCTGTTCTAGTCGCTGTGCTCTTCTTCTCTTCTTTAGTCGCCGCGACCTGCCTTATCGCCTTTCCCGTCTGTTCGCGCGGTCTGCTCTCTTACCGCCCGACCTCTCTCCCTCTGCTTGTTCTGCGGCTTGGTCGTGGCCTCTCTGGCCGCTGGTGTCTGACATCTTGACCGCTGCATCTCTTCTTCCCGCGGCTTGTTTCTTAACCGCGCGGCTTCCCTTTGTTTTCCCTCTATGGCTCTCTCTGAGACTTCTACTGCCACCACTCCTGTTGCCAATCCGGCTCCCCCCCCCCCTCCTCCTACTCTTTCCGGAAATCTTGGCACTGTTTCTAAACTTGTTGGCTCCAATTATCCGGATTGGAGCGTTTCTTTCACCTTTCTCCTTCGCTCTCAGCGCAAACGTCATCACCTTACCGATGACCCTCCCCCTCCAGATTCTGCTCAATTTGACGAATGGGATGCGAGTGATGCTCTTGTCCGCACTTGGCTGGCTAACAGCCTCTCTGATGAATGCCTTCCCGTCATCCGCCATGATGAGACGGTCAAGGCCGCTTGGCTTCACCTTGCCGCTCTTTACTCTAAGGGGACCCAGACGTCCCGGATCTACACCCATTATGCCGACCTCTTCGCCCGTCCTTCCATGACTCCTGCAGCAGCCTATCAGCAAGTTCAGGCTCTTGGCGCCGAGATTCTTCAAAATCGGCCCTTCTCCGCGGACGTGGCCACCCAACACAAACACTTCCAGGAACTCCTGGTTGTTTGTTATCTTCTGCGGCTTCCCGAGTCCTTTGATATGATCCGCCAGCAGATCTTGGGTGAAGCCGACTCTCCCACCTTGGATGCCACCGCGGCTCGCATCGCCGCCGTTACTTCGCTTCTCCAGCGTCCTCTGTTGGCCTCCCCTCCTCCACCAGAGACCTATGCTCTCCAAACTCAGCGGGGCGGCACTAGTGGCCGTAGTCACACCGGGCCGCGCGGACTGTCCAGGTTTCTTTGTTCTCATTGTGGTCGTACCGGCCACACTGTTGACCGCTGCTGGCAAAAACACCCTCACCTTCGCCCCTCTGCTGATTCTTCCTCTCGGCCCTCTGCCTCTGTGGCCACGACCTCAGGTAGTGCTCACGTCGTTACCCAAGGTAAATGGCTGATTGACTCTGGTGCTACAAATCACATGACCGGCAATCCTCAATGTTTCTCTCTTCTTGAAACACATGATCGGTTACCCCCAGTTCTTGTTGCGGATGGTTCTCCTTCCCCAGTTCATGGGACGGGCATGGTGCAAGTTACCCCGTCGCTTTGTTTAATGGACACTCTCTATGTCCCGAAATTTCCCTGCAACTTACTCTCTGTTACTACCTTATGCAAGCAACTTCAGTGCTCCGTCTTATTCACTCCTTCTTCTTGTTGTTTTCAGGACCCGAGGACCCAGCGGACGATTGCTACTGGGACTGAGAGCGGCGGCCTCTACTTCCTCGACAATGTCTCTGCTCTGTCCGCCTTCTCTTCCTCGTCCACCGACCTGCTTCAATGGCATCTTCGCCTTGGCCATCCTCCAGCTCGGATTCTTCATCAGCTTCTTCCCCACTTACCTTCCACGGGTCCTCCGCTCGACTGTGACGCATGTCAGTTGGGCAAACATCACCGTTCCCCCTTCCCACCAAAGCAAGGCCGTGGTTCCTCTCGCCCCTTTGATCTCATTCATTCTGATGTCTGGGGACCTGCTCCTACTCTCACCGTTGGTCGGGGTAGCTCTTATTTTGTAACTTTTATTGATGATTTCTCTCGATGTACTTGGGTGTATCTGTTAAAAGATCGCTCTGAACTCTTTCCTGTATGGCAAACTTTTTATAATATGATTAAAACTCAATTTGAGGTTTCTATTAAATTTCTTCGCTCTGACAATGCTAAAGAATACCTTAGTCATGAGTTTTCCTCCTTTTGTATGCAACATGGTCTTCTCCATCAGACCAGCTGTGTTTACACCTCCCAACAAAATGGGGTGGCGGAACGTAAAAACCGTCATCTCCTCGACGTCGCTCGCACTCTTATGACGCAGATGCATGTGCCTCGCTCCTATTGGGGCTATGCTGTTGTTCTTGCCTGCTATCTCATCAATCGTATTCCCTCTACTGTCCTTCATGGCAAGACTCCCTTCTCCATTCTCTACCCCGGCAAGGAACCCTTTCCTCTCCCCCTTCGTATCTTTGGGTGTACGGCATTTGTGCATGCTCTGTCCGCTACCCGGGATAAACTTTCCCCCCGCTCCACCAAATGTGTCTTTTTGGGTTACTCCACCACTCAAAAAGGCTATTGTTGCTTTAACCCCATTCTGCGAAAACAGTTTGTTTCCGCGGACGTCACCTTCTTTGAAAATGCTTCCTACTTCTCATCTCCATCTCCTCCTCCTCCTGACCTCTCTTCCTCTCCACCATTACCTTGTGTTCCTTCCACGCATATCGACGTCTCCCCTCCCATGTCTGCTCCGCCTCCTCTACATGTTATACCCCTTTCCCCTTCTCCCGTTTCTCCACCGCCGTCTCTCTCAAGTTCCGGGCCAGCTTTCTCCGCCACGGACGCTCCGGTTCCTGAGGCTCAAGACAACCTAGATCTCCCTGTTGCTCTTCGCAAAGGGGTGCGGGCGTGCACCCAACATCCGCTTGCGGCTGTTGTTTCCTATGATCAGCTTACTCCTTCTCGCAGGCATTTTGCTTTGGCGATCTCGGCTACTACTACTCCTCGCACCTACCAGGAGGCTCTTGCTATTCCTCACTGTAAATCTGCCATGGATGAGGAAATCGCCACTCTTACGGAACGAGGTACCTGGACCCTTGTTTCTCCACCAGTGGGCACTGATGTGGTTGGCTGTCGCTGGGTGTTTGTTGTGAAATTTCACCCCGATGGCTCTGTGGAACGCTACAAGGCCCGACTGGTGGCCAAAGGCTATACTCAGACTTATGGGGTTGACTACTTTGATACGTTTTCCCCAGTTGCTCGCCTCAGCACCATCCGTGTTCTTCTCTCTGTGGCCGTCAACCGGGATTGGCCTATTTCTCAGCTTGATGTCAAAAATGCTTTTCTATATGGGGATCTTCACGAGGATGTTTACATGGAGCAACCTCTGGGGTATGTTGCTCAGGGGGAGACACGTGTATGTCAGTTGAAGAAGGCCATCTATGGACTAAAACAGAGCCCTCGGGCATGGTTCGACAAGTTCAGTAGCATTGTGGCTGTTATTGGCTTTGCGAGAAGTTCAGCTGATCACTCTCTGTTTATTCGCAAAACCGCATCGGGCCTTGTGGTTTTGGCAGTTTATGTAGACGATATTCTTCTGACCGGCGATGACCAAGCTGGGGTGGACTTAACAAAGAAACACCTCCGTCAACACCTTGTTACGAAGGACATGGGCTCCCCAAAGTACTTTTTGGGGATAGAAATCTCTCGGAAGCCTGACTCGCTGGTCCTCTCTCAACGGAAGTATGCTCTTGATCTTCTACAAGATGCAGGACTGACCGGTGCCAAACCAGCTCGGTATCCCATGGCTACTGGAGAAGACAAGACATGGACAGATGACTCACCTCTTGTATCTGATGTCAAGAGGTATAGACGTCTGGTAGGCAAACTCATTTATCTCACAGTGACCAGACCCGACATCTCATATGCTGTTGGCAAGGTTAGTCAGTTCATGCAGGCTCCTAGGGAATGTCATCTTCAATCTACCTTAAAGATATTAGAGTATGTCAAAGCAGCACCAGGAAAAGGGTTACTCTTTCAGAAGCATGGTCATCTGAGAGTTGAAGCCTATTCAGACTCAAGCTATGCGGATGATAAAGGTGATCGGAAGTCTACATCTGGGTTTTGCACCTTTATTGGAGGTAATCTTGTGAGTTGGAAGAGCAAGAAGCAGTCTGTTGTCTCAAGGTCGAGTGCAGAAGCTGAATATCGGAGTATGGCGTCAACCACGTGTGAACTAAAATGGATGAGGGCTCTCATGTTTGACCTAGGAGAGGTCTACGACTATCCTCTTCCTATGTTCTGTGATAACAAGGCCGCTATATACATATCTCAAAATCCGGTCTTTCATGAGATAACGAAGCATATAGAAGTTGACTGCCATTTCATCCGGGAAGAAGTCTTGAAGGGACAGATTTGCACTCCGTTCGTCACCTCTGACAAAGAGCTGGCGGATATCTTTACCAAGCCGGTTTCTACTTCATTCTTCCACATCTGTGACAAGCTGGGCATGATTGATATCTATGCTCCAGCTTGAGGGGGAGTGTTGAAGCATGAGACCGGGCGGTCTGCGGTTTGGACCTGGCGGATTGTTGACTGTGCGGTCTAGCGGTTTGTCTACAATGACTTGGATATTTGGCGGTCTGGCGGTCTGGCAGTCTGGCGGTCTCCTTCTGCATCTCCCTCTGGTCTGTCCGGGCGGTTAGCCTGTTATCTAACCGCGCGGACTGTGCGGTCTGTACATATCAAACCGCCCAGTCTTTGTACATTTATTTAGTCCCACATTGTTAGTTTGTACTCTCCTCTATCTCCTCCATTCTATAAAAGGGAGGCCATACCTTTGTAAATGATATCTTTTTGGATAATAAAATTTTCATTATTCAAAGTTCCGGCTTGTTTTCTAGTCGTTTTCTCTCTACTTTTACAGAAGTTAAAGAAGACTCTTGATATATGATTATTGTTCTTCTTCAGCTTTTAGTAAGATCAAGGGAAAATAGAATGTTTTCTGCACAGAGAAGAAGCAGTTATTCTTTTGTATGTTCTGTGTTTCTTCTTTGTATTCTCATTACTGTCTAGCCGTTTGAAGAGAAAATCTCTTATGTATTCTGCTGTCAAAATTCTCTTTTGAATTTTTAATTCCAAGCATTAATTGTTGACTGATTCTAGAGAATGAAACGGCTAGAATATCTTCTTTAATGAGTTTCCCCAACTGTCCCAATAAAATAAGCAAGTAATTAACTCTGATAGAATCCATA
Source organism: Platanthera zijinensis (assembly GCA_039513925.1). Taxonomy (NCBI): domain Eukaryota; kingdom Viridiplantae; phylum Streptophyta; class Magnoliopsida; order Asparagales; family Orchidaceae; genus Platanthera; species Platanthera zijinensis. The sequence continues at coordinate 191,898,668 of CM077079.1, read as the reverse complement.
ATTAATGTTTCCAAGAATGGTTATATTCTGGAGAATATTAGCATTAATTACTTAGAGAATTACTGCTAAATAATATAATAAATTGGGGACAGAAAAAGGAAAACTTCTCAATCTGGCTCGGGACAAAATTCGTTGACCTCTAGGCAGATTTCGTCGACTAGAGTTCCAAGTTCGTCGAGCTGTGAAATCCTGTTCGTCGATCTGAGCTCAGTGAACTTCATTCTGGAAATAACTTTCAATTTTTGCGCTCCAAGTACGTCGAGTAGAGAATCTGTCTTGAGGAAGAGATCATCGACCTGAGCTCAAATATCGTCGAGCTCAACTCAGAGAAAGATTTCTGAGTTCATCGATCTGCGATCGACGATCATCGAGCTGAGTTTGAAGAACTTCGAACTGAAAGTCTGAACTCTGAATTCTTCTAAGTTTTGAGTCTAATGAAGTCCTCTGCTGGCTGGTCCATGAAGATTGATACTAATGACTAGCCTAAACTCTAGGACTAACAGACTTGACCCTAGCTATATAATGTGGGTCAAACACATCCTAATTAGTGAACCTAGCTCAAATCCAAACTAGGGATCCAACAATCTCCCCCTATTTGGGTGAGGTCACTAATACAAAAAAAAATACAATCACAAAGCAGATATCTCAGATGGATGTTTGAATATGATTTCTCTATTGGGGTTTGTAGCTTCTTTCTTAGACATAGTCATGTCAGATGCTCCAATAATGTTGCATGAAGTAGCCCTTGGTACAACAGCCTCAGGATGGAGACTCATATAATCATCTACATTGAAAAAAATTTTGGCTTTATCATACCTTTTGAGCTCTTCTTTTCTGTATGAAGACATTGTGGAATACTGACATGGGTCTTTTCCTTCTGCTTTTGCTTTGCTGATCAATGAAAGTCCAATCAGCTCTTGAAATCTGGTCATCTTTGCAGTTGTCTTTTGTTCTGGATCTACAAAAGGAATAGGAGGTGATTCTGGCCTTTTAGGACTGGAGTCCTTCTTTGAATCATCAATAGATTTTGAAGAACTTTTCTTTTCTGAAGATGGAGGAGACTTGCTCTGAGTAGATTGCTGTTGTTGACTGCTACCTTGAGAACTTGGCTTGGAGTGTCTCTGATATGTCTTAGTGAATGGAGCTGATCTATGAGTCACACTTATAGAGGCCCCAGCTGATGGAGGAGGAGGAGGAGGGTCTTTCCTGAATTGCCTAGGAGGAGACCTGTATCTTCTTCTCTTCTTCCTTTCTTTTTGCCCATTCTTTGACAGCCACATCCATTGTAGCATCCCAGGATAAGGTGTAATCTTTTGCAGAATATAGTAGGGAGTGTCATGAGTAGGATTGCGCTTGGGAACAGCTTTGGGAATAGCTTTCCTTTTCTTAACTATCTTCTTCTTAGCTTTAGGATCATCAGAATCTACAAAATCCTCATCAATATTGTTGTCATCAGAAGAACTAGGAGGATTATCATACAAAGCATCAATTTGTTCAAATAGTTTAGATTGATCTTTCTTGGGAGCTACTGGTTGTACAATCTCAATCTCTGTACCAGCCAGATTAGGAGCATTCTGAGCATTTCCAAGATCTTGTGCAATATCTTCAGCAATTAAATCATCCAGCTTAGGAATTGGACTTTCATCCATAATATAAGTTGGAGGTGAAAATCTTGGCTCAACATTGTCTGGGATAACATCTGATGGTTCCATAACCTTTGGAACAGCAAAACTTTCCTTTAGTTGATTAACAACTTCAATACTTATTGGGGAATTATAATAGACTATGGCCTTAGATTGCTTTTGAAAAACTTCTGGAAGATAATTTATATGTGCGTAAACGAAAGACTTTAATAAACTGAATAAATCCACTGTGGGATTGATAAAGAAATCACCAACTGTTAAAATTTCTGGAAGATCTGTTGGCTCTTCTGTACAAATCATATCAATATCAACTGTTGTATCTATATAAACATCTGCATCTACTGCTATATCCAACTATACATATGTTGTTGTTGCGGCTACTGCTGGAGGACAACTGACTGGAACTTCTTCATTAGATATCTCCCCCTGCCTGGTTTTAGAGGGTCCTGAAGCCAGGCCCCCAGAAGAAGAAGGGACAGTGGGGGCAACAATAATGAGAGCAGAGAGGGAGGAAATAGAATCAGCAAGAGGTTTAATAGCCTCTACTATGAGAGTTTTGAGGAGGGGAGTGATGATTTCCAGCAGAGAGGGAATGGAGGGGGAATCCAATTGTATGAACTCAGAGGGTGTCTGAGTGGATACAGAAGGATGGAGGATGGATGATGAGGGGAAAGGAGTGGTGTCAGTCATTGGCTCATCAGGGGATGATGTGTTGCTGAGAGATGATGATAAAAGATCAAAAAATGGAACTGATAGAAGGTTGGTGAGTGGTATATCAACAAGATGATGGGGTAATGGGGATTGAGGAGGTGTGGTATGCTCTGGAGATTGAATTGGAGTGGGTTGATGTACTGGAGACATAGGTGGTGTTGGAATATGGATTTGTGAAATAGAGGGTTGTTGGTGGGGAGTAGATGAAGGAATTTGTGCAATGAGGTGTTGTTGAGATGGAGGGGATGGAATTTGGATGGAGGGAACAACATCTTCTGGTGGTGTTGGAATTTGGATGGATGAAGCCTTTGATGGCTTAGAGATTGTCCTCTCCCATCTTCCAAACAAGGCACAAGTTAGCCTTTTGGAAGCATTTATGAATATGGTCTGGGAGACCAGGGATTCAGCTGCTTTTTCTTGGAGGAAAATCCCAAGAACTCTTCCAAAGCAAACGTCTTTCTTGCTATTTTTCTTCCTTATCCAATCAAAGAAAATCTTAGCCCAATTTACTGCTTTCTTATTGACGACACCACGCATAACCAGAAATTGGTGTCTGGTGATGTAGTCATGGGCAGTATGCTTTCCTAGCAAGACTTTTCCCAAGACATCGGCTAAAAATTTATACTCAGCAGACAAATTTTTCTTCAATAACTTATTAGGGTTCTCACCAATATGACCCATTTTATTTAGCATTTCATCAAAATCAGAACAATCAATCTCCATATCTTCTTCACCATTTACTAAACCAAAAATCTCAGTTAAAACTACGGGAGTGAGAGTAACTTGATGTCCAGAGATTGTGTCGGTCATGGTGTCGGCGTCTGGAGTAGTAGAAGTGAATACCCATTCTCTAATCTCTGTTGCTGCAATCTTTATTCTGGTAGTCATAATTTGCTTCAACTGCTGGTCCACAAACAATTGTATTATGTCCAGGTAAATCTGATCAGAATGTTGGAAAGATTCAAAGTCGATATCGAATCATGTGTCGAATTTCAATGCCGAAAGAGAACTTGCTGGAATCGTCATTGGTCGCCTGCAAAAAGAAACAGAAAGATAAGGTGCAAGGGGAACAGAAAGCGCGGGATGGAGCTCGAAGAAAACCTAGTTATAAGATTTTCAGAATATGAAGCGTCAGACTCTGTCTTGCGAAAATAAACAAAAATTCTTTGATATGAGGTCGACGAAATATTTTATTGAAAAAAGAGTTCGTCGATCTCAGACAGAAGAGATGAAAACTTTTCGTCGTTCTCAGGTCGACGAAAAATTTCTGAAGCAGTATCGTCGATCTCTGTTTGACGAATAAAACTTCACACAGAGAGTTCGACGATCTCAGGTCGACGAATTTTCTCAAGAACTTTTTTCAGATCGCGATCTCCGTTCGACGAACTATGGCAAATTCTTCGACCTCAGACAGAAAGTTAAATTAATGCTTCTCCATTTATCATACCTAGCTGATTTAGAAAGAACAGATGTTTCTTCTCAACCAAAGGTTTAGTGAAGATGTATGTCCTTTGTAAATCAATAGAGACAAAGGTAAGATTAATTTTCTTTTTGTCTACACACTCTCTAATGAAATGATGCTTTACATCAATATGCTTAGTTCTACTATGATGCACTGGATTCTATGCAATGGAAATTGCACTAGTATTATCACAAAGTAGAGTTGAATTATTTAAGTTGACACCATAATCTAGGAGTTGGTTTTGAATCCACAACATCTGTGAACAACAAGTGCCAGTTGCTATGTACTCAGCTTCTGCTGTTGAAGTAGTCACAGATGTTTGCTTCTTGCAAAACCAAGACACTAGCCTATCACCAAGGAATTATCATGTCCCTGATGTGCTCTTTCTGTCCACTCTACATCCAGCAAAGTCAGCATCTGAGTATCCAGTCAACTCAAATTCTGACTCAGTTGGATACCAGAGTCCTAAATGTGGGCAAATCTTTATATATCTCAAAATTCTTTTTAAGAAAATAAGGTGAGATTCTTTAGGGTTCACCTGAAACCAAGCACAAAGAAATGTAGCAAACATAATGTCTAGCATACTTGCTGTGAGATATAATAGGGACACAACAATGGCCTTATATAATTTCGGATCAATAGTTTTCCCATGTTCATCAGAATCAACCACAGCATTAGAAGCCATAGGTGTTCTCTTAGCTGAAGCATCAGCCATCTCAAACCATTTTATTAGCTCCATAGCATATTTGGATTGAGATATGAAAATGCCATCAGGTGACTACTTCACTTGGAGACCAAGGAAGTAGGAAAGTTCACCCATGCTACTCATTTCAAACTTGAAATGCATAAGGTTAGAGAACTTTTTGCATAGTTTGGAATCAGTAGAATCAAAAATAATGTCATCTGCATATATTTGTACTAACAAAATTTTATCACGATGATGCTTAAAGAACAAAGTCCTATCTATAATGTCTCTAGAAAAGTTATGCTCTAGGAGAAAGCTAGCTAAAGTTTCATACAAAGCTCTTGGAGCTTGCTTTAGACCATAGAGAGCCTTATGCAATTTAAAAACATGAGAGGGATGAGATGAAGACATAAAACCTGGTGCTTGTTCCACATAGACCTCTTCTTTGAGTTCACCATTTAGGAATGCACTCTTGGCATCCATTTGGTATACTGTGAACTTCTTGTAGGTTGCATAAGCTAGGAATATCTTGATTGCTTCAATCCTTGCAACAGGGGCAAAAGTCTAATCATAATCAATGCCTTCCTCTTGTCTATAGCCTTGAGCCACTAATCTTGCCTTGTTCCTGATGATAGTACCTTGAGCATATATTTTGTTTATAAATACCCATTTAGTTCCAATGACTGGGTTATCTTTGGGTCTTGGAACTAAATCCCAAACTCTACATCTTTCAAACTGGTTGAGCTCCTCTTGCATTGCAATGATCCAGTGTGGATCTTGCTCAGCATCTTTTATGGATTGGGGCTAAGTTTGAGATATGAAGCAGGCATGCATAATATTCTGGTGGAGTTGATGCCTTGTCTCCATACCCACTGATATGTCTCCAATTACTTGAGATACAGGGTGATCTCTAAGTGTGACTAACTCAGTAGGAGGAGTTGGTTCAGCAACAGCTTGGGGAATTAATTCCTATTATGGAATTACAGTAGCTATTGTTGGCTCTTCACTATATTCAGTGACACCATCTTCACTTTATTCAACAATATGTGGAGAAGGATATGCAACAGCCTCATTGGTGAGGGTCAACTCATCCAACTTCTCACATAGCTGTGGTTCCTATAAAGTTTCACTGGTAGAAGGAATCTTCTCCTTATAAAACATGTTAGTCTCATCAAAAAAAATATGTATAGACTCTTCTATTTTCATAGATTATTTATTATAAACCCTATATGCCTTGCTGATTTGGGAATATCCAAGAAAAATTTCTATTTCAGCTTTTGCTTCAAACTTTCTAAGGTGTTTCTTATTGTTATTGTGAATGTAGCAAATACAACCAAAAATTCTAAAGTAATCTACTTTAGGTTGCTTCCTTTTGAATAGTTCATAGGGGGTCTTGCCCTTAAGCTTGTGAATAAAACTTCTATTCAGTACATAGTTTGTTGTGCTTACAGCCTCTGCCCAAAAGGATAGGGGCAAGTAAGCATCTGCAAGAAATTTGCCTGCAGCTTTAATTAGTGTTCTGTTTTTCTTTTTAGCTACCCCATTTTTTTGAGGAGTTCTAGGAGCAGAGAAGCAATGTCTGATACCTTCCTTCCCACAGAATTCTTTCATAGGAAGAGACTCAAACTCAGTACCATGATCACTTCTGATCAATGCAACTGGAGTAGAGTACTCAATCCTTATGCTCTTAAGAAAGTCTGTAAGAACTTTGAAGTTATCAGACTTGTTTCTCAAGAAGAACACCCAAGTGAACCTTAAGAAGTCATAACCAATCACTAAGGTATAAGACTTCCCTCCTAGGCTCTGTACAATAATGGGTCCAAAAAGATCCATATGGAGCAAATATAGAATCCTAGGTGAATCACTCTTATTAAGTGACTTAAAACTGTTTTTAGTTTGCTTGCCTAACTGACAAGCCCTGCAAAGGCTTTCCTTCTTGTAGGGGCAAGAGGGCAATCCTCTAACAAGGTTATCCCTAGAGAGTTTAGCAATGTTTTTCAGATTAACATGTCCTAATCTCCTATGCCAAAGTTCATTATTATTACTAGTTTGATTAAATGGGCATATTTCAGTTTTAGTATACTTAAAGTTAATTACATAGATGTTTCTTACTCTAGTTCCTGTTAACGCAACTTGGTTATCTACATAAGTAATAATACAGGAGGTTTTATTAAATGATACCTGAAACTTTTCATCACATAATTGACTTATGGATATTAGGTTGTGCTTCAGTCCACTTACCTATGCTACCTTCCTGAAGGTGACAGCTCCAATTTTGATATTTCCATAGCCTTCAGTCTGGCCACAGTTGGAGTCACCAAATATTACTTTGGGTCCTAGCTTAGACTTATAGTTGATTAGATTGTCCTTGCTGCCAGTCATATGCTTTGAACAACCACTATCCAGATACCATTGTTGCTCTGTGGTGGGATAGTCTTTCACCTGCAATAAAACAGATTAGCTATTCTTGACCCAGGTTACCTTGGGTCCTTGTTTCTTTACATAATTAAAACTGGAAATATAAGAGTATTCAGGTTGATTTTTATAACCTAGGGGTGAAATATTCTAGGTGGAATTATCCACTGGGTGAATGGATTAACATATTCTCTTAGTTGATTAACTGACCTGTTAGAATTAAAGTTTTTGTTATTCTGAACTGGGGTCGACAAATTCTGGTAAGTTCGTCGATCTGAGGTCGACAAATAGGGATGAGTTCGTCGAACTCCACTCAGAGAATGAAAGTACTCATTTTCTGGGCCCCAATATCATCGATCTCGGCTCGAAGAACCATACTGGTTTTGTCGATCGCAGTTTAGAGAATAATTATAATAAAAATTTGCGTTTGGAGTTCGTCGACTTGAGTTCGACGAACCGTACACATTTCGTCGATCTGAGTTCGACGAAATCTGCTAAACATTGTTATTATTTACATTCTTCTTGTTCATTTTCTTTTTCTTAGATTTCTGTTTTAATTTTGTTTGGTTAACATTATGATCATCTATCTTTTCCTTACCTTTTTCAGAAACAAATTTAATTGGAGTTGTTAGTATGTTTTTCTGAATTAATGGGGGTTGGCTTGATGAAGCACCTAAGCCCATCTTGCCATTCATTCTGGCATTCACTGTGCTTGTGATTTCCATCAACTTGATGCTTCTCCCATTTAGGGATTCTTCAAGTTGCCTAGCCTCAATTAATTCAGTTTTTAATGTGATGATCTATTCATTTGCTAAAGTTAATTCATCTTTTAACTTAATGTTTTCAGAAATGAAATTATCTTGTTCTGTTAGTTTTTTTTTAAGTTATTTAATTTCTTTTTTAAAATTAATTAAATCAATACATAGAGATTTAAACTCAGTTCTAAAGTTTTCTGAATTGAAATCAAAGGAAGACAATACTTGATCCTCTTCAGATAGAGGTTCTTCACTGTCTGACTGTTCAGCTTCAGATAGGTTGCTTGATGCATCAATGTCCATCAAGCAAATCTCCTTTGCTTTAGCCTCTTCTTCATCTTCACTGGAGCTGGAGGATGAAGATTCATCTTCAGTTTCACTCCAGGTTTCAGCCACAAAGCCTTTCTCCTTTCTCTTATGCTTGGTGGAGGAGGGCTTGTTGTAGTGCTGCTTCCTGGGTTCCTTTTCTCTTCTTATCTCCTTCTTTTGGTTTTCTGGACACTCTGATATAAAGTGTCATGGCTTCCTGCAACCAAAGCAGACAACTTCTTTAGTTGGGGTCTTGTCATACCTTGGATTGTCATCTTATTTGGATGACTTCCTTCTGAAATCCTTCTTGGTCATCTTGTAAAATCTTTTGGCTAAGAGACTCAGAAGTTCTTCACTGGCTGTTGGGGCTTCTGACTCCTCAAATGCTTTGAATGCAATGTTCTGTTCCTTTCTGGCTGATGAGGGAGTCTTTTGCTCTGCATCTTCTCTAGTCTTCATTAACTATTCATAATACTTGAGCTTTCCAAGTAGAGATTCAGTGGAAATCTCATTCAGACTTCTGGCTTCCTTGATAGGCCAGATTCTGGAATCCCATGAGCTGGGGAAGCATATGAGGATTTTATCATTGAACTCTGTGAGAGTTATGTCCTTGTCTAGAGTCTTTAGCTCATTGATGATTGAGCTTAATCTGTTGTACATGTCACTCACAGACTCTGACTCATCTTTCTTGAAGTTTTCATATTGAGAGATGAGATTGGATCTCCTGTCCTTTCTCTCATCTGCTGATCCAACAACCATTTGGTTAAGAGAATCCCAGATAGCCTTAGTTGAGGTACACTCTGCCACTTTCTGGAAAATGTCATCTGACATTGTCTGAGCTAGAATATTCATGGCCTTGGCATCAGCAATCTTAGCCTTCTTTTGTGCATATGTCCACTCAGGTGGTGGAACATCATGAGTGCTGTAACTTGCAGTAGATGTAGCCACTGGAGTTGGTGGTCCTGTCAAAATAGAATTGAAAATATCTTCATCAATAGAGTTCATATATAACTTAATTCTTTCCTTCCAGATAGCAAACTTATTCAGATTGCAAACTGGAGGTCTGGTGCTTGCATAATCTTTGTTCTGTGCCATGATATGAAGCAGAAAAACTAGGAACAGAAAATCAGATCTATCAAGGATCTTTTGGTACAAGTGTTAGCTTGTGAAACCAAAGAAACACCCATCTGATACCAATTGAAAGATAACTTAGGCAATTGATAATACTCTTATACCAATTGAAAGTTAGGGGATAGACCTGATTTACTCTAGAGGGGGGGTGAATATAGTAATTTAAACTTTTGGCTATTTTAAAAAGTTATCAGAGAAAATAGGTGATACTAGTAGTTATAAAGAATGAAATAGAAACAGGCTAACTATACTATCACAACACAGCAAAAACAAAGAGAAAATGATCAACCAGACAACACAAGAATTTTATAGTGGTTCCCCAAACTGGGTACATCCACTCTTCTACCACCCTGGTAGGAATCCACAAGCAGTTTTTTGATCAAGTGTCTTCCACCACAAGATCTATTTACAGGGAGATCTCACAACCCTTTAGGCTTTTGATCAGGTGCCCAAAAACCAACAATAAACTTTTGAAGGAAGTTAATAAACCCTTTTATAGGAGGTTGAGAGAGTTTATGGTGTCTTCTCTTTTCTCTATACAATATATAAGACTTGTGGATTGTTGTTGTTAAGGCTCCTTCTGAGATTATGAGATGTTCAGAAAGCCTGGAGCCTTGCTCAGGGTGTAGGTGTTCAGCCTTGTCTTGATGAGATCCAGGAACTTGCAGACTGATCAAGAGTTGTTGTCCTTGAAGATTCCTGAAGCAGAAGTTGAAGAAGACTCTTGATATATGATTGTTGTTCTTCTTCAGCTTTCCGTAAGATCAAGGGAAAACAGAATGTTTTCTGCATAGAGAAGAAGTAGTTATTCTTCTGTATGTTCTGTGTATCTTCTTTGTATTCTCATTACTGTCTAGCCGTCTGAAGAGAAAATCTCTTATGTATTCTGCTGTCAAAATTCTCTTTTGAAATTTGAATTCCAAACATTAATTGTTGACTGATTCTGGAGAATGAAACAGCTGGAATATCTTCTTTAATGAGTTTCCCCAACAGTCCCAATAAAATAAGCAAGTAATTAACTCTGATGAAATCCATAATTAATGCTGCCAAGAATGGCTATATTCTAGAGAATATGAGCATTAATTACTCAGAGAATTACTGCTAAATAATATAATAAATTGGGAACAGAAAAGGAAAACTTCTCAATCTGGCTCGGGAAAGAATTCGTCGATCTCTAGGCAGATTTCGTCGACTGGAGTTCCAAGTTCGTCGAGTTGAGAAATCCTGTTCGTCGACCTGAGCTCAGCGAACTTCATTCTGGAAATAACTTGCCAATTCTGCGCTCCAAGTACGTCAAGTAGAGAATCTGTCTTGAGGAAGACATCGTCGACCTGAGCTCAAATATCGTCGAGCTCAACTCAAAGAAAGATTTCTGAGTTCGTCGATCTACGATCGACGATCGTCGAGCTGAGTTCGAAGAACTTCGAACTGAAAATCTGAACTTTGAATTCTTCTAAGTCTTAAGTCTATTGAAGTCCTCTACTGGCTGGTCCATGAAGATTGATACTAATGACTAGTCTAAACTCTAGGACTAACAGACTTGACCCTAGCTATACAATGTGGGTCAAACACATCCTAATTAGTGAACCTAGCCCAAATCCAAACTAGGGATCCAACAAGATGGAGGTGGGCCAGTCTAGCTCGGGTGCACCGGCTTCTGGATCCGTGAGTGGTGACGCTTAGTTTTGAGATTTGCTTCCTCGAGTGACTTGTAATGAGGATATGATGTACCGGGCATAAGCCCGTTTTACTTTGTTTCCTTGTTTTCTCTTTTAGACCGTTATGATGTGGACATATGGCTGTGTTTTCCTCTTTATATATTATATTATGGACTTGGATGTTTATTTCATTGTTATATACTTTATGTCGTTGGTGATCGAGATGGCCGGCAGAATCGGTGTTTCGTGGTGTCGACCTTCCTGGGGGATGGAGTCACCGCAAAATGGCGGTTCTGGGCCTAAGACCCCGGAGTTGGAAAAAAAGGGGGTCTTACAAGTGGTATCATAGCGAACCTCGATCCGATAGGAAGTAGTCCACAACCCCTGGGACACCCCGCGCGAGCTTAGTCTGAGGACAAACTAGCAGCGGAAGCAATGGTGTGCCCATGGGAGGAATCACATGCTAATGTTCACTCATAACAAAGTTTTATTGGTCACCTTACTAAAAGAATCTCGTATTTTGTAGCCCGCGACGAACCCTACCCCGCAGCATAGGACACCTCCGACCCCAAATGTGGCTCCACCCCCGCCAGCTTTGACTCCGTTTCAGCAAACGGAGGTGGGGCAGACCTTGACTGCCATACTGGAGGCATTCAGGACACAGCAGGCTCCGGCTCCTCAGCCAAACCCCAGAGCAAACTAGCTGAGTGTATTCTGAGGCCTTATTCCCCCCCATCATACTTGAGACGGAGACGGCAGTACGCACGAAGGAGTGGTTGGACATCATGTACGAGATGCTGGTGGGGATACGGTGCCCGACAGATATGGTCGTATCTCTAACTGTCTCCTGTTTGGAGTCACATGCGAAGAGAAAGTGGAAGTCAGTGATGGACACCACTTATGCGGGATTGGAGGCCGCAGACATTACTTGGGAGGAGTTTAGGGCGGCGTTGCTAGAGCACTTTGTGCCGCAGTCTGCAAGAGATGAGATGGAGGATCGGTTCCTGCAGTTGAAGCAGGGCAACAGGACGGTGCTGGAATACAACCGGGAGTTCACATATTTGGCCCGGTTTACTGACTTATATCAGCTGGACGAGACGGGCTACGCCAAATGATTTTATAAGGGCCTCCGTAACGACCTAAGGCAGGCCCTGCTATTTGTATCTGATGGGACTATGAGCCGAATCTTGGAGATGGCGAAGAAGATGGAGGCAGACCAGCTCGCTGTTCAAGGTAGGAAGAGGAACAGGGATGATGCGGTCCTTGGAGGAAGAAGGGATCAGCAAAGAGGCCGGGTCATGGGAGAGAGAAGGAACAGGGATCGACCCCGTCAGGAAGAAAGGCACGAGAAGAGGGAGCAGACAGTGTTGGCCCCGCAACCACTACAGATGTGGGAGGTGTCGAGGCTAGGGGAGGGACCACCTCCCCCGCAGGTATGATATTATTGTCACCAGCCAGGGCACATTCGGGCCAACTGCCCCATGAGGGGTGGGCCCCCACCTGCAACTCGAGGTGGCCCACCAACTCAATAGCTAGGAGGTTGAGGACGTGGTCGCGGGCGTGGATTTCAGGGCTATGACTGCAGGCCAAAAAGGGAGAAGATGTATGCTCTGGATCTTGCGCAGCCCTGGAACCCGAACAGGGTTATAGCAAGTATGAGAGTAATTTATTAATGATTTTGCTATCTTCCTTATTGAGAACTAGTAAAACAACTGTACAACCTAGGCTAGAAAACCTTAGACCTAAGATTTTTCTAATTGATTTAGGAATACTGATGGTATGCGGCAAACCTACTTATACCCTATTCGACACGGGGGCGACACACAACTTCATTTCGGAGGACTTCGTCAAGGACCTGGACCAGATTCGGTACTATACGGGAGTCGCCAGGAGGGTGCGTATCCCCAACGGGATGTAGATCCAGTCTACCGAGAAGTGCCTCCTGAAATTGACCATAGACGGCTTGATGCTCGAGGCTCCGGTGATGATCTTGAGAATGCCGGACTTCGACCTCGTCTTGGGCATGACATGGCTCGTCTGGAATCATGCCCAGATTGATTGCCCGACAAGGAGGTTCGTGCTACGATACGGCGACACCTACGCGACCTTCGAAGGTACCATTCCCGTCTCCCGTTACCTACTCTCCTCTATTCAGGCCATCAAGGCCCACCTGCAGGGGGAAGAGGTGTATCAGGTGTTGTTCGAGATGACAGAGACCCAGGATCAGATTACCAGCATTCCAGTGGTTCGGGATTATGCTGACGTATTCCCAGAGAAGCTACCAGGACTGCCTCCGTACCGGGAGAAGGACTTCTAGATCCAGTTGGTACTAGGGGCTAAGTCGGTATCTAGAGCACCTTATCGGATGGCACCGAAGGATTTGGCAGGATTTCGGAGTCAGCTGCAGGAACTGGTGGAGGCAGGATTCATCAGACCGAGTTCTTCACCATGGGGAGCTCCGATTTTATTTGTGAAGAAGAAGGACGGGACGCTCAGATTGTGCATCGACTAACGAGCACTGAACAGGCTGACAGTCCGGAATACCTATTCATTGCCAAGGATAGATGAGTTGTTTGACCAGATGGAGCGGGCGCATTTTTTTCGAAGCTGGATTTAAGGTCAGGCTACTATCAGCTACAGATTCAGGAGGACATTCCGAAGACTACCTTCAGTAGTAGATATGGTTTGTTCGAGTTTACCATGATGCCCTTCGGGCTCATGAATACACCATCGGCATTCATGAGCCTCATGAACCGGGTGTTCGAGGCTTATTTGGACGTGTTAATCATCATGTTTATTGACGACATCCTCATTTACTCGAGGATAGAGGAGGAGCACGGATGACATCTGTGTAACGCCCCCGAATTTTCGATGATTTATTTTAAATCCTTTTTCGGCGTTACGTTGACGTTTCCCGTCTCGAGCCGTTGTTAGAGTACCTCGTTAGGTGTTCTTGGAGGTTTAGCCTGTTTGCGGGTTTCCCCAGCTAGCCGGTGTCTGTTTTGGAGACCCGGTTGAGCCTTTCAGGGAATTCCTGTGTTTGGCTTCGGGCGAGGTTAGCTCGAGTTTTGTTCGTCGGAAGTCGTTTTTGACTTCGCCGTTGTTCTCGTAGCCCGGGTATTTAGCTACGGTGCGATTTTGGTCGAAATCCGAAGACGTCGCGTTTTCGCGTCGTTTTGGCGGTAGTTAATTTGTGCGAGTCGTCATTTTTCTATGTGACGGCATGTCTCTTGGCGCATGTGTCGTGTGGCGCGCGACTCGTGCGAGCCGGTGTGGTTTATTGTTTGGTGTGCGTGTTGTTCGTGTGAGGTTAATAATGTTTGCGTATGCGTGCGCGCGTGTGCGTGCGCGCGGGGTTGAGTACGTTTGCGCGTGCGTGTCGGCGTTTGTGTAGTATGTATATATATATATATATATATGGGTGTTTGTATGTATATACATGTGTGTGTTAGTGTGTAATTTAGTTATATTAGTTAGTAATTATAATGCATAATTAAGTGATAATAATTATTAATTATATTAATTACAATTTTTTATAATAAAGTAAAGTTTTATAATAACACCCTCCCCCTCTTCTAATTAAAAGCTACAGCCGGCTCCCCCTTATAAAATTAATCAAAACCCCCCCCTCTCTCCCGTGAACAAGCCGCCCCCCCCCCCCTTTTATCTTTATTTTTTTGTTTTGTTTGTTCTCCTGTGCGAGCCCGAGCCGAGCGGAAGAAAAAAAAGGCGGAGCCCTAGCCGCACCTTCCGCCGCCCGCCGCCGGCAGCCCAGGCCTCCCCTCCCCGATCCGAGCCCGGATCCGTGATCCCCTAGGCGAGATCTTCGTTCCGAGGTAATTTATTTTGAGTTTCACCGTAGATTTTTTCGTGATTTGGAATGGATGTGGTTTGTTTTTCGCTCCTTGTGTTGATAGAATGCAATCTTAGGTTGGTTGGAGTGATTGGAAGCTTTCCGGAATTTTTGGGCGTCCGCCATAGCGCCGTTGTGCTGGCGAAATTTTTTGGTGATTTAGCGAGGCAAGTGCTTCCCCTCTTTTCGCCGTTTGGCCTATTTGTTTCTCAATTTTTCTTGCTAATTACTCTAATTTCATGCTTTTACGCCGCGATTTTGGACGTTCCTAACCCTTATCCCCATTGGAAACCGCGTTAAAAATTTAGGCTTATACCCCTCCCGCTAGTAGCCCCCGATTTAGGACGGCGTCGCGGTAGGTGTGTAGCGTTGATATGGGTTAGCGTCGGGTTGAGTTTATGTTAGGCCTAGGTGTAGGTCTAGGTTTTGGGATTTTTCCTAGTTTGCCTAATCGAGGCGTTTAGGTGTAATTGTGCACGCACGGCCTATGGTCGTGCGTCTTTTAATCGTGCGACCCGATGTCGGTGCTCGTACGCTAGGCTTAGAATCGAGTGAGTGTACTCACTCGCTGCGGCGTTGCGTAATCGCAACGACTAATCCCTTAGCGTTGATTTCTCCCCGAGTGTTTTGCTCGTGTATCGAGAGTCCCTTGTCGGCTGTTACCTTTCGAAGGCCGAATCGTGGGTTGTGGTCAGTAGTGGTGGTGGATGGCTCTTTTAGGGGTTGTGTGGCGTGATGTAGCCTTGACCACACTCTTTACCTTGACCCGAGTAGTTTCTGGGCAAGTGAGTGATGGGTCCTTTGTGCCTTCACGTGTCAACCCTTGAGCAATTTGTTGACTCGGAATTAGTGGTTGGGCGTTTGGAACGCTTTCAACCTGATGCCAAGTTTCTTGTTTTTTTGCTACTGCCGCCTCTCACAGTTTAGGATGTTAGGCGTTTCTTCCGTAGGTGTTGCAGCATTTTTGGCATCATGGCCATGTTGACTCTGCAGGTTTTTAGGCAGAGTAGTTGCTGTTTTCCCGCACTAGGTGCAGGTTTGCTTTTCGCCCTTCCTTGGGCATTGTTGTTTTTACTCTACTTTGTACCCTCTTTACCTTACTTTACTTGCTTTTACCTTACTTTCCTTTTTAGCACTTGCATTCCTTGCTCTGAGGTGTTCTATTTTTCTTCTGAACGCCTCAGGTTCTGGGCAGTAGCCAGTAGGTGGCTGTTGCTGTGGTGCTGTTGGAGGTCCTTCTGTTGGCTGTTGAGACTCTCTTGAGTCGTTGTGAGGTAGTTTTACTGCACTTTCTACAGACATACATACTTGCCAGTGGGTTCGTGTCAGCTGTTGGCGCCCCTGGTAGTTTTACCTTTTTGTACTAGATATGTTTTCTTCTTACTGCTACCCTTTCTGGGAGATAGTCTATTTGCTCTGGGAAGTTTTATGCTAGGTTGCTAGTTACTTTAAAAGCTAAAAGTAAAACTATATTATGTATAAGCATATGATCAGCATGATTTCTAAAAAGAACTCACTTAACGTATTTCCATAATTACGTATAACAAATGAATTTTCCTATATATGTATAAATTAAAACTAGAGTTTTGGTTCAGCGTAAGGGTCCTTCGGGATCACTTATGCGCTCATTTAGGATGTGGTCATAAATGAAGTATCTTCCGCTACGTATTAAAAAATCAGTTTTGAAACCGTGGACTCTTTGGTCCACTGAGCCGAGGGATACGGCCAATAAATAAATCAAGTTTTCCTAATCAATTAATTCATGATTTGAAAGGATTTGGAGTGTCGCCTGAACGTCGGCAGTTATCCCCTGCTCGACGTGGCATCACAGCGCGTAGATTTTCTCTTACTCTGATTTAATAAATGGTGAGAAAAATGCGGGTTGTGACAGTTGGTATCAGAGGGAGGTTGCTTGACAATTGGTCGGGCAACCTTCCTTTGTTTGTGTTAGATGTTTAGAGTCATATCATACACACACCGACATGTCATCGGCACGTTTTGGCTGAAGCACGAACACTGCACCACACGCATAAGCATAACATGAAGTATACGGGGCATATTATGTAGTATGGGATGCATAATATGTGTTCGTACATGGATCCACCATAGGGGCTACATGTGAGGGTTATGTAGTATGGGATGCATAACCTCACCACATGACTGCGACTAGCACGTTTTCTTTTTAGTCGCATGGGAATGTTATGTAGTATGGGATGCATAACATTTTCATGTGTACTCCGCCATGGCATGCACTAGGGCCTTTTTTTTTAGAATGCATAGCATAATCATGCATAGCATAACATCGCATAAGCACAACGCGCCAAGCTAAAGACGTGCAGGATGACATGTGTACACACATAATTTTTGAGTCAAAAATAATATAATTCATGCATTCCCGATCTAGGCACAAGAGTTAGTGTGATGGTGGTGAACCATCTTAGGCTAAGCATATCATTCCTTTTGTATTAAATAAAATAAAATCTCAGAGCAAATATAGCAGTAGAAGATCATATTTATGTATGTATTGTCTGTACCTTTTGTCTAATCCTAGGAGTTTAGCTAAGTTCTAATCGTTTGTTATGTTTTAATTTTCCTTATAGTATGGCGCCGAAGCGTAGAGTGACGAGGTCGACTCCCCAGTCTGAGGGTGAGTCCTCCGGTGCTCAAAGTGATGCGTTGGTGGAAAGCCTGAGGCAGAGTAACGAGGCCTTATCAAGGCAGGTGGTGGAGTTGCAGGCCCAGATGCAGTCCTTTTTATCCGGAGCGGCGGGTCAGACTCCGGGAGTTCAGGACCCCGCCGTGGGTACAGCTGTTCTAGCCCCTCCTGCCCCCCCTGCTCCTCTCGTGCCTCCAGTGGTGGTGCCCCCCGGGATGACTTTCATCTCCCAGTTCCAGAGGCTGAGCCCTCCCACGTACGATGGGAAGGCGGATTTCATGGTATTGGACGACTGGCTGATCACTATGGAGGAGATGCTTCACTATTCAGGTATCTCAGATGACCAGAAGGTGATGTTAGCCGCCTACCAGCTGAAGGGGCTAGCGAAGAGCTGGTGGTTGCGAGAGAAGGAAGGCATGGTGGGAGGATGTACTTGGGCATCCTTCAAAGAGATCCTGATGAGGAAGTTTCTACCATCAGTAGAGCGAGACAGGCTGATGAATGACTTTATTCATTTGAAGCAGAGGCAGTTATCCATCAACGAGTACGAGATTGAGTTTAGCAAACTCAGTCGCTTTGGTCCTAGCTTGGTGAGCTCCGAGGAGGACAGGGTGAAGCGGTTTCTTGGTGGCCTCAGGAGCGATGTCCAGCAGCTAGCGGTCGCCCACGGAGCGGTGACTTATGCGGGAGCAGTTGAGGCCGCTTTGAAGGTAGAGGCTATCGAGAACGCGAAGCAGCGTGGGCAGCAGGCGAGAAGCGAGAAGAGGAGGTCAGTTGAGGAAAAGGGTCCCCAGGTTCTTGGTGCTGCTTCTGAGAAGAAGAGCAAGGTAGTGTGCAGTTTCTGTGGCCATCCGGGCCACCCAGCTGAGAGGTGCTTCAAGAGGGCAAGGGTCCAGAAGAAGGAGCATGTGCATGCTATCCAGAGTGCTCCTAGGAGGGATGTTCCTTGTCCTGTCTGCAAGCGACCCGGTCACGATGCTGCTCAGTGCTGGTCCAAGGATCGTGTTTGCTACCAGTGTGGCCAGAAGGGCCATATTAAGTCGGGGTGCCCTCAGGTTCAGTCCGCTCTACATGCCGTTCCGCTCCAGGCTTTACCTCCGCCTCAGCCGGTGGACAAGGGTAAAGGGAAGCTGAATGTGGTATCTTCAGCGGAGGCTGAGGCTTCGACGCAGGTTATTTCAGGTAACCCCCCCCCCCCTCGCTTGGCTTTCTCTTTTGTAGCAGTTTTAGTGTTGCTATGGTTTTGTTTATTGCTTGTGCGTTTATGGTTTTGTTTGTGTATAGGGAAATTTAAGGTAAGGAACCGCTGGGCCCGCGTTCTGTTTGACTCAGGTGCTACCCACTCCTTTGTGGCTAGGGCCTTTGTCGAGCGGTGCCAGTGGGTTGTTGATCGTGTTGGTGGTGCCTTTAGCGTCAAGTTCCCCTCGGGTGAATCCGTGATATCAGATCAGGGCATTCTGGACTGCCCTATTTTGTTGGGGGATTATCTGGCCAAGGCTGATCTGAAGGTGTTGGACTTAGAGGATTTCGATGTCATCCTGGGTATGGACTGGTTGTCCCGGTATGATGCAGTGATTCAGTGCAGGGGAAAGCGCTTGGATTTCAGAAAGGACAGCGGTCAGCCCGGGAGTGTTTTCGGTGATTCGCGTCGGGACTCTCCGGCGATTTCTGCGGTATGTGCTCAGAGGGTTTTTCCTGCTGGTTGTTTTGCTTGTCTAGTCTCAGTGTTGGGGACTGTTAGCAGTGTGCCGCTTTTGGATGAGATTCCGGTTGTGCGAGAGTTTCCTGACGTGTTTCCTAGCGATCTTCCCGGTCTTCCTCCAGACAGGGATGTGGAGTTCGTGATTGATTTGGAGCCTGGTACGCGTCCGATTGCCAAGGCGCCGTATCGGATGGCCCCGCGAGAGCTGGAGGAGCTTCGTACTCAGCTTGATGAGTTATTGGAGAAGGGCTTCATAAGGCAAAGCTCGTCGCCCTGGGGTGCTCCGGTTCTCTTCGTGAAGAAGAAGGATGGTTCGATGCGCCTTTGTATCGACTATAGAGAGTTGAACAAAGTCACCATCAAGAACAGGTATCCACTGCCCAGAATCGACGATTTATTTGATCAGTTGCGTGGCAGTTCAGTATTTTCGAAGATAGACCTCCGTTCGGGTTACCATCAGCTTAGGATCCGAGAGTCGGATGTTCCACGGACGGCTTTCCGATCGAGGCATGGTCATTTCGAGTTCCTGGTCATGTCTTTTGGGCTGACCAATGCGCCTTCAGCATTTATGGACATGATGAACCGGGTGTTCAAGGATTTTCTGGACAAGTTTGTCGTCGTGTTCATTGACGACGTTCTGATTTATTCTCGAAATGCGGCGGAGCATGATCAGCATTTGCGGTTGGTGTTATCCGCCTTGAGGGATCATCAGTTGTATGCCAAGCTGAGCAAATGCGAGTTCTGGTTGCCTCAGGTTTCCTTCCTGGGTCATGTGGTGAACAAAGATGGTATTTCAGTGGACCCGGAGAAGATCTCAGCAGTGATGGATTGGAGTAGGCCGAGCACACCCAAGGAGATCAGGAGCTTCTTGGGGTTGGCCGGCTATTATAGGAGATTCGTCGAGGGCTTTTCTACCTTGGCAGCGCCCTTGACAAAGCTGACGCAGAAGCATGCGGCGTTTGTTTGGAGTGATAAGTGCGAGGAGGCCTTTCTGGAGCTGAAGAGCAGGTTATGTTCTGCCCCTGTGTTGACCTTACCGGCGGAGGGACAGGACTATGACGTTTATGTGGATGCCTCGCACGTTGGACTCGGTGGCGTGTTGATGCAGGAAGGGAAGGTGATCGCTTATGGGTCTCGGCAGTTGAAGACTCACGAGCGAAATTACCCTACGCACGACCTCGAGTTCGCAGCGGTGATTTTTGCCTTGAAGCTGTGGAGACACTTACTTTATGGGGCCCAGTGCAGGATCTTTACCGATCATAAGAGCCTGAAGTACGTGTTCACTCAGAAGGAGCTGAATTTGCGCCAGCGGCGGTGGCTTGAGTATGTTGCTGATTACGATGTTGAGATTCAGTACCATCCGGGCAAGGCCAATGTGGTGGCCGACGCCTTGAGCCGGAAGACGGGGAAAGTCTTCAATCTCACCGCGGATCGCTTAGTGGAGGAGTTTCTATTGATGGATATCACCGCAGGACGCTGTGAGTTGCAGAGCAGTTTGGTAGTGGCAGAGCCGTCATGGATTTCTCTCACCAGATTGCATCAGAAAGAGGATCCGGATTTGTTGCACTTGTACCTCAGAGCTGAGAGGGGAGAGTTGCCAGATTTCTCCATCGACGAGGCGGGTACTTTGAAGTACCGCGGCAGGTTTTGCATCCCCGCAGTTGGAGACATCAGAGTTATGGTATGCAAAGAGGCTCACGGATCCAGTGTTTCCTACCACCCGGGATCTACGAAGATGTACCATGATCTGAAGCAGATCGCCTGGTGGTATGGGATGAAGGGTGATATAGCTCGTTTTGTCTCGGAGTGTTACACTTGCAGGCGGGTGAAGGCCGACCATGGGAGGCCTGGTGGCAAGTTGGCACCTTTGGAGATCCCGACTTGGAAGTGGGAAAGCATCTCGATGGATTTCATTACAGGCTTACCGAGATCTCCGAGAGGGTTTGATTCTGTTTGGGTGATCGTGGACCGATTGACGAAGTGTGCGCACTTCGTACCATATAAGATCGATTACTCGATGAAGAAGATTGCTGAGTTGTATTTGGATGAGGTCGTCAGATTGCACGGCGTTCCAGTTAGCATCGTTTCAGATCGAGACTCTCGGTTTACATCCCGTTTTTGGAGGAGGTTGCAGGAGGGTTTGGGCACTGATTTGAGGTATTCCACAGCTTACCATCCGCAGACCAACGGGCAGACCGAGCGTGTGAATCAGATTGTGGAGGACATGATCCGGTGCTATATTCTCGATCATGGAGGTGCTTGGGATGAGCGTTTACGGCTCATGGAATTTGCCTACAACAACAGCTACCAAGAGAGTCTACAGATGGCTCCCTTCGAGGCGTTGTATGGGAGGCGCTGCAGAACCCCTCTGTTTTGGGCCGAGGCCGGTGAGAGGCCTGTTTTGGGTCCTGATGCACTCGAAGAGATGGAGGTTTCCGTGAAGCTCATTCGGGAGAAGCTTCGAGTTGCTCAGGAGAGGTATGAGAAGAACGCCAATCGGCGTAGGTCCGATTTGGAGTTTTCAGTGGATGATTTGGTCTTCTTGAAGGTGTCTCCGATGGTAGGAGTGAAGAGGTTTGGCAGAAATCGGAAGTTGGATCCGAGATTTGTGGGCCCGTTCAGGATTTTGGAGCGTGTTGGTGTGGCTGCTTATAGGCTGGATCTGCCAGCTAGCTTCCCGGGGGTTCATAATGTCTTTCATGTGAGCCAGTTGCGGAAGTGCGTGCGGAGCAGTGGGCAAGTCTTGGACGCTGTGCCCCAGTTGGAGCCAAATCTCTCGTATGTCGAGGTGCCGGTCCGCATTTTGGAAGCTCAAGCTCGAGTGTTGCGGACGAAGTCTATTCCTATGGTGAAGGTTCTTTGGAAGAATCAGGATTTGGAGAGCGCGACTTGGGAGCTAGAGTCGGCTATGAGGGAGGCTCACCCTCATTTGTTCCCCTGAGTTGTCGGGTACGTTTCCTCTCTAGTAGTTGGTTTCTTTCCTTCTGTTGTAGGAGTAGTTTTCGCAAAGTTTCGGGTCGAAACTTTTTGTTAGGGGGAGTGACTGTAACGCCCCCGAATTTTCGATGATTTATTTTAAATCCTTTTTCGGCGTTACGTTGACGTTTCCCGTCTCGAGCCGTTGTTAGAGTACCTCGTTAGGTGTTCTTGGAGGTTTAGCCTGTTTGCGGGTTTCCCCAGCTAGCCGGTGTCTGTTTTGGAGACCCGGTTGAGCCTTTCAGGGAATTCCTGTGTTTGGCTTCGGGCGAGGTTAGCTCGAGTTTTGTTCGTCGGAAGTCGTTTTTGACTTCGCCGTTGTTCTCGTAGCCCGGGTATTTAGCTACGGTGCGATTTTGGTCGAAATCCGAAGACGTCGCGTTTTCGCGTCGTTTTGGCGGTAGTTAATTTGTGCGAGTCGTCATTTTTCTATGTGACGGCATGTCTCTTGGCGCATGTGTCGTGTGGCGCGCGACTCGTGCGAGCCGGTGTGGTTTATTGTTTGGTGTGCGTGTTGTTCGTGTGAGGTTAATAATGTTTGCGTATGCGTGCGCGCGTGTGCGTGCGCGCGGGGTTGAGTACGTTTGCGCGTGCGTGTCGGCGTTTGTGTAGTATGTATATATATATATATATATGGGTGTTTGTATGTATATACATGTGTGTGTTAGTGTGTAATTTAGTTATATTAGTTAGTAATTATAATGCATAATTAAGTGATAATAATTATTAATTATATTAATTACAATTTTTTATAATAAAGTAAAGTTTTATAATAACACCCTCCCCCTCTTCTAATTAAAAGCTACAGCCGGCTCCCCCTTATAAAATTAATCAAAACCCCCCCCTCTCTCCCGTGAACAAGCCGCCCCCCCCCCCCCCTTTTATCTTTATTTTTTGTTTTGTTTGTTCTCCTGTGCGAGCCCGAGCCGAGCGGAAGAAAAAAAAGGCGGAGCCCTAGCCGCACCTTCCGCCGCCCGCCGCCGGCAGCCCAGGCCTCCCCTCCCCGATCCGAGCCCGGATCCGTGATCCCCTAGGCGAGATCTTCGTTCCGAGGTAATTTATTTTGAGTTTCACCGTAGATTTTTTCGTGATTTGGAATGGATGTGGTTTGTTTTTCGCTCCTTGTGTTGATAGAATGCAATCTTAGGTTGGTTGGAGTGATTGGAAGCTTTCCGGAATTTTTGGGCGTCCGCCATAGCGCCGTTGTGCTGGCGAAATTTTTTGGTGATTTAGCGAGGCAAGTGCTTCCCCTCTTTTCGCCGTTTGGCCTATTTGTTTCTCAATTTTTCTTGCTAATTACTCTAATTTCATGCTTTTACGCCGCGATTTTGGACGTTCCTAACCCTTATCCCCATTGGAAACCGCGTTAAAAATTTAGGCTTATACCCCTCCCGCTAGTAGCCCCCGATTTAGGACGGCGTCGCGGTAGGTGTGTAGCGTTGATATGGGTTAGCGTCGGGTTGAGTTTATGTTAGGCCTAGGTGTAGGTCTAGGTTTTGGGATTTTTCCTAGTTTGCCTAATCGAGGCGTTTAGGTGTAATTGTGCACGCACGGCCTATGGTCGTGCGTCTTTTAATCGTGCGACCCGATGTCGGTGCTCGTACGCTAGGCTTAGAATCGAGTGAGTGTACTCACTCGCTGCGGCGTTGCGTAATCGCAACGACTAATCCCTTAGCGTTGATTTCTCCCCGAGTGTTTTGCTCGTGTATCGAGAGTCCCTTGTCGGCTGTTACCTTTCGAAGGCCGAATCGTGGGTTGTGGTCAGTAGTGGTGGTGGATGGCTCTTTTAGGGGTTGTGTGGCGTGATGTAGCCTTGACCACACTCTTTACCTTGACCCGAGTAGTTTCTGGGCAAGTGAGTGATGGGTCCTTTGTGCCTTCACGTGTCAACCCTTGAGCAATTTGTTGACTCGGAATTAGTGGTTGGGCGTTTGGAACGCTTTCAACCTGATGCCAAGTTTCTTGTTTTTTTGCTACTGCCGCCTCTCACAGTTTAGGATGTTAGGCGTTTCTTCCGTAGGTGTTGCAGCATTTTTGGCATCATGGCCATGTTGACTCTGCAGGTTTTTAGGCAGAGTAGTTGCTGTTTTCCCGCACTAGGTGCAGGTTTGCTTTTCGCCCTTCCTTGGGCATTGTTGTTTTTACTCTACTTTGTACCCTCTTTACCTTACTTTACTTGCTTTTACCTTACTTTCCTTTTTAGCACTTGCATTCCTTGCTCTGAGGTGTTCTATTTTTCTTCTGAACGCCTCAGGTTCTGGGCAGTAGCCAGTAGGTGGCTGTTGCTGTGGTGCTGTTGGAGGTCCTTCTGTTGGCTGTTGAGACTCTCTTGAGTCGTTGTGAGGTAGTTTTACTGCACTTTCTACAGACATACATACTTGCCAGTGGGTTCGTGTCAGCTGTTGGCGCCCCTGGTAGTTTTAACCTTTTTGTACTAGATATGTTTTCTTCTTACTGCTACCCTTTCTGGGAGATAGTCTATTTGCTCTGGGAAGTTTTATGCTAGGTTGCTAGTTACTTTAAAAGCTAAAAGTAAAACTATATTATGTATAAGCATATGATCAGCATGATTTCTAAAAAGAACTCACTTAACGTATTTCCATAATTACGTATAACAAATGAATTTTCCTATATATGTATAAATTAAAACTAGAGTTTTGGTTCAGCGTAAGGGTCCTTCGGGATCACTTATGCGCTCATTTAGGATGTGGTCATAAATGAAGTATCTTCCGCTACGTATTAAAAAATCAGTTTTGAAACCGTGGACTCTTTGGTCCACTGAGCCGAGGGATACGGCCAATAAATAAATCAAGTTTTCCTAATCAATTAATTCATGATTTGAAAGGATTTGGAGTGTCGCCTGAACGTCGGCAGTTATCCCCTGCTCGACGTGGCATCACAGCGCGTAGATTTTCTCTTACTCTGATTTAATAAATGGTGAGAAAAATGCGGGTTGTGACAATCTGGCACTGACTCTAAAGAGACTGCGGGAGCACCACCTTTATGCGAAGTTTAGCAAATGCCAGTTCTAGCTGAAGGAGGTGGCCTTCCTAGGCCATATTATCAGTGGAGCCGGATTGGCAGTGGACCCGTCTAAGATTCAGGCAGTTCAGGATTGGCCGCCGCTGTAACGCCCCCGACCTTTTTTTCAGTGAATTATTTAATTTCTTATTTGACGTAGTATGATGTCAGAGCGTTATGTTAGCGCGTGTTGGTCATGTGACGTTGTTAGAGCGTGCTCTTAGCTCTTTAGGTTTCCGCGCGGCTTGGTGATGCCTGGTAGCAAGATTCCCTAGCGAGCCGGAGTCTGTTTGGTGACTCGGTGGAGCCTCTTGGGGAATGCTTGTGTTTTGGCTTCGGGAGGAATTTGCCCGAGTTTTGTTCGTCGGATTTTGATACCGACTTTGCCGTTAGCGCGTTTTGCGTTCGTTAGGTTTGACCGGCCAAATTTTGGGATTTGCGTCGGGAGTGGAAATTTCCACATTAGGAAATTTGATCGGCTAATTATAGACTTGCTCGTCAAGTTTCGTCGCGTTCCGAGCATTTTTGGAGCCTCGGCGCGCGATTGAAGTTTTGTATGTTTTCGCGTACGCCGTTAACTTTAGAAATTTTTATCTCGAAAACGGTGCGTCGGAATTCGATTTCGACTTCGCCGTTGGATTCGTAGCGTCGTCATTTGCCTACGATGCGAATTTCGTTCGATTCGGCGCGCGTTTGGCCCTCCGTAACGGTATAATGTTATATCATTTTTTTATATAATTATAAATATTATTGTTATATATGTATAAAAAAATATATATATATAAAAAAGAATAAAAAAAAATAAGGGGGAGAGGGAATCGGTGAGAATGTTATATCATTCTCACCGAATCAGCCCCCCCCCCCCCCCCCCTTTGCCTTTCCCGCCGGTTTAGCAGCCCCCCCCCCCTTGTAAATATTATATTTAATATTATTATTAATAATAATATTATTAATATTAATATTCATAAGTTTATTTATATATAAAAAAAAGGCAAGAAGAAACCCCCCCCCCCTTTCTCCTTCCTCCG
The DNA here is from genome assembly GCA_039513925.1 of Platanthera zijinensis. Classification (NCBI taxonomy): domain Eukaryota; kingdom Viridiplantae; phylum Streptophyta; class Magnoliopsida; order Asparagales; family Orchidaceae; genus Platanthera; species Platanthera zijinensis. Next base: position 191,872,663 of record CM077079.1, on the reverse strand, counting down.
AACCAGCAGCCCCCCCCCCTCCTGTGCGAAAAAAAAAGACGAGGCGGAACCTCTCATTCGTGAATCTTCCGGCGGCTGCCACCGCCGATCCGGTGGTCGGAATTTCGATCCGATCGCGGCGTTGGAAAGCTCTCGGCGAGAGCTTCGAGATCGCGGTAAGCTTTTCCCATTTCGGTGACCTTTTCGCCATAGATTTTTTCGTCCCTAACCCTGGTTGTCCGTTTTTTCGTAGATCTCGTCTCCGCGTGCCCCCTTTTGGACGGATCTACGTGGTGGAGTATTTTGGGTGGACGTTTTCAAGAACGATTTGAGGCAAGTGGTTTTCTCCCCTCTTGCGTGCTTCCATGGGTTGTATTTTTTTCGCCTTATTACCTCTCCTTGTCGTAGAATAACAGAGTAGTATATGCGAGATTAGAAATATTCCTAGATTAGGGCTTGTAGTTGGCCTAAACTAGGAAGAAATCGGAATTTATTTTTTCTAAGTTGAATTCGGCGGGTAGTGGGAAATAATTCGGCGGGTAGTGGGAAATAATTCGGCGGGTAGTGGGAAATAATTCGGCGGGTGTCGCCGAATTTAGGTTTAGTCTATTTCGGCGGGTTTTGGTTGTAGAACTTGGTAGTTTCTAAGTGGTGTTGTCGGCCAGTTTTGGCGCCGAATCGTGGATCCTTAGCATGTGGTAGCTGGGTTTCTGAAGGAGTATGGTACCAGGGGAGTTCGAGCCGTGGCCACCACCATTCCCTCCTTTGGACATTTTGGGTTCCTGTAAGAGGTTGGAACTCTATGTGTGTGGACCCTGTGGCGGCCCCTTTAGTACTCTTGAGACACTTGGACCTGCTTGTTCGGTTGTGACTGTTCTTAGTCTCCGACACAGGTTTGGGATTTGTGCCAGTGCTAGTGATTTACAAGTTTAGGACTGTTAGTTCCCTTCATACTGTTCTTTTGGCGCATATTAGTTCCCCTTTTTCCTCTGCAGGCTTGAGCGGAGTTTTGGTACGTTTTAGTACTTGTTGCATTTCTCTCGATTTTCTGATTATTACACTTACATTTTTTGTCCTTTTTTTTTGGATTCTTAGCTGAGGTTTTCAGCATTTCCCTTGCAGGGTTGGTAACCCTTTTCTTTCTGCTCTTCTCATTCGATTTTTATCTGATTTTTTCTTTGCCACTTGTTTTATTATTTCTTGCTGAGGTGTTCTTCTTTTGAATGCCTCAGGTTCAGGTCTGTAGCCGGCTGAGCGGCTAATTTCAGGAGTTTCTTTGTGGACTGCGTGGTGGCAGTGTTTTCCTCACCCGTTGAGGTAGTTCTTTAGCTTTGTAGTAGTACAGACATACATGCTCGCCAGCGAGTTCGTGTCAGGTTGTTGACGCTCGTTGGTGATTTTCCTTGGTGATACTAAGTCTTTGCTTAGCTGCTAGTTTACCTGTTTTATGGTAGTTTCACTTGCTCTCTGGGAATGTTTTATGCTAGGTTGCTAGTTACTTTACAACTTATAAGAACTACTATATGTATTGCATGATCAGCATGTTTTATAAAAGCTCATACACTATTTTCCAAATGCGTAAAAAGATTGTTCTCTTTATAAATATTATAAATTGAAATCTAGGGTCTTGCATAGTGTAAGTTATCCTCTTAGGACACTTATGCGCTCTTTTAGGACGTTAATCATAAATGAAGTATTTTTCCGCTACGTATAAAAATAGTTTTCAAACCGTGGACTTTCTAACCCACTGAGCCGAGGGATACGGCCAATCAATTTAAAATCAGTTTTCTATTCATTTTAACTTATGATTTGAAAGTTTAGAGTGTTGCCTGAGCGTCAGCAGTTATCCCCTGCTTGACGTGGCATCACAGCTCGTAGTTATCTCGTGCTCTGATTTATTTATTAATGAGAAAAATGCGGGTTGTGACAGTTGGTATCAGAGGGAGGTTGCTTGACAAATTGTCGGTCAACCTTTCCCTATTAGTATTAGATGTTTAGCGTCATATCATACACACACCGACATGTCATCAGTACGTCTTAGCTGAAGCACGGACACTACACTCATAGCATAACATGAAGTATACGGGGCATATTATGTATTTATGGGGTGCATAATATGTGTTTGTATATGGATCCACCATAGGAGGCAACATGTGAGGGTTATGTATTTATGGGGTGCATAACCTCACCACATGAATGTGGCTAGCACGTTTTCTTTTTTGTTGCATGGAAATGTTATGTATTTATGGGGTGCATAACATTTTCATGTGTACGCCGCTCATAACATGCATTAAGTCCTTTTTTTAGAATGCATAGCACAATCATGCATAGCATAACATTGCATAAGCACGACGTGCCAAGCTAAAGATTTACAGGATGACATGTGTACACACATAATTTTTTGAGTCAAAAAGAGTATAAATTCATGCATTCCCGATCCAGGCACAAGAGTTAGTGTGATGATAGTGAATCATCGTAGGATAAGCATAACATCATTATTGAAAATCCCAGAGCAAGTTAGCAGCATGAGCAAGTACTCAAGTATGTATTGTTTGTACTATGTTGTTTGGTTCTAGTGGGTGGGCTAGGGTTTTGATTAGTGTTTTGTTGTTCCATTAGAATGTCGAGGCATCCTTCGACACAGTTGACTCCCCAATCGGAGGGAGAATCTTCAGGTGCGCAGAGCAATGCAATGATAGAAGGTCTGCGACAAAGCAATGAAGCCTTGTCAAAGCAAGTAGTGGATTTGCAGTCTCAGGTCCAGTCCCTGTTAGCAGTTGTGGCAGGACAGACTCCGAGAGTTCAGGACCCTGCTGTGAGTCAAGCTGTTCCTATTCCCCCTGCTCCTCTGGTGCCTCCGGTCGTGGTGCCACCAGAGATGACCTTTATTTCTCAGTTTCAGCGACTTAGGCCTCCGACGTATGATGGCAAGGCAGATTACATGGTCTTAGACGATTGGATGATATCAATCGAGGAGATGTTCTCATACTCTGGGATCACTGATAATCAGAAAGTGATGTTAGCCGCATATCAGCTCAAAGGGTTGGCAAAGGGCTGGTGGCTGAGGGAGAAAGAAGGTCTGAAGGACGGGTGTTCCTGGGAGTCTTTTAAGGAGCTACTTCTGAGCAAGTTTCTGCCATCGGTCGAGAGGGACCGTCTGATGAATGATTTCCTGCACTTAAAGCAGAGGCAGCTCACGGTTAGTGAGTACGAAATCGAGTTTAGTAAGCTAAGCCGATTTGCCCCAGACTTGGTGAGTTCCGATGAAAATAGAAGCAAGCGATTTCTGGCTGGGCTAAGGAGTGACGTCCAGCAGTTAGCAAGTGCCTATGCGACATCAAGTTATGCTGGGATGGTGGAAGCTGCCTTAAAGGTAGAGGCAATTGATAACGCCAAGAATCGAGGTCAACAACTGAGAAAAGATAAAAGAAAGTCTGATGAGGGTAAGAGTACCCAGGTCCCTGACGCTGCTCCGAGGAAGAGAAACAAAGAGGTATGCAGTTTCTGTGGCCGACCGGGCCATCCATTGGAAAGGTGCTATCAAAGATTAGGAGCTCAGAAGAAAGAGCAGATTCATGCGATCCAAGGTAACCCAAGGAAAGACTTGCTTTGTTCTGTATGCAAGAAGCCGGGGCACGATGCTGCCCACTGCTGGAAGAAGACGAGAAGCTGTTTCTTGTGCGGTCAAGAGGGTCATCTCAAGTATCAGTGCCCGCAAGCTCAGCCTACTCTACAGCCAGTTCCTCTTCAGGCTTTGCCGCCGCCGCAGCGAGTGGACAGGGGAAAAGGAAAGTTGAACGTGGTCTCTATGGAGGAAGCTCAAACATCCACGCAAGTGATATCAGGTTAGATTCTCCCCTAGTTTTAATGTCTAGCTCATAGTTATAGTTTTAAGCGTTCGTTCCCTTAGTCGCGTGTGCAATTTTATAGGACGATTTAAGGTAAAGAACCGCTGGGCGCGTGTTCTGTTCGATTCCGGCGCTACCCACTCGTTTGTGGCTAGAGCCTTCGTAGAGCGTTACCGTTTGGATCTCGATCGAGTTGGTGATGCGTTCTGTGTCAAGTTTCCTTCAGGGGAATCTGTAGTTTCAGATCAGGGTATTCAGAGTTGTCCGATTTTGCTAGGCGATTTTCTCGCGATTGCTGATTTGAAGCTGTTGGATCTGGAAGACTTCGATGTGATCCTAGGCATGGACTGGTTGTCCAGATATGATGCTGTGATCCAATGCAAGGGTAAGCGCTTGGACTTCAGGATGGACAACGGCCAGCCCGGGAGTGTTTACGGTTATCCGCGCCAGGATTCTCCGACTATATCGGCGGTATGTGCTCGGAAGCTTGTAGATTCCGGATGTTTTGCGTGTTTGGTTTCGGTTTTAGAAACCAAGGTTAGTTTTCCGTGTTTGGAGGAGATCCCGGTGGTTCGTGATTTTTCTGATGTCTTTCCAGCTAATCTTCCTGGTCTCCCGCCTGATCGAGACGTGGAGTTTGTTATAGATTTGGAGCCGGGTACGCGTCCGATTGCCAAGGCGCCTTACCGGATGGCCCCACGCGAGCTGGAGGAGTTGCGTATCCAGTTAGACGAGTTGCTTGAGAATGGATTTATAAGGCCGAGTTCTTCGCCTTGGGGTGCTCCCGTTTTGTTCGTCAAGAAAAAAGATGGATCGATGAGGTTGTGCATCGATTATAGAGAGCTAAATAAGGTAACGATCAAGAATAGGTATCCGTTGCCGAGGATAGATGATTTGTTTGATCAACTACGAGGCAGCGCCGTGTTCTCTAAGATTGACCTTCGTTCGGGCTACCACCAGTTAAGGATCCGTGAATCAGATATCCCGCGGACTGCCTTCCGTTCCAGACATGGACATTTTGAATTTTTGGTGATGTCATTTGGTTTGACCAACGCATCTTCTGCTTTCATGGACATGATGAACAGAGTTTTCAAGGACTTTCTGGACAAGTTTGTAGTCGTATTTATAGACGATGTGTTGGTGTATTCACGCAATGTTGAGAAGCATGACCAACATTTGCGTCTAGTTTTATCTGCCTTGAGGGACCATAAGTTGTTCGCCAAGCTAAGTAAATGCGAGTTCTGGTTGCCTCAGGTTTCTTTCCTGGGTCATGTGGTTAACAAGGATGGAATCTCTGTCGACCCAGAAAAGATAGCCGCAGTAATGGAATGGACGAGGCCTGCCACACCCAAAGAAATAAGAAGCTTCCTAGGGTTGGATGGCTACTACAGAAGATTTGTAGAGGGTTTCTCTACATTATCTGCGCCATTGACTAAATTGACGCAGAAAAATGCAGCATTTGTGTGGAGCGATAAGTGCGAAGAAGCGTTCCAAGAGCTAAAGAATAGACTGTGCACTGCTCCGATATTGACATTGCCTACGGAAGGATTAGACTATGCCGTTTACGTGGACGCGTCCCACGTGGGTCTTGGTTGTGTGCTGATGCAAGAAGGAAAGTGGTTGCGTATGGGTCAAGACAGCTTAAGATTCATGAAAGGAACTACCCTACGCATGACTTGGAATTCGCAGCAGTTATTTATGCATTGAAATTATGGAGACACTTGTTGTATGGCGCGCAGTGCAAGATTTATACAGATCATAAGAGTTTGAAGTACGTCTTCACTCAAAAGGAGTTGAACTTGCGCCAGCGCAGATGGTTAGAGTATGTGGCTGATTATGAAGTGGAGATCCTATACCATCCGGGTAAGGCTAACGTGGTAGCCGACGCCTTAAGCAGGAAGACAGGGAAAATTTTCAATCTCTCCGCCGAGTTGTTAGTAGAAGAGTTCCTTTTAATGGATATTTCAGTTGATAGATGTGACTCGCCAAGCAGTTTGGAAGTGTCTGAGCCTTCATGGATTTCTCTTACGAGGCTTCATCAAAAGGACGATCCTGATCTACTGCACCTTCATAATAGAACTGAGAAGGGGGAGCTACCTGACTTTTCGATCGATGACGCGGGTACTCTAAAGTACCGCGGTAGATTTTGCGTCCCCAATTTTTGAGATATTCGAGTTAAGTTGTGCAATGAGGCACACGGTTCAAGTGTGGCCTACCATCCAGGGTCTACAAAAATGTACAAGGACTTGAAGCAGATTGCCTGGTGGATTGGGATGAAGGGTGACATTGCAAGGTTTGTGTCAGAATGTTTTACGTGCAAAAGAGTTAAGGCTGATCATGGAAGGCCTGGTGGAAAGTTAGCGCCTTTAGAGATTCCAGCTTGGAAGTGGGAGAGTATCTCAATGGATTTCATTACTGGTTTGCCGAGATCTCCTCGAGGGCATGACTCTGTTTGGGTGATTGTTGATAGATTAACAAAGTGTGCGCACTTCGTACCCTTTCAGATTGGTTACTCGATGAAAAAGATAGCGGAGCTATATTTGAATGAAGTTATCAGGTTACATGGAGTACCCGTAAGTATAGTATCAGATCGAGACTCCAGGTTTACGTCTCGTTTCTGGAAGAGCCTTCAAGAAGGATTGGGAACTGACTTGAGATATTCTACCGCATATCATCCACAGACCAATGGTCAAACTGAGCGTATTAATCAGATTGTGGAAGATATGATCCGTTGTTATATATTAGACCACGGAGGAGCGTGGGACGAACGCTTGAGGTTGATGGAGTTCGCATACAATAACAGTTATCAAGAGAGTCTGCAAATGGCTCCTTTCGAAGCGCTATATGGAAGACGATGTAGAACTCCTCTATTTTGGGCTGAGGTTGGTGAGAGGTCGCTGTTAGGTCCAGATGCCTTAGAAGAAATGGAAGTCTCTGTAAAGCTTATTCGAGAGAAGCTTCGGATAGCTCAAGAGCGATACGAGAAGAACGCCAATCGGCGTAGGTCCGTTTTGGAATTTTCTGTAGGGGACATGGTATTCCTTAAGGTTTCCCCGATGGTTGGAGTAAAGAGGTTCGGTAAGAACCATAAGTTGGACCCAAGGTATGTGGGACCATTTGAAATTGTGGAATGGATTGGTGTGTCAGCCTACAAATTGAAATTGCCCGCAAATTTTCCTGGCGTGCACAATGTTTTTCACGTGAGCCAATTGCGGAGGTGCGTGCTAAGTGACAGACAAGTTCTGGATGCAGTACCCCAGTTGGAGCCTAACCTTTCCTACATGGAAGTTCCTATTCGTGTTCTGGATGTGCAAGATCGAGTGTTGCGGAGGAAGACAATACCGATGGTAAAGGTTCTGTGGAGAAACCAAGACGTGGAGAGCGCGACTTGGGAGTTGGAGTCAGCTATGAGGGAGGCGCATCCTCATCTGTTCTCCTAGCTTTGCTCGGTATGCTTTCGATAACCCTTACTTTGTTTTTCCTTCTATGGTAGAAGTTTTTATGCGTAAAGTTTCGGGACGAAACTTTCTTTTAGGGGGAGTGACTGTAACGCCCCCGACCTTTTTTTCAGTGAATTATTTAATTTCTTATTTGACGTAGTATGACGTCAGAGCGTTATGTTAGCGCGTGTTGGTCATGTGACGTTGTTAGAGCGTGCTCTTAGCTCTTTAGGTTTCCCCGCGGCTTGGTGATGCCTGGTAGCAAGATTCCCTAGCGAGCCGGAGTCTGTTTGGTGACTCGGTGGAGCCTCTTGGGGAATGCTTGTGTTTTGGCTTCGGGAGGAATTTGCCCGAGTTTTGTTCGTCGGATTTTGATACCGACTTTGCCGTTAGCGCGTTTTGCGTTCGTTAGGTTTGACCGGCCAAATTTTGGGATTTGCGTCGGGAGTGGAAATTTTCACATTAGGAAATTTGATCGGCTAATTTTAGACTTGCTCGTCAAGTTTCGTCGCGTTCCGAGCATTTTTGGAGCCTCGGCGCGCGATTGAAGTTTTGTATGTTTTCGCGTACGCCGTTAACTTTAGAAATTTTTATCTCGAAAACGGTGCGTCGGAATTCGATTTCGACTTCGCCGTTGGATTCGTAGCGTCGTCATTCGCCTACGATGCAAATTTCGTTCGATTCGGCGCGCGTTTGGCCCTCCGTAACGGTATAATGTTATATCATTTTTTTATATAATTATAAATATTATTGTTATATATGTATAAAAAAATATATATATAAAAAAAAAGAATAAAAAAAAATAAGGGGGAGAGGGAATCGGTGAGAATGTTATATCATTCTCACCGAATCAGCCCCCCCCCCCTTTTGCCTTTCCCGCCGGTTTAGCAGCCCCCCCCCCCTTGTAAATATTATATTTAATATTATTATTAATAATAATATTATTAATATTAATATTCATAAGATTATTTATATATAAAAAAAAGGCAAGAAGAAACCCCCCCTTTCTCCTTCCTCCGAACCAGCAGCCCCCCCCCCCCTCCTGTGCGAAAAAAAAGACGAGGCGGAACCTCTCATTCGTGAATCTTCCGGCGGCTGCCACCGCCGATCCGGTGGTCGGAATTTCGATCCGATCGCGGCGTTGGAAAGCTCTCGGCGAGAGCTTCGAGATCGCGGTAAGCTTTTCCCATTTCGGTGACCTTTTCGCCATAGATTTTTTCAGCCCTAACCCCGGTTGTCCGTTTTTTCGTAGATCTCGTCTCCGCGTGCCCCCTTTTGGACGGATCTACGTGGTGGAGTATTTTGGGTGGACGTTTTCAAGAACGATTTGAGGCAAGTGGTTTTCTCCCCTCTTGCGTGCTTCCATGGGTTGTATTTTTTCGCCTTATTACCTCTCCTTGTCGTAGAATAACAGAGTAGTATATGCGAGATTAGAAATATTCCTAGATTAGGGCTTGTAGTTGGCCTAAACTAGGAAGAAATCGGAATTTATTTTTTCTAAGTTGAATTCGGCGGGTAGTGGGAAATAATTCGGCGGGTAGTGGGAAATAATTCGGCGGGTAGTGGGAAATAATTCGGCGGGTGTCGCCGAATTTAGGTTTAGTCTATTTCGGCGGGTTTTGGTTGTAGAACTTGGTAGTTTCTAAGTGGTGTTGTCGGCCAGTTTTGGCGCCGAATCGTGGATCCTTAGCATGTGGTAGCTGGGTTTCTGAAGGAGTATGGTACCAGGGGAGTTCGAGTCGTGGCCACCACCATTCCCTCCTTTGGACATTTTGGGTTCCTGTAAGAGGTTGGAACTCTATGTGTGTGGACCCTGTGGCGGCCCCTTTAGTACTCTTGAGACACCTGGACCTGCTTGTTCGGTTGTGACTGTTCTTAGTCTCCGACACAGGTTTGGGATTTGTGCCAGTGCTAGTGATTTACAAGTTTAGGACTGTTAGTTCCCTTCATACTGTTCTTTTGGCGCATATTAGTTCCCCTTTTTCCTCTGCAGGCTTGAGCGGAGTTTTGGTACGTTTTAGTACTTGTTGCATTTCTCTCGATTTTCTGATTATTACACTTACATTTTTTGTCCCTTTTTTTTTGGATTCTTAGCTGAGGTTTTCAGCATTTCCCTTGCAGGGTTGGTAACCCTTTTCTTTCTGCTCTTCTCATTCGATTTTTATCTGATTTTTTCTTTGCCACTTGTTTTATTATTTCTTGCTGAGGTGTTCTTCTTTTGAATGCCTCAGGTTCAGGTCTGTAGCCGGCTGAGCGGCTAATTTCAGGAGTTTCTTTGTGGACTGCGTGGTGGCAGTGTTTTCCTCACCCGTTGAGGTAGTTCTTTAGCTTTGTAGTAGTACAGACATACATGCTCGCCAGCGAGTTCGTGTCAGGTTGTTGACGCTCGTTGGTGATTTTCCTTGGTGATACTAAGTCTTTGCTTAGCTGCTAGTTTACCTGTTTTATGGTAGTTTCACTTGCTCTCTGGGAATGTTTTATGCTAGGTTGCTAGTTACTTTACAACCTATAAGAACTACTATATGTATTGCATGATCAGCATGTTTTATAAAAGCTCATACACTATTTTCCAAATGCGTAAAAAGATTATTCTCTTTATAAATATTATAAATTGAAATCTAGGGTCTTGCATAGTGTAAGTTATCCTCTTAGGACACTTATGCGCTCTTTTAGGACGTTAATCATAAATGAAGTATTTTTCCGCTACGTATAAAAATAGTTTTCAAACCGTGGACTTTCTAACCCACTGAGCCGAGGGATACGGCCAATCAATTTAAAATCAGTTTTCTATTCATTTTAACTTATGATTTGAAAGTTTAGAGTGTTGCCTGAGCGTCAGCAGTTATCCCCTGCTTGACGTGGCATCACAGCTCGTAGTTATCTCGTGCTCTGATTTATTTATTAATGAGAAAAATGCGGGTTGTGACAGTTGGTATCAGAGGGAGGTTGCTTGACAAATTGTCGGTCAACCTTTCCCTATTAGTATTAGATGTTTAGCGTCATATCATACACACACCGACATGTCATCAGTACGTCTTAGCTGAAGCACGGACACTACACTCATAGCATAACATGAAGTATACTGGGCATATTATGTATTTATGGGGTGCATAATATGTGTTTGTATATGGATCCACCATAGGAGGCAACATGTGAGGGTTATGTATTTATGGGGTGCATAACCTCACCACATGAATGTGGCTAGCACGTTTTCTTTTTTGTTGCATGGAAATGTTATGTATTTATGGGGTGCATAACATTTTCATGTGTACGCCGCTCATAACATGCATTAAGTCCTTTTTTTAGAATGCATAGCACAATCATGCATAGCATAACATTGCATAAGCACGACGTGCCAAGCTAAAGATTTACAGGATGACATGTGTACACACATAATTTTTTGAGTCAAAAAGAGTATAAATTCATGCATTCCCGATCCAGGCACAAGAGTTAGTGTGATGATAGTGAATCATCGTAGGATAAGCATAACATCATTATTGAAAATCCCAGAGCAAGTTAGCAGCATGAGCAAGTACTCAAGTATGTATTGTTTGTACTATGTTGTTTGGTTCTAGTGGGTGGGCTAGGGTTTTGATTAGTGTTTTGTTGTTCCATTAGAATGTCGAGGCATCCTTCGACACAGTTGACTCCCCAATCGGAGGGAGAATCTTCAGGTGCGCAGAGCAATACAATGATAGAAGGTCTGCGACAAAGCAATGAAGCCTTGTCAAAGCAAGTAGTGGATTTGCAGTCTCAGGTCCAGTCCCTGTTAGCAGTTGTGGCAGGACAGACTCCGAGAGTTCAGGACCCTGCTGTGAGTCAAGCTGTTCCTATTCCCCCTGCTCCTCTGGTGCCTCCGGTCGTGGTGCCACCAGAGATGACCTTTATTTCTCAGTTTCAGCGACTTAGGCCTCCGACGTATGATGGCAAGGCAGATTACATGGTCTTAGACGATTGGATGATATCAATCGAGGAGATGTTCTCATACTCTGGGATCACTGATAATCAGAAAGTGATGTTAGCCGCATATCAGCTCAAAGGGTTGGCAAAGGGCTGGTGGCTGAGGGAGAAAGAAGGTCTGAAGGACGGGTGTTCCTGGGAGTCTTTTAAGGAGCTACTTCTGAGCAAGTTTCTGCCATCGGTCGAGAGGGACCGTCTGATGAATGATTTCCTGCACTTAAAGCAGAGGCAGCTCACGGTTAGTGAGTACGAAATCGAGTTTAGTAAGCTAAGCCGATTTGCCCCAGACTTGGTGAGTTCCGATGAAAATAGAAGCAAGCGATTTCTGGCTGGGCTAAGGAGTGACGTCCAGCAGTTAGCAAGTGCCTATGCGACATCAAGTTATGCTGGGATGGTGGAAGCTGCCTTAAAGGTAGAGGCAATTGATAACGCCAAGAATCGAGGTCAACAACTGAGAAAAGATAAAAGAAAGTCTGATGAGGGTAAGAGTACCCAGGTCCCTGACGCTGCTCCGAGGAAGAGAAACAAAGAGGTATGCAGTTTCTGTGGCCGACCGGGCCATCCATTGGAAAGGTGCTATCAAAGATTAGGAGCTCAGAAGAAAGAGCAGATTCATGCGATCCAAGGTAACCCAAGGAAAGACTTGCTTTGTTCTGTATGCAAGAAGCCGGGGCACGATGCTGCCCACTGCTGGAAGAAGACGAGAAGCTGTTTCTTGTGCGGTCAAGAGGGTCATCTCAAGTATCAGTGCCCGCAAGCTCAGCCTACTCTACAGCCAGTTCCTCTTCAGGCTTTGCCGCCGCCGCAGCGAGTGGACAGGGGAAAAGGAAAGTTGAACGTGGTCTCTATGGAGGAAGCTCAGACATCCACGCAAGTGATATCAGGTTAGATTCTCCCCTAGTTTTAATGTCTAGCTCATAGTTATAGTTTTAAGCGTTCGTTCCCTTAGTCGCGTGTGCAATTTTATAGGACGATTTAAGGTAAAGAACCGCTGGGCGCGTGTTCTGTTCGATTCCGGCGCTACCCACTCGTTTGTGGCTAGAGCCTTCGTAGAGCGTTACCGTTTGGATCTCGATCGAGTTGGTGATGCGTTCTGTGTCAAGTTTCCTTCAGGGGAATCTGTAGTTTCAGATCAGGGTATTCAGAGTTGTCCGATTTTGCTAGGCGATTTTCTCGCGATTGCTGATTTGAAGCTGTTGGATCTGGAAGACTTCGATGTGATCCTAGGCATGGACTGGTTGTCCAGATATGATGTTGTGATCCAATGCAAGGGTAAGCGCTTGGACTTCAGGATGGACAACGGCCAGCCCGGGAGTGTTTACGGTTATCCGCGCCAGGATTCTCCGACTATATCGGCGGTATGTGCTCGGAAGCTTGTAGATTCCGGATGTTTTGCGTGTTTGGTTTCGGTTTTAGAAACCAAGGTTAGTTTTCCGTGTTTGGAGGAGATCCCGGTGGTTCGTGATTTTTCTGATGTCTTTCCAGCTAATCTTCCTGGTCTCCCGCCTGATCGAGACGTGGAGTTTGTTATAGATTTGGAGCCGGGTACGCGTCCGATTGCCAAGGCGCCTTACCGGATGGCCCCACGCGAGCTGGAGGAGTTGCGTATCCAGTTAGACGAGTTGCTTGAGAATGGATTTATAAGGCCGAGTTCTTCGCCTTGGGGTGCTCCCGTTTTGTTCGTCAAGAAAAAAGATGGATCGATGAGGTTGTGCATCGATTATAGAGAGCTAAATAAGGTAACGATCAAGAATAGGTATCCGTTGCCGAGGATAGATGATTTGTTTGATCAACTACGAGGCAGCGCCGTGTTCTCTAAGATTGACCTTCGTTCGGGCTACCACCAGTTAAGGATCCGTGAATCAGATATCCCGCGGACTGCCTTCCGTTCCAGACATGGACATTTTGAATTTTTGGTGATGTCATTTGGTTTGACCAACGCACCTTCTGCTTTCATGGACATGATGAACAGAGTTTTCAAGGACTTTCTGGACAAGTTTGTAGTCGTATTTATAGACGATGTGTTGGTGTATTCACGCAATGTTGAGGAGCATGACCAACATTTGCGTCTAGTTTTATCTGCCTTGAGGGACCATAAGTTGTTCGCCAAGCTAAGTAAATGCGAGTTCTGGTTGCCTCGAGTTTCTTTCCTGGGTCATGTGGTTAACAAGGACGGAATCTCTGTCGACCCAGAAAAGATAGCCGCAGTTATGGAATGGACGAGGCCTGCCACACCCAAAGAAATAAGAAGCTTCCTAGGGTTGGCTGGCTACTACAGAAGATTTGTAGAGGGTTTCTCTACATTATCTGCGCCATTGACTAAATTGACGCAGAAAAATGCAGCATTTGTGTGGAGCGATAAGTGCGAAGAAGCGTTCCAAGAGCTAAAGAATAGACTGTGCACTGCTCCGATATTGACATTGCCTACGGAAGGATTAGACTATGCCGTTTACGTGGACGCGTCCCACGTGGGTCTTGGTTGTGTGCTGATGCAAGAAGGAAAGTGTTTGCGTATGGGTCAAGACAGCTTAAGATTCATGAAAGGAACTACCCTACGCATGACTTGGAATTCGCAGCAGTTATTTATGCATTGAAATTATGGAGACACTTGTTGTATGGCGCGCAGTGCAAGATTTATACAGATCATAAGAGTTTGAAGTACGTCTTCACTCAAAAGGAGTTGAACTTGCGCCAGCGCAGATGGTTAGAGTATGTGGCTGATTATGAAGTGGAGATCCTATACCATCCGGGTAAGGCTAACGTGGTAGCCGACGCCTTAAGCAGGAAGACAGGGAAAATTTTCAATCTCTCCGCCGAGTTGTTAGTAGAAGAGTTCCTTTTAATGGATATTTCAGTTGGTAGATGTGACTCGCCAAGCAGTTTGGAAGTGTCTGAGCCTTCATGGATTTCTCTTACGAGGCTTCATCAAAAGGACGATCCTGATCTACTGCACCTTCATAATAGAACTGAGAAGGGGGAGCTACCTGACTTTTCGATCGATGACGCGGGTACTCTAAAGTACCGCGGTAGATTTTGCGTCCCCAATTTTCGAGATATTCGAGTTAAGTTGTGCAATGAGGCACACGGTTCAAGTGTGGCCTACCATCCAGGGTCTACAAAAATGTACAAGGACTTGAAGCAGATTGCCTGGTGGATTGGGATGAAGGGTGACATTGCAAGGTTTGTGTCAGAATGTTTTACGTGCAAAAGAGTTAAGGCTGATCATGGAAGGCCTGGTGGAAAGTTAGCGCCTTTAGAGATTCCAGCTTAGAAGTGGGAGAGTATCTCAATGGATTTCATTACTGGTTTGCCGAGATCTCCTCGAGGGCATGACTCTGTTTGGGTGATTGTTGATAGATTAACAAAGTGTGCGCACTTCGTACCCTTTCAGATTGGTTACTCGATGAAAAAGATAGCGGAGCTATATTTGAATGAAGTTATCAGGTTACATGGAGTACCCGTAAGTATAGTATCAGATCGAGACTCCAGGTTTACGTCTCGTTTCTGGAAGAGCCTTCAAGAAGGATTGGGAACTGACTTGAGATATTCTACCGCATATCATCCACAGACCAATGGTCAAACTGAGCGTATTAATCAGATTGTGGAAGATATGATCCGTTGTTATATATTAGACCACGGAGGAGCGTGGGACGAACGCTTGAGGTTGATGGAGTTCGCATACAATAACAGTTATCAAGAGAGTCTGCAAATGGCTCCTTTCGAAGCGCTATATGGAAGACGATGTAGAACTCCTCTATTTTGGGCTGAGGTTGTTGAGAGGTCGCTGTTAGGTCCAGATGCCTTAGAAGAAATGGAAGTCTCTGTAAAGCTTATTCGAGAGAAGCTTCGGATAGCTCAAGAGCGATACGAGAAGAACGCCAATCGGCGTAGGTCCGTTTTGGAATTTTCTGTGGGGGACATGGTATTCCTTAAGATTTCCCCGATGGTTGGAGTAAAGAGGTTCGGTAAGAACCATAAGTTGGACCCAAGGTATGTGGGACCATTTGAAATTGTGGAACGGATTGGTGTGTCAGCCTACAAATTGAAATTGCCCGCAAATTTTCCTGGCGTGCACAATGTTTTTCACGTGAGCCAATTGCGGAGGTGCGTGCTAAGTGACAGACAAGTTCTGGATGCAGTGCCCCAGTTGGAGCCTAACCTTTCCTACATGGAAGTTCCTATTCGTGTTCTGGATGTGCAAGATCGAGTGTTGCGGAGGAAGACAATACCGATGGTAAAGGTTCTGTGGAGAAACCAAGACGTGGAGAGCGCGACTTGGGAGTTGGAGTCAGCTATGAGGGAGGCGCATCCTCATCTGTTCTCCTAGCTTTGCTCGGTATGCTTTCGATAACCCTTACTTTGTTTTTCCTTCTATGGTAGAAGTTTTTATGCGTAAAGTTTCGGGACGAAACTTTCTTTTAGGGGGAGTGACTATAACGCCCCCGACCTTTTTTTCAGTGAATTATTTAATTTCTTATTTGACGTAGTATGACGTCAGAGCGTTATGTTAGCGCGTGTTGGTCATGTGACGTTGTTAGAGCGTGCTCTTAGCTCTTTAGGTTTCCGCGCGGCTTGGTGATGCCTGGTAGCAAGATTCCCTAGCGAGCCGGAGTCTGTTTGGTGACTCGGTGGAGCCTCTTGGGGAATGCTTGTGTTTTGGCTTCGGGAGGAATTTGCCCGAGTTTTGTTCGTCGGATTTTGATACCGACTTTGCCGTTAGCGCGTTTTGCGTTCGTTAGGTTTGACCGGCCAAATTTTGGGATTTGCGTCGGGAGTGGAAATTTCCACATTAGGAAATTTGATCGGCTAATTTTAGACTTGCTCGTCAAGTTTCGTCGCGTTCCGAGCATTTTTGGAGCCTCGGCGCGCGATTGAAGTTTTGTATGTTTTCGCGTACGCCGTTAACTTTAGAAATTTTTATCTCGAAAACGGTGCGTCGGAATTCGATTTCGACTTCGCCGTTGGATTCGTAGCGTCGTCATTCGCCTACGGTGCGAATTTCGTTCGATTCGGCGCGCGTTTGGCCCTCCGTAACGGTATAATGTTATATCATTTTTTTATATAATTATAAATATTATTGTTATATATGTATAAAAATATATATATATATATAAAAAAAGAATAAAAAAAAAATAAGGGGGAGAGGGAATCGGTGAGAATGTTATATCATTCTCACCGAATCAGCCCCCCCCCCCCTTTTGCCTTTCCCGCCGGTTTAGCAGCCCCCCCCCCCCTTGTAAATATTATATTTAATATTATTATTAATAATATTATTATTAATATTAATATTCATAAGTTTATTTATATATAAAAAAAAGGCAAGAAGAAACCCCCCCTTTCTCCTTCCTCCGAACCAGCAGCCCCCCCCTCCTGTGCGAAAAAAAAAGACGAGGCGGAACCTCTCATTCGTGAATCTTCCGGCGGCTGCCACCGCCGATCCGGTGGTCGGAATTTCGATCCGATTGCGGCGTTGGAAAGCTCTCGGCGAGAGCTTCGAGATTGCGGTAAGCTTTTCCCATTTCGGTGACCTTTTCGCCATAGATTTTTTCGGCCCTAACCCCGGTTGTCCGTTTTTTCGTAGATCTCGTCTCCGCGTGCCCCCTTTTGGACGGATCTACGTGGTGGAGTATTTTGGGTGGACGTTTTCAAGAACGATTTGAGGCAAGTGGTTTTCTCCCCTCTTGCGTGCTTCCATGGGTTGTATTTTTTTCGCCTTATTACCTCTCCTTGTCGTAGAATAACAGAGTAGTATATGCGAGATTAGAAATATTCCTAGATTAGGGCTTGTAGTTGGCCTAAACTAGGAAGAAATTGGAATTTATTTTTTCTAAGTTGAATTCGGCGGGTAGTGGGAAATAATTCGGCGGGTAGTGGGAAATAATTCGGCGGGTAGTGGGAAATAATTCGGCGGGTGTCGCCGAATTTAGGTTTAGTCTATTTCGGCGGGTTTTGGTTGTAGAACTTGGTAGTTTCTAAGTGGTGTTGTCGGCCAGTTTTGGCGCCGAATCGTGGATCCTTAGCATGTGGTAGCTGGGTTTCTGAAGGAGTATGGTACCAGGGGAGTTCGAGCCGTGGCCACCACCATTCCCTCCTTTGGACATTTTGGGTTCCTGTAAGAGGTTGGAACTCTATGTGTGTGGACCCTGTGGCGGCCCCTTTAGTACTCTTGAGACACCTGGACCTGCTTGTTCGGTTGTGACTGTTCTTAGTCTCCGACACAGGTTTGGGATTTGTGCCAGTGCTAGTGATTTACAAGTTTAGGACTGTTAGTTCCCTTCATACTGTTCTTTTGGCGCATATTAGTTCCCCTTTTTCCTCTGCAGGCTTGAGCGGAGTTTTGGTACGTTTTAGTACTTGTTGCATTTCTCTCGATTTTCTGATTATTACACTTACATTTTTTGTCCCTTTTTTTTGGATTCTTAGCTGAGGTTTTCAGCATTTCCCTTGCAGGGTTGGTAACCCTTTTCTTTCTGCTCTTCTCATTCGATTTTTATCTGATTTTTTCTTTGCCACTTGTTTTATTATTTCTTGCTGAGGTGTTCTTCTTTTGAATGCCTCAGGTTCAGGTCTGTAGCCGGCTGAGTGGCTAATTTCAGGAGTTTCTTTGTGGACTGCGTGGTGGCAGTGTTTTCCTCACCCGTTGAGGTAGTTCTTTAGCTTTGTAGTAGTACAGACATACATGCTCGCCAGCGAGTTCGTGTCAGGTTGTTGACGCTCGTTGGTGATTTTCCTTGGTGATACTAAGTCTTTGCTTAGCTGCTAGTTTACCTGTTTTGTGGTAGTTTCACTTGCTCTCTGGGAATGTTTTATGCTAGGTTGCTAGTTACTTTACAACCTATAAGAACTACTATATGTATTGCATGATCAGCATGTTTTATAAAAGCTCATACACTATTTTCCAAATGCGTAAAAAGATTGTTCTCTTTATAAATATTATAAATTGAAATCTAGGGTCTTGCATAGTGTAAGTTATCCTCTTAGGACACTTATGCGCTCTTTTAGGACGTTAATCATAAATGAAGTATTTTTCCGCTACGTATAAAAATAGTTTTCAAACCGTGGACTTTCTAACCCACTGAGCCGAGGGATACGACCAATCAATTTAAAATCAGTTTTCTATTCATTTTAACTTATGATTTGAAAGTTTAGAGTGTTGCCTGAGCGTCAGCAGTTATCCCCTGCTTGACGTGGCATCACAGCTCGTAGTTATCTCGTGCTCTGATTTATTTATTAATGAGAAAAATGCGGGTTGTGACAGCCGCTGAAGACGGCCACAGACGTACGGAGTTTCCTAGGACTTGTCGTTTATTACCGGAAGTTCATGGAGGGATTCTCTCGAATTTCCCTTCCACTCACATCTCTGACGAAGAAGGGCGTGCCCTTTGTCTGGACCCCGTAGTGCGAGACGGCTTTCTAGGAGCTGAAGGATCGACTCACCTCGGCTCCTATCCTTGCCCTTCTATTGGGGAAGGAATGATTTCAGGTCTACACCGACGTTTCCTACTAGGGCATGGGTGCAGTGCTGATGCAGAACGACCACGTGATTGCTTATACTTCCCGCCAGTTGAAGAAACACGAGCAGAACTACCCGGTGCACGATCGAGAGATGGGAGCAGTCGTGTTTGCTCTGAAGGTCTGGCGACACTACCTCTACGGTGTCCACTGCGATATATACTCTGATCACAAAAATTTGAAGTACGTGGACACACAGAAGGAGCTGAATATCAGGTAGAGGCGATGGGTTGAGTTTCTAGCAGATTACCAGTACGAGATGAACTACCACCCAGGGAAGGCGAATGTGGCAGTCGATGCGCTGAGTCGGAGAGCTGCCACCTCCGGAGCTGAGCCCCAGATTATGTCCATGGAGCTGGTGCAGAGATTAGAAGATATGTACATCACGCTGGTGTCGTCTGATGACCCCGAGCTTTATGAGGAGTATCTAGCCGCGATGAGCGCTACAGATGACATTCGAGACCGAGTCAGAGATGGGCAGAGGCAGGATGCCAAGCTGGAGCCGATATTCTGGGCCTTGGAGGCAGGCACTGCTGGAGATTACACGTTGAGGGATGGTCTGGTGTACTTCAAGGGATGGGTTTATATACCAGAGGGAGGCTAGGTCCGGGAGGATATCATGACGGAGGCCCACTGCAGCCGGTATTCGGTACACCCAGGAGTTACGAAGATGACTGCGGATCTGAAGAAGACCATGTACTGGCCAGGAATGAAGAAGGATATCACCTACTTCGTGACCCACTGCGAGACATGACAGCTAGTGAAGATAGAGTGCAGGATCCCCACAGGATTATTGTAACCACTCTCGGTGCTGAAGTGCAAGTTCGATGATATCGCGATGGATTTCATACATGGGCTACCCCGATCTCGGACGGGGAACGATTCGATCTGGGTGATCGTCGAACGGCTGACAAAGGTATCCAGATTTATCTCGATTAGGAAGTATGACTCGGTTGGTGTGCTGGTGCGGAAGTTTGTGGAGCAGTTCGTCCGTTATCACGGCATGCCCAGGACGATTATGTCGGATCGAGATGGACGGTTTATGTCCAGAGAGTGGCGATCAGTGCAGACCTACTTGGGCACTCGGCTGACATTCAGTATAGCCTTCCACCCTCAGACAGACGGGCAGACAAAGCGCCTCAATCAGACTTTGGTGGATCTACTTCGCCTATGCATTCTGGACTGCGGAGAGTCTTGGGAGAAGTTGTTTCCACTAGTCGAGTTCTCTTATAACAACAGCTACCAGTCCAACATAGGGATGGCCCCTTATGAGGCTCTATACGGACGAAGGTGTAGGACTCCGCTGTCATGGATACAAGACGAGGACACGAAGGTGTTGGGCTCGAAGTTTGTTGAGGACACCGAGGCTCAGGTGAGGCTGATACGGGATCGGATGTTGGAGGCGAAGAGAAGGCATGCCAAGTATTACGACGCGTGACATCGTCAGGTAGAGTTCCAGGTTGGAGACCGGGTATTCTTGAAGATACGACCAATGCATGGAGTCTCACGAGCTCGCGGACGGAAGAAGAAGCTCGAACCGAGATATATGGGGCCTTACAGGATCCTAGAGCGGATTAATCCATTGGCATACAGGCTGGAGCTACCGCCGGAACTGGAGGGCCTACACAACATTTTCCACGTCTCCTCCCTTAGGAGGGCTCTACTACGACCGGGGAAGCAGATAGATACCACAAATGGGCTGATAGCATCTGATCAGTTAGTTCACCTAGAGCCGGTCCGGATTGATGACACGGGGATGCGAGTCTTGCGCCGCAAGAAGGTTCCGCTGGTCAAGGTACTGTGCAGAAATCACGATCATGAGGAGCATACCTAGGAGCTGCGGGACTTGATGCAGCAGAGATACCCGGAGCACTTCACCTCAGGTATAATTTAATTTTTGGGATGTTACTTTTATTACCTTTCATAGAAACCCCGCAGGCCTAACCTGAATTTCGGGGACGAAATTTTATTTTTATGTGTTGGGATTTGTAACATCCCCCAAACAGCCGGACCCCCCAGAGTGATTTTTTCTTGACTAAGTCATGACAAAATCCAGGGAGCTTAGAAACCCTTGTAGACTTAGGCAAAAAAGGGATAAAGCACCTTAGTCTGCAAATAGTAAACTTTAAATACCCAACTTACGGCTTGACTTTAGGGCTCCAACTTGACTCCTTAACCCCACCCCAACACACCTAGGCCATCAAGGAGTCCAGAGTGACACCTAAGACCCATTGGGGCCAACCAAAGAGGTCAAGTTGACCAAAGTCAACCTTAAGCCCTAATTAGGTCAAAATGGTCAACTTTTCACCTATTGACCAAATTGCCCATCACACCATGGAATTGACCTCACATTTAGGTTAAAGGCATCATGAGAGACCTAGGGGACCAAAAAGCCCCATCAGGGGGGCTCCAATTTGGCCAATTGACCAAAATGCCCTCTTAGGTCAAAAAGGGCAATCCTTCATTAACTACCTCAATCGACCACCATAACTTGAAACTGACCCCACCCCTAGTGTCATAATGTCATAAGGAACCCAATGGCACAAAAAGCCCCATGCCTGGGTTAACCCTATTGCTCAATTTGACCAAGTCAAATTTAGCTTGTTTAGGTCAAATCAACCCAAATTAGGTCAATTAGGCTTCATGTGACCAAATTGACCCACCACTAGATTCTAAACTTAATTTAGAGTGCAATGGACCCAAAAGCGATATCATGAGGTCACCCATTTAGTCAATTTTCCCTAATTAGGTCAAATCACTTAAATTGACCCAACCAAGCCCAATCAACTTGGGCTAGCCTCAATTTAGGTTGGCTCATCAGTCCAAGGGAGCTGTAATTATCATTTATGTCACCCAATTTCGTGTAGGGTGACTAGGAGAGAGAGAGCTAAATTTTCCCCAAAAATGGAGGAGAGAGAATGTGAGAAAGAGGGTCATTCATGGTGGGGAAGGTGAATCACCCCTCCATTCTTCACCAATTAATTAGTATTCATCTCCCCTATCAGTTTTGAGGAGTTTCCAAACGAATTGGGGTCAAGGGGAGGTGAATTTCAAGGGGTTTTCTCTATGTCCGAAATTCACCATTAATGGTGATAATGGCAATTCATGCCTTGACCCCTCCGCTCCCCAATTGATTTTTTAAACATCTTTAGGGAGTGGAGAGGAATGAAACCCCCCTCTTTCCCAAAGATTTTGAGCCCTCTGTGCAAGGTTCGGCATGGCTCCCAAATCTCCAAAGTTGGCCAAGGTAGATCGACAATCGACGCGATTAAACCCTCCAAATCAGGTCTGATCCTCTTCCCCTCTCCTAGTGCTAGATCTAGATCATTTTAGGTGGAGAAATCGGGCTCAATTGAGCCCGACTAAAGAGGAAGAAAATTCGAATTTCCATGAATTTATACCCTTGTGAGTTCGCCGGAAACCGCCGCCTCTAGCGGCGTGGTCGCCGCCAAACGCTAGTCACGACCTCAACGGAGGTGGTGGTGGTGGTGGCCAGCCAGGGAGGTGGTCGTGGTGGTCGGAAAATGGGCTAGAAGATGCTACAGGCGCGGGTAATCTCGGCCCTTGGCTGATTGAAGAAGATGAACGGATGTCGTTCAAATAAATCAAGTAAATAATTATAATATTTGTGATTATTTTATTCCCTGAACATGCACTGCATTGAACCCGAAATATGAGGCCCTTAGAGGCCTTTATTGTAAAAGTGGCCAACATGAAAATTGTAGTGCTTGAAGTCTAGTTTAATTTTATTGGACCACAACACTCATTTTGGTGTAACATATACATAAGTGTGACCAGACATTAGAATTAGTGCCCACACCAAACCACTCATTCAAATGCTTTGAAATTTGGAATATAGGCTTCTCATAACCTTCCCCTTAGACTTTCCAAAAATCAGAATTTTTGGAAAACATTTTTCTATAGGTTTTGCAAAAATTTAATAAACCATATATAATTTAATTAGGTGTCTTAAACACCTCAAAAACCCCCAAACGTTTGGTGGGTGATCTTGGGGGATATTATAAGGCTCTAGTAAAAATTTCACCCCATTTGGGTTTGATTTGATAGGGTATTTGTGTAGGCAAAGATTGACCCTTTTAGGTCAAATTAGGGCAAAAGTGCTCTAAGTGTTCTTGGGTGAGCCAACCTCACCCAAAGGTGATGGAACTTAGCACTCTGCCTTCCTAACACCTAAAACACCCCCACCACTAATTTTGGGTGGAAGTTGAAGGTGGAGCCTTAGAACTCTAGGGTAGGCTCTATGTGTGCTAACCTAGTGTTCGAAGGTCATGGGGTCATATGACCTTAAAATGACTTGAAATTTGGTGGAGAGGACTTTAGGGTAGTTAAGGTCCTCTGGTAAAAATTTTATTGGATTTAGAGGTTGTTAATCCCCTTAAAACCCTAACCTTAGTTTAGAGCACAAATCTTATAATTGTATGTTAGGCTATTAAAACTTTGTGAAAAGTTGTAAAACTTGGGTAGTGTAGTCATAGGGTTAGTATGAGTCTCTGGTAATTTTATTGGAAATTTTTGAATAATAATTTTGTACCTACTTTGCAATACATGTGTTAGCCCTTGATAATCATTTGTTTATTATGATCTCAATGTTCCTTGGAAAATTATGTAATTTGGGCAGAAAAAGTTTTAGATTATTATACTCATACATGAATTTTGTTATAGTTTTTAGATGCATGTTTCCAGTACTTACTTCACAAGCTTATAAGTATGGAAACATGTTCAAAAATAGATTTAGAGCTTAATACTTATTGAAAAATTGTAAAACTTAATCAGTGGTGTTCTTAGGTCATTATGCCAATGTGAAAATTTTATCACAATTTTTAGATGTATAATTTCTGTACTTATTTCATTAATTTATGAAAGTAGAATATTGTTCAAAATTAAAATTAGAGTTCATTATTCACTGGAAAATTAGGAAACTTGACCTGAAGTGTTTTTAGGTAATTAAAGTCATGCTTGAATTTTCTCATAATTTCTGAAAGTTTATTTGCAGCACTTGTTTTTATAATTGATATTTATGAGTTTATATTCAAAATTTAGATCAGTGGCCTAAACCTTACTGGAAAATTGGGAGACTTTGAATTTACAATAAAATAGCTGCCTTGCATTTATCATAATTTTGTGGAGTATTTTTCATGACTGAAAAAGGTACTTTATATTCAAAATTAGGGCATTTGGATTTTTTTTAGGAAAATAAATAAAATATCAGTTAAATTAGAAAAATTATAAGTTTCTGGATTTGTCGCATATTTGACATAATAGTTACCCCCATAATAATCTTAGATCATTTGGAAGATTATTTGGGGTGTCTCCCTTGTACATGTTATATAGCCCTTGGTCTGTGAATAGTAAGAAGGGGTAGTCTAGGCTAGCATGGAGAGTCAAATGTACTTAGGGTTAGCTCAACTGAAATATTAATAAAGGGCTGTTCACGGGTAGAGAACAATAATAATAAGTGCCTTGAGAAAGGGAGCTTTGGGCTTAAGCCCATCGTAGTTCCTAGTGCACTCGAGAACCCTTCACCGGGTAGGCCCTGGGCAGTCCAAGGTTAATCTTAAATCGTAAGGATAATGTGAACAAGAGCAACTCCTAATAATAACACCATCCTACACACACACGTTCACTTATCTTAGCTAAATTGGAAGTGAATGGATAGTTTAGACCCACGATTGGTGGGCTTTCGTTATAGAGATAAGAGGACTTTATAGTCCGGGGAGCTGTAGGCTCGGAACTTGGTGGACTTAGTAGTCTGGTGAGTTGGAGGCTCGGAATTATATATATATATATATATATATATATATATATATATATATATAAATTGTCATGTTGCATGTGCATAAATGTGGCGGGTCTTCGGTATTGGACGGTCGTTCGCACCGACGTCAATACGTTGACTCGGCGAGTATGGATGTCACTTGGCTAAAGAAAGACTGGTGGATTTGCCAGCATTAGTAAGCAGGGGCTCCACTGTGTGTTCTTAGTGTTGAGGCGTACGTAAGGGCTAGGCTAGGTAGTGTGAATGCCAGTCTAGGAGTGTGGAGGCCCATCCCACTGTCTCCGTTTGCCACGACGGGAGGCTCCTGAGAGTTTAGCTAACTCCAAAACCGGGGAACTAAAGGTCTGTGCGCATAGAGTCAGGTGCGTGTGTTGCATTTATATGATTCATGGCATAACATAGTATAGCATAAATCATTGCATTTAAACCTGACACCTATCGTATAAATTGGTATAAGACATTTTATACGATAGGCCCTGCAAAACGACCCCTTGGTCTATAGGGTTGATCCCTATAAATCAATGGTTACTTTTTGTTACTGTTCTTACTTTCTGTTCAATTCTTTTATATTTACCTTACTACTCAACACTTTAGTTTACTGTTATACTCCTGTTATGTTTTTACTGTCATACCTCTGTTAGTTTAGGAGCCATCTGTTTGTTATACACTCTGCCTTGTTGTCCTCCTCTCCGCTCGGTGCCTAGGAGCCATTGGGAGAGGGGTGAAGGATTGTGACTGAGTCTAGTTTGACTGACGATCGGTGGACCACAACATTATAGGTGCACCAGATGGGAAACAGGGAGCAGCCCCAGGAGATGCAGCACCAACAGAGTACGGTGCAGATGAAGGTGGGCCAGTCTAGCTCGGCTGTACCGGCTTCTGGATCCGTGAGTGGTGACACTTAGTTTTAGATTTGCTTCTGCGAGTGACTTGTAGTGAGGATATGATGTACCGGGCATAAGCCCGTTTTACTTTGTTTCGTTGTTTTCCCTTTTAGACCGTTATGATGTGGACATGTGGCTGTATTTTCCTCTTTATGTATTATATTGTGGAGTTGGATGTTTATTTTTTTGTTATATACTTCATGTCATTGGCGATCGAGATGGCCTGTAGAATCGGCGTTTCATGGTGTCGACCTTCCTGGGGGATGGAGTCACCGCAAAACGGCGGTTTTGGGCTTAAGACCTCGGAGTTGAAAAAAAGGGGGTCTTACACTGTTGCCGAGCTACGTTCTTCTTGTTGAACAAGCCATCCAGATTTTAGCAGTTGTCCTACATCCGATGATGTGGTCAAATGGCTCCGGTGAGATAGCCCGCTCAAGAGTGAACTCAGCCTTCACATTCGTCCTCCTCCAAGCTCTCACTGCCTCAGCATTTCCGATAGTAGCAACCACTTCTTGCATGTCGTCTCCACCGACGACCTCCCAAAGGTCCTCACCGAGAAGATAGCTCTCCATGTATGACCTCTACTTGCTAAAGTTGGTCTACGTCAAGAGCTCAATTCCAAGACCTCTTGCATAACCGGCTTCCATTGCTCAAATTTGATTTACTTGAACTTTCAAGGAATAACACACCTCTTAGGTTGATGAACTACTAACTCCTCAACACCCCTATAATACTATGTAAAATTTTGTAGGAAGCCAAGAAAGGTCGCAGGAACACTCAACCAATACCAAGTCAAGTAGAAATCAGCAACAATAGAATCACAAGAGTCTCAATTTACAATTAACTTCAACTTATTTACAAGACGAGGTATACATTGCGAGATATGATTCATAATGTATCCGATGGAAACAAAAAACAACTACATACAGAGAAGAAACCACATGGTCAGAACACTGAAACCGCACAAGCCGCTAACATCCAGACTTGTCTAGCGAAACCGCCAAGTTGCCAAATCGCAACGAAGTCGCGCGAACTGCCTGTTATTGAATGTTGATAAACTAAGAAACAGAACCCGCTGATAGACCGGACAAACTGCTCAAACTATCCGCAACCCGAATAAAGTGACTTCAAGCCGCATAGCCGCGACCTGCTGTATATCGCTGACTGTAACCACGAACTGTTCCACACCGAGCCTTCCAACTAGTTGCCTAGTCGCCCGGTGCTAGCCGCACAACCTGCACAGTAAAAGTCAACTTCACTTAGTCGCGCTGGTTAGAAAACCCTAACTGCAAGATCAAAGTGCGAGCTGAGTTCTCACTTTTCTCGTTATATATGGCGAGCCGAGGACTCCTATTTATAGGCGACATGAGGAGTGTGATCACCGCCCATAATGATAAGATAACCGTCCCACATCCCGCAGCTAGCACCACCTATCCACACAAGTGCGGATACCAGCGTCATTCCGCCAATGATAATCATCTAACCGCATATGCGGCATGAACCATCAAACCGCATAGAAGTGCGAACACACTCCTCAGTCTGCGTGGACTTGGAGAAATTCAGTCACTCGTTCTGTGTCAAGTCCACTTTTATGCCAGACTCCCACACTAGACCGCACAGTTCCGCGGTCTCCGCTTTCAGACCGCGCAACACTACAACTCGCGACTAGGCAACCAACCAGACTTGTCACAACACTGTGAACAAATCAACACAACCCAATGAACTCTGGCATCAACCCGTGCAAGTAGGCCCCAACGAACGGTTCGGTTAGTCTTCGCAGACAGCTCTAACCGCCCTCCTCCTCGCGATCCAGAGAACCCGATAAGCTCCAAGAGAACTGTGCAGTCTCACATTGCAGACCACAACAGCCGCGGTTATCCCAAAGCTAATCGCCCGATTACCTCCATGATGCTTGTTGAACCAGACCGCAAGAGAGAAGAACATCAGCCGAAAACCGCCTATCCACCACTACCTAGCCGCCTAACCAACAGCGGTCTCTGCGGTCTGCCCAATCAGACCGCCCACTTTCATTTCAACAATTTCAACAGTTTGGGTGAAAAAAGGGGGGCCCGGGCGAAAAACACTGGCTCGGGTGAAAATTCGCGCTCGATGAAAACACGTGCCAGGGAGAAAACATGCGCTTGGAGAAAACACCGTTCCAACAAAAAAGTGCGCGAGGGCAAACTCCTGCACCCAGGTGAATAGTTTGCGTCTGACAAATAAATACACGTCCGAACGATAACACGCTCCAGGCAAAAAATGAGTGCTTAGGCGAAAAATGCGCGACCAGGCCAAAAAATGCATGCCTGGGCAAAAAAATGCACAGCTAAGCAAAAATATGTGCGACCAAGAGAAAAAATGCGTGCTCAGGCAAAAAAATGCGTGCTCGGACAGAAATAAATGCACGTTTAGGCGTAAAAAATGCACGCTAGGGTAAAAATGCATGCTCAGGCTAAAAATGTGCTCGGAAGAAAAATGCACCCCCATGTGAAATATACACCTCAGACGAAGAAATACACGTCCGTGCTAAACATGCACGCTCGGGCAGCAGATGCGTGGCCGGGCGAAATATTTGCGTTCGTGCGAAAAAAACGTGTCAGGATGAAAAAACACGCATGAATGAAAAAATGCACGCTCGGACCAAAATTCGAACCCGAGCAAAACATGCGCCCTAACTGAAATGTGGCAGTGTAAAAATGAGCTTCTATATGAAAACACGCCGTGAGTAAATTCGCACTTCAGAATATTCAATCTCAGATTTTATAGATTTACTTTAACATCAATAACTTTGAAACCAAAACTAAATTTGGGTTTAAAACAGTTTATCCGAACATCAGTATTAATTTTCGGAGATACTGTGCAATTTAAACTACGTTTAATTCATTATTCAATTTTTAATTTTGTATGATTGCATTTTATTTTGATTTTAGTTTTAATTTTGCATACTAAATTTTATTGCCTAATGGAAACAGACTTAGGCTCCGTTTGGCACGGTGGTGGCGGTTGTAAACGCATGGGTTAAACCGTCATTCGTTTAAGATCGCCTAACAAACATCGTCCGTTTGAACATTAAAGTGGATGAAGTTCCTTAGGTGGGCGTTAACGAATGCCAATTTAACCCCCCATGTTTATGGCCGTCACCATCGTGCCAAACGGAGCCTTAGGCTTGATTTGGTTCAGCGGTGGCGGGTCGATTCGGCGGGTGGAAACGGAATGTTCGAATCGGAGGGGGGAGGTGACTGCTCCAAACAGAACTTTTTGGGGCGTTTCTCAAGACGGGCGGGTGGAAACGGACCAAACGCCGCTAGATGTTCATTTGTTTACCCTCCTTCCGGCGGCATTTGCCCAAAACGGAGCAGCGAAACGCCTAAACAAATAGAGAATTAGGTTGCATTTAGCGTGGCGGCGGCAATCATGAACATGGTGATTATGAACCGTTGTTCGTGAACGTCAACCCTCACCTAAGGAACTTCGGGTTTATTTGGTACGGCGGTGGCGTTTGCTCCCGGCTGGTCGAAATGGAGAGTTGGAACCGGAGGGGGGAGGCGGGGTTGGAAAAGCGGCGTTTGAGAGGCTTTTTTTTGCGGCGGGTGCAAACGGAGCAAACGTCGTCGGCGTCCCGTTTATTTACCAGCCGTCTGACGGGGTTTGCTCACAAATGGAGCCTAAATTCTATTCCTCCGATGCAATTTCTATTCCTCCGATGCTATCTGGAATTCTAATCATAAAATTTAGAATTTTGGATCCAGCGATAACGGCCTTGATGACCACCACCACTCTGTCTGAATTAACCAAACTTCTGGCCGCTGCATTCACCATCACCACGGCGGTGACGGCCTTGATTTCCCTCACTTTCGCCTTCTTTTCTGGTAGCTTCTCTCTTTCTTGTCCAGATGTGAAAACCGATTTGGAAGATAATCAAAACCCTAAAAGGCCAAACCCTTGCGAATTTCCAGTTTCCATCTGCAGGCGGAGATGGAGGCTCCTCTCTTCTCGAATTCAAGAGCTCGAAGCTTCTCTCGAGGTGTCTTTGGAGAAAGCAGCGTCGGAGCGGCGTGGGAGGGTTAGAGCCCAGCAGGTATACGGAATGACAGACAAGTAGGACCCTATAATGGAATATACAACTGAGGGTTTTGACTGCTTCCCTTTTCTACTATTTCAGGATCTACGCAAAGCTCTGGTTCAGCAGAGTTCTGATATTCCGAGAATCATGGGACCGGGTTCACCTGCTTCGTACCCTATGTCTCCCATTGGCCTTGTGAAATCCTGCTTTGCTACTAGGTTACTGTTTAGATCTTCTTTGGTGCAGCGCAATGTCAATAGTGTTGTTATTTCTATAATCTCAATAAATGCATTTTATCAAACAACTACAGCACATTTATTTATTATTAACTTTCATTAATTTAGGTATCACAAAGCCTTAAACCTAGATGCCTTGTCTTCTAGATATCAGTAAAACAAGATTTAAATATAATTTATAATTGATGATATAATAAAATCAAACAGTTAATGTCTACTGCTAAAATAATACTTATGATTCGCCAAGTTATTTATAGGAAGAATGCTAGATAATTGAAAGCTGCATCTTTTAAACTGATCGCACAACATCTAACTGTTTTGTATCTAAAATTTGCACATAACTTATGTTACCAGTACAACTTCTACCAGAAACTTATAACAGTATCAGCTTTGGGCTAGATCCCAACCTAGCTCTGGTTTCAGAATATGTCTTTGTTTCATGTCCATGGGCTAAGGAGTTTTATATTATCAACCTTTTTCTCATTCACCATGCACATCCTTGAATGTACCGTATGCTTTTGCTGCACGTGCCTCAGTTATGCGGGGGCGTATGCGATTCACTTGGCAACTTTTTGCAGATGATGATGTGGTTGTCTCCAGGAGTTTTGGATGTCCTTAAAACTACTTTTTTTTGAGGGGTCAACTTTCCAGACTTGTTGGTACACCACGATAGGGGGTGTGGGTAGGTGTCATTGAAGGAGGTTTTTGAGCCCTCACTGTTAATGATACTTAGGTTCTCCTTTGCCAGCCATCCTCACGAGGTTTCTCGAGGGAGACCCATTTAACATCCCATCACGACAAATTTTATTCAGGAACCTCTACAGAATGATTGTGCCAAGTTCATCACTGATGGCTTTGTCAAGTGTCGTTCAGGCTAGTCAGGGGCAGGATGGGTCATTCAAAACCACAATGACATGATTATTCTGCAGGGATATATTTGATTTTGTTGCCTATTGATTCCCGTCACAGATGTGCGTGCAATATAGGAAGGTCTGCATCACACTGATGACTAACAACATATAATGAATTGTTGACGATCATTTAGTAGTGGATTTGAGGATCACTGGAATACAGAGATGCACATGATGTGCATATGAGAGATGTTAAAGGGGGGCCTCTGACCTACTGGAGAATATCATTATACATGGTTACCAAATAGTGAACCACGTTGTCAATGAGCTTGTTAACATTGCTATTGCACGGGAGGAATTCTCTTCTTTTGATGAAAAATTTCCCTATTGAGGTTATGCATCTCGTTAGTGATAATCATGCAGAGCGCACTTATAAGAGAGCAACTTAGTTAATACAATTCTTTTTTTCTACAAAAACATATTGAAGAAGGGCTTGATTAAAAAAACATGAGCCCATGTGCAGTACCAATATTTCTCACTCTGAAGAAGAATGGATATTGGAGAATGAGTTAATCGTTAGGACCATATGTCTTGTCTACAACCTCAACTTCAACTCCGACGACAACCTCACATGTGCTTCCTGCTGAGTTTTCTCTAGGGTGACACATCATATGTGCGTAGCGAAATTTTTTATAGAAAACCCTAACTAGAAGCACACGGATCTTGCGATAACCATGAATCATGAAATAAAATACATAAGTACTTGTGTTGGAATCGAGTAACTTGGTCGGAATGCTCCAAGAGTTGTTGTGCCTGAGTCAGATTCAAAATCCAAGTAGTCTTCTTCGTTCTGCGCCTGATTCGAAATCAACTGTTCAGTTGATATAGTCCGCGCAGAACTAGATCTGCGACTTCACAAGTATCCACACTAACACCAATAAACGCCTCACTGTTGTCGAACAATAGCAGGCTGGAAGTTTGTCTCCACGGATTACTAGATCTGTCGTCGGAGAAGATGACGAACACTAGGGTTTTAGTTCGCAAAAGGTAACCGCCTCCATCTTCGGGACCACAGTTTTGAACACTTTTGAGAGGGCCGGGTGAACAGTTATGCTTAACCCTGGAATTGAAATTATATCTATATATAATTATCAGTGAACTGGGTTCAAGCTCAATAGGAATTACCCTAAGAATAGGTGAATCAGTTTCATAGTTTAAAAACAGGAGAACAAGCTTTCTCTGGCTATGTCAACTTGATGTCTAGTCGATATACACTATATCGACTATATGTCTAGTCGATCGGCTTGATGCCCAGTCCTCCTCAATACGATGTGCACTATATCGGCTAGATGTGTTGTCAATCGGCTTGATTTCCAACCATCTTCAAGGCGATATACACTATATTGGCTGGATGTCTAGTCGATCGACTAAAGGTCCAGGCTACTTCAAGGCGATATACACTATATCAGCTAGTAGTCTAAACTATCGACTAGAAGTCCAGACTACTTCAAGGCGATATACACTATATCAGCTAGAAGTCTAGATTATTGACTAGAAGTCAAGACTACTTCAAATTGATATACACTGTGTTGGCTTAAGGTTCAAGTCGACAATGTTCAAATCGATCAGACTATCAAGTCGATTGATTTGAGGTCTAGTCGACAAACATTCCAGTCGATTGAAGCCAAGTGTTTAGTCAAGTCGATTTATATTTTGACTCTCCTCACCGTAAACTCAAGGCTCATGATTCATCCTAATTCTAAATCCAATTGATTTGTAAAAATAGATTTAGCTAACGCCTTGAAGAGAGTGTGACCGGGCAAGCCTATGATCATCGACATTGATCGATTTCCTTGGAGGCTACCCCGTAGTCTCGAGAGGATAATGCTAAGCTAAGAGACATCACTATTTTCTTTCTATGCGAGGTCTAGGACAATCCAATTTTCTTTTGTAGAAGTGGATATAACCAGTGATATCTAGTTTTGAAAAGTATAGATATTTAGTGTGTATAGAAGTTTTTTCTAGCTTTCTTCCTTTTTCATCTTGAGAATATAACTTCTCTGTATATTCGTTACTTTCATTTTCTAATTGTAGTTTAAACTTGTCTAATACCCGAGAGGAAAGCAGTTTGCTCGGGGCAAGCAATCGTTCAAATTTGGGGGTATTTGATACATGTATTTTATATGGTCTTTTTACCCTGCTTTTCCTATCGTATTCATCCATTCTCGTGCTAGATATGTCTGTTTAAAGCTCATATTGAGTTTATTTGGATTTCTGGACTGCTTGGATGAATTGTTGTGCATGTGTGTATTTTTGTGCATATTTACGAGTGGTTATGTTCAATTTGGCTCACGCACGCCCGTGTGGAATTTCTGCAGACGCATGCTCTTTTTTCTCCCCTAACATAGCAGTTTTATGTCAATCCGAGTTTGTGCATGCAGTATTTCTGCATGCGCATGCGCGCACGTGCAATTGCGCGTAAGCGGGCTCCCTGTAGCTTTCCTGCATATGCCATGTGCGTGCGTGCACATGCATTTGCGCGTGCGCAGTCATTTTGTTTGTTTTAATGCAGTTTGTGTCGATCTGAGTTTGTTCTTGGTCACGCACGCGCGTGCACGCACGTGCAATCGTGCGTGCACGACCTAGGCGCGTAGAATGTCTTGTGTACGCACGCACGTGTGTTTTGCGTGCGTACGCGCATGCACCCTATTTTCCTATATAACTGCGATTTCACGAATTCAGCGGCGTCCGAGAGCGCTGATTTCAGGTCAAAGTCTGTAGGGTTTCGCCCCTAGATCGACTCCTTCCTACCCAAGCATTCAAAAAGAGAAGAAAGTGATTTTCAAGGTGCCATTGGTACTCGAAGCCAGATCACTTAGTGTTGAGGCGAACAAACCCCGACAGAGGATGTGTTAGGAGAAGGTGACAACTTCTCCTATATCGTGGACGAGGCTAAGGAAGAAGAGGAAGAGCTGGTGGACCACTTCGGTCTCCCCTACGAATCCAAGGAGACTAGACTTCCATTCCCTGCGTACTAAGGATTGGTAACTTGTATTTTGTTTTAGAATACACTTCAATAAGGAATGAGGGCATGACGACCTTGCCAGCCTAACTCACGGGCGATCCTAAATTCTTCGTTGGCCATCGCCAAAAGCTCTTCACAACGCCGATTGTGCTCCTCCATTCTTGGTAGAGTGCTGATGGCGCCCATGCTCGTGTGAAGACCATGAATGTCGTCTTCCAACAAATTTTACTGATGCTCCAGTTCTGTCGCTTGCTTGTCTAGGTCATTGATGGCGAAGTACTTAGCCTCTATCTCCTCAAGGCGATGTTCAAACTCCTCCATCTTTGGCACTCAGATCTCCATCAAGGTGAGGCGTCGATTCGACTCGCAAGCATCCAACCTGTCCACCTTTGATTCGAGGGAGAGGTAGGCCGAAGCGAGGCGAGTATGGAACTTGCAAAGGTAGACACCTATGGTGTCGATGAAGGCGGCACCAGGAGAGGTCACGTGACCTAAAAAAACTACGCAAACTTTAGAAAAGTTCCCTCAAGGAAAAATTATTAGCCGAAGACATCTGCCAGGGTGAGGATCAGCTTGCCTCTCCTCTGAGCGAGGTGAGTGATGGCGCGACCTCGAGTGATCTTGATGGCGAGAGCGATCTCTTGGGTGAGACTGCCCGTGCGACCCACTAGGTTGCACCGACCCAGGATTAGAGGGAGGGGCTAGGGGGCCTTCCCTCGAGAAGTTGACCGGCAAGGAGTACCATCAGGAGATGTCATCACATCTGTGGATCGCGGAGGAACTTACATGAGCGTAGGTGCGTTAGGCTCGACAACATGAATAACACTCATTGCAGGGCGACCGGGAGGAGGCGACGGTAATGTTGCAACAACAAAGGGATCTCCTCAGTAGACAAATTACCTGCCGAGGTCATGACCAACGCTGATGGCGCGTTATGAAAGGGGTCAGGATTCTCCTGAGAGGATTGAATCGTTGTAGCAAAAGGATCCAACGAGGAGGAACCGACAACGAAGTCTTGCTGAGAGCGCGACCTCTCATGCGGGATCATGCCCTCCATATTCGGGCACTCTAAGGAATGCCCCGCCATGGGCTCGCCAAACAGTGTAGTCGTGGATGTCTTAGCAGGAGCCGCTTCTCCATAAGGGTGAACCTCGGTCACCTCGCCCAGAGTCGGAACTGCACGAAAACCAAAAAGTCAGCACAAGACATGGGTTGTGATCGCTGGTCGAGAGAAAAGTCTTCTACTTGGCAGGTCAAACTCAGCATAAGCCTGAATTTCGGGGGCATGTGACACGGTCGCCACCGAGTCCCTGCCCAAAGGGGTGGAAATATGATAATCTTTGGTGGTGATGTCTTTGTTTCCTTTGCACGTTTACTATACTCTGATCGCATCGTCTTCTTCTCCATGACAACTCCGGGTGTCACTCTTGTTTCAAGTCCCTCCAACAATTTTGGCACTGCGTCCAAATTAACCGGGCCTAATTACCCCGAGTATCTCTTTTACGTTTTTGTTGCGATCTCAGCGCAAACACCATCACTTAACCGACGATCCTCCTGCCAAAGGCTCTGTCACATATGATGTCTGGGATACTAGCGATGCTCTAGTTTGTACCTGGCTCGCCAACTATCTGATGAGTGCTTACCCATCATTCTCCATGATGAAACAATTAATGTTATCTGGGACCATCTTGCCGCTCTTTACTCCAAGGGTGCAAAGACCTCTCTCATTTACACTTTATATGTAGATCTCTTTGCTCGCTCCACCACAAACTCCACTGCAACTTACCAGGAAGAACAGACTCTTAGCGCAAAACTTCTTCAACATCGATCTTTCTTTGCTGATCTTGCCGACCAACACTGATGTAAGCACAAATTAGGGTTCTGAAAATTAATAAATTTTTAAATCCAAAATTTAATGGGGATCTTGAAATGAAAATTAAGATTTTGAATTTTAAAGAGAACACGGAATCCGAGCGGCCAAATCAAATTTTCGCTCGCGCATCTCTTCGACGTTACTTCCGAACCTTGAGAAGTTCGCTAATTTCGCTCGAACGGACTCTTACGCGCTTTTTGGTTCGACTCCTTCACGGGGTTTATACGACCACAAGTAAGATCTACAAACAACAATTTATGAATAGCCTAGGAAGCACCGGTATGGGTACGGGTACCGGATACGATACGTACCCGGTACGTCGGTACAACAAAATTTTAAAAACAAGGATACGGGTACATCATGATACATAATAAATATACTATATATTTATATATCACTAGTGCAATAAATAGTTCTCAAAACATCAAAACATTAAACATAAATCATAACTTGAAGTACAAGTTCATAAATCAATGCAACATAACATGAAATTTTCAAACATTAAGCATTCGTAAATATTACAAAATTTAACATCATATACGTTTAACCAAAAGAGATAAAATTAAACTTAAGTTACTTATCAGTTTTTTTTTCTTCTTCATTATTGGAGTTCAACATCTTCAATCTCTGGTTAGTTTAAAGACAAGTTAGCCGTTTTGTTAATAACTTGTGTTGAATCAACACGTTCAATACACGTACTTGTAACATAAAGGTACCGATACTAAAAAATACTCAGTGCAGTGCAGATACACAACTTAATTGGACGTACCAATGCTTCTTAGCATAGAGCCAACATTTGTTTACTCTAGAAAAACAGACTCATATCACAATATGCAGAATGATGTGCTAAGTTCAAGTGTGTCCACATAGGTGTATCCATCGAGTATCGGGTACGTACCGGTACCGATACGTATCCGGTATGAATAGTAAATCGAATGCAACGACAAACCCAAATTATTTTAAGTGAAAGCATAAATTTATACTAATGCAAGGAGCAGCGGGTATACCCAAATAGTTGGCAATGAAACAGTAACCCCTCCGAATCCGTCACATACAGGCGAGAATACACTGCGAATTGAACATATGATGTTCGGGTTCAACAACCGGAAGTGAGGTTGCGGTCGACAGTGCTGAACGGAGCCGGGACACCGGAAAAGAGTTCTTCGAGGTCGACGGTGCCCGACAAAACCTCTGTCAACAGAGACGACGACACTGGGAAGAACTTCACGGGAATGATGCCGCCGGTAGCGACGCTGGAAGAGCTGGGAGACGGACTCGTGGTGACGAGTGGAACGGCCGGGGAGAACGACTTCGGGCGGAGCTCTTCTGGTGCGGAAGCTGGCGTCGAACCGGGAGTGCGATATAGGTCGACGACGTGTCCGACGTTAGCAGAGAATGAAATGAGTTTCGTTCTCTGTCTTTTCCAGGCTGAGTTCTCGATTTGGGATAGGCCTGTTTTTAAAAGGCAAATTGTTGGGTACACTGGAAACTGTGTACCGGATTTGGAGAAGCCTCACTTAACTCAATGATATACATCAATGTGTATTTGATGGGATGTTGAGTTTCAATGTGCAGGTTAAAGAAATGCAGAAAAATTATCTAAGTACAAGTGTCGACACTTGTGAGGGAAATGTGTCGACACCAGAAGCAAGATTGTGTTGACACACAGGACTTGTGTCGACACACATAAATTCTATCAGCAGCAGTTGTGTCGACACCTAGGACTTGTGTCGACACACACTCAACACCAGCTATGTTGAAGACCAAAAGTAGTTGTGTCGACACACACTCAAGAAATCTGTCAATAACAGCTATGTCGAGACCAGAAGCAGTTGTGTCGACACACACTCAAGAAATCTGTCAATACCAACAATATCGAGATCAGAAGCAGTTGTGTCGACACACAGGACTTGTGTCGACACATCCAACAGAAGTTGTGTCAAGATGATGAAAAATGACTGTGTCGACATTATGGGAGCTGTGTCGACACCATCAAGACTTGTGTCGACACTGTGTACCAGATTTGGAGAAGCCTCACTTAACTCAATGATATACATCAATGTGTATTTGATGGGATGTTGAGTTTCAATGTGCAGGTTAAAGAAATGCAGGAAAATTTTCTAAGTACAAGTGTCGACACTTGTGAGGGAAATGTGTCGACACCAGAAGCAAGATTGTGTCGACACACATGACTTGTGTCGACACACAGAAATTCTGTCAGCAGCAGTTGTGTCGACACCTAGGACTTGTGTCGACACACACTCAACACCAGCTATGTTGAAGACCAGAAGTAGTTGTGTCAACACACAGGACTTGTGTCGACACACACTCAAGAAATCTGTCAATAACAGCTATGTCGAGACCAGAAGAAGTTGTGTCGACACACAGGACTTGTGTCGACACACACTCAAGAAATCTGTCAATACCAGCAATATCGAGACCAGAAGCAGTTGTGTCGACACACAAGACTTGTGTCGACACATCCAACAGAAGCTGTGTCAAGAAGATGAAAAATGACTGTGTCGACATTATGGGAGCTGTGCCGACACCATCAAGACTTGTGTCGACACATGGTCTATTTGTGTCGACACATTTGGAGTATAGTCTCGACAACTTTCTGCTGTGATAAAGTTCAAGGAGATGACAGGTGTCAAGACTAAAGACCCGACAGCTGTCATAAGTAACAAAGCTGTCACATCTGTCAGAAGGCCATTATGAACCAGATCAACCGGTAAATAAAGACCTGTGCTATCACAAAGCCAAAACAACATTAAGAGAGGGGGAACAAGAGACAAACACAGAAGAAAGCAGATCCTTAACAGTCTGCAAGAGGAATTCAGATCTGATTCTTAATTCAAGTAGGAAGCTGGATTAAAGATCATCCCTAACTCCAATTGAAGATCAACCTTACTTTGTTCAGATTCAAGAAGCTTTGAACACGGTAAGACATGTTGGATCTTGAGTAATCAGTTCAATCAAGAACTGATCAAGAAGCTTTCACCCCATTCTCTGTCTATCTGGGTGAAGATTTTATTGTTTTAAACAATTAATTTCCTTGTAAGATCTATAAAAGATCTGAGTTTTAAGCCTAAACATATAAAGGCTGAGGTAGGGCTGAGTGCCTGAGGTAGGATCTTGTTGATCTGAGTTGTAGGCTTGGTGGTTAAGGCTGAGGTAGGGCTGAGTTCTTGAGGTAGGATCTTGGTGATCTGAGTTGTAGGCTTGGTGGTTAAGGCTGAGGTAGGGATGTTGCCTGAGGTAGGAGTCTTGGGAAGATTCTGAGTTGTAGGACTTGAAGAAGTCTGAGCTGTAGGAACTAGTTGGGTTCTGAGTTGTAAGATCTGAGAATCTGAGATAGTGGAAGGATGTTTTGCCAAATCCAGTACTCTATTGGATAGGTGAAGGAGGAGAGTGGACGTACCCATAAATTGGGGAACCACTATAAACCATTGTGTGCTGTGCTGTTAATTTTCTGTGATTGTTATTCTTTGTACTGTGATAGTTGTGCTGTGTTTAACACTTTTAATTGCTTAAGTTGTTAAAAAGGATTTGAATCTATTCACCCCCCTCTAGGTGTTTAGACTCTATACACCAAATCTTTCAAGTGGTATCAGATGGAGGTTCAC
This sequence comes from Platanthera zijinensis, assembly GCA_039513925.1. Lineage (NCBI taxonomy): Eukaryota > Viridiplantae > Streptophyta > Magnoliopsida > Asparagales > Orchidaceae > Platanthera > Platanthera zijinensis. The sequence goes on along the minus strand of CM077079.1, from coordinate 191,833,569 downwards.
TCAAATATAAACCTATCAGTCTGTGTAGATCTCCAAGGCAATTAACTATTAGTCATAATGGGTTCAAGTGAAAATCAGAAGGAACTTGGATCCATGAAACTTCCTATCTGTAGGAAAGAAAACTTTGGCATATGAAAAGAGAGAGTCAGATTGTTCATGGAAGCATCTGATCCAAGAATCTACATCACAGTTCTAGAAGGACCTTTCATTCCTATGAACATATCAGTTCTTGATGCAAATCTCAAAACTCCAAATAGCTATTCTGAAATGATTAAGAAAGAGATCATCCTAGCAACCTTAGACAAGAGAGCACAAAACATAATTGTGAGTGCCATAGATGATTCTACATTCCAGAATCTGGTACATTGCAAAACCTCCAAGGAGATGTGAGACACTTTAATTGTCTACATGGAGGGAACTGAAGAAGTAAGAGAGGATAGAAAGTCCATGCTAAATCAAGAATATGAGAGCTTTAGACAAGTCAAGACAGATAACATAGCTGAATGTTACAAGAAATTCTTTAGAATTATAAATGAGCTAATGACCTATGGAAGAGTCTTTAACACATATGAGCTGAATGACAAGTTTCTCAGGTCACTAATCAAGGGCTGAGATACGAAAATATGTGCCATCAGAGAGGTGACCAAGCTTGCTGATACACCTCCACCAACCTTGTTTGGAAAATTGTTATCTTATGAGATGCAGCTCACTGCCAGAAAGGAGGAGGAGAAAAGCAATAGGTCTGAATACAAAAAAAAGTCAGTAGCCTTCAAGGCTGAAGCCACAAGAAATGGTAGGAGAAAGTCTCCTTCTCCACCCAGGAGAATTGCTGAGGTTGAATCAGAAAATCCTGACATCACCACTTCAGACAGCTACAACTCTGATGAAGACTTTGCTGCCTTTACAAGACAGTTTCAAGGGTTCATGAAGAAGAAGAAATGAAGAACAAAGCCATCTTCATCTCTCTCCAAGGATGACTATTACAAGAAGAAAAAAACTCCTAAGGATGACATGTATGACTCTAATCCTAGTAAACAAACTTCTTCTAAAATTGTTTGCTATTGTTGCAATAGGCCAGGACATATCATAGCTGATTGTCCTGATAAAAAGAAAGGAATCTAAGGACAAGAAGAAGCATCAAAATAAGGGCAAGGAGGAGAGATCCCTTGTTGCTCAAAAGCAGAAGAGTTGGACTGACTTTTCATCATCAGAATCTGGAGAAGAGGATGAAGCAGAAGCCTATATTGGATTATTCACTACAGAAGAGGATTCTGTAGAAACTGAATTCCTGCAAATGCTGGATTCTATAAATGGGAGTGAAGATCATTATTGTAGAGGACTGATGGCTTTGACTGAGGAAGATTAGTGCCAGGATCAGCCTGATCCCAGTAAGGTATACAATCCACCATCAGTCTCTGATTATTATACTGGATCAGAATCAGAAGCATCATCATCAAGAGATGAGGATGGTTCTGAATCTGAAGGGGATGTCCATCAACTAATTGATGAGTATGGTGGTCTGTTGCAAGCTCTTAAGAGAAGCAGAATCCTTGTCAAAAAACAGGCTGAGGAAATTACATCTCTTAAATTGGCTGCATCAGATTCAACAAAAGTGCTGGATTTGAAGCTGAATGAAGTTGCCAAACTGAAAAACATAACTGTTATTCAGATGGGTACAATTACCTTCAAAAATGATCACATCAAGAGTCTGGAAGTCAGACTTTAAAGAGAGAAGGATCTTGTGACTAAATTCTCAAAGACAAAGTCAGTCTTACCCTTAATAGACAACTTTATCTCCCAAAAGGGTAAGACAAGATTAGGATTCAAGGAAAGAACTAGGGAAGCTAATTTCAAAAGAAAAGGCAAAACCCCAGTTCAGCCACTAGCCTTCAAACCCCCTATTTCTTTCAAAAAAGTGATGCAGCCTACTAACAGGTATGATCATGACATCACTCATGGTCACTGTAAGTATGGTAATCTGAATGACAAAGGAGCAAATGCTAATAGTGCTTGCTGCCCATGAGCAAACACACCAGGTTATTAAAGAATCCTTAGTGTTTGCTGCTCCAACACCTGCACTTAAAAGGACTGCTGACAGCAATATTGTTAAGCCTGGACTTAAGAGAAGGTATAACAGATTTGAGTGCTGGTGTTGTGGCAAGGTGGGCCACTATGCCATTGATTGTTGGTACAATGCTAGTATTCTGAAAAAGGCCAGCTTACCTGTCAGAAAGGCTGCAGGTAAGCATGTCAAATATCAAGCTGACCTGGACCTAGGACCCAATAACAATTGGGGTTCTAAGGATATGTAATTTTATTTGATGCAGGTGAGTCCAAGTGGCCATACCCCTATATGGTACTTGGACAGTGGATGTTCTATTCACATGACTGGAACAAGAAGGATGCTGAAGGATTACTCTCCCATAGAAAATGGACCCAAAGTGATCTTTGGTGGATCTGAAAAGCGAGTCATCAAAGAGTTTGGTAACATTTCCAATAACTCTATTACTATCACCCAAGTGGCTTATGTGAAAGGTCTAAAACATAACCTAATTAGCATAAGCCAACTAAGTGATTTTGGTTATGACACTTCTTTCCTCAAGAGTGTGCCAAATAAGAAGGTCAAGTGATCAAGAGATCATTCTGACAGGCACTAGGAAAGGAAATGTCTACTGTCTTAACTTTGATTGTGAGAATAAGATCTCTCCTATTTGTCTAGTTGCAGATGAGAAAGCATCTCATTGTGTCCAATGGTACAAGAGGCTAGCTCACCTGAACTACAAGTCAATAGGTCAACTCTTTAGTATGGAGTTAGTGAGGAATGATCCTCAGGTCAAGTGCATTAAAGAGGGTGTATGTTCAGCTTGCTAAAAGGGCAAACAGACCAGGACCTCTTTCCATGGACATGATACCAAAGACTCTGTGAGATGTCTTTACCTCCTGCATATGGATTTATTTGGTCCTATGCCAGTTCATAGTCTAGGTAGGAAAGCATACACATTTGTAATTGTGGATGATTATTCTAGGTTTACATGCGTTTTCTTCTTGAGTCAGAAATCTGAAACCCCAACTGTCTTCCAGAATTTTGTTTGGCAAATTCAAAATGAACTTAACAATTTAGTGGTCAAAATCAGAAGTGACCATGAGACTGAATTTCAGTCTGAATACATGACAAAGTTCTGCGAAGAACTTGAGATTCATCAGGAGTTCTCCTCACCTAGAACTCCCCAGCAAAATAGGGCTGCTGAAAGAAAGAATAAGACACTTATTGAGGCAAGTAAAACACTACTAAGTGACACTTCTCTCCTAGAATATTTCTGGGCTGAGACAGTAAATACTGCATGTCATGTTCTCAATAGAGTATCCATCAATAAAAGACACAAGAAGACACCCTATGAGATTATGAAAGGAAGAAAACCAAACATATCATACCTTAGAATCTTTGGTAGCAAGTGTTATGTTCTAAATAATGGTAAGCACTATCAAACTAAGTTTGCTGCCAAATCCCTAGAAGAGATATTTGTTGGGTACAACAATAACAGTAGAGCTTACAGGATCTACAACTTGACTACACAAGGTGTAGAAGAATCTGTCCATGTAGTGTTTGATGAGTCTAAGCTAATTAACTGTGAGCTGTCTAGTGCTTCTGTTAGTCTTACAGGTTTGAAGGAAAAGATGGACAAGCTAACAATTAGTGAAGACCAACCTGCAAGACAGGATGAAGAAAATGATGGATACTGTCAAGGGGGAGTACAAGTCTTACTGGATGGAGATGAAGACAATGAAGTACATCTAGATGAAGACAATGAAGAAGACCAAGAGGTGGACAGATTTCCTCCAGCAAGAAGACATTTGAAGGATCATCCAACACACCAAATCATTGGTGATGCAAGACATGGAGTTTTGACCAGAAGCAAGAGCATGAACACAGTTCTATGTTCAAGCTTCCTGTCTCAGATGAAACCTAAGAAGTTTGAAGAGGCTATACAAGACACAAATTGGATTGATGCCATGCAGGAAGAGTTGAATCAATTCAGAAGATATAAAGTCTGGGAGTTATTTTCTAAACCAAAGAACCACAATGTCATAGGAACTAAGTGGATCTACAGGAACAAGTTAGATGAAAATGACATTATAATCAAGAACAAAGCCAGACTGGTAGCAAATGGCTACAGACAGGAAGAAAGGATATACTTTGATCAGACATTTGCCCAAGTGACAATGTTGGAAACAATAAGACTGTTCCTGGCTTATGCAGCTTATCAAGAGTTCAAAGTATTTCAAATGGATGTAAAGTCATCATTTTTGAATGGTGACTTAAAAGAGGAAGTTTATGTTGAACAACCTTCAGGTTTTGTAGATTCTCTTTATCCCAACTATGTATATAGGCTTAAGAAAGCTCTATATAGATTGAAACAAGCCCATAGGGCTTGGTATGAAACACTGTTTGATTTCCTTATTGAGAATAAATTCTCAAGAGGGAAAATTGACAAGACTCTATTTTTAGGGAATCAAAAGGTAAGATCATCCTAGTCCAGATATATGTTGATGACATTATCTTTAGTTCTACTGAAAACAACCAGTTGTTGTGGATACAACATCAACTTGAAGACTATGACATCAAGGTAAGTAGAATTTCATTATATTGTGATTCTACTAGTGCTATATATATTGGTAGAAATCCTGTTTCACATAGCAGAACTAAGCATATAGAAATCAAATTTCACTTCATCAGAGAACATGTTGAAAAAGAAGACATAAGTTTAGAATTTGTCAACACTAACAATCAAATTGCTGATATATTTACAAAACCTCTGGATGAAAGTAAATTCAATTATTTTAAAATTGAATTAGGTATATTGAACCTAGAATGAGATGTTAGGTCAGCACAAAATTTCTCAAGAAATTTGGCTAAGTTAGAAAGTTTGTGTCGATACAAACCAATTGTGTCGACACTATCAGTAAATGGTATCGACACAGAAATAAAATCTGCGTCGACAAGAAAAGTTTATGTCAAGACCTTGAACTAGTAGTCTATGTCGACACAGACAAAAGTATGTCGACACATAAACATGTCGACACCTACAAAGTACTGCCGATACCTAGGTCGTCTATGTCGACTTATGTAAAATTTTGTTGACTAAGTAAAATCCCTAGTTAGGCACGTCTTTTGACCTTCCTTTTACAAGTATACTATAAATAGGAGAAGACAAAATCTGGCCGACTGTGCTTTCAGAACTCTCGACTCTAGACTTTGTGTCGACAAGAAAATCTCCCGTCGACTCTCTTCTCTCTCTTTCACCAATGACGCCACAACAGGAAGGCAGGATCAATGAGGGATATGAACTGGTATGCAAGGCATTCGAGACTGCCTCGCCAGAAATCAAGGGCGTGATTACCCAAATCATAGAAAATGGATTGGAATACTTGGTCTCCGAACCTTCAAGGATATGGAAGAAGGAAGTTCTTGAATTTTACTCTTCTGCAACAATGGATTCTCAAGGAAAGAAGATAAAGTCCTCTGTTAATGGTACCACAGTGAAACTCTCACCGAAGACCATAAGAAAGTCACTTCAACTTCCCAAAATTAAAGAAGATGATGATATCGCATCATTCATGACAAGGGATGCACTCCAATGGTGTGGACTGGATCCCAATATCAAGATTGGATCTTCAATGACCAGGAAAGGGATGAATTCCCAGGGTAAGTTCCTATCCGAGATAATAGGCAATGTTATTCTCTGTAAAACAGGAGGACATGATAGAATCTCTGCCTACATGTTCAGCCTCATAACTAGAGTTATATTCAAGGTGAAAACAGACTGGTTAGCTGTAATATTTTACAAGATCACAAAAAGTGCCAAGAAGCCAAATCTGGGTAGGATACTGAGCTTGTATCTGACTTCCACCATCCCAGAAGTGATGAATCAAACTCCAACAACCAAGATTAATCACATGAGGAGAATGGATCTGAGAATACTATCCAGATGTGATAGAGTTCTGACAAAAGATGTTTCTACCCCACAGAAACAAATGAAGAATGATAAGAAAAAGAAAACTACCACCCAGGCAGCAGAATCTTCTAGTGATTCTGAAGAGCAGGTTGACTTCAGCACAAATGAAGAGCAACCAAGAAAATCACTTACACCAACACCAGCTAAAGAGGCTCAAGCCCAAGGGGAGAACATTCAACTAACAAAAAACCAGATGGTCTCCACTCCAGGGGGAGACAACATTGAGATTATAATTGTTCAAGAACCTGAACAATCACAGCAGCCAGCCCAAGGGGGAGGTATTGCTGAAGTTGCACTGGATAGTGAGAATGTAACTGATACTGTTATGGACATAGTCTCAGAAATCAACAATGCTGCAACAATCATCACTGAGAAAGAAGCACAGGATGTGCATATGTCAGACCCAGATCAAGCTGAGCAACTCCACTTCTCCAGTTTAGAGAAAACCCTGGAAAAGGATCTTGATGTCCAGGGAGAACCATTTGTTGAAAAAGAGAACATTATCCCTCCTGTTCAGATGCAGCAGGAGGTAACTCTGGAGGAGTTATTTCCTGATTTACAAGAAGCTCAACCTGAGGGGGAGATGACAAGGACTGAGGGTGAGATGGCACTAAATGCCTCAAGTCCTAAGGAAACTGTGGCTATAGAAAGTTCATCAAATTTTTCTGAAGATGAAGAAGCCACCAGGGCCAAAAAAAAGAAAGCTGGTGGCACTCAAGAAGAGGAGCACAGGCTATAAGAAAGCCTTGCAGACTGTCCCACAAACATCTGCTCCAGGAATAGAGTTCAGTTCACTTTTGGTGAAACTGCAAGTGAAAATGGATGAGCAAAGACTTGCTCCGGAGAAATATGTGGATGAGTCACACAAAGAAATGCAGTTCCAGCTGGCCCAAGATATCAAGTCTATCAGATTTGAAGTAAATTTGCATAAGAAGGAGATGACAGATTTCTTCCATAAGGGAGGTAATGCTGTAGTATACTTGACCACACAACAACAGGACATGAAAACTCAAATAGCTGACATTGCAGATAAACAAGGATATATTCTAGAAAATCAATTCAGAATGAATGAAAATCTCACAGACTCACATAATGCTATTCTCACAAAAATGGGAGGTATTGCTACTAATGTGAAAACTGAAGTATCTAACCAGATCAAAGAAGATCTAGCTGCTGTACAAACAACAATTCTGACATTTCAAAAGGCTATTTCTGATCAACTGCAGAAGTTCAGACTCTACTACACAGAGGGAATAAATTATCTGGCTGATCAAGTAAGGTTTCAGAAGGATGATCTAAGAGATTATGTGGCCAGAGAAGTCATAAAGGGGGAGAGAGTGTTAGTCAAAGCAAGCTCAGATCATGCTAAATGAGTATCCAATACCATCAGAGCTACTCTTGGATATCCACCCCTCTGTGATGATGATAATACTGCTGAATCTGGTATTCAACCTGCTTACATTGAAGGGGTTCAATAGGAAGTTGCTCAAGTCATCTATCCTCCATCTGATTTTGAAGCAGTACAACAGGCTGTACATCAAATGTATAGCCCTCCACAGGAGGCACATAATGTTATTATTGAAAAAGTTGAAATGTCTGAAGCTGCTTTACAAAGAGAGCAAAAAGCTCAAAAAGCTAGGGATGCTCAGAAAGAAGCTCAACTATCTAAGAAAAGATTCAGAGAGCAGACTGAATTAAAGGCTGATTTTGAACAATGTAGTCCAACCTCCAGAAATATCATTCTTACTGCTTGGAAAGCCGTGAAAGATAATATGCATGATAGAGACAAATGGTATTCTGAATAAGAGTGGGGTAAGTATCAGGGAAGGCAAGATGTCATACATCAGTTCAGAAGGGATATCAAAGCTGGGAAGTTACCTGCTAACTCTGTGGAGCCTAGCAAGTACTTCCCAAAGCCTTATCATTACTTTGAAAGGCAGAAGATCAAGGCAGAATAACTCAAAAAGAAAGATCTGAAAGGGAAGAAGTCAGCCGATGACACAGAATCCAAAGTACAAGCTAAGATTCAACCTGACAAAGGAATAGTTATCAAGGAGCCTAATCAATCTTAGGGATATATAGACTAGACTTTGTTGGGTATTGTATCCACAATGTACCTGATTTGAATAAGCCCCTGAACAAGCTAAGTTGAATTGACAATGTATTTGATGATTTTCTATCAAGTTGTGCTTGCAGCTATTCCATGCTAAGTACACATCAATGTCAGGGTACAGTGAGTCAATATACACGGGTCTGCGCAACGTAATCCCTCGTTGAGCAGATCAGTGTGTTGACTCATGTGTGCTCTCTCTATTGGAGTGTACTTATTTTCAAGTACATGGTTAAGGCAGATCAAGAGCAGAATGAGCAAAGATGGGTCAAAGACCAAGTTCATAGGAAGGAAGAGAAAAATCGTCTAAGTCAAAATCGACGGGAATCACTAAGTCATTCCCGCTGACTTCGACATGAATCACTTGTGATTCTCGCCGATTCGACGAGAATCAGTCTGCATTCCCGCCGACTTCTTCCAGCTATTAGTTTTCCAAATAGAAATTCTGCCAAAGCAGAATCAACGGGAATCACTAAGTGATTCTCGCCGACTTCGACGGGAATCGTTAGTGATTCCCGCCGATTCGACGAGAATCAATCTGCATTCCCGCCGATTTCCTCCGGCTGATAAGGTTTCCAACTGAAATTCGGCCAAGGCAGAATCGACGGGAATCGTGAGTGATTCCCGCCGACTTCGACGGGAATCACTAACGATTCTCGCCGATTTTGCCTTAGGCAATTTTCGTCTGTTGGCTGGACCGAACCAAGAGACCGTGCGCTGTTTCGGCCGGGGCTAGGGCTTTTACTTGTGGGCCCCACAACGGTCTTTTAGGGTTGGATCCGGGTATATATACATGCGTATTTCGAACTTCTACAGTAACTATTCACGCGAAATCAAAAAGCCGACGCCGTGCCCTAGCAGATCGCGGAAAATCGCTGATCGCTGACGCCGCTCGCAAGCTCGTCGCCGCCGCTGATCTCAGAGCTTCTTTGATCTTCCGACGACAGTACCGAGGCTAGCAGTGCGTCTCACGCATCTTTCTTGAGATCTCTTGTCTCTCGATTCGTTGAACGAGGTTAGTTCTTCATTCCGAATCAATTGAGACGACTGATCCGACTGAGATCGTTCGTAGACCTTGCTTGCTTCGTCAATAAGTTTGGATCTACAAAGTATCGCCGCCGCAATCACTTGTCGCCGCCGATCTTGACAAGATCCTCTGCAAGAGAGAACTCCGGTTGTGGACTCTTCGTATCTTTCAAGAAAGCTTCAACGAACGAAGAAGGACATCGAAATCTCCAAAAGCCTTGTTTGTATTTTCTTATACATTCAATTTTTGTTTTGTTGTAAAGGAATTTTTATTCCTTGTTGTAAGGGTTGGGTGCAACCCGTGGTGGTGGAGTGGTGACTCCTGTGTTGAAAGGGTTCCTTCCATAGTGTGAGGATTGGATTTCAATCCATTTGGAGAAGTGACCGAGTCGTCCCTTGGTGGGAGATAGGTCGAAGGGGGAAAGTGGACGTACCCAAATCGGGGAACCACTATAATTTCTTGTGTGTTTTCTGTGCTGTGTTTGTTAATTTGTGCAGGTAAATTTTATTCCGCAAAAGACTGCACAGCACATATACCCCCCCATATGTGGATTTAGTCGACAATAGATACTTTCAAGTGGTATCAAAGGGAGGTTACTCGTCAATAAGGTTTACACCTTGAGTAAGATCCTGTGTCTAGTGTCAAGAGGAAAGAAGATCTCGGGAATGGACGGACTCAAGTATTCAGGAAAGATCCCAGTGTGCACCAAGCTGAACTTTCCCATCTGGAAGGAAAGGATCAGGTTCTACATGGAAGCAGTCGACCCTCGACTCTTCATGGTAGTGGAGGAGGGACCTTATATCCCCACTAAGGCCTGTAACATTGATCCGACCAAGATGGTGCCGAAGAAGCTCTCCGAAATGGATAAGGATGAGATGGTGCTAGTCGGTCTAGACAAGAAGACTCAGAACATTCTTGTCAGCGCCGTCGATGACTCCATGATGCAGAACTTCAGCAACTGCAGGACTGCCAAGGACATATGACACTGCCTGATCATTCTGATGGAAGGCACAGATGAAGTAAGGGATGATCGAAGATCCCTTCTGAACCAGAAGTATGAGGCCTTCAGGCAAGGTCCCAAGGAAGAAATCGGAGTGACTTTTGAGAACTTCCTGAAGATCGTCAATGCCCTGAAGGGTTATGACAGAGTGTTCACCGATGGTGAATTAAATGACAAATTCCTTAGATCCCTTACTAAGGAATGAGACACCAAGATCTGCGCCATCAGAGAATTTTGCAAGCTGGCAGAAACTGATCCCCAGATTCTGTTTGGGAAGCTTATGTCCTATGAGCTTCAGCTGAACACCAGAAAAGCTGAAGAAAAAGCCGATAAAGCCGCTGCCAAAGAAAAGACTGTAGCCCTGAAAGCCAATCACTCAAGGAAAGGCAAGGGTGCAGCCTCGTCCTGCTCTTGGAAAAAGGATGAGGAAGAAGACTCTGAGCCATGCTCTTCCGGCTCAGAGCTATCTGAAGAAGAATTCTCCCTCATCACTCGAGAGTTCAAGAAGTTCCTCAGGATTAGGAATCAAAGAAAGAGAGACGGCTCCTCCTCTAGACATCAGAAGAAGAATTACTCTTCTGACAGGTATGAGCCTAAACAGAACAAACATCGCTCTGCTGACATTATTTGCTTTGGATGCAATAAGCCAGGCCACGTCATTGCTGACTGCCACCAAAGCAAGAGAGATAAGGGGAAGGGAGAGGAGCACAAGTCCTCTAGAGATAAGAAGAAGGAGAGGAACTACATTGCCAAAAATCCAAAGACACTGAGTGAATCTGATTCGTCAGACTCCAGTGATGATGAGGAAGCCTACTTCGGGCTAATGGGTCGCTCTGACTCAGAAGGAGACTGCCCCCCATTTACTGGGAAGTCAAATTCCTTAAGGCTGAGGGTGTGTCCCTAAGAGAAGAGATCACTAGCTTGATTTCTCTCCGACAGGAACACCTGGACCTTACTTCTGAGCACTTAGAGTCTCTAAGGCTCCTTGACCAAAAACTGGAAGAAATCAACAAGTTGGAAGAACAGCTTGCGGCAGAAAGGAAGATTGTCAAAAGATTCTCCATGCCCAAAACCGTTCTTCCTCTGGTTGATGAATTCTCTGCTCAGGCTAAGGGGGCTGGCTTAGGGCATGTGGGCGTGCCTGGTAAATCATCTAGGAGAAACAAAAAACAGAGGAAATTTAAGGCTGCTAAGAAGGCCTCTGCTGTAGAAAAGGGAAAGGCCCCACTCGATCCTATTTCATTCAGAAAGCCTGGCTTTCCTTGCAATGAGCAGGACTTTGAGTCAACCTATGACCACTTCTTCCGGCCCTCGGTTGAAAAGCCCAAGAGCCGGTATGATGGTTGGACCTTCCCCCGAAACTACGGTGAGAGTGTCTTCAAGACATCTTATGAGGAAATCCAAGTGGAGAATTATGGCCACTTCTCTAGCGGCCATAATAGGAAGCAGATACCAAAGGCCAAGCCTATTATACTGAAGGAACAGGAAGTGAAGAAATCGTGTGACTGCTGTCATCATGATGCCTCCACCTCCAGATCCAAGGCCCCGGCTAGACCCACCGTTCCAAGGGTGAAGCAGGAGCCTAGGAAACGGTACAACAGGTTTGACTGTTGGTGCTGTGGCAAAGTTGGTCACTTTGCCGTGGATTGCTGGTTTAATCCAAGATTCAACGAGACTCCTCATGTTAGCAATGCGAGGCCGACCACTCGTAGGGTTAACCACCCGAGGGGGAGTGTGCTAACGAGGAATCTAGGATCCAAGTTCGATTGGGTTCCTAAGGGAAACTAATTCTGTTTTGCAGGTATGTCCAAAGGCCACCAAAATGCCTATCTGGTACTTGGACAGTGGATGTTCCCGGCATATGACCGGGACAAGAAGCCTGTTGCGTGATTACTCCTCAGTCAAAAATGGACCCAAAGTCATCTTTGGAGGATCTGATCGAGGAGTCACCAGAGGTTATGGTATGATTTCCAACAGTGTATTCTCTATCACTGACGTGACCTATGTTGAAGGGTTAAACCATAACCTGATCAGTGTAAGCCAGTTGTGTGATAAAGGATACGACGTTAAGTTCTGCAAGGATAAGTGCTTGATAATATCGTGTGTCTCTTCGGAGACGGTATTAACTGATATTAGGAGCAGAAATATCTTTTGCTTAGATTTTCTTAGCTTAGACTATTCTACCCCCGTGTACCTAGTAGCAAAAGACAGTGCATCTCTTTGTGAACAATGACACAAGAGATTAGCACATATTAATTTTAAGACAATTAATATGTTGTTTTCTAAGAATTTAGTAAGGGATGCCCCTACTATTAAGCGCATCAAAGATAGCCCTTGTCCTGCATGCCAGAAGGGCAAACAGACTCGGGCTACCTTTAAGGGCATTGCAGACAAAGACTCCTCCAGATGTCTCTATCTTCTGCATATGGACTTGTTCGGTCCAGTGCAAGTTCATCGCTTAGGAGGCAAATCGTATACGCTAGTGATTGTTGATGATCACTCTCGGTTTACGTGAGTGTTCTTCTTGAAACGAAAGTCAGATACGTTCGACATCTTCACTAATTTTATCAAGCAGATTCAGAACGAACTTAACTGCTCCGTGGTCAAAATCAGAAGTGACCATGGAACAGAATTCGAGTCTGGTGCTATGACAGAATTCTGTGAAGAACATGGTATCTTTCATGAGTTTTCCTCCCCGCGTACTCCTCAGCAAAACGGAGTTGCGGAGAGAAGAAATAGAACGCTCATTGAAGCATGCACGACTATGTTGAATGACGCGTCTCTTCCAGAGTACTTCTGGGCAGAGGCTGTCAATACGGCATGTCATGTGCAGAACCGAGCATTGATCAACAAGAATCATCGTAAGACGCCTTATGAGCTATTGAAAGGCAGGAAACCTACCATGTCCTATTTGAGGATTTTTGGCTGCAGATGCTATGTACTCAATAATGGGAAGTACCAACGTACTAAATTCGGAGAAAAATGCTTCGAAGGCATCTTCATGGGCTATAGTAGCCATAGTCGGGCATATAGGGTCTTCAATAAGAAAACCCTAGTGGTAGAGGAGTCCATTAATGTTGTTTTTGATGAAGGAAGCTTGCTTCATAGCAATTCTTCCAGTGACATTCTTGAAGATGCATGTGCAAGGCTTGAACAGCTAAGTCTCGATGAGACTGCTAAAGGTGCAACTCTCAAGTACGTCAAGGTTTCCACCTCAACGCCAACTGGAGAAGATGAAGATCAGGATGAAGAAGATCTCCCAGAAGAGGGAGGAGCCCGAGACGCTGTTAGAGCTCCAAATACCAAACTCTTAGAGCTCCGACACGTGAGGGATCATCCTAGAGATCAGATCATAGGAGATCCTCGTGACGGTGTCAGAACTCACAGAGGTACAATTAAGGAGATTCTGTACCTTAGTTTTCTGTCACAGGTTAAGCTAAAGAAGTTCGACGAAACGAACAAAGATGCATCATGGATATTGGCAATGCAAGATGAACTGCATCAATTCGAACGATGCAACGTCTGGACGCTTGTTCCCAGACCAAAGAAACAGAATGTGATCGGCACCAAGTGGATCTTCAGAAACAAACTGGATGAACACGATGTCATCATCAAGAACAAGGCCGGACTGGTTGCACAAGGTTACAGACAGGAGGAGGGGATTGACTTCGACCAAACCTTTGCACCAGTTGTAAGGCTGGAAGCGATCAGATTGTTCCTGGCATATGCCTCTCACAAAGGATTCACTGTCTATCAGATGGACGTGAAATCTGCGTTTCTAAATGAAAATTTGAAAGAGGAAGTATATGTTGCGCAACCCCCAGGTTTTGTTAATCCATCACTTCCTAATTATGTTTATTTTCTTAATAAAGCATTATATGGCTTAAAACAAGCTTCTCGAGCTTGGTATGAGACTCTGTCTAGTTTTCTTCTTGAGAACAAGTTCTCGAGAGGAAAAATAGATACGACATTGTTTCTTAGGGAAGTCAAAGACAAGATTCTGCTGGTGCAAATCTATGTCGATGACATAATATTCAGCTCAACGGACAACAATCTTTGCAAGAAGTTTTCTAAACTTATGCAAGGAAAGTTTGTAATGAGCAGCATGAGAGAGCTAAAGTATTTTTTGGGACTTCAAGTGAAACAGTCTGAGGATGGAATTTTCATTTCTCAGACGAAGTTCACAAATGAACTCCTCAAGAAATTCGGAATGGAGAATGCAACCTCTATGAGGACTCCAATGGAATCCACTATGTCTCTGGACAAGGATGAGAAAGGGAAACCTTTTGATGAAACCAAATACAGAAGCATAATTGGATCCCTGCTCTACCTTACTGCGAGTAGACCGGATATTATGTTTTCCACATGCGTTTGTGCCAGATATCAGGTGAACACTAAGGAATCTCATTATGTTGCTGTCAAGGGAATTCTTAGATACCTTAAAGGTACATCAAATCTTAGCTTGTGGTACCCAAGAAACAATGATGTCGAGCTGATAGGTTTTTCAGATGCTGACTTTGCAGGAAGCAGGGATGATAGGAAAAGCACTTGAGGGACGTGCCAATTCCTCGGAAGAAGGCTTATATCATGGAACAGTAAAAAGCAGAACTGTGTCGCAACCTCTACGGCTGAATCTGAGTACATCTCAGCAGACAGCTGTTGCACACAACTTCTATGGATCAAAAATCAACTCGAAGATTATGACTTGCAGTTCAGAGAAGTTCCTATGTATTGCGACTACTCGAGCGCAATAACAATTGCGAACAATCCTGTGTCGCACAGCAGAACAAAGCATATTGAAGTGCGCTACCACTTCATTCGGGAGCATGTGGAAAACAAAGATATCTCTCTCTGCTATGTCCCCACGGATAAGCAGATTGCAGATATCTTCACAAAGCCCCTAGACGAGGCCAAGTTCAGTCTCTTCAAAACTGAGCTCGGCATGCTGAACTATGAAGATTGAAGACTGAAGGGCTCAAGGCTCTTGGTTCAAGGGGGAGCATCTGCTATGAATTCAAGATTGAGAACGGTTGCAAGAACTGAGGGGGAGCTTTGTGCTGCAAGTGAAGTCCCAGATTTGCAGAAGCCGAAAAGGGGGAGATTACCCTCTCGGCTAAGGCTAAGGTGGCTGCCAATGGTTAAGTATGCTCTCAGGAAAATGGTAATAAATTTCACTCTCAGCTGAATTTTCATTTTATGATTTTCATTCCCATCTGTTCTATTCACCTTAGCTTGTAGGGTTTAAGCTTCTTCAAATAGGGAGAGATTGTTGGGTATTGTATCCACAATGTACCTGATTTGAAGAAGCCCCTGAACATGCTAAGTTGAATTGACAATGTATTTGATGATTTTCTATCAAGTTGTGCTTGCAGCTATTCCATGCTAAGTACACACTAATGTCAGGGTGCAGTGAGTCAATATACACGGGTCTGCGCAACGTAATCCCTCGTTGAGCAGATCAGTGTGTTGACTCATGTGTGCTCTCTCTATTGGAGTGTACTTATTTTCAAGTACAGGGTTAAGGCAGATCAAAAGCAGAAGAAGGAGCAAAGATGGGTCAAAGACCAAGTTCATAGGAAGGAAAAGAAAAATCGTCTAAGTCAAAATCGACGGGAATCACTAAGTCATTCCCGCCGACTTCGACGGGAGTCACTTGTGATTCTCGCCGATTCGACGAGAATCAGTCTGCATTCCCGCCGAATTCTTCCAGCTATCAGTTTTCCAAACAGAAATTCTGCCAAGGCAGAATCGACGGGAATCACTAAGTGATTCTCGCCGACTTCGACGGGAATCGTTAGTGATTCCTGCCGATTCGACGAGAATCAATCTGCATTCCCGCCGATTTCCTCCGGCTGACAAGGTTTCCAACTGAAATTCGGCCAAGGCAGAATCGACGGGAATCGTGAGTGATTCCCGTCGACTTTGACGGGAATCACCAACGATTCTCGCCGATTTTGCCTTAGGCAATTTTCGTCTGTTCGCTGGACCGAACTAAGAGACCGTGCGCTGTTTCGGCCGGGGCTAGGGCTTTTCCTTGTGGGCCCCACAACGGTCTTTTAGGGTTGGATCAGGGTATATATACATGCGTATTTCGAACTTCTACAGTAACTATTCACGCGAAATCAAAAAGCCGACGCCGTGCCCTAGCAGATCGCGGAAAATCGCCGATCGCTGACGCCGCTCGCAAGCTCGTCGCCGCCGCTGATCTCAGAGCTTCTTTGATCTTCCGACGACAGTACCGAGGCTAGCAGTGCGTCTCACGCATCTTTCTTGAGATCTCTTGTCTCTCGATTCGTTGAACAAGGTTAGTTCTTCATTCCGAATCGATTGAGACGACTGATCCGACTGAGATCGTTCGTAGACCTTGCTTGCTTCGTCAAGAAGTTTGGATCTACAAAGTATCGCCGCCGCAATCACTTGCCGCCGCCGATCTTGACAAGATCCTCTCCAAGAGAGAACTCCGGTTGTGGACTCTTCGTATCTTTCAAGAAAGCTTCAACGAACGAAGAAAGACATCGGAATCTCCAAAAGCCTTGTTTGTATTTTCTTATACATTCAATTTTTGTTTTGTTGTAAAGGAATTTTTATTTCTAGTTGTAAGGGTTGGGTGCAACCCGTGGTGGTGGAGTGGTGACTCCTGTGTTGGAAGGGTTCCTTCCGTAGTGTGAGGATTGGATTTCAATCCGTTTGGAGAAGTGACCGAGTCGTCCCTTGGTGGGAGATAGGTCGAAGGGGGAAAGTGGACGTACCTAAATCGGGGAACCACTATAATTTCTTGTGTGTTTCTGTGCTGTGTTTGTTAATTTGTGCAGGTAAATTTTATTCCGCAAAAGACTGCACGACACCTATTCACCCCCCCATAGGTGGATTTAGTCGACACTAGATACTTTCAAGTGGTATCAGAGGGATGTTACTCGTCAATAAGGTTTACACCTTGAGTAAGATCCTGTGTCTAGTGTCAAGAGGAAAGAAGATCTCGGGAATGGATGGACTCAAGTATTCAGGAAAGATCCCAGTGTGCACCAAGCTGAACTTTCCCATCTGGAAGGAAAGGATCAGGTTCTACATGGAAGCAGTCGACCCTCGACTCTTCATGGTAGTGGAGGAGGGACCTTATATCCCCACTAAGGCCTCCACCATTGATCCGACCAAGATGGTGCCGAAAAAGCTCTCTGAAATGGATAAAGATGAGATGGTGCTAGTCGGTCTAGACAAGAAGGCTCAGAACATTTTTGTCAGCGCCGTCGATGACTCTATGATGCAGAACTTCAGCAACTGTAGGACTGCCAAGGACATATAACACTGCCTGATCATTCTGATGGAAGACACAGATGAAGTAAGGGATGATCGAAGATCCCTTCTGAACCAGAAGTATGAGGCCTTCAGGCAAGGTCCCAAGGAAGAAATCGGAGTGACTTTCGAGAACTTTCTGAAGATCGTCAATGCCCTGATGGGTTATGGCAGAGTGTTCACCGATGGTGAATTAAATGACAAATTCCTTAGATCCCTTACTAAGGAATGGGATACCAAGATCTGCGCCATCAGAGAATTTTGCAAGCTGGCAGAAACTGATCCCCAAATTCTGTTTGGGAAGCTTATGTCCTATGAGCTTCAGCTGAACACCAGAAAAGCTGAAGAAGAAGCCGATAAAGCCGCTGCCAAAGAAAAGACTGTAGCCCTGAAAGCCAATCACTCAAGGAAAGGCAAGGGTGCAGCCTCGTCCCGCTCTTGGAAAAAGGATGAGGAAGAAGACTCTGAGCCATGCTCTTCCGGCTCAGAGCTATCTGAAGAAGAATTCTCCCTCATCACTCGAGAGTTCAAGAAGTTCCTCAGGATGAGGAATCAAAGAAAGAGAGACGGCTCCTCCTCTAGACATCAGAATAAGAAATACTCTTCTGACAGGTATGAACCTAAACAGAATAAACATCGCTCTGCTGACATTATTTGCTTTGGATGCAATAAGCCAGGCCACGTCGTATCTGACTGCCACCAAAGCAAGAGAGATAAGGGGAAGGGAGAGGAGCACAAGTCCTCTAAAGATAAGAAGAAGGAGAGGAGCTACATTGCCAAAAAGCCAAAGACACTGAGTGAATCTGATTCGTCAGACTCCAGTGATGATGAGGAAGCCTACTTCGGGCTAATGGGTCGCTCTGACTCAGAAGGAGACTGCCCCCCATTTACTGGGAAGGTAAAAGATCGTACCCCCCTCTCCGACTCTGACTTTGAGTCTCCTGATGATGATCTCGAGGACAACCCATCTGCCCGTGAAGCTGAGCTCCTCGAAAAGTATGAGCTTCTGCTCAATACCTTTGAGGAATGTTGCAAGAGGTTGAGGGCTCAGAAATAGGAAGTCAAATTCCTTAAGGCTGAGGGTGTGTCCCTAAGAGAAGAGATCACTAGCTTGATTTCTCTCCGACAGGAACACCTGGACCTTACTTCTGAGCACTCAGAGTCTCTAAGGCTCCTTGACCAAAAACTGGAAGAAATCAACAAGTTGGAAGAACAGCTTGCGGCAGAAAGGAAGATTGTCAAAAGCTTCTCCATGCCCAAGACCGTTCTTCCTCTGGTTGATGAATTCTCTGCTCAGGCTAAGGGGGCTGGCTTAGGGCATGTGGGCGTGCCTGGTAAATCATCCAGGAGAAACAGAAAACAGAGAAAAAATAAGGCTGCTAAGAAGGCCTCTGCTGCAAAAAAGGGAAAGGCCCCACTCGATCCTGTTTCATTCAGAAAGCCTGGCTTTCCTTGCAATGAGCAGGACTTTGAGTCAACCTATGACCACTTCTTCCGGCCCTCGGTTGAAAAGCCCAAGAGCCGGTATGATGGTTGGACCTTCCCCCGAAACTACGGTGAGAGTGTCTTCAAGACACCTTATGAGGAAATCCAAGTGGAGAATTATGGTCACTTCTCTAGCGGCCATAATAGGAAGCAAGCACTAAAGGCCAAGCCTGTTATACTGAAGGAACAGGAAGTGATGAAATCGTGTGACTGCTGTCATCATGATGCCTCCACCTCCAGATCCAAGGCCCCGACTGGACCCACCGTTCCAAGGGTGAAGTAGGAGCCTAGGAAACGGTACAACAGGTTTGACTGTTGGTGCTGTGGCAAAGTTGGTCACTTTGCCGTTGATTGCTGGTTTAATCCAAGATTCAACGAGACTTCTCATGTTAGCAATGCGAGGCTGACCACTCGTAGGGTTAACCACCCGAGGGGGAGTGTGTTAACAAGGAATCTAGGACCCAAGTTCGATTGGGTTCCTAAGGGAAACTAATTCTGTTTTGCAGGTATGTCCAAAGGCCACCAAAACGCCTATCTGGTATTTGGACAGTGGATGTTCCCGGCATATGACCGAGACAAGAAGCCTGTTGCGTGATTACTCCTCAGTCGAAAATGGAACCAAAGTCATCTTTGGAGGATCTGATCGAGGAGTCACCAGAGGTTATGGTATGATTTCCAACGGTGTATTCTCTATCACTGACGTGACCTATGTTGAAAGGTTAAACCATAACCTGATCAGTGTAAGCCAATTGTGTGATAAAGGATACGACGTTAAGTTCTGCAAGGATAAGTGCTTGATAATATCGTGTGCCTTTTCAGAGACGGTATTAACTGGCATTAGGAGCAGAAATATCTTTTGCTTAGATTTTCTTAGCTTAGACTCTTCTACCCCCGTGTGCCTAGTAACAAAAGACAGTGCATCTCTTTGTGAACAATGACACAAGAGATTAACACATATTAATTTCAAGACAATTAATATGTTGTTTTCCAAGAATTTAGTAGAAGTAGTTGTGTCGACATACAAGACTTGTGTCGACACACACTCAAGAAATCTGTCAATAACAGCTATGTCGAGACTAGAAGCAGTTGTGTCGACACACAGGACTTTTGTCGACCCACACTCAAGAAATCTGTCAATACCAGCAATATCGAGACCAGAAGCAGTTGTGTCGACACATCCAACAGAAGCTGTGTCAAGAAGATGAAAAATGACTGTGTCGACATTATGGGAGCTGTGTCAACACCATCAAGACTTGTGTCGACACATGGTCTTTTTGTGTCGACACATGGTCTATTTGTGTCGACACATTTGGAGTATAGTCTCGACAACTTTCTGCTGTGATAAAGTTCAAGGAGATGACAGTTGTCAAGACTAAAGACCCGACAACTATCATAAGTAACAAAACTGTCACATCTGTCAGAGCTGTCAGAAGACCATTTTGAACCGGATAAATCGGTAACCTTGGATTGGATCTATATAAAGACCTGTGCTATCACAAAGCCAAAACAACATTAAGAGAGGGGGAACAAGAGACAAACACAGAAGAAGACAGATCTTGAACAGTCTGCAAGAGGAATTCAGATCTGATTCTGAATTCAAGTAGGAAGCTGGATTAAAGATCATCTCCAACTCTAATTGAAGATCAACCTTACTTTGTTCAGATTCAAGAAGCTTTGAAGAAGCTAAGACAGGTTGGATCTTGAGTAATCAGTTCAATCAAGAACTAATCAAGAATCTTTCACCCCATTCTCTGTCTATCTGGGTGAAGATTTTATTATTTTAAACAATTAATTTTCTTGTAAGATCTTTTATAGATCTGAGTTGTAAGCCTAAACATACAAATGCTGAGGTAGGGCTGAGTGCCTGAGGTAGGATCTTGTTGATCTGAGTTGTAGGCCTGGTGGTTAAGGCTGAGGTAGGGCTGAGTACCCGAGGTAGGATCTTGGTGATCTGAGTTGTAGGCCTGGTGGTTAAGGCTGAGGTAGGGCTGTTGCCTGTGGTAGGAGTTTTGGGAAGATTCTGAGTTGTAGGACTTGAAGAAGTCTGAGCTGTAGGAACCAGTTGAGTTTTGAGTTGTAAGATCCGAGGATCTGAGATAGTGGAAGGAAGTTTGGCCGAATCCAGTACTCTACTGGATATGTGAAGGGGGAGAGTGGACGTACCCATAAATTGGTGAACCACTATAAACCATTGTGTGCTGTGCTGTGAATTTTCTGTGATTGTTATTCTTTGTGCTGTGTTTAACACATTTAATTGCTTAAGTTGTTAAAAATGATTTGAACCTATTCACTCCCTCTCTAGGTGTTTAGGCTCTATAAACCAAATCTTTCACAAATCACAATCTTTTGTTTTAAGAATACGATCCTCCTTCCTTATTTTGTAGAACGAGATTTCCAGAATATGTTACTTGATTGACTCTAATTTAAAATTTGAATTTTAAATTTATGTTTACTTAAAAGAACTTGGGTTTGTCGTTATCGTCTTACTACTAATAATACCAGACCGTTTTATTCAGGGTCTCAATGGCTGGTCAAACCACGGAGCCAACGAACGAGCATTTGAAAAAAACAAGTATATGAAATAAAATGCGCAGTAAACTAATAATGATAAAATACATAAAATACTTTGATGCGCTAGGGTGCTTTACGGGATGCATCAATTCCCCCGGAGTTGAAAGGGCTCTACCCCGACGAGAATTCACAAAGACTAGCAATAGAGAGATCTGGGCGGCGGTGTCGTAGCTCGTCGGTGCTGATCCATAAACTGTCTGTGATGTCCCGTCCCCGCCAGGAGACCAAGTAGCGCTGGTACGTCCCGTGGCGAGTACGAAACTCTCGAACATCAAGAACCTGCTCTATCTCCTCAGTGCCGGGTGTCTGTACTAGAGCTAAGCCTGGTGGGATTTCTGGGGCTGTCGTCGGTGGACTCGGGCTGGAACTTGAAGGTTCTCCATAGAAAGGCGTCAGATCTGCCACGTTAAATATCGGAGAGGTACCGAATTCAACAAGCAAGTCTAGGAGATATGCATTCTCTCCGATGCGCTTCCGGACTTGGAAAGGGTCAAACTTCCTCTGTTGTAACTTGTGGTATGTACCCGGAGTGAATTTCTGCTTTCTGAAATAAACAAACACTCAATCTTCTTCTGAAAAGTATAATTCCCGGTGATGACGATCGACCATGGATTTATATTTTTCAGAAGTTGCTCGCAGTTTATTTAGGCTCCATTTGGGGGGACTTATTTTTTCCGGTCAAATGGTTATGGCCGCATGAACCGGACCATAATTAAGGTCCGATTCATGCGGTCGTAACCGCTTGACCGGTGAAAATAAGTCCCCCCAAACGGAGCCTTAGTAATAGATTTATGCAGTTCCTTTAAATAATCAACATGGGCTTGTGCATCAAAGGAAGTACGTTCATGATTCCGGAGGGAGTTGCGATCGAGTAGATGTGGTATAGGGAATCCGTAAGCAATCTCGAAAGGAGATTTAGCTGTAGAGTCATTAGTAGAATTATTGAATGCAAATTCAGCCTGTAGCAGTATAAGATCCCATTATTTCGAATTTTCCCCAGTCAAACACCTAAGAAGATCCCCCATACTCCTATTAACGACCTCAGTCTGCCCATCGGTCTGAGGGTGATATGCGGTGCTAAATTCGAGTTTGGTACCTAGTCGGGCCCACAATGTTTTCCAAAAATATCCCATAAATCGAGTATCCCTATCAGAAGTGATCGACCTAGGGATTCCGTGCAGTCTAACGATTTCCTTAAAAAAAGTTCGACAACGTGTAGATCACTAGAGGTTTTTTTACACGGAATGAAGTGTGCCATTTTTGAAAACCGATCTTCGACTGCAAAAATGGAGTCGACCTTCTTCTGAGTGCGAGGAATTCCTACTACGAAGTCCATCGAGATGTCATCCCATGACCGCTCAGGTATCGGTAAGGGGGTGTATAATCCTGTGTTTTGAGCATGCCCCTTTTACAGCTGACAGGTGGTGCAGTGCCTAATGAATTCGGTGACATCACGCTTCATATTTGTCCAGTAATAACGTGCGTTGACGAGATCTAATAATTTGGACTGGCCTACGTGTCCACCTAACCCAGACGAGTGGAGCTTTCTAAGTAGTGTCTCTCGAAGTGGTCCTTCGCAAATGCAAAGGCGAGTGCCCCTAAACAAGTAACCCTCACTCACGACATACTGTGCGGTAGGACTTGTCCCACTGTGCTGTCATGAAACCCAAAGGTCGCGGAAAAAAGGATCACTGGAGTATAAGTCTCACTGTGAGTCTAAGTCAGTGATGCACGACTGCAACGTGACTAGCAGATGACTGCGTCGACTAAGTGCGTCTGCAACTCGGTTTGTGACACCGGGTTCGTGCTTCAAGTGAAACGTGAACTCCTGCAGGTACGCAGCCCACTTGGCATGACGTCTGATCTCCTTCTGGGAGTTCAGATGCTTCAGAGCCTCATGATCAGTGTTCAGCACAAACTCACGCTGAATCAGGTAGTGTCTCCAATGTTGGAGAGCCTGAACGATAGCGTAAAACTCTAAGTCGTAGGTGGAATATCTAGTTTTCGCCTTGTTCAACTTCTCACTAAAGAATGTGACGGGTCGACCCTCCTGACTCAAAACTGCGCCAATGCCTACGATCGATGCGTCACAGTCAACCTTAAATTTTTTCTCAAAATCAGGCAGCGCCAACACAGGTGCACTCGTGAGTCTCTCTTTTACCAAAAGAAACGCTCGCTCGACTTCTTCAGTCAAAATAAGCAATCCCTTCTTTAGACAATCAGTCACAGGTGTTATCAAGGTACTAAAGTTTCGAATAAACCGCCGATAAAAAGATGCTAGCCCATGAAATCCTCGAGCCTCAGTAATCGTCCTAGGGCTAGGCCAGGATTCTATCGCCTTGACCTTCTCTCTATCAACTCTAATGCCCTCAGAAGAAACGATATATCATAAGAAGGTCATAGTATCAATAAAAAATGTGCATTTTTTCAAGTTTATATATGGCTTATTTTCTCGTAGGATCTCTAAGACCTGCCTAAGATGAGTCATGTGCTGATCCTGATCAGTGCTATAATTCAAAATATCGTCAAAGTATACCACTACGCAAACTCCTATTAGTGGCCTAAGCACTTGATTCATCACTTGCATAAATGTACTGGGTGCATTGGAGAGACCAAAGGGCATCACCAACCACTCTTATAATCCTTCCTTAGTTTTAAATGCAGTCTTCCATTCGTCCCCAGGTCGAATCCTAATCTGGTGGTATCCACTTTTTAAGTCAATCTTTGAAAATATACGGGATCCACTGAGCATATCTAGAATGCCATCCAATCGGGGTGTTAAAGTTTGGCGGTTTGACCTTCTAGTCGGGCGGCTAGTTGTTCGGGTGGTTTGGCGGTTTGTTCAGGCGGTCTGGTTCTCTGGTATCTTTTCCTAGCAGATGCGGTCTGAGGGCTTGCCGCAGCAGTGGTCTGACAATTAACCGCAACATCGGTCTTGTGGCTTGGCGCAGCAGCAGTCTGGTGGCTTGCCGCAACAACGGTCTGGTGGCTTGCCTCAGCAACGATCTGGTGGCTTGCCTCAACAACGATCTGGTGGCTTACTGCAGCTGTGGTCAGGCTAGCATTGGCGGTTAGGCGGCTAGCAGGCGGTCTGGCAGTTAGCAGTCCTTTATACAGTGTTGCGGTTTGACAGTGGCAAACCGTATAACCGCACAGATACTTATTTAGTCCCACATATCTTATTGTATTCTCTCATCTCCCCCATTTTCTATAAATAAGGGGACATATCTATATAATAATTATTTTTTTGGAGCAATAAAATTTGCGGTTTATTTACCTTCGCTCATTTTTCACACGGGGAATAGGAAAACGATATTTGATCGTGATTTTATTAATTGCTCGACTATCCACACACATACACCATGTCCCATCTTTCTTAGGAACTAGAAGCGCAGGGACGGCGCACAAACTCATACTCTCCCTAACGTGACCCTTCGAAATCAAATCGGTCACCTGCCTATTTAGCTCCTCATGCTCTTTCGGACTCATGCGATAGTTGGGCAAATGAGGTAAGCTAACGCCTGGGATGAGGTCTATGCAGTGTTGTATGTCTCTCATCAGGGATAACTGATCGGGAAGCTCCTCCGGCATGTTCTCAGAGAACTCATCTATGAGGGGACGCACCGTACTAAGGATGTCTAATGTAGCGGGGGTGGTGTCGATACTAGATAACATATAGACGACCTCGCTATCCTTCATCTCCTCTTGGAATTGAGACCCATTTAGTAACATGGCGGCAGATGGGAAGGATATCACGGAGACAGTGGTAGAAGGAGGTGAAGTCCTCTCTAGGGCTTTGGGAACATGACCATTCTTCTGGGGGAGAAGAACGATCTTGCGACCATTGCACTCGAAGGAGTGAGAGTTCATTACACCATCATGAACTACGTGCCTATCGTACTGCCAATGTCGTCCTAGCAGGATGTGACAGACCTCGATAGTAGCTACATGACACCATACCACGTCCTGATACGTAATGCCTATGGAAAACTCTACGAGGCACTGGTGCGTGATAAAAATGATAGTGCTACTAGTGACCCATGACAGACTGTAGGGTTTCCCTAAGGGCTGCGTTTTTAATTTATGCTTATCCACCATGCGTTGAGAAACAGAGTTCTCCATACTACCGCTGTCTATAATGACGGAGTATAACTGTCCCTGTATGCGGGCGGTGGTACGAAGGATATTGTTCCTCAACCAGTCATTGTCAGTTGGAGTCCTGGGAGTTAGGAGACTATGTTGGAGAACACACACTAACTGCTCAGGCTGTTCTCCCTCAACTTTGTACTCACTCTCTAACTCAGTCTCAGGGGTCGGGTTAGTCTGAGAGTCACTAAGAAAGACCCCATACTCAGGTTCTGATCCACTCTCAGAATCGATGATGGCGACGAAGTGGCGTCACGGACACTCAGAAGATTTGTGGCCGGCTCCATACACTTAAAACATCTAATCGTCCCAGTCTGAGGTCTAGTGACTACAATCTCCTTGCCCTTGCTGGGAGAGGCAGGGAGTGCTGTGGTGCTCGTGGATACTGCTGGTCGAGGAGGCCCGGTAGGAGTGGAAGTGTGAGTCGAGCGAGACCTATCAGTAGACTTGTTCCCAGATGTTCGTTTTTGCAGTGCTTCTACTCTACGCGCGCGACTTGACACCTCTCATAAGCATGGTTGTCAAGATCGTGATTCAGATCATTGGATCTTACGATCCTACGATCCAAATTTTGTAAATCGATCCAGATTTTGTAAAGCGATCCTCGATCCAATCCTACCATTCGATTCGATTCAACCTCGTAACAATCTCATCTGGGATCTCGATGCTGATAACCTTGTTCCTAAGTCTTTATAGTCAAGAAGTTATAATTGATCTCTGATGGAATAACGTAACCCGTTCAGGTAACGGGAAACGGTCATGTCATCTTCCTCTCGGAGTTCGAGGCGATACTGCAGGACTAGGAACTCGTTTGTGTACTCATCGACAGATAATTTATCCTGACGTAGATTATGGAATTTACGATACAGAGTTTGCATATAATCAGACGGAACGTATCTCTTACGCAGTTGAGTTTTGAAGTCGTTCCATGTTGTGATAGGGGGCATACCTAAATTGAACCTAAACCGTTCTAACTGTCCCCACCAAACTAATGGGGATCCTTTAAGTCTAAGCGTGACATACTCAACTTGCCTAGCTTGGGGTAATTGCTTCCAAGCCAGGAAACGATCCTTCCTTTCACACCACTCTAGGCAACTCTCGGGCTCTATTCGCCCTTCGAAATCACCCACGTCCAGCTTGATTCCCATATCCCAACGGGGTTGGTGACGTGGTTCGTTATGTGCTTCGGGTCGGGGTGTGCAAGTTCCCGAGGCCTATGGTTCAGGTCGTTTTCGACCAACGGGACAGGTGTTCGGTTGACGTGCAAGGTTGCTTCAATATTATTAACCGAAGTGCGCAACCCGTTCATGATATGTGTGACACTACCCATTCCGGTGGTGAGAGTTTTGACCGTTTTCATTAAATCACTCATGCATCGGGCCAATTCTCCTACGCTGTTTTCTAGTTGATCGACCCGTTTTTCCATTGAAAAATTTAAAATATTTTTTGGTTGATAAAAATTTATTTTAAAAAAGAGCATTCCCGAGCGGGAGAAAAATGATTTTATGAAGGAAAACAATTATATATATATATATATTTAAAATAAGGATAAAAATAAAATAAAATTAATATATTTTTTTTGTTTAAGGAAAAATTAAAATCGACGGATCGACCTATCCACGGTAGAAGTGAATCGACGTCTCTGATACCAAACTGATGTAAGCTCAAATTAGGGTTCTGAAAATTAATAAATTTTGAAATCCAAAATTTAATGGGGATTTTGAAAATAAAATTGGGATTTTAAATTTTAAAGAGAACACAGAATCCGAGCGGCCAAATCAAATTTTTGCACGCGCATCTCTTCGACGTTACTGCCGAACCTTGAGAAGTTCGCTAATTTCGCTCAAGTGGACTCTTACGCGCTTTTTGTTTGACTCCTTCACGTGGTTTATACGACCACAAGTAAGATCTACAAACAACAATTTATGAAATAACGATATGAATAGTAAATCGAACGCAACGGCAAGCCCAAATTATTTTAAGTGAAAGCATAAATTTATACTAATGCAAGGAGCAGCGGGTATACCCAAATAGTTGGCAGCGGAACAGTAATCCCTCTGAATCCGTCACACACAGGCGGGAATACACCACGAATTTAACAGAGGATGTCGGGTTCAGCAACCGGAGGTGAGGTTGTGGTCGACGGTGCTGAACGGAGCCGTGACGCCAAAAAAGAGTTCTCCGAGGTCGACGGCGCCCGGCGAAACCTCTGTCAATAGAGACGGCGGCGCTGGGAGGAACTTCACCGGAATGATGCCGCCGGTAGCGACGCGGGAAGAGCTGGGAGGCGGGCTCGTGGTGACGACTGGAGAGGCCGGGGAGAGCGACTTCGGGCAGAGCTCTTCTGTTGCGGAAGCTGGCGTCGAACTGGGAGTGCGATGTAGGTCGGCGGCGTGTTCAGCGTTAGCAGAGAACAAAATGAGTTTCGTTCTGTCTTTTCCGGGCTGAGTTCTCGGTTTGGGATGGGCCTGTTTTTAAAAGGCAAATCACAATCTTTTGTTTTAAGAATAATATCCTCCTTCCTTATTTTGTAGAACGAGATCTCTAGAATATGTTACTTGATTGACTCTAATTTAAAATTTGAATTTTAAATTTATGTTTACTTAAAAGGACTTGGGCTTGCCATTATCGTCCTACTACTAATAATACTCGACCGTTTTATTCAGGGTCTCAATGACCGGTCAAACCACGGAGCCAACGAACGAACATTTGAAAAAAAACGAGTATAGGAAATAAAATGCGCAGTAAAATAATAATAATAAAATACAAAAAATACTTTGATGCGCTAGGGTGCTTTGCGGGATGCATCAAACATAAACATTTCTAAGAACTCTTAGTCGTGTGTTATCTTCTTTGCCTACCAGTCCTACAACATGATATGATAGCAAATTCAGGGTGAAGTCGGCTCTACGACTCTAGATGCTACTGTTGCTCTCATCTCGGCGGTTACGACCCTTCTTCAACGACCTCTGATTGCCTCTCGATCGTCTTCTCACTGCTTTGCTCACCCGGTTAACCATGATCACACTGGTGGACATGAAAGCTACCTCGGTGGACAAGGACTTATCAGGCACTTACGCTCCCATTTCAGAAAGAAGGGCCACACTGTGGATCATTACTTTGCCAAACATTCTCATCTTCTATCACAAACTGTTGAAGCCTCTCTTCCTGCCTCTAAGTATTCCGTCTCCCTTGCCACCTATTTAGGTAGTGCACATGTTGTCACTCAAGGTAAGTGGCTCTTAGGTAGTGCACATGTTGCCACTCAAGGTAAGTGGCTCTTAGGTAGTGCACATGTTGCCACTCAAGGTAAGTGGCTCTTAGGTAGCGCACATATTGTCACTAAAGGTAAGTGGCTCATTGACTGTATATGGCAGGAAATCCTCTTACCATTTCTCATTTGGAAAAATTGATCAGTCACCACCATTGTTGATTGCGAATGTCTCCCCATCTTTTGTGTGTGGGATTGGTATGGTCCAGGTTACTCTATTTATCTATCTTCGTACCCCTTTTTCTTGCGATTTATTATCAGTTAGAGCTCTTTCCAGACAACTACAATGCCCTGCCACATCTACTTCTACTAATTGTTTTTTCAGAATTTTCGCTCTACGGAGACGTTTGTTACTGGGACTGAAAGCGAACGACCTCTACTTCCTTGACAATATGTCTTCTCTCC
Organism: Platanthera zijinensis; assembly: GCA_039513925.1. NCBI lineage: Eukaryota > Viridiplantae > Streptophyta > Magnoliopsida > Asparagales > Orchidaceae > Platanthera > Platanthera zijinensis. Next base: position 191,804,250 of record CM077079.1, on the reverse strand, counting down.
CTGCCTCTACCACCTCCGACTCTCTCTATCATTAGCATCGTCGCCTTGAACATCCTCCTCCTCGGTTACTCTACCAGCTCATGCCAAACCTACCAAAAGAGACCTCCTTTCACAACTGTGAAGCCTACCAATACGACAAACATTACCTCTCCTTCTATCCTGCCAGAAACTGATTTAGTTCGGCTCACCCGTTCGATCTTATTCACTCAGACATCTGGGGCCCCTCTCCTACCAAAACTTTTGGTAGAGGTGATCTTTATTTTGTAACTTTTATTGATGATTTTTCAAGATGTACTTGAGTGTATCTTCTACAAGAATGTTATGAACTTTTTTCTGTATTCCGCACATTTTATAATGAAGTTTGCACTCAATTTGACGCTTCTCTAAAAATTCTTTGCACTGATAATGACAATGAATATGTTAGTCATCAATTTTCTATCTTTTGTATAAATCATGGTATTATACATCAGACCAGCTGTGGCTACACTTCTTAATAGAACGACGTCGCCGAACGCAAAAATTGCCATCTACATGACGTTGCTCGTCTATCCTCACTCAAATGAACGTCCCTCGATCCTATTGGGGTCGTGCTATACTCATCTCTGCTATCTCATCAACCGTATTCCATTTATCCTTCTCCATGGAAAAACCCCTTTTCCATACTTTACCCGGGTGAACCACCTTTTTCTCTGCCCCCACGCGTCTTTGACTGTACTGCGTTTGTTTACTCTCCTTCCCCTTGTCGTGTTAAGCTTGCTCCTTGCACCATCAAATATACCTTTGTTGGCTACTCTCCCACTCAGAAGGGTTACCGATGTTATGACCCATTTCTAAGAAATCAATATATCTTGACCGACGTCGCCTTCTCTGAGTCCACTCCTTACTTCTCGACCAACTATGTTCCGTCTCCTACTACTATTACTTATACTTCTCCTGTTCTTTCTACTCCTCCAACTGAGAGTACACACCTATCCTCCCCACCACACCGTCCCCTTCTCCGCCCATCATATCGTATTCTCCAACTCTGGGATTGTCTCTTCCAGTTCTCAGGCCAACACTGTCTTCTTCGGTCGGATCTGATAAGTATAACATATCGGACCTTGACCCCCTTTTGCTCTTCGAAAGGAAGTTCACACGTGTACTCAACATTCTATTCATGATGTCGTGTCCTATGCTCAACTTACTTCCTATGACAGAGACTTTTCTCTGGCCCTCTCGGCCACTGCCACCCTGGCCACTTACCAGGATGCTCTTTCCATTCCACACTGGAAAGCTATCATGGATGAAGAAGTTTTCATCTTAACCGAGAGAGGTACTTGAACTATTGTCCCTACTCCGGGGGCAGATATTGTTGGTTGTCATTGGATATTTATGGTGAAATATCATGCTGATGGCACTGTGGATCGCTATAAGGCTCGGTTGATTGCCAAGAGATTCACTCAAAACTATGACTTTGATTTCTTTGATACCTTCTCCCAGGGTGCTCGTGTCACCATGATTTGAGTTCTTTTTTCTGTAGCTATCAATAAAGATTGACAAATGTCTCAGTTGGATGTCAATAATGTCTTCCTTTATGGTGATCTTCAAGAAAAAGTGTACATAGAGCAACCTCTTGGGTATATTGCTCAGGGGGAGTCTCAGGTATGCAAGTTGCAGAAGGTGATCTATGGACTCAAACAAAGTCCTTGGGCCTGGTTAAATTTAATCAAGTCATCTCCATCATTGGTTTTGTTCGTGGCTTTGCAGATCACTCTTTCTTCATACACTTGACTTCTCATGGACTGGTTATTCTTGCAGTTTATGTTGATGACATTCTCCTTACAAGAGATGATACTGCTGACATTGCCTTGACAAAAAATATCACTCTCTTCATACACAATATTTTGTCACTAAAGATATGAGACCTCCAAAATACATTCTAGGTATTGAAATATCGCGTAAGCACAACTCCGTTGTTCTTTTGCGATGCAAGTAAATAATTGATCTTCTAAAAGAGGCTTGTGTGCTTGGTGCTAAACCTGCTCGATGTCTAATTGCGGTCGGTGATGATAAACTTTGCGGTGAAGATTCACCTCTTCTCTTTGATATCACTAGGTACCGACGCTGGTAGGCTAACTTATTTACCTAGCGGTAACAAGACCTGATAACTGCTATGCTTTGGGCGATGTCAGCTAGTTAAGCCAGGGAGTGTCATCTACAAACAACCCTAAAAATCTTGGAATATGTTAAAGGATCTCCAAGGAAGGGATTATTATTTCAAAAGAATAATCATCTGCAGATAACAACATATTCTGATGCCAGCTATGCTGATGATAAAGGAGATCAGAAGTACACGTATGGATTTTGTACATTCGTAGGAGGAAATCTTGTTAGTTGAAAGAATAAGAAACAAGTTGTAGTCTCTAGATCAAATGCTGAGGCTGAATATAGAAGCATGACTCAAATCGCTTGTGAATTAAAATGGTTACAAAAACTTCTATTTGACTCAGGAGAAGTCTACAACTATCCTTTACCAATATTCTATGATGACAAAGCCGCCATCTATATATCAAAGAATCTAGTCTTCCATGAAAGGACAACATATTGAAGTTGACCGTCACTTCCTCAGATAAGAAATCTTGAAAAAACAAATTTGCACTCCGTTCATTACCTTCGATAAAGAATTAACAGATGTCTTTACCAAACTAGTATTTTCATCATTTTCTGGCATATGTGACAAGCTGGACATGATCAAAATATATGCTCCAGCTTGAGGGAGAGTGTTAGAACATATGTATGTGTGGTTACTCTTTTGTAATCGCACATTGTAGTCATCACGGTTAGGATTGGATAACTGCAATATATACTGATTTTTAAACTATATGTGCAACTACCCTTATGTAACCACACTTTGTGGTCATCACGGTTAGGACTGGTTAACTGTAAGCTGTGCTGATAAAGAAAATTAGCGGATACATACTTGGTACTGTTAGAACATGTTTGTGCGGTTACCCTTGTGTAACTGCACCTTGTGCTCATTACGGTAAGGACTGGCTAACCTTAATCTATGTTGAAAAAGAAGTTTGGCAGATACATCCTTAGTACCTACTCCCTGCTATTATATGTATGAATGGTTACCCTTGTGTAACCGCACTTATCTAGGTGGTTAACTCTTGTATAACCACACTGACCGCACTACTCGCACTTTCGTATATTCCATGTAATTTGTCCCACATTGTCAAATTGAAAATTCTCCTTCTTCCTCCATTCTATATAAAAGAGAGCATACCCATATAATATTCAGATATTTTGGAAATAAAAATTCAGTTATTTTTAGTTTCTCCCAAGTTATTTTTCATTTTCTCACATCTATAAACCCCATGGAACAAAGTAAAATCACGTTGATCCCCCTAAGGTCCCCATTGCCAAGCTCGTGCCTTTTTTGTGCCTACCTCAGTCTTGGTTTAGGAGAGGAAGTTCCTATATACTTCCGTGCATGTGGTGAGGCCTTCACTACAATTTGTCATTCATGTTAGTAGGCAATCTAGTCCTTAGTCCATACGATCTCTCTCTCTCACTCACTCTCTCTTGTCATCAGATCAGTGGTGTTGGATTAGAGGGTCGTTAACCTCAAACTACTTCTTAGGTCCGAATTTTATGAATCGGTTTCTTGGTTCCAACAATCAAAATACACATGTAATTCTGCTCAGCCACCCTTTCACCACAAACATTGTGGCAGTATTTTCTTTGTATGGAGCGTTGGTACTCCATAGATTCCTTATCATTTGTCACCGCGACCCTATCTTCTCGAGAAATTTCTTACGGGTCCTATTCAAACTACATTGCATGACATTATGCATGAAAACTGCTTATTACTAGTAGACAGATAGACATACAAATGTTCTCAATTGTTGGATTGAGACATATTTGCAGTGTTTTGCATCCGAAAACATCCGCAAATGGGCGAAGTGAATCAACCGAGCCAAGTATTTTTACAATACATCCAAGTATTTTTACAATACATCTTTTCATACAACGACTAAGACCACTCTACTTGATTTCTTCTACAGTAGACCTTCCCTTACCTTACCGTGGCACCTGCCATTGGAGTGTCAAGGGGATAGGTTGGCCCAATAGCTGCAATATCGCGACTTGACAACATGGCCGAGACTGCAATTTCAACGGGTTTGGCACTGGACACCATTGGTATTTACAAACCCTAGAGTCTCCTGAACATCCGCGAAGGACGCGAGGCACAACGCGATGGCATTATGGTTCCTCATATAATTGGGCATTGGAAACATCTCTATATTATGGACGACACTTGGCCTGATCGCAAGGTTTTCATGATCCAGTTCCTCGACTTCTACTCTGAGAACAAGACATCTCCCAGGGGAAGGTATTGTTACAGAGGTTGCCGAGGGTCTCATAATATGGTGTCGGACAAATTTTGGTGCACGTACACTCGATAGAACAAGTTCTTGGGAAACTCCAAGGATGTCATCACATGACAATGACTTATTTTATTTGGTTATGTTACTTTATTTTCTTGTATTGAGAACTTCTTAGGGCTAAAGGGTGCTATGACTGTAAATAGCCCATATATGTGTTTAAGGCATGCTTTGGATGATTGTGCTTGAGTCCTAGGCTGAACCTATTTTCTCTCTCGTGGAACCCCGCCACATCTCTTTCTCCCCTTTTGTTGATTGCCCACCTTCCCACAGTGACGACTTAATGCATACAAAGAACTTATTTATCCTCTTGCTGTGCGATGATGGTGATCGAAAAATTAGGATGAGAAATATGGATATTTTGTCTTTAGAATATCCTATGCAATTTTTATAGCAAAACTAACGAAAACTAACATGCCTCTTTCTCTTGGTTTAGTGAGAAAAGACCTACTTGGGGTTTAGTTTTGACAAAAAAGATGTAATATCTCCCCTGGTAGAAAATGTAGATGCATTTTGATCCAAGCACTCTTTTGATTTCAATCTTCATGTAGGAATGGTACACCTAGGCAACCCTTACTAGTGCCTCATTCTAGAGCATGCTTAGCGTTTGATTCCAGCCGGGTTCAAGCTGATGCATTAGATGGACTTACTGAATATTCCCATTGCTGGGTCTTATTTGTATTTCATCTGAATACTGACCTCGAGAAATTGTGGAAGCAACCTTCCAGATCAAAATTCAAGGCAAAGGTTTTTTTTGTTCCCTGTATAACGTCTTCTAGCTTATGTTCTTCTTAATATTCTCAAGAACTATATCTAATCTAATTGCTTATTTATATCTTGAACAGGTGAGAGTTCCTAGGCTTGAAGGTGGAAAGAGGGGAGTCCTTGCCACAAGATCACCTCATAGGCCTTGTCCAATTGGTCTTTCTGTTGCAAAGGTAACATTTTCTATCTTTTTATGGCTGAGCTGTAAAATGAAGATCATCTGTCTTGCCTAGTTAAATATTCATGTCATTCACCAATTGGGCTTTTGTGGTGGATGTGTTAGTCTGTTTGGGCCCGAATACAAGGGAACCTTTGGGTATTAATTCGGAAGAAATTTCTAGTGGATGACTATTGCAATAAAAGAAGTGACGTTCAAAATTTTCTTCCACAGAAAAGGAGAAATCTGATTCATATGGTGACAAGTATAAGTTCGTCAGATCTCATGGTTCCTTGTATTTTCCGCTCTAGTAAAATGTTAAACTCAAGGAGTCAGAAATTGATTTTCTTTGTATAATTATGTTTGATACTACTGATTCCTATTAGATGTCTTTTCCTCTCAAGTAAAATGTTAACTCAAGGAGTTACAAATTGATTTTCTTTGTATATTTATGCTTCAAGGAGTCACAAATTGAAGCATATGAAATCACTTGATAAACCCCGAGATGGATTGCAGTAGAATGTAAATAGGATACAATCGCGACATATGCTCGCGCCAAGCTCCTGATGGTTGGTTCCCCCAAGGAGTCCTCTCAAAGGAGAGAGTTCTAGTCTAATTTTTCAAGATAAATTATTAAGATTCCACACCCCTACTTATATAAGAAGGGAGATGATTCCTATTTACAAAACTATCACTAATACAACATATCCTTCTAATGGACGCTCCCAGATGATCGTGTATGGATCTCACTAGCCGAGTTCGGTCACGCGCATGGAGACATATCATATACATATCAATATCCTGCCCTTGGAAATTGACCTTGTCCTAAAAGTTGAGTACCGACGATGACATCCTTAATCTCCAAGGCCTCAAAATCAGTAACTGTAATGTCATCGACTTTGGTTGCGAGTGGCAAGTGCAATTCTTTATGAGGGCATTTGTGAAGAGGGGAGTAGGGTTGTTTGTAGTGGAAACAATGGCCTTGACAGTGGAGGTTGTTGCAATCTTGGTGCAAGAGGCAATGCGTTGGAGGATTAGGTTTGGTGGTGGAAATGAGGTGGGGGTTAGAGAGGGGAATGCTAGTGGAACCTATGCCAGTAGCTTTATAGGGTTGCAGTGAGGGCATGCACCTTCTTGGGTGCATCAACGTGCGGCCGCGATTGGGAGTGTGGAATGTTGTAGTGACTGCAGATCCTCGATGTCGCGGTAAATTCCTCTTCTACAAAGTGGGCTTGTTGGATTGTTACCGCAAGCATGGGAGGGTTCAAAGTACATATGAGCGCGAAAGTAACCGAGGTGGTGTGTTACGGCCTTTGGCCCAGGCCCGGGCTAGGGGGCTGGAGTCTAAGGGGTTGTGGTGGAGACCAATCTAGGTCAGGACGATGAATGAATGCCCGACGCCGCACCCGACCAGATCTCTTTCAACCTAAAGTGTTTAATTGCATTTTTATTTTGGCAAAATATCAGTTTGAACTTTGTGTGTAATGCACGCCTGCGCGCGTAGCGACTTGGTTTGTTGTTTACGTTTAAAAATTATATATATATATATATAAGCATATGTAGATACTATATATATATATATACACATATAGTTAGGCTCAACCCCTTCCCAGTCCAGCAAAGGCCACCATTCAGCCGCCCCGTGAAAGGATCAACCCCAGCCCAGTTTGCCTTGGGTGTGTTGTTACCCATATGTAAATATATATACATATATATATATATAAATATAAACATATATATATATATATATAATTATTAGGTTATTTCCGGTTCAGAAGCAGGGCCGCAAAAAGAGAAGAAAGCCCTGTTCATCTTCCCGGTCCAGCGCCAGGACCTTTCTCCTCCCGATCCAAGCCGCAGGAAGCGATAATGGCGGAAGCACTTACGACCACGATACCGCGCCACTTTCGTCGAAGCTCCAACCCCGGCGGTTCAGCAACTACCCGCGTCCGCCATTCCTGATCCGCCAAAGTTTCATGCCCACACTCTGCCATGGCCGTTCAATCAAGCTACAGGGAGGTTCTTTTGCTATTGTTTTTTTCGTAACCCTATAAATAGGGATTCTGTTGTTTGTTTTAGGTGATGAATGTTGAAATATTGAAGATTGATGTATGTGATTTCTGTGTGAGGATTTCTGTGTGAATTCCTGTAGGTGTTAGGCGTGAATTAGGCGTGAATTAGGCGTGAGGATTTCTGTGTGACTTCCTGTTAGAGTTAGGTGTTAGGCGTGTTGTAGAAGTTAGGCGTGTTGCAAGCTTCGTATGAGAGCTGTAGAAATGAGGTTTGTTGTGAGAAAGAGCTTCCTGCTGATGAATTTGAAGAAGATGAACAACGGAATGCAGCAGTTGTTGATTTTCGTGAACAGTAAAATTGATGTTACTGTTGGCTAATTATTTTGCTATTGAAGATAGCTTTAGGTTTCCTACTGTTTGCTTCCGTGAACAGTTAAGCTGATCTAGAATAATAGATTTGGCTTCTTTGTGAAAACTACTCTCTCATGAATCATGCCCCCCTTGAGCGTTAGAGATTTCGTGGATCCACCGTGAGTGACAGAGATTTCGTGGAGCCTCCAGTGTGAGTGCGAGTGAATTTTAGGTTTATTAGGTTTGTGGCTTCCTTGTTGAGTGATTCCGTGGAACCACCTCGTGTGAGGGAGTGATTTAATTCCTTGGTGCCCGTGTGCGATAACGGCCGACCTCGGAGCGAAGAACGAAGGTGACGAGGAGTTCCTCGCGTGATCGCCATCGACTTCGAAATACGGAAGACGCCTCTTCCGTGGGTAATTGTTTCTTTCTCCTTCCTTTGTGTGTGTAAAGTTTTCTCATTAGGATAATTAGACTCATTGTTGGGTTTTCGCCCGAATTTCGTCAGCAAACGCTACGTCGAAAACTCCAAACGGAAACGCATTTGGAGTTCACGATTTCTGTTTTGCTACGACAAGGGGAACGGAACGAAATTGCAAACTTCCTTCCCCGGATTTAAAATCGAACCATTGTTTAAGGTTCTGTTTGGGACAGCTCTGGCGGTTGGAGAAGCTCTTTTCCAGCCGCCAGAGCTGTTTTTTAAAGTGTTTGGGACAGCTCTTAATAAAAAGTGATTTTTAAATAAGTGCTCCCAGAGCACTTTTCCCAGAGCCGGCCCCTCCCTGCGTTCAGCGGTAGCTCCCAAAACCGCAAACTTTTTTTCTTCCCCGATATTTCACGCAGGGCGACGGGCGAAGGGCGACGGGCGACGGGGTTTAGGGCGACGGGCGCGACTTCCCGCAGGGCGACGAGCTTTAGGGCGACGGGCGTGACTTCCCGCAGGGCGTCGGGCGCAGGGCGAGGGGCGCGATTCTCCGGCGATCTTCCCGGCGACCTTCCCGCAGGCGCGATCCAACACGGGAGCCGCGACAAGCCATTCCTGCAGGCGCGATCCAACAGAACCTTATTCCTCCTCTCCGGCAACCACAGGTGGGAGCTCAAAATCGGCGGAACTGTGCGCGCCGCCAACGGCGCCTATTCCGCCGGCAATGGAATGACTTTAACCACTCTGGCGCAGAAGAAGGCGAAGAAGACTCGGAAGGTTCCAAATCCGATTCTCCCGCCGTTCATCCCCATAGACTGGTTCATTCTGGTCGATATTGATCTGTACCCCCTTCTTCTGTTGTTGCTAGATTATTTTGAAACAGGATGTGGCCGAGTTGGGGACACCCAAACACTCTGCAGCTTTTCAAAACTGCTCCCCAGAGAGCTATTTCAAAACAGCTCTATCCGGACAGCAGCTTTTCAATCCGCCAGAGCTGTCCCAAACAGAGCCTAAGAAAATTCATTTTAAAACGAAGAAGTAATTTTGTGCTTTTCATAAAAATTCCAAGTTGCGTAATTTCTTGTGCTGCGCCCGCTCTAAATTTTGCAAAATTAATTTAAGAATCGCATGCATTTAGGGTTGCCTAGAAAAAGCCGACAGGCGCGTAAACCCTACGCGTCGTCCTGCATCAGGTTGGGCCCCATGAAGGCCTCAATCATCACCTGAGCCAGTCCCATAATTCCTACCCACAATTCCTGTCCTGGGTGCCGTAACAGGGCCGCGACCCATACGCCCAACCAGTCTCCACATCTATTGAACCGCGGCTCAGTTGGTGATGAGAGATCATGGGAGTTCTCTCATCAAGGGGGTCTTGGGATCGAATCCCGACCTCAACATCTCGCCGCCAAGGTTAAATAGATGCGGAGGCGGGTTGTGGTGTATGGGTCGTGACCCTGTTACGACACCCATGCCAGGAATTGTGGGTGGGAATTGTGGGAATGACCAAGGTGATGGTTGAGGTCTTCCTGGGGCCCAGCACCCCAACCCGTCTTCGCCACTATTTAACTTTATCGGCGGAGCGACGAGATGTTGAGGCTGGGATTCGATCCCAAGACCCCCTTGATAAGAGAACTTCCTTGATCTCTTATCACCAACTGAGTCACAGGTCAGTTGGTGATGAGAGATCATGGAAGTTCTTAAAAGTGAGAACAAGTTACTAAATTCTCAGAGAATTCTCTAGAGGGGGTGAATAGAGATTTAAAATTAAACTTGATTAATCTACAAAATTTCATTTAACACAGGATTTGCACTCACAGATAGTTAGCCAGATAATTATTGCAGTAATTAAAAACACAACATAACACGATCTCACAAAAAAATACAATCACAGAAGACACAAAAACTATAGTGGTTCCCCAAAATATAGGTATATCCACTCTTCTACTACTTTGGTAGGAATACACTACTCCAGTGCCTGTGTCTTTTGATAAAGAGACTCTCAGAACCAACTGCTACATCTTTTGATAATGTGATCTTGAATCAACACCAGATCTTTTGACAAGGAGATCTTGAATTACTGACACACTAAGTCTTTTGATAAGGAGACTCTTATAGCCAGTGACTGAATTCTTTGAAGAGTGATTCTTAAAACTCTTTACTCAACAATATAAGAAGAGAATGAGAAAGAAAAAAAGAGTTGTGGAAGAATCTTCAAGAATGAGTCCTCTATCAACAATCTGAGGACTATATGACACTAAGTATTTGAATCCTCTGTTGATGATGAATCCTTGATTGAAGAAGTTACAAGAATTATAAGCTTTTGATCCAAAGTTCTTCTTTAATTATTCTTTTAAAATCTATAGTTGTAGCAACAAAGAAGAAAGAAGGAAGAAGAAAGACTGCCGACTGTGTGTATGTTGTGTAATTCTATATTTCTGTTGTTGTCTCTTTCTTCTTCTGCCGTATGAGTATTTCATTTCTGAATAGATTTGTATTTTCTTCTTTATAGAAATTTTATTCAGAAGGAATGATATTATATTTTTCCGAATCTGCTTCGATATATCTCGACAAATTCTTCAAATTTCTTCTTTATAAACTCTTTTGAATTTAGTGGAGAAATCCTTTATTATATTATTCTTTTGAACAGTTCTAAAGATTTGAAATAATTCCATAGATTCTTCCTGGAAATAAGTCTGAACATATTCTCTGTTATTTTAATTTAAAGCTTTACTCGATGCTACATCGAGTTCATGTAGAAGTTACGTCGATATCTTCCTTCAAAATAAAGTCTAGTCGACTTGACTCTGTAATGACTATGCGTCGATAACATATCAACGCATGCGTCGTGTTCTGGCTTAAAGTAGCGTCGACTTTACTTTTGAAGATGCTCTGACTTCTAGTCGAAGTGGCATCGACATCCAGTCGATGTTGCGTCGACTTCTAGTCGACACATGTTGACTTAACTTGATTTTCTTCCTTATTGTAGTGTGCCTTTCTCATGCCATTGACTCAACCGACTTTTTAGGACACTTATGATCATATTACCCTCACTATTCATGAGTAATAATCCTAAGTTGTAAAATTACTTATAATATAATTTGTTAAGTTAAATAAAAAGTTCCCAACAATCTCGCTCTATTTAACTTAATATATTTTACAAAGTTTTCAATTGTGATTTTACAAATAAAACATTAACTACAAAGAATGATTTACTGCATTCATAAATAAAAATGGCAGACACAAGCAAGGGCAGACAACTGAATAGATTAAGTGATGTAGGGTAGGCTATCTATTATGCAACCTAGGTTGACTCTAGTGAGTGGACACGTGAATGCTATGATGAGATGCACAAAACCCGTTAGGCAATTATTTCAAACAATGATTCACAACCACGCATAATTAAATTAGGCAACAATGATTCTGTTACGGCACCTACCGAGCTTGATGGACGTTGGGGCCAAACCTATCAGCGGCGCCCAACCTTAATGGCGGAATGACATTTTCAATTATCAATTTCAGCTTTTACTTTCTATGCACTCGTAATTTGGTTCCCACGTGTCTAAGCCCAAGTGGGGGGCGTGTATTGTTTTGAACCGGGCTTATTAACCGGTGGACTTGTTATGTTTTGGGTAGGCAAGAATTTAGTAGTGCTTTTTCCTCTCTCTCTCTACTTCCTATCTCTCTCTCTCTACCCCTCTCTTGGTTCCCCCGATCGGCAACCCTAGCCGCACGCCCCGATCGGCAATCCTAGCCGCCCGACGGAAAAACGGCGCGGGTTCCTTCGCCCGACTTCAGCGACGGCTCCCTCCTCCTCCTTGCTCGTCCCTCCTCCCCCCTTCTCCTTCTCGGTTCCTCCACCTCAGGCAACATAGACCCCAACCGGAACCCACCGATCTTCACGGATCCACGGGGCTCCTCCTTCAGAGGACCGGTCACTCGATCTCGTTCGGGAGATCCTAACAACTTGGTATCAGAGGGACTCGCCGGCTCTCTCCACTCCGGCTCGTACCGCGCCGCCCTCGTTCGGCCGCAGCGTCCGCCTGCACCACCGCCGCCGTCCAGCAGTGCCGCCGGCCTCTTGCCGCCACCCGCTCCGGCTACCCGTCTACCGCCTCCTCCGCAAGTCATGGGGGATAGCTCTCCTTCCCTCACACAAATCATGGAACTCTTCCAAAAACTCATCGCCGACAAAATGGATGTCATCACCACTCGATTGGATTCGATCCAAGGTACACCGCCAAACCCGCAACCGCAGCCCCCCGCCAACTCCTCCACCGCAAGTCACCATGATCCAACCCCCTTCCGCACCGAGTCCTCTCATTTTCATCGATCCGTCCGCATGGATTTCCCGATTTTTGAAGGCCGGGAAGACCCTCTACCATGGCTACAACGATGTGAATTTTATTTCACTAATCAACAAGTTTCCGATGAGGATAAAGTGGGCTTGGCTTCGTTCCATCTCTTGGGAGCCGCCCAACTATGGGTTACCCAGCTCCTACGCGAACAACCGGACGCCACATGGGAGGATTTTCGCGCGTCTTGCACGCTTCGCTTTGGACCGGCCATGCCGGGCAACCCCCTTGGTGACCTCATCGCCCTCAAGCATACCGGCTCGATGGACACCTATTTGGAGCGCTTCCAACTCCTTCTATCACGTGCTTCCACGGTGATACCGTCACAGCAAGTGCCTCTCTTTACGGCGGGCCTTCCCGACCGCCTCCGGTGGGACGTTGAATTCCAAAAACCAACCGATCTACTCCATGCAATGAGTTTGGCTCGGGCTTTCGATTACCGCTCCTCCATTGACCGGCCGCCGCCACCTCCGCGCCGGGACTTTCCGGCACCTCGTCCAACTAGTACCATTCCTTCGCCGCCACCAAGCAATGCCGCACCGGGCCGCACACCCTACCGCCGCCGTCTCTCCCGACCGGAGATGGACGCGCGCCGCGCAAAGGGCCTATGTTTCAACTGCGAGGAGCAGTTTACACCGAGCCACCGATGCAAGCTTCTTTTCTGGTTAGAGTTTGATGACTCTCCGGACAACGAGGAACCGGACGGTGAGGATTTGGGCGATCCCCAACTGTCGCTTCACGCCTTGGCGGGCCCAAGGGAAGGCTCTACAATCCAGCTTTATATTACCATTGGAGGCCACGCTCTGCTTGCTCTCTTGGATACGGGCAGCACGCACAACTTCCTTGGTCGGGAAAAGGCGGGCCAACTTGGCCTAACATACGTGGCTCACACCAACGTCAAAGTGGCCGTGGCCAATGGTCAACACATGACTTGCCCAGGCGTGTGTCGCCGGGTGGAGTTCTTGGTGGAGGATTACCCCTTCCAAACGGATTTATTCGTCATCGATTTGAGGGGTTTCGACGTGGTTTTGGGAGTCCGATGGCTGCGAACCTTGGGCCCCATTACGTGGGATTTCGACCGACTCACCATCTCTTGGCAAGCGGGTACCCGATCGGTGAGGTGGCACGGTACGGCTCCCTCGACTTCTCCGGTTTCATATTTGGTGTCACCTATTCTACCACACATAGGCGACGAAGGGCCTCCCGAACTGTCTAAGGTTCTCCAAGCCTTTCCCGATATTTTTACGGGTCAGCTATTATTTCCTCCGCGACGCCAACAGGACCATCGCATTTGTCTCCTTCCGGGTGCGGCTCCGGTTGTGGTCCGTCCTTATCGCTACCCGTACCTTCAAAAAGATGAAATTGAGAGGCAATGCGACCTCCTCCTACAGTATGGCCTCATCCGAAGGAGCGTCTCACCTTTTTCCTCTCCGGTGCTTTTGGTCCACAAGAAGGACAACACGTGGCGTATGTGCGTGGATTACCGAGCCCTCAACGCCATCACCGTCAAGGATAAATTTCCAATACCGGTGGTCGAGGAACTTTTGGACGAGCTACATGGTGCTTGCTATTTTACCAAGCTCGATCTCTCTTCCGGCTATCATCAAGTGCGCATGGCCGAGAGCGATGTGGAGAAAACGGCGTTTCGCACGCATCATGGTCACTTTGAGTTCTTGGTTATGCCCTTCGGCCTTACCAATGCTCCATCTACTTTTCAAGCACTCATGAACGAGGTATTTCATTCCATCCTCCGCAAATATGTTCTTGTGTTCTTTGACGACATTCTTGTGTATAGCCGCTCTTGGGAGGAGCATCTTGATCATTTGCAGACGGTCCTTACCTTGGTGCAATCCCACCACTTGATACTCAAGGCATCTAAGTGCTCTTTCGGGCAACGTTCCGTGGCATACTTGGGCCACATTGTGGACAACACCGGCGTGTCGGCCGACCCGGCCAAACTTCAAGGCGTGGCCGATTGGCCTCTACCCTCCTCCACCACCGAGCTCAGGGGTTTCTTGGGCCTTACGGGCTACTATCGGCGCTTCATCCGGGACTACGGCACGATCGCCGCCCCTCTACTGGCTCTTCTCCGCAAGGACGCTTTTCTTTGGTCCGACGCCGCGACTCAAGCTTTCCGGGCCCTCCAAGCCGCCTTGCAATCCGCCCTGGTCCTTAGCCTTCCGGATTTCACGGCCCCCTTCTTAATCGAATGTGATGCCTCCGGCGTTGGGTATGGGGCCGTATTACATCAAGGCGGCCATCCCATTGCTTATTTTAGCCGTCCGACCGCGGCCCACCACCGCAAGCTACCGGCCTATGAACAAGAGCTCATTGGTCTCGCCAAGGCCTTGCAACATTGGAGGCCGTACCTATGGGGTCGGTCATTCACTATTCGGACGGATCACTATAGTCTCAAGTACTTGTTGGAACAACGACTCACCACCGTGCCGCAACAAAGGTGGGTTAGCAAGCTCCTTGGTTTCGACTTTCAAGTGGAACACAAGGCCGGTGCTCTCAACCGGGCCGCCGATGCTCTATCTCGCCGAGACACACCGCCGACCGGCGCCCTCCTCGCCATTTCTTTTCCCACCGCTCAGCTTTTGCCATCTCTACGCGCGGAAATTGCCGCTTCGGCGGAGTTATCGGAGCTCCTACGCCGGGCCGATCAAGGCATTGCCGGGCCGCATTGGACCGCTGCTCATGGGTTGATTTATTACCGCAACCGCCTCTATGTGGATGCCGCTTCGCCGCTTCGCACGACTATTTTAGCGGACGTCCATGCACGAAGCCATGAAGGTGTGCAACGGACCATTAAACGCCTCCGCGGGGAATTCTTTTGGAAGGGGATGCGGCGCCATGTCCATGAGTTCATTGCGACGTGCGTGGTTTGTCAACAAAATAAGGCGGATCATCTTCTTCCGGCCGGCTTACTTCAGCCCTTGCCCGTGCCTACGCAAATTTGGGCGGATCTCTCCATGGACTTCGTAGAGGGGCTGCCCTCGGTTCGTGGGAAATCCATATTGATGGTGGTGGTGGATCGTTTCTCCAAGGGGGCGCATTTCATAGCCATGACGAGACCTCTTGTGGCGGAAACGGTGGCTCAAATCTTTTTTCAAGAAATCTTTCGTCTCCACGGGATGCCGGAGACTCTAGTCTCGGATCGGGATAGGGTGTTCACTAGTACGTTCTGGAAGGAGCTCTTCACACTTAGCGGGACCAAGCTCGCCTTCTCCTCGGCGTACCATCCCCAATCCGATGGACAAACGGAGGTCGTCAACCGGACGTTGGCCATGTATTTAAGGTGTATCACGGGTGATCGGCCCCGCGATTGGCCGCGTTGGCTTCCGTGGACAGAATATTGCTACAACACGGCGTATCATTCCGCATTGCAAACCACTCCATTTCGGCTTACATATGGCCGCGACCCTCCCCGGCTACTTTCATATACCGGTGGTTCGGCCAACATGGCCGCCGTGGACACGCAACTCCAGGACCGCGACGAGTTTCTTCTTATGGCCCGGAATCGACTTCTCCAAGCTCAGCTACGGATGGAAAAAGCTTACAACCGGGGGCATCGTGAGCTCACTCTTGCGGTGGGAGATTGGGTATGGTTGCGCCGCCGACCTTATCGCCAAGTTTCCGCGATCCGTACAACTTCCCACAAGCTGGGACCGAAATTTTTTGGCCCGTACCAAATCATCGCCCGCATTGGCGAGGTGGCATACCGCCTTGCTCTTCCTCCGGACGCCCGCATACATGACGTCTTCCACGTCTCTCAGCTCAAGTTATTCGTGGGACCACCGCCGGCCACGCCTTTGGTCGACCTTCCACCACAGCCTGTGGACACGCTGTCTTCGAACGAGGGGGATGATGTTACGGCACCTACCGAGCTTGATGGACGTTGGGGCCAAACCTATCAACGGCGCCCAACCTTAATGGCGGAATGACATTTTCAATTATCAATTTCAGCTTTTACTTTCTATGCACTCGTAATTTGGTTCCCACGTGTCTAAGCCCAAGTGGGGGGCGTGTATTGTTTTGAACCGGGCTTATTAACCGGTGGACTTGTTATGTTTTGGGTAGGCAAGAATTTAGTAGTGCTTTTTCCTCTCTCTCTCTACTTCCTATCTCTCTCTCTCTACCCCTCTCTTGGTTCCCCCGATCGGCAACCCTAGCCGCACGCCCCGATCGGCAATCCTAGCCGCCCGACGGAAAAACGGCGCGGGTTCCTTCGCCCGACTTCAGCGACGGCTCCCTCCTCCTCCTTGCTCGTCCCTCCTCCCCCCTTCTCCTTCTCGGTTCCTCCACCTCAGGCAACATAGACCCCAACCGGAACCCACCGATCTTCACGGATCCACGGGGCTCCTCCTTCAGAGGACCGGTCACTCGATCTCGTTCGGGAGATCCTAACAGATTCTTTTAGGGCAATTAAGCAAGGCTTTCCTCCAAGCGGAGGGCCAAATTAAGCGCGCTGCGAATAGTTCCTTCCTGCAATCAACACTTTCACGGGCAAAATTCCACAACAAAATATTTTATGCAAGCACAAACTATCTCAAACAATAATCAAAACTGAGAACTAGAAATCCATACAACAAACAACTCACAAACATAAGGGATGTCCGAGGCGGGAGAGATCCTGCGGTTTCGGGAATAGATCCGGGTTGGTGAATCGAAACGGTGGTTGTCCACGGTGGAAGATGGGTGCGGAGGGTTGGAAACGGGTAGATCCGGTAATATTATGACGGATCCGGGTTACGGAGGGGAAATATGTAAGTGGAGGGTAGATCGGTGAAGGGTAGCGCTAGATCAAAGTAGATCTAGGGTTTTCGGAGCGGTTGGAAGTGGATCCACGAAGGGGAGAAGAAGTGAGGGGGCGGGTGAACAGTAACGGCGGGATGAACAGTGAGGGTGAACAGTACCAGCGGATGAACAGTGCGTATGAACAGTTCCGACGGTGAACAGTACGGGCGAACAGTAATTCCTGGGTTTCTGGCCAGCGGTAGGGTTGGGATTTGGGGGCTATAGGGGTTGCGGATGAGGGTTTCGGAGGGGGAAAAAGAAGGTTATGGATGGGTAGTACCTTGGGGATGAAGTTCCACCGCTAGGAGTCAACACCTAGGGCTCCACGGCGTCGGCACCGTGGCGTGATCGCGGAGGTCCGGGAATCTCTTCTCCAAAACCAGCAATGAGTCTCTCCAAGCCTCTAACACTCCTATTTATAATATTCTAACATTAGGGCAACCCGGATTCGACGGCTATGATTGGCCGACGAGTCCTCGTGCCAAACATAAGCAAATGAAAGTAAAAATAACAAAGTTATATATCAAAAAGATTCGCGGCACGCATCCGGACGCATCCGCGGGGTCGGATCGTCCCTCCGCTCAAGTCTTCCGGCGAGAATATACGAAAGTGGGCCCCGCCTTGTTACGGGCCGATGGTCCCCCATCATTAAGCTTCAGAATAATATCAATGAATGTATTCCAGCAAACTGTTACACTCATAATATTAGCTGGTTTTACCCTTGAGTTCAGAAGAGAATAAATCAGTTAGGTAACTGTAGAAGTTACTTGGTAGATTGTCTCTGATTCTTTCTGAGTAATGAAACAAATCCTTGAATCTCCAGTAATCTGGTTTTTCATGAAGGAAATCTACTACTGAAGTCAACCTTTCCCAGTTCCTTTGAATATCTGTATATACTTCATTTAGGCTTATGTTTCTTCTTCTGAGTTCAACCACATTTTCCTCATTTCCTCCATGTAATCCTTGGATCCAATCACAGCTTTTCCTTTTATAAATTTGGTAGCAACATCAAATCTGCAGTTCTTTGTTCTTCTGTCAGCTGGACCTTTTGGCAAGGGTATTGGAGGAATGTTGCAGTTTCCTTTGTTCATATTGATCATATCTTCAACTTGAATAGGAATAAGGATTATGGTTGAAGGGAAAGCACTGGATGGGTTCTACAGCTTCCTATGCATGTTTTGATTACTTCTTCATCCTGCTGAATGATATTTGTAAGAGGTAGCTTCCTCTATCTGGATTGAAGCTTCCTCTTGCTAGATTGTAAGTGCTTTCCCTTCTTGGTATATTTTACATTCACTGCTCTCTTAGAGAACACTATTGTCTCTTCTTGATCTTCATCCTCGGTCTTGGGCTCCCCTTGTAGTAATGTAGCTTCTTTAGCCTCCTTCTGTCTTGATGCAGACTTAGCCTCCCACTGAGTTGATGCACAGTCCTGTTCAGCAATTCCTTTACTGGTAGCTTCCTCAGCCTCCCCCTGACTTTGTGCACACTCTGATTCAACTTCTGTCAATGCATGCTCATTGCCAACAATTGGATCTGGGCAATGCAAAGAAGATGTCACTTCATCTAGCTCTTCTTCTTCTTTTTGAATCTCCCCTTTCTTGACCTCACAAACAAGAGAGGTTAATAACAATCTTGTGACATAATAAGAAGATACCTTTGCGTGCAAAAATTGTACAGAAGCAGCCACCGGATCCAACTGAGAATGTATGTGATCAACAATGGTTTGAATCTGAGCCGCATGCTCATCGAGTAGTGTGGATACTATACAGGATGCCATATGGACTGCTTGGGTCACAATTGAGGAAGGAGTGATGGAAGGAGTGACTATTGGAGGAGGCGGGCTAATCTCAGTGGGGGATGATTGTAATGCTGTGGTATGTTGGGGTGCTTTTTCAGATGAATCTGGTAGAGGAGTAGATGCTCTGGATGGTAATAGGATAGGCTCAGCAGTAGGGAATGAAGGAACATTATCTTGTGGGATAGGTTCAGCAGTGGGAGATTGTTCTTTCTTGAAGTCAGGCTTGAAGATTTACCTGGACCACTTGGAAAATAGGGCTATGAACAATTTCTTTCCAGGAGGAATTAGTATTCCTTTGGATGTGCACATTTTCAAAAAAATTTGAATTAGAATTTGACTCATAAGAGTCATGTAAGCATTTTCTTATACTCCATATTTGTGGGCTATCATTTGTAGGATAACTTTCTCCAAATTAATCCTCTTACCTAGAACCAGTACCCCCATAAGATGCCACTGTGCTTTTGATATAACATCATGGGCAGATATTTTTCATAGAACCACTTTCCCAACAATGTCTACTAGGAACTGGTATTCTTTAGAAAGATCTTTCTTTTTCAAATAGATTGGCTTTTCTCCGGAGAACTTCATGATCCTCAGCCCCTCTTTCACTTCTTTTGTTTGATTTACCTTTTGTTTTATGTTTTTCCCCCTGTTTTTACCTTATTGTATTCCCCTCATATATAGGAGGGGAACCCCTATTTATGAAGTAATATACCAATTTTCTCTTCGTCAACATAGCATCAGAGCGAAAACCCTAGTGCCTCTTCGTGTCGCGCCGACTCTACTTCGTTCCGTCCCGCTCCGTCTCCACCGCAGGGGTTCGCTTCGTCCGTTCCGTCTCCTGCGCGTGGGAGGGGGGGGGGGGGGGGGGGGCGCCGCTTTCGCTCCAGCCCGCAGCGCTACTTCTACCTGCAAGCTTCGCCACTTCCTCTCCATCCTGCCGCTTCACCCGCAAGATTCTTCTTTTTCCCGCAGCGTTTTTTTTCTTCCCGCCAGCAAGCCCCGTCTCTGATGCTTCTTCTTCCCACCAGCGACGATCAACGCCAGTCAGCGTCCTCAGCCTTCACATGGCTGTTTCAATTCTTCGACGCCGGATTGATGCAGGGATCGCTTCTCCGACGTCTATTTCCCTTCCTTGTAGGGATGTCTCTTCGTGTCTTGGCATGATTACTCTCCTCTGGGCTTCTCCTCTTTCTATGAGTGAGATCTCTCTCCGTCGGAGTCCTTTGTTGTTCGGTTACCTCGCCTATGATGTCGGGGAGTGGTGAAACTCCGAATATCTCCTCTGGTAGGAGTGCTTCTCTGGATTCTCTGCCTATTTTTGGATCTCTTCGTGTCTCTCATGATCACGGGACTCCTCAGATTACTACTATTTGGTTGTATGGAACAAATTATCTTCTAAGGTCTCGTTCAGTCACTTTGGCCCTCAAGAGCCACCGTCTGTTTGGCTACCTCAGTGGTACTACCAGGTAGCCTTCGCCTACCTCTCCTGATTGGCCACAATGAGATTCTGAGAACTCCTTGGTTATGTATTGGCTCACCAACTTCATGCAGGAGTCTATTGCCCGTAATTATCACTTCCTGGACACTGTAGTTGATATTTGGAAGCCTGTCGAGATTACTTATTCATGTCGGGGCAATGCGGCTCAGATCTTTCAGTTGCGACGACAAATTTTTCTTTTACGCCAAGGGGATCGTCCTTCCACTGCCTACTACTTGGAATTTACCCAACTTTATCAAGAGTGTGATCATTTTGACTCGCTTACTCTTGTATCCTCTGAGGATGAGGTACTGGTTCGTGCCCGGGAGGAACGCAATCAGAACTTCAAGTTTCTTCATGGTCTCCATCGTGACCTTGATCCCATCAGTGTTCAGATTCTTTGCCGCTCTCCTCTACCTTCCTTACCTGAGGTGTATAGTTTGGTTCATTAAAAATATGATCGCCGACAGATTCACATACCTGACACTCTTACTGAAGGTTCTGCTCTTGCCGCTCAGTTCAGTCCGGGGGGCCGCTCTTTCCGTGACACTAGGGGTAAGCATGTGGACAAGGACCAAAAGACATGTGATTATAATGGGAAAGCCTGACATACTCGGAACACTTGCTTTAAGCTTCATGGATTTCCATC
Organism: Platanthera zijinensis; assembly: GCA_039513925.1. Taxonomy (NCBI): domain Eukaryota; kingdom Viridiplantae; phylum Streptophyta; class Magnoliopsida; order Asparagales; family Orchidaceae; genus Platanthera; species Platanthera zijinensis. The sequence goes on along the minus strand of CM077079.1, from coordinate 191,783,029 downwards.
TTCTTGCGGTGGTCCTGCTCCTTGTGGAGGACGTGTCTTTGGTCGCAGTTCGAGTCGACCTTCTCCCTCTTGCTCGACTCATCTCTCCGATGTCGGTGATAATTTTGCTTCTTATGGTGGACCTGCTGCCCCTGAGGTTCCTTCTGCCCTTTCTGCTGAAAAGATTCTCGCCTTCCGCTGCTTCATGCTTGGCCACTCCTCCGAGTCTGCTAGCTCTTCCTATGCTCATCAGGGAGTTCCCGGTGCTCACTCTGCCACCACATGCTCTTCTTCCCAATGAATCATTGATTTAGGTGCCACCGACCACATGACAGGTTCTGCTACATGTTTTGTCTCTTATTCTCCTTTGTCTGGTCGGGACAAAGTGAGCATTGCTAATGGATCCCCGTCTCCCATTGCTGGGAATTGGTCCATTCCTTGCTCCTCCCTTACTCTCACTTCGGTGCTCCATGTGCCTAAGTATACCCGTAACCTGCTTTCCATTAGTCACCTCAGTAATTCTATGAATTACTCTGTAACGTTTTTTCCCACCTCGTGTGTTTTTCAGGACGTGAAGATGGGGAAGATGATTAGCTCTAGTAGAATGTGGGATGACCTCTACCTGTTTGACCCCTCCAGCTCTGTTGATGCTCCACAGGCTCTTTCTGCTACGCAGATCTCTGTGGATTCTTGGCACTGTCGCCTTGGCCATCCATCTCCTTCTACTATGCATTTTTTATTTTTGCATTTGTCAAATGTATCTTTGCAAGATTTTAAATGTGATGTATCTACTCCTAGTGCTATTTCTTTTGCTATGGTTCATACTGATGTTTGAGGCCCCCGCCCTGTAGCCTCTATTTCTAGTTTCACTGGTTTGTTACCTTTATCGATCGTTTCTCTCGTTGTACGTGGGTCTACTTTATGAAACATAAAAATGAGGTTTTTCTATTATTTCAACGGTTTCATAAAATGCTGGCTACTTAGTTTAATACCACTATCAAAGTTTTGCGGATTGATAATGGTCAGGAGTATGTCGGCTTTTTTTTAGCGATATTATCCATCAAACATCTTGTGTCTCTACCCCGACTCAAAATGGGGTCGCCGAGCGCAATAATCGCCATCTCTTGGAGATCGCTCACTGTCTCCTCCTGAAGATGCATATTCCTAAGTATTTTTGGGGTGATGCGGTTCTCACCGCGACATACCTCATTAATCGGTTGCCGACTCGTGTCCTTGGCCACAAATCACCTCTCCAAACCCTTTCTGTCTCTCCCTCAACTCTTCTGCCTCGGACCTTTAGATGTGTGTGTTTTGTCCATGTCCATCCCAAATCCAAACTTGATGCTCGTGCCATAAAGCGTATCTTTATTGGGTATTCTCCAACCTAGAAAAGATACAAATGCTTCCATCCAGCTTCCAAAAAATCTTCTTACTATGGACGTCACCTTTCGGGAGTCCGAGTCCTACTATGAGTCCTCTCTACAGGGGGAGTCCTCACTTCAGGGAGTCTCACCCAATGGAAGTGAGTTCTCTTCCTCCTACCATGACTATTCCCACTTCTACCTCTCCTCCGGTGTCCATTGTTGTGTCTACTCCTCCCTCGACAACTCCTCTTTTATAGGTGTATACTCGACGAAAAAGGGGTCCAGGTACATCGACATCTCTCAGGCTACCCGCGCCAACATTAGATCCCTCTTTGGGCTCTCAAGGTATCTCTACCTAACATCCGGTGTCCCACTTTATGTCCTTCAGCTCATTATCTCCTTCACATAAGCTCTTTGTTGCCTCTATCTCCTCTATTTCTATCCCCTCAACTTAGCAGGATGCTGTTGCTCACGCAAAGTGGTAGAATGCTATGTGTGAGGAGATGATGGCCTTGGAAAAGAATTGCACTTGAGATTTGGTTCCCTTGCCACCTGAAAAGACTGTGGTTGGATTTAAGTGAGTGTTCTCCGTCGAGCAGAACTCTGAAGGTGTTATTGAGCGGTACAAAGCTCGGTTGGTGGCTAGGGGCTACACCCAGACCACGGGGATTGACTACCAAAAAACCTTTGCTCCTATGACGAAGATGAATTTTATAAGAGTTTAGCTCTCATGTGCTGCCTGCAAAGGATGACCTCTAACTCAATTGGATGTGAAAAATGTTTTTCTTTACAGGGACCTGAAAAAAAGTCTACATGTAGGGACCTGAAAAAAAAGTCTACATGTCGTTACCACCTGGTCTTACCCAGACATGATCTGAGGGAAAGGTATGCAGGCTGGAGAAAGTCTTATATGACCTAAAACAATCTCCTCGGGCCTGGTTTGAGAGGTTTCATAGAGCTATGGTTGCATTTGGATACTCCCAAAGCAATGCTGATCACACCTTATTTGTAAGGCGCAATCATAAGAGGTTCTCTGCCCTTATTATTTATGTGGATGATATTATTATCACGGGTGATGATACTGAAGAAATCCATTCTCTGAAAAAAGAGTCTAACAAAGGAGTTTGAAGTAAAAGACCTAAAAAATCTCAGATACTTCCTTAGAATTTAGGTCGTTTGATCGAAGCATATCCCAGAGAAAGTATATCCTTGACTTGCTCCAGTCGTGTGGGCTGAGTGGTGCAGACCTGCTGACACCCCAATTGAAGTCAACCACAGATTGGGTAGAGATGATGGAGAAGTAGTTGCTGATGTTGCTGAAATTCAAACACTCACTGCCCGCCTTATTTATTTATCACATACTCGTCCGGATATTTCATATGCTGTGGGTGTCATTAGTCAGTTCTTGCATTCACCCAGAGCACGCTATTTAGAAGCGGCCTACCGTATCCTTCAGTATCTCAAGTCCTCTCCTGGAAGGGGTATCCTGTTCTTTCCTGGCAAAGAATTGACATGTTATGTCTATACTGATGCTGATTGAGCTGGTTCTGTTGATGACATGAGGTCCACTTCTGGTTTTTGCTCTTTTGTTGGCGGTAATTTGGTAACGTGGAGGAGTAAAAAAACAACATGTGTTTGCTATGTCAAGTGCAGAGGCAGAATTTAGAGCTATGACTCATGGGATTTGCGACTCATGGGATTTGCGAAGGACTGTGAATTAAATCCTTGTTGAATGATCTTGGCATGGGGATAAAGACCCCTAAGACTTTACTACGATAACAAAGTCTCCATTAGCATAGCTCACAATCCAGTCCAACATGAACGCACAAAGCATGTTGAGGTTGATCGCCAGTTCATCAAAGAGAATATAGAAAGGGGAGTTGTGAGCACACCATTCGTTCCTTCAGATCAACAGCTTGCGGATGTTCTCACCAAGGGTTTAAATCAAACTATGTTTGAAAAGATTATGTGAAAGTTGAGCATGCAAAATATCACACACCCAACTTCAGGGGGAGTGTTAGATTTACCTTTTATTTTATATTTTTTTCCTGTTTTTACCTTATTGTATTCCCCTCATATATATAGGAGAGGAACCCCACTTTATTAATTAATATACCAATTTTTTCTCGGTCAACATCTTTGTTGGAAAGCTCTGGCTCTGCTTCTCCAGATGGAAGATCGCATGTTGCTCGAATAGTCTCCTTAGTAATATGTACCTCTTTCACACCAATGATACCAGTCATTGTTCTATCCTTTTCAATTTTGACGTGCTCTATAAACTGAGTTAACTTTGCTTCATATAAAATACATCTGGTAAATATTAATTAGTTCATTCCAAGGTTTTCTGAAGAGTTCTAAAATGCCTTTAAACGCATCTCCCGATGCATTGAGCGATTCTAGATCATTGCTGCATTTTGAGTTTGTCTTTGGAGTCATGAGAGATCATGTTAAGACATTCAACAAGCAAGAGAGAAAACAAAAACAAGAGGGAAGTAAAGGAGAGCGGGGAAGATGAAGAGTTTGAACAATCAATTAAATATGGTCCGACATATAAGGTAATAATTTTAAAATTAGGGTTGCCGACGTAGTTTAGGAAACAAATAAGTGCTACACGCTTAATGAGTCGACGTAGCAGATAGATTATCATATTAGACTTTCTGGCGACGCATGTGTCGATTTATATCGACGTTGCGTCGAATGAATGTTAAACTCTTCCTATTTCCAGCTCTGGGCGATGCGTTGAATAGTAGTCAATGTTACTTTGACTTCTAGTCGACGTAACCTTGAGTACAGACTTAAGGTTTCAACTTATCTGTTGTCTCGTGAGCAAATTATTTTTCATAGATTTTATGATTTGACATCATTATTATGTAACTCGTTAGTACTTTCAAGCCTCATCAATGATCTGATGATAGCTGAACTTGTCAGTGCCATTTTGCTTTAGGAGTTTATCAAAGGTCTTTCAACTTTGTTCTGTGAATACTTCTCCTGTTTAGAACCTTTTTGGCAAAATGTCCTTTCTGATTAAGATAGAGTTCTATTCCTCCTTTCTGCTTCACCAGTGAGTTGAGAGAATCTAGGAGATGGAAAGCTTAGCCTTATCCTCCGTCCGCAGATTCTATAGGTTAACCGATCCTCAAACTTTGTGTCATGGTCACTTCTGATCATAGACAGTTGAGTCAGTGAGTGTTGAATTCAGTTTGAATCTGTTTAGTGAATCTTGAGAAGATCCAAAAGGTGTCAAACTCAAATTTCACAAAGATCACCCAATTGAATCTTGAGGAGGTACTCACTAGGCTTAGGTTAAAAGACTCTTTTCCTGAACTCTTTGTAGGGATTGGATTTGACAGGTTCATGAGTACTGAGTAAAGTGAACTAGGTGAATTATTCTGATCAATTGGAAAGAATGATGACTCAGTTCACTTTCTTAATTAAAAAGTTCCTCGATGACTACATTTTCATAGACTTACAAATTGGTAAGACTTTGTGATGGGGATTCATCAGATCGTGCACCTGGAGGGGTTCGCCGCACGGCGGGACCCACGTTCATTTATTCGCGCAGAAGGTCTTGATCGGATCGCCGATCCGACTCCGCGGTTGCGTCCGGGACGTCGCCGCGAGTCAAAATACTATATTAATTTATTTTTTTTCAGTTTATTTTTGATGTATTTTAAGGGCGAACCCACCGGCCAATCATAGCCGTTGATGGGGAAACCCTAGCTTGTCTTTTCTTATAAATAGGAGTTATGAGGGCTGAAAATGATTTATTGTTGGATTTGGAGAAGAAGCATTCCCGGATTCCAGCGATCTCTCTCCGGTGCCGACGTCGTGGAACCTTAAGTGACGACTCCTAGGCCGCCAAACTCCTCCCCAAGGTACACCCTACCCCCACCATCGTTTTCCACCTCTCCTCCTCCATATCCAGCCACCGGAAACCTGCCAAAACCCCTCCCCCATACAGCCGGCCTGCAGTCCAGCAAGCCGATTCCCCCCTTTTCCTGTTTTCCGCCGCCGGCCTACAACCTCTCCACCGCCGGCCTCCTCCAACCTAGCCCGCAACCCACTGGTTCCCTCCAGCCACCCGACCACCCCACTGCCATCTTTCCACCAGCCGACCACCCCACCCTCCTTCCCCTCCGTGGATCCACTTCCCACCGCTCTGAAAACCCTAGATCTATCTTGATCTAGTGCTACCACCCTCCGATCCATCATTTTCCCCAATATTCATCATCTCGTAGCCCGGATCCGCCGTCAAAACATCAGATCTATCCACCTACACACGGATCCATTCCCTAGTGGCCGGATCTTTCTGTTTCCGGCACGTTTTCCCTTTTTTCCACCGTGGGCAGCCACCTCGCCATCGCCGTACCACCGATTTCACCTCCGATCGCCCGTCTACACATCTGGCCCAACAAATTCTTCAGTGTCTCGGTTCAACCCTCTACGTTGTGAGCGTTTGTGGTATTGTATTATTTTATTCACATTTGCATTTGGTAATTTATAATATATTGCTGCGATATTTTGTTTGTGGGAATTTGTTTTGGTGCCCTAATAATTTGTCGGAGGAGCTATTCGCCGCGCGCTTTGCTTCGGTCCTCCTAGCGAAGGAAGCCATTACTTAATTGCTGAAATTAATTGCTTGCTTTTATTTCAAACTAGCATCTTCGCACGGCCTGCCGGCCGTGCTCGATGCTCCCAGTTGCCTTGGGTGCTTACGGGCTTCGCCTGTTCGCACCCAAGGAGGATTTGTCGGTTTGTATTCGATGTTCTCGGGCAGCCTTCGGCCGCCTCCAGGCGATCGACTCGAGCTCCACACTGCAAAAACTTGTAATTTGTTCATTATCTCTATTGTGGTGCTCTCTATCATGTTTGTACCGACATGCTATTTGTTCCAAATAATTGTTATACAAATTTTTTTTTGCGTATACCAGTTTTAAAATTTTGTAATGACAAAAATTAAAATGAATGTTTCTGCACAGTCTTAAGAATTAAAATAAATAAGACTGCGCCTACCTCTGAATGCCTAGGAGTAGGAAGAGTAAGAGAGGGTAGAGCCTGTGCAGTGAGGGGGGGGGGGGTTCTGTTTGACCGGCGGCGATTTATTGGGGAGGTGGCCGAGGCGACGCTGTACTCCTGGGCTTGAGGAAGAATGAGATGAACGCAGGCGGTGGTGTCGGGGCGCTACATAGATGGCGGTTGATTGGGGAGGCGGCAGAGGCGGCGCTTTATTCCTGGGCTTGAGGAAGAATGAGATGAACGCAGGGCTTACCGAAGAATGAAGAAGCGACGGTGCATAGAGGATGTTCGGAGGAGCGTGGTGACCTTGCACGGAGGCGGCGGTGTGGGGGGGGGGGGGCGGGGAGGATGTCCTGTGGATGCGCGCGGAGCCTGGATGGAGGAGGGGGTCGGGTGATTAGGGTTGGGGGAGCGATGGCATCGGGTTTTTTCTTTTCTGTGTGTGGGGGGGGGGGGGAATGAAGGAGCGGATATGGATATGAAGGTGTTTCAAATGTGGGACTCTTCTGAATTTGCGGCGGTGTGGGGGCGCGGGGAGGATGTCCTGTGGATGCGCGCGGAGCCTGGATGGAGGAGGGGGTCGGGCGATTAGGGTTGGGGGAGCGATGGCATCGGGTTTTTTCTTTTCTATGTGTGGGGGGGGGGGGGGGAATGAAGGAGCGGATATGGATATGAAGGTGTTTCAAATGTGGGACTCTTCTGAATTTCTGAGTAATGAGCGTGGATCTTTTATGACCGTTTTTTTTGTAGTGTTTTATTATGGGATGACACGTGTAGATTTAAAGAGTTTCTTTAAGTAATGTAGATATTTGCGTGGTGTTTACTTCTCATTGCTCATTTTAATCGTCGTCGTCACCGACGGTCGCATTACATTTAGAGTTGCATTAGTGTGTTACCCCCGCACCAACACTTAGAGTCGTAGTCTCTGAGCACCACTAGCCTACCCTACATCGTTTTGGTATCAGAGGTCAAGGTTAGATCATTTGCATGCTCCGTAGTGGTAGGACATTTAGAGAAAGCATGGTAGAACCCCAAGTCACCGACGATCGCACGACGGGCTTGAATTCGGGCGCCGCTTTTGCTGAGTTTCAGCACCTTATCCTAGACCGTTTCGACGCCTTAGGTGCCCAGTTCAACGATTTGTGTCGTGATCTTGCCGAGGTGAGCCTTCGCCTAGACCACTTAGAGAATGTCAGGGACACTCCGACACAACGTGACGAGTCACTTGTGGACGACCCTGACGCTCCTCCACGTCGGGGGCAACGCCCGAGGGATGGTCCGCCTCCCGCAGACCGTCACCATCGTGATATTCCTCATCGAGCCCCGATTCCGTCGGTAAGGCGAAATCCTGATTTTGTGATAGATCATAGGCAAGTTTCGACGCGGGATAGACTTCCACATCAGCGTGATGAGTACCGTATGCCACGTCAGCCTCAGCCTGACCCCTGAGATCATGTGCCCCCACACGGTCGCCGTGACCATCACCAAGATGAATATTATCTCCCGGGTCGGAGAGAGCGTGGTCCCCCACCCGCTCGATACGACTACACCCATGATGATTATCCCGAGGACTATCCAGACCCACGGAGAGGAGGCCACCACCATGACATCACTCGTCAAATCCGACTCGACGCCCCTTCGTTCGATTGTCGCCTTGATCCAAAAGCCTTCAACGATTGACTCTTGGACATGGACCACTACTTCGAGTGGTATGACATGAGTGACGAGCGTTGTGTCCGCTTTGCGAAGATGAAGTTGATCGGGCAAGCTAAGGTATTCTGGATCAGTGTTGAGAGAGCCTTAGAGCGGGATGGTTACTACCCCATCGCCAGATGGGATGAGATGAAGGGGAGACTGAAAGAGAAGTACCTCCCTGCGCCATACCGAGATCAGCTATTTGAGCAGCTACAGAATTTATGGCAGAGGACACTTAACCGTCGCTGAGTACATGGCTCGCTTCGATAAGCTGATCGTCAGGAGTGACATTTCAGAGGAACCTATTGCCACTGCCTCCCGTTTCTAGGCGGGCCTTCGTTCCGATATTCGGAGAGAGTTGATTCCCCACCGCTTGGAGACTGTTGATCAGATATTCCAGCTCTCCCTCGAGTACGAGCAGTACCTCCGATCGTATAGCACGAGGCAGTTCACTTCGCAGACTGATTCCTCGATTTTTAGGAAACCCGCTCCGCCCCAGACCACCCCAGCTGCACCCTCACGTATCCCCGCGGATGCGAAGGGCAAAGCCATAACACTGATGGCCAGCGATCTGGGGGCATTGTATGTTTTAGATGCTCTGGCAGAGGACACATGACCGCGTAGTTCCCCACGCGGAGCCTGCTAGTTGAGGAGGAGCAGGGTTTAGAGGACGAAGAGGAGGCCCCAGAGGAAGTTAAGGCCACAGTCGAGGAAGGTTGGGAGAGTGACCCCGAGCGATCGTTAGAGGTGGGAGTGATTAGACGCCTCCTACACACCCCACGTGTGGATGAGGATTGACGACGCACCACCATCTTTTACACTTACTTTCCTAGTGCAGACGGCCCCTGCAAGCTAGCTATCGATAGAGGGAGTTGTGTGAACATTGTAGCCCAGAAGGGGCTTGACCGTATGCAGGTGAAGGCAGAGCCTCACCCCCACCCATATTGTGTCGTTTGGGTTGACAAGACGGCGATTCAGGTCACCCAGCGTTGCTTGGTTCCGATTACTATCGCGTCCTTTCAGGACAAGGTCTGGTGCGATGTCATTCCCATGGACGTCGCTCATGTGTTGCTTGGCCGCCCCTGGCTATTTGATCGTGATGTCACATGCTTCGGCCGCTCAAACACGTGTGTCTTTTATGATAAGGGGCGGAAGATCACGTTGACGCCCACCCAGCCCCGAGATCGATCCAAGGGTGTGGTAGAGCCTTCTGTGAGCACGAGCGTCTCGTGACCACTGCATATTTTGAGGCGAGGCGAGTTTCTGCGAGATAGCGCTGAGTCAGACGTCATTTATGTGGTTGCCGCCACCCAGGTTACTGAGGACACCTCTGTTGACCACCCACCCGCGGTGCGTCCCCTTTTAGACGAGTTTGCGGACATCATGTCGGACGAGCTCCCCGATGAGTTGCCTCCCCCACGGGACATTCAACATGCCATTGATTTAGTCCCGGGAGCCTCCCTCCCGAACCTACCCCATTACCGTATGCACTCGGATGAGCACGCTGAGCTTAAACGACAGGTTGACAAGCTTCTCCGGAAGCAGTTCATTCGTGAGAGTATGAGTCCTTGCGCGGTCCCCGCCCTTCTTACCCCTAAGAAGGACGGTAGTTGGCGTATGTGCATCGATAGCCACGCCATTAATAAAATCACGGTCAAGTATCGTTTCCCCATTCCACGACTCGATGACCTTCTTGATACTATGTCCTGTGCCCTGATCTTTTCCAAGATCGACCTTCGTAGTGGGTACCATCAGATACGAGTTCGTGAGGGAGACGAGTGGAAGACCGCATTCAAGACCAAGGACGGCCTGTACGAGTGGCTAGTCATGCCATTTGGACTATCCAACTCCCCGAGCACGTTTATGCGAGTTATGACACAGGTGTTGCTACCCTACATGGGCAAGTTTCTGGTGGTATACTTTGATGATATACTAGTCTATAGCCAGACTCAGGCTGCTCTCCTTGATCATCTGAGACTTCTCTTTGGCACCCTTCACCAAGAGAAACTGTATGTGAATCTGAAGAAGTGCGCGTTACTCTCCGAGTCTGTCCACTTTCTGGGCTTTATTATATCCTCTACTGGAGTCTCCGTAGACCCTGAGAAGGTCAAGTCCATTCGAGATTGGCCTGTGCCTAAGAATATCCACGTGGCTCGTAGCTTTCATAGGTTTGTCACCTTCTATAGGAGGTTTGTCCAAGGGTTCAACACGATCATGGCCCCCTTCACGAGCTGTCTCAAGAAAGAAGAGTTTCAGTGGACCCTCTCTGCCACTAGAGCCTTCGAGGAGATTAAGGAGAGGTTGACGACAGCTCCAGTACTACGATTGCCGGATTTTAGCCGCGCCTTTAAGGTCGCCTGCGACGCGCCATGTATCGGTATAGGTGGCGTATTAAGCCAAGAGGGACACTCAGTTTCTTACTTTAGTGAGAAGCTGAATGAAGCTAAGCAAAAATACTCGAATTACGATCGAGAATTTTGAGCTATAGTCCAGTCTCTGCGCTACTGGAGGCATTATCTCCTTCCCCGGGAGTTCGTGTTGTACTCCGACCACCAGGCCCTACGTTACCTTGACTCGCAACGCAAGATGGGCCACCGACATGCGAAGTGGGTCGAATATCTGCAGGATTTTCATTATGTTCTCAAGCACCGCGCTGGTGTTGAGAACAAGCCAGCTGATGTGTTGAGTCGCCGCGTATCCCTGTTGCAGACGATGACTGCGAGTGTCGAGGGACTTGAGAGGTTGATGCTCGACTACCCGACGTGCCCTGATTTTGGCGAGATTTACACCGCCCTATCCCGAGATCCACCCGAACCTTTTGAGGGATATCAAATCTATGAGGGATATCTGTACCGGGTTCCCGCCTATGCATTCCCCAGACGTCTTACCGAGATTATCTGATTTGGGAGTTGCATGCGGGCGGAGCCGCGGGCCACTTTGGGAGAGATAAATCCATAGCCATTGTCGAGGACCGTCTCTACTGGCCCGACCTTAAGAAGGATGTAGCTCGCGCTGTGCGCCACTGCCGTATCTGTCAGACGGCAAAGGGTAATAAGCAGAACACCGGTCTTTATACGCCTTTACCCGTACCACACCGCCCTTGGGTGGACATTAACATGGACTTTGTTCTCAGATTTCCCCGCACCTTACGGAAACACGATTCCATCCTCGTTGTGGTTGATCGGTTTTCGAAGATGGTACACTTCATTGCTTGTTACAAGACGGCAGATGCGACTCACGTTGCATCCATATTCATGAGGGACGTCTTTCGACTACATGGCCTGCCCAAGTCGATCGTGTCGGATCGCGATGTGAGGTTCATGAGCTACTTCTGGAAAACCCTGTGGCACAAGACAGACACTATCCTTAGGTTTTCCTCGACATATCACCCACAGATGGACGGACAGACCGAGGTTGTGAATCTTAGTTTAGGGAATCTGTTGCGGTGTCTAGTAGGAGAGCATGTAGGCAGTTGGGACCTAGATTTACCGATAGCAGAGTTTGCCTACAATAGCTCAGTCAATAGGTCCACCGGGTTGAATCCATTTCATATAGTATCAGGATATGACCCTAGGAAACCTATAGACCTTGTCCCGAGCCCTTTAGAGTCCCGCCCTAGTGAGTCCGCTGAGTCATTTACACAGCATTTGCATGATTTGCATGAGTCGGTCCGCCGATGAATAGTAACAAACAATGAAAATTACAAAGCCCATGCAGATAAGCGAAGGCGAGAGCAAATATTTAATGTAGGCGAGAAGGTAATGGTGCGAGTCCGCCCTGAGAGGCTCCCTTCGGGGCCTGCCAAGAAGTTAAGCGCGAGGCGAATGAGTCCGTACTCCATTATTAGTCGTATTGGGACCAACGCCTACCGACTTGACATCCTGGCCAGTATGGGAATTCACCCTGTGTTTAATGTTGAAGATCTGACTCCATACTATGAACCTCATGTGTATGTGGACCCAAGCAATGGAGATGCCCAGCCACCCCCACCCCCATTGTCGCTACCATACCACTCTCACACATTACCACCATCTGATGGCCATCCTAGTTCACCCACTGTTGCCACCACTCGGTAATTCATCCACTTTGGTTCCACTGCAGACATCACTGATCACACCGGGATCCACCTTTTGTGAGATGAGAGCTGAGAGCATCACGGAGATCATATCCCACCAGTTTGTTCCCACCTCTGACGGACCGCGTTGCCGCTACCTGGTACATTGGCGGGGCCGTCCCGACGCTGACGACACGTGGATACTACCGGCAGAGCTTGATCAGCTCGCCCCCGGACTTCGACTTCAGTACGATCATCTCCATTCATCGGAGGTGAAGACTTTTCAGTCGGGGGGAGTTGATGGGGATCCATCAGATCGTGCACCTGGAGGGGTTCGCCGCAAGGCGGGACCCACGTTCATTTATTCACGCAGGACTTGATCGGATCGCCGATCCGACTCCGCGGTTGCGTCCGGGACGTCGCCACGAGTCAAAATACTATATTACTTTATTTTTTTCAGTTTATTTTTGATGTATTTTAAGGGCGAACCCACCGCCCAATCATAGTCGTTGATGGGGAAACCCTAGCTTGTCTTTTCTTATAAATAGGAGTTATGAGGGCTGAAATGATTCATTGTTGGATTTGGAGAAGAAGCATTCCCGGATTCCAGCGATCCCTTCCCGGTGCCGACGCCGTGGAACCCTAGGTGGCGACTCCTAGGCCGCCAAACTCCTCCCCAAGGTACATCCTACCCCCACCATCATTTTCCACCTCTCGTCCTCCATATCCAGCCACCGGAAACCCGCCAAAACCCCTCCCCCATACAGCCGACCTGCAGTCCAGCAAGCCGATTCCCCCCTTTTCCTGTTTTCCGCCGCCAGCTTACAACCTCCCCACCGCCGGCCTCCTCCAACCCAGCCCGCAACCCACTGGTTCCCTCCAGCCACCCGACCACCCCACTGCCCTCTTTCCACCAGCTGATCACCCCACCCTCCTTCCCCTCCGTGGATCCACTTCCCACCGCTCTGAAAACCCTAGATCTATCTTGATCTTGTGCTACCGCCCTCCGATCCATCATTTTCCCCAATATTCATCATCCCGTAGCCCGGATCCGCCGTCAAAACATCAGATATATCCACCTACACCCGGATCCATTCCCTAGTGGCCGGATCTTTCCGTTTCCGGCACGTTTTCACTCTTTTCCACCGTGGGCAGCCACCTCACCATCGCCGTACCATCGGTTTCACCTCCGATCGCCCGTCTACACATCTGTCCCTTCAAATTCTTCAGTGCCTTGGTTCAACCAAGGTTGTCAGGATCGCGATCCAGATCATAGGATCTTACGATCCTACGATCCAGATTTTGTAAATCGATCCTGATTTTGTAAAACGATCCTCGATTCGACCCTACTATCAGATCTGATCCTACCTCGAAACAATGTTATCTAGGATCTCGATCCTGACAACCTTGGGTTCAACCCTCTACGTTGTGAGCGTTTGTGGTATTGTATTATTTGATTCACATTTGCATTTGGTAATTTATCATATATTGCTGCGTTATTTTATTTGTGGAAATTTGTTTTGGTGCCCTAATAATTTGCAGGAGGAACTATTCACCGCGCGCTTTGCTTCGGCCCTCCGAGCGAAGGAAGCCATTACTTAATTGCTTGCTTTTATTTCAAATATTTGCGTGGTGTTTAATTCTCATTGCTCATTTTAATCGTCGTCGTCACCGACGGTCGCATTACATTTAGAGTTGCATTAGTGTGTCACCCCTGTACCAGCACTTAGAGTCGTAGTCTCCGAGCACCACTAGCCTACCCTACATCACTTTGGCTAGCCTTCTCTTAGTCACCTTATCATAAATCAATATTATCTGTGTGATGACTTGTGATCAAGCTTTAACTAAAATTTATGCCAAATATATCTACATTATCCCTTTCTTAAGCCAGACTGTCCTATAACACCCAACCTGCATAAGCAATTTAAAAGTTAGTTGAGACTCAGGTTACCTTGGGCCTATTATTTCTTTTTTCATTATTGGGTGATGAAAGTGTATGATGGTTTTTCATGATATCCTTTAAGATGAAAGAGTGTTGGTCTGTTAAATCAACAAGTTCTAACATCTTCTTAAAAAGTTATCACATTCATATTTATAGAAATGATAATCAGAAAACATGGTCATATTAAACCTATTAAAATTATGCACTGGAAAGTTGCTTTGAGTAAAACTCGATGCAACTTTTTGGTTGCGTCGATATGGAGTCAACGCATATAAGGGGTTGTGCTGATATGAGATCGATGCAGATTCATGCTTGCGTTGAGTAGAGCTCGACGCATAGGCAGAGTTGCATCAATATGAAGTCGACTAATGTTCCTAGTGTGAAATTTTTTTATATTTTGGAGCTTTATTTTCTATGAGTTTCTTTCTCAAAATGCTCTTATTTTTAGGTGAGCTGACCCTATTAAAGACAATAATCTTCTCAAGATCATTATCATCTATAATTATTATAGGTTGTGTTTTTTAGGTTTTATAAATGTTATTGGGTTTTTCCATGCAAGTGTGCTGGATAATTTGCCCGAGCTAACTGACTCAACACCCAAACCTAAGTGATTGAACCTCAGAGTGAGATTCTCAGTTATGTTCTTGAGCTGTTGACTCCTTACATTTAAGGAATCCTCAAAGGCTCTTGCCTTTGATAACTCATCTTTTAAAGTTTTATTTTCTTTAATTAGTTCATTTATTTGTTTCTCTAATATACCTATTTCAACTTAAGGGCCTATTTGGGAAGGCTTTTTAGCTCATTTTTAGTTTCTAGAAGACGTTATCGCACTTAACATGCCGTTTGGAATGTCTATCGGTGGGAAAAGCTACCGCCCAAAACTCTTTTTTCTCCTCTTTTTGAAAAGTCACGAGCCTCGTACTTTTCAATTTTTCAAAACACATTTCCTCATTCCGATACGCAGTTGACGCTAATAAAACGTTTTCCTCCTCTGGATCCAGTTCGAAAACACTACGGAAACCTTAGTCTTTCTCCAGACGATCAGGTTCTCCCACCGATCCATTTTTCGCCCAGGCACGCATTTTCCGCCCCAAGGTGCATTTTTGGCTCGAGAGCGCATTTTGGGGCCGGACACGAATTTTTCCACTCGGGCGGGCATTTTTCCGCTCAGGCGCGCATTTTTCGCCCGGGCGGTCAAAAAGGGCGCGTAGTTTTCGCCCAGGTGGGCGAAAAGGGAGAGCATTTTTCGCCCGGGCGCGCTTTTTCGCCCTGGTGTGCATTTTTCTCCCGGACGCGCATATTTCGCACGGAAGCAAAAATTTTAGCTCGGTCACGCATATTTTTGCCCGGGCGCGCATTTTTTGCCTGTGCGCTCATTTTTTGCCCGTGCGCTTATTTTTCGCCCGGGTGGCCATTTTTCGCCATGGCGGCCATTTTCGCCCGGGCTTGCAATTTTTGCCCGGGCTTGCAATTTTTGCCCGGGCGCGCAATTTCCGCCCGGGCGCTCATGTTTCGCCCGGGCACAAATTTTTCGCCCCGATACAAATATTTCGCCCGGGTGCGCATATTTCTTCCTGGAGTGCATATTTCGCCCGGGAGCGCATTTTTCCGTCCGGGGGCGCATTTTTCCGCACCGGAAGCACATTGTTCGCACGTGGCGCACATTTTTCGCATGTGCCACACATTTTCCGCCCATGCCCGGGCACGCATTTTTGCCCGGGCGGGCATTTTTCTGCCCAGGCTCGTATTTTTCCGCCCGGAGCACATTTTTTCGCCAGGGCGCGCATTTTTTCGCCTGGGCGCTCATTTTGACGCCCGAACGCGATTTTTTCACTCGAGCGCGATTGTTTCGCCCGGGCGCGCAATTTTCTCCTTAGCACGCATTTTTCGCCCGGACTTGCAATTTTTCGGCCTGGCGCAACTGCCCGCTCGGGCGCGCATTTTCCGCTCGAGCGCGCATTTTTCGCCCGGACGAAAATTTATCGTCCGCGCTGAAATTTACCGCCCGGGCTGAAATTTACCGTCCGGGCCGAAATTTAACGCCCATGCCCGCATTTTTCTTTGAGTCACACATTTTTCGCCCGGGTGAACATTTTTCTCCCGGGCACGCATTTTCCGCCCGGGGCCCGAGAATTTTCCGCCCGGGGCCCGGGAATTTTCCGCCCTGGCAGAAATTTACCGCCCGGGCGGAAATTTAACACCCTCGCGGAAATTTAACGGCAGAGCAGAAATTTAACGCCCAGAGTGCGCATTTTTCTTCGGGGTGCGCATTTTTCGCCCTAACGCGCTTTTTTCACCCGGGCGCGCATTTTTCGTCCGGGCAGGCATTTTCCTCCCCGACGGGCATTTTCCTCCCTGCCGGTCATTTTCCTCCCTGACGGGCATTTTCCTCCCGGTTGCGCATTTTTCGCTCGGGAGCGTATTTCCCCCGGGCGCGCGTTTTCGCACATTTTCCGCCCGAAGAGCATTTTCCGCCCGGGCGCGCATTTTTCTCCCGAGCGCTCATTTTCTGCCGCTTGGACGTGCATTTTCTGCCCGGACGCGCATTTTTCGCCCGCACGTGCTTTTTTTGCCTGGGGCGCTTTTTCCGTACATGCACTCATTTTCCCCCGAACGCGCAGTTTTCTGCCCGGGCGCACATTTTTTCTCCGGGCGTGCATTTTTCGCTCGGGCGCACATTTTTCGTTAGGGAGTGCATTTTTTGCCCGTACGACCATTTTTCGCCCGGGTGTCGAATTTTTGCCCGAGCGCGCATTTTTCGCCCGGGCGCCCATTTTTCACCCGGGGGCCTATTTTTGCCTGGGGCGCTCATTTTTCGCCCGCTTTCGTGCGCACATTTTTTGCCCGGGCGCGCATTTTTTCGTCCGAGCACGCATTTTTCCCTCCGGGCGCGTCCAGACACGCATTTTTCCGCCAGGTTGCACATTTTTACGCCCGGACGCGCATTTTTCCGGGGTTGAAGGATCTCGACCCCGTTAGAATATAATGTAACTTACAACTTTGATATCAAAACATCGTTCTGGCACCGCTCCACTACTATCATGCTGCTCAGTAACTAAGACCTGAGCAAACTCTGTCATAACTCTGTCATGATATGTCTGAAAATGAAATGGGGTGTGGAAACTCTAGGCTTTGGCATGTAGTATGGTAAAGGAAGAATCCTTCACTGCATCTCATGACCTATAGGTAAACTCCAATTCCTTAAAAATGCAGAAACTAATCTATTTTGGAAAAATATAATTCTCAGTGATAAAATCAACCATGGAATTATAGGTTTCCGAAGATACAAACATGGCAGGAAGCATTGGGTACCGTTCGACCTTGCCTTCTGGATTCTGTTTGACCGAAAACACCCATCGCGAGCCAATAACCCTCTTGCTAGGAGGGAGGGGCGAGACATCCCAAGTATGGTTCTTATCCAAGGCTGCTCTTCCATAGCCTGAGTCCAGGTCGGAATACCCAATGCTTCCTGCCATGTCCTGGGAACAACGACCGTCGAGAGAGAAACAACAAAGGCCTGGTGGGCCGAGGTAAGGTGATGGTAAGCCACGTGGTTAGAAATAGGATGTTTGGTACATACAGTCTTACCTTTCAACAGAGCAAGCGGGATGTACTAATCTGCATCATCAGAATCTGAGGCAGTAGCAGACACTGGTAGAGGCGGAGCCTCAGTAGCCTGTATACGGGAGGAGCGGCGGTGATATACGTGGGGGAAAGGAGATATCATAGTATCAGACAGGAACAAGAATAGGGGGCCCTGTTCCTGAGAAACAAAAGGTTGTTGTGGTAGAGAAGGAAGAAAAGGAAGAGGGACATCCATATCGCTAGTATTCTCCCCCTGACGAGGAGCATGAGTCGATGACAAAAAAAAGGATTCCCCTTCCCTAAAGTTAACATCCATAGTGCAACAGATACGCCCAGAGGGAGGGTGCTAACACCGATGCCCTTTCGTAGTAGACGAGTATCCGAGGAACACGCACTGGAGGGCCCGAGGGTTCAATTTGTCACGGCGGGGCAAATGGATGTGGACGAAACATACACAACCAAAGACACGAGGAGGAAGGTGGGAAGTATAGACCACAGTCATAGTAGACAACCGAGCGAGGGGAGTAACATAGCTAAGCACACGTGAGGGAAGTCGATTGATGAGGTGTGCAACAGTAAGAACTGTATCACTCCAATAGGACTTAGGAAGGTGCATAACACTTAGAAGACAACGAGCGACGTCCAACAGGTGCCGATTTTTTCATTCAGCAACTCCATTTTGGGTAGAGGTGTGAACACAGGTGGTCTGGTGTATGAAACCATGATTAGCGAGGTACGAGCCAAAAACTCCCCGATCGTCATACTCCCCCCCATTGTCACTCCGTAAGACACGAACCACACCCTTAAATTGGGTTTGAATCATTTTGTGAAAAAGCTGAAAACAAGGGAAGACTTCACTTTTCTTTTTGAGCAAATACACCCAAGTTGTACGAGAAAAGCAGTAAATAAATGTGACAAACCAACGAAACCCCTAAGGTAGATAAAACTGGGGACGGTCCCCAAACATCAAAATGAACAATATCAAACAGAGTGCTACAAGGAGAAGCTAAATGCGATGAACTATGTCTCACATGCTTAGACTCATCACAGATATCACAGACAAAAGTTTGTAAAAAAGGGGAAAAACAAGGAACAATTTTTGAAGATAGAAAGGAGAGGGATGTCCAAGCCGCAGGTGCCAGCGGCGAACGTCATCAGTTGTAACATAAGTACAAGAGAGGGCCTGAGAAGGAGGTTGATCCAGGTAATACAGTCCACCGCAGTTCTTACCACTGTCAATGTTCCGCTTCGTACCCAATTCCTGAAAAACATAGGAATCAGAAAAAAAGTTACAGATCAATTAAGAGAGCGAGTAATGTCACTGATAGAAAGAAGATTGCGAGGAAAGGAGGGGACATGAAGAACATATGGTAGAGAGATAGAAGGAGAACAAGAGATCTGGCATTTTCCAGCAATGAGAGACAACAAGCCGTTAGCAAAGATAACTTTGTCCTTACCAGACAAAGGGGTGTAAGAGAGGAAACCTGAGGAAGAGCCGGTCATGTGGTGAGTGACACCAGAATCAATCACCCACTCAGAAGGGGTGACAGTGGCAGAATGAGCTTGCAGCATAGCATTAGTAGCAATGGAAGAGGAAGCATCTGAAGGATGATCAGACTGAGAGTGCAGCAGGCGGCGGAATGCATCCAACTCAGGAGCTGTAAGTTTCCCGGGCACAATATGGGGGATCTCGTCGTAGACGTCTGTAGAGTAAGCAGCATCATGAGGTCTGGAACCACCCAAGCGATGACCCCCTCGTCCAGGCCCTCGTCCACGGCCACAACCACGAGGGGCAAGATGAGGGTGGAGCTTGTAGCACACCTCCCGAGTATGACCCTTGTGGCCACAATAATCACACATAGGAGCAGACGGGCTAGGGCTGAGAACTTGGTCACGACCAACGCTAGTGAGAGCAGAGCGATCAGGAGGGGCACTAACACTGAGAGACCTCCGATGGTCTTCATCACCTAGGATCATGCTGAAGGCCTCTCGAAGGGACGGAAGCGGAGTGCGGTTGAGAATATGCGTCGGTACCATGTCAAACTCCATGTTCAGTCCCATCAATAAAACATGGTGACGAAAGCGTTCCTCCCGTTGTTGTAGCTGGACAGCATCCACAGTACAGGCTGGAGTGAAGTGGGAGAAGCAGTCCAACTCCTGCTATAGCCGCTCGAACTCGGAGAAAAAAGATGACGCCGTCATAGATCCTTGTCGTAGTTCCAAAATGCGGCGAGTAAGTTCATAAACCTGCGTAGAGCTGCCGATCTGGGAATATGTCTCCCTGGCACGGGTCCAGATATCAAAGCAGAATCCATCAGCATGTAACTCCGGTAAACCTTCGGAGACATAGAGTGAAGGAGTCAGGACACAACCAGAGAGTTTTCTGAGTCCCATCGCTTCCAAGACGGATCAGTCAGTTGGGGATCCTTAACAGTCCCATCGATGTAGTCATACATCCGGTGGCTGCGGATGACATGTATCGCCGCACGAGACCATTGAAGATAGTTTGTCATCTAATGGGACGATGGTGATTTTCACGGAACCAGAGAGGCCATGGGACCGCTGAGGGTCGCTCATCTGAGGCAAAATCACACCTGGGGACGACACCAAAGAGTCACCTTCATCGGGGGAAGGAGCAACCCATGAAGGAAAAAACACAATAACCCGGAGCCAAACTGCAGAAGAAGTGACCGGAGAGACTGGGGACAGCATAGATGCCCGACACCGAAGAAAGTACCACCGAAGCCGAGAGAGGAAGGAGGGACCGTCAGAGAGGCTAGGCGGCCTGCCTCAAGCAGAGGAGACGGCGGACGGGCAGCAGCAGACAGAGGAGGCGGCGGGCGGGCTGCATCAGGCAGAGGAGGCGGCAGACAGGCTGCAGCAGGCAGAGGAGGCGGCGACTTCAGCACAGAGAAGAGACGGCGAGCTGCATCACGGAGGGACGGCGGCGACACCCCTCTCAGCAACCGGCGGTGGCATGGAGGCTGCCCGACATCTAGGTTGGTGCCGAGAGGGGCGGCGTTGAGCCGAGCGGGAAGGACCCTGGGTGGGGTGGGTAGGGCGGAGTTGGGACGGCGCGGGATTTGGAAGAGCGGGATGGGGGGAGGCGGAGTCAGACCGGAATTAGGTTTTTTTTGTTTTTCCCTCTGATACCTATTTGAATAGAGAGAAAACTTGCTTTATTCTTCCACAACGTGAGAATATATAGGGACTACGATGATACGTAACAACAAGACTTGCGGTGTGAGACTAAAACCCACTTACGCACAATAATAATAAAAACCCGGAATATACGACTTGTACAATAACTCTCAAGTCATGTTTCTCCCTGTCCTCGTGTCGTACGACCTCTGGGCTGTGTGGCTCCCTGTCTTATCCCGCTCTCCACGCCTTCCTCCCTATTCTCGAGCCCCACCTGCAACATCCCCTACTCTTTCCGTCCATCTCTACTTTCCATCCCTTGCTCTCACGTCAACATCATCCCTAGCAGCCACACTCAACATTTTCTCCCAGTTTGCATTAACTATTACCTTCATCCCTACACCCACCTCTCTAAACGTTTATCACAAGCTTTATCTCTCCTCCCCACCACGACCGCCGCCTCTCTGCTAGCTTTTTTTTGTCGCCAACATTCTTAAGGACTCAGGAAAATATTTGTACCTCTCCCTTGTGAACAAGGTTGATTTTCCAAGGAGGGATATTGTTACGCACTCGCCCGATCGGACCCCTTCGCAGGAGCTAGTGGAGCGCATATGGGAGCTCCCTTAAATGTTCATAAGCGTTGTTATATAATTTGTAATAATTAGTATTAATTGATTAATTAATATTTATTAGATTAATTAAAGCATTTTGTAATTTTCTTATTAGGCATGCCCTTCCTCATCTATATAAGGTTGAGAGATATGATTATCCTTTTGGGATGTTTAGGACTTTGGGATCTCTCTTTGCAAGAGGGACTTCATGGAGGAACTAATCTTTTGCGTGCTCGGGATTGAGAGCGGGTTGCTCGGGATTGAGAACGGGTGCTCCGTGGAAGAGCGGGAAGTCCTCAAGGAAGGAAGAGGGAGCCTTCTTGGCTCTCCGGCGATCTATGGTGGCGAGCGAACCAGAGAGAGCGGGAGCGGTAGGCGGCGTTGTGCGGCTAGGGCTTCCGTCGGGTCCGGAATCAGGAGAGAGAGATAGAGACAAATTAGAGAGATAGTTTTAAATTTCCTTCTTACTTACCCCTTGGAAAACACCCAACCGCCCATATAAGGGAAACCGGTCCCACATTTAAGTTCCCCAAATGCCCTCCTCATTAGGGCTTAATACATGAAGATAAAAATTGGTTGAGCGAAATTAAGAAATACGAGCGGAAATAAAAGATGAGTTTAAGCGGGCGCTACGCGCGGCTCGCGGCGCTTGTACGTCATGCCCCAACGAGGGTCCGTAACATCTCCACCCTGCTCGACATCAAGCTTGTCCTGTGGCGGCGGCGGCAGTGGGACTTGGGTTGCGGTGGGTGGCTCGCCGAGGAAGGGCTTCAACTGTGGGACACATGGAAGACATCATGAATCTGGGCGTCGGCGGCCAGGCGGAGGCGATAAGCTACTTCTCCGATGCGATGGGAAATCTCGAACGGGCCGAAGAACTTGGGACCCAACTTCTTATAGGCTCCCTTGGAGACAGTCGATTGACGGTAGGGGCGGCGCTTCAGCCAGACCCAATCGCCCGGGGCAAAGAACAACTCGCAGTGGCCCCGATTGTAGGCTGTCTCCATGCGCGCCTGAGCCTGGAGGAGGCGGTTGCGGCAAGGCGCAGAAGCTCGTCGCGCGAGCGCAGCTCTGTGTCGACGACGGTGGAATGGGCGGCGGCACTCCGATAGGTAAGGAGGCGGGGGGGGGGGGGGATCCAGTCCATAGATGAGGCTGAAGGGAGTAGTCTGGAGGGCCGTATGATAGGACGTGTTGTAGCAGTATTCGACCCATGAGAGCCAACGGGCCCAGTCCCTGGGGTGATCCCCTGTAATGCAGCGGAGGTTCATCTCGAGCGTCCGTTTGACCACTTCGGTCTGGCCGTCCGACTGAGGATGGTACACGAAAGAGAGGGTCAGCTTTGTGCCGCAAAGGGCAAAGAGCTCCTGCCATAACTGAGAAGTGAAAACTTTATCCCTATCAGAGACAATACTCTCGGGAATGCCATGGAGGCTAAACACCCGATCAAAGAAGGCTCGGGCCACCGTGGTTCCGGTGATGGGGCGGCGCATGGACATGAAGTGCGCTCCCTTGGAGAACCGGTCGACGACGACGAAGATGATGGAGTGGCCCCGAGACGGAGGCAATCCCTCGATGAAGTCCATCGATATGTCCGCCCAAATCTGAGTGGGAACTGGAAGAGGATGTAAGAGGCCCGCAGGAGAAAGGGACTCAGATTTGCTGCGCTAGCAAATAAGGCAGGTGGAAATGAATGTCTGGATGCTCCGTTTGAGGTCGTGCCAAAAGAACTCGGCACGCACGCGCTGAAGGGTCTTTTACACTCCTTCATGGGTGTGGCCATGGACGACCGCTAGAATGTCAGGAATCAGCGGGGAAGAGTCGGGCACGAAGAAGCCATCCCGGTATAGGATGAGGCCGTCCTGGACTGACCAGTGCGGCGGAAGACGACCCTCCTGAATGCGGTGTAGGAGTTCGCCTAGGGCCGGTGTGTCGAGGATCGCCTGACGGAGGCGTGACAGAAGAAGAGATGATGGTGTGGAGACGACAAAGAGAAGTGTGTCCGAAGAGTCACGACAGGAGAGAGCGTCGGCCGCGTGATTCAAGTGCCCCGCCTTGAATTCCACGCGAAAGTCATAGCCCAATAGCCGGCTCACCTAGCGCTGCTGTGGGACTGTCATCAGGCGCTGCTCCAACAAATACTTAAGACTGAAATGATTGGTACGGATGACGAAAGCTCGGCCCCACAAGTACGGTCGCCAATGGTGAGCGGTCTTGGTAGTCCGATGAGCTCCTGCTCATATGCCGGAAGTTTCCGGTGGTGGAGGGCGTTCGTGCGGCTGAAATAAGCGATTGGGTGTCCCTCTTGTTGAAGGACTGCTCCACACCCGAGTTCGGAAGCATCGCACTCCACCTGAAAATCTTTCTCGAAATCTTGAAGCTGAAGGACCGGAGCCGAGAACGAAGCCTGCTGCAATGCCCAGAAGGCCGTCGTGGCGGTGTCATCCCAAACAAAACACTGGCAGCGCAGGAGAGAGTAAGGGCGCGGCGATCACTGTATAGCCCTGGATAAAGCGGCGGTAATACCCCGCTAAACCGAGGAACCCGCGGAGCTCCCGCTGAGTCGGAAGTGGTCAGTCGAGGACGCCTTGGATTTTGACTGGATCTGCAGAAACACCCGAATGGTCGATGATGTGGCCCAAGTATGCCACTCTGTTCGTGCCGAAGGAACATTTGGCCCGCTTGAGGGAGAGACGATGAGTGCGGACCAGTTGGAGAACAGTGCAGAGGTGGTCAAGATGGGCGTCCCACGTCTTGCTGTATACCAAAATATCATCGAAAAAAACAAGTACACATCGACAAAGGAGAGGGTGGAATACCTCATTCATGAGGGCCTGGAAGGAAGATGGGACATTTGTGAGCCCAAAGGGCATCACAAGGAACTCAAAATGCCCATGGTGCGTGCGGAACGCCGTTTTCTCCACGTATGCGGGGAACATACGGACCTGGTGGTAACATGAGCAAAGATCGAGCTTGGAGAAGAAGCGGGCCCCATGCAACTCGTCTAGCAGCTCCTCGACCACTGGAATGGGAAATTTGTCCTTCACCGTGACCGCGTTCAAGGCGCGGTAGTCCACACAGAAATGCCAGGAGTCGTCCTTTTTGTGCACCAAAAGGACAAGAGAGGAGAATGGAGAGACGCTGTAACAGATGATGCCCTGATGAAGCATGTCGGCGCATTGCTGCTCAATCTCGTCCTTCTGCAGAAAGGGGTAACGTTAGGGGCGGACCACCACTGGTGCGGTGTTTGGAAGGAGATAGATACGGTGGTCTTGGCGGCGGGACGGGGGAAGCCCGGTGGGTGGAAGCATAGTGTCCCCAAACTCCGCGAGGAGGGACGAAAGATCATGTTGCACTGTTGGCTCGAGCCGAAGGGAGGAGACGCGGCTCGAATCGACTGTCGGACGGCCCTGCCAAACCGTCGACCAGGGTCCTGGACCCCACGACATTGTCATGCTCTCCAAATCCCACAAAATAGGACCGAGGGTGCGCAGCAAGCGCGTGCCCAGAACCACATCGAATCCCCGTAAGGCGATGACGAAGAAGTCGACATGAGACTGATAGTCCTGCACGGTGATGGGAACAGCTCGACACACCCCGGTACAGGTCATGGCGACGCCATTCGGCACGCCACGCTCAAACGGCTGTGGCTGGTGATGTGGAGCTGAAGCCGCTGGGCGGCGAGGTCGCTGAGGAAGCTGTGGGTACTGCCGGTGTCCATGAGGACTAAAAGGCGGTGTCCCGTGACAGTAATCGGCATCTGGAATGTGTCGGAAGTGTGAGGGACGGACATGGCATTGATGGAGATCGCTGGGTCCCCTGGTCCGTCATCCCCAAACTCCTCGTCTGAGGGGTCATCAACCTCAAGCCAAAAAAGGCGTTTGCAACGGTGTCCCTTTTCGAAGTGCTCATCACAGTTGAAGCAAAGTCCCTTGGCACGTCGTTCTGCCATCTCGTGGGGGGACAGGCGCCGGATGGTGGAGGGTCGTGCCCTCTCCTTGGGCCTGTGGGGGTTGCTGTCGATTGTTGTGTGGTCCTGGGTGGAACTCCGAAAAGAGCTCTTGCCGGTCCGACGACTCAGATACGGTTGGTCCATGAGGATGCGTTTCTCGCAGAGGCGAGCCAAACTCATCGCTGTAGTGAGATCGGGTGGGTTCTGAAATTCCACGTCCATGCGCAACCGCTCGTGGAGTCCGACGGTGAAGAAGGCCACCTGGTGGGCCGGGCGAATGGATGGAGCACGCGTCAGGAGCACGCGCCAGGAGCACCTGGAATTGCTCCAATTAGTCATTAATGGTACCAGACTGTTTTAGAGAGATCAGATTGCCGATGGGGTTGCTGTGGAGCGGCGGTCCAAAGCGGAGAGTGCACTGAGCCTTGAAGTCGTCCCAAGTGAGATCGGGCCTCTCCCGATGAAGGTGCGAGAACCACAATTGGGCCGAGCCCATGAGGTGGAAGGAGGCTACGCCAAGCCAGTCCTCCCAGGGGGTGTGTTGCGTGGAGAAAAACTGCTCGCAACCAGGTTAAGGGGTCTTCGCGACCGTCAAAGATCGGAAAATCAAGCTTGACATAACGGGGCACGGTGGAGTGGTCGGAGCGGGAGGGAAAATCATACGGCCGGGGCTCGGTTGGGAGATCCGGAACGGAGGGCGAGGAGTCGGTGGTGGGACGCGGCGCTGGCGGAATGTCGTCCGAACGGAGGGCAGCAAGAAGGGATTGGTGGTTGTCCGGCATCATCGCCTTAAAGGACTCCAAAACTTGAGCGAGGGTAGGGCTGCCCCCATTTCCGTCGTCCATGGCGGAAGAAGCCCGTGGGGAAGGGGAAGGAAGCAAATCTGTAGATGCAACGAGGAGGAACCCCTTGTCGAGTGACAATCCCAGAAGAATAGGCCGCGAAAAAGACGGCCGGGGCAGCGGATGGAGCGGAGGAAGCCGCTGAGAGGAGCAGTCCGGCTGCAGGGTTGCCGATGGAAGTGGGGAAGGCTCCTACTCGGGCTGTAGCGGTGCCGACTGCGTCGGCCTGGCTGGATCGGCCCCGGAGGGAGTGAGAGGCGCCGGATCGGAAGTTGCGGGAGCGGGGAGGAAGATTTCCTCTGATACCAAGTTGTTGCGTGCTCGAGATTGAGAGCGGGTGCTCCGTGGAAGAGTGGGGAAATCCTCAAGGAAAGAAGAGGGAGCCTTCTTGGCTCTCCGACGATCTATGGTGGCGAGCGAATGAGAGTGCGCGGGAGCGGTAGGCGGCGTTGTGCGGCTAGGGCTTCCGCCGGGTCCGGAATCGGGAGAAAGAGAGAGAGATAGAGAGAAATTAGAGAGAGAGAGAGTTTTAACTTTTCTTCTTACTTACCCCTTGCAAAACACCCAACCGCCCATATAAGGGAAACCGATCCAACATTTAAGTTCCCAAAATGCCCTCATTAGGGCTTAATACATGAGGATAAAAACTGTTTGAGCGAAATTAAGAAATACAAGCGGAAATAAAAGATGAGTTTAAGCGGGCGCTATGCGCGGCTCGCGGCGCTTGTACGTCATGCCCTAACGAGGGTCCGTAACATAATCTTTTGAGGTTAGGCACGAGTATTTCTCGTGATTGTATCCTATTTTTCGAATTTTATTGCAAGCAATTTCTATGACGTTAACACCGGGCTACCCGTCTTTTTGTAACCACCCGCCGATAAGATCTCAATTAGTATAAATAGATGGTGAATAGTACCCTTATCCCTAACTCCCACACTCAACATTTTCTCCCAGTTTTCATTAACTATTACCCCCATCCCTACACCCACCTCTCTAAACTTTTATCACAAGCATTATCTCTCCTCCCCATCATGACCACCGCCTCTCCGCTAGCTTCTTTTTGTCACCAACATTCTTAGAGACTCAGGAAAATATTTGAACCTCTCCCTCGGGAATAAGGTTGATTTTCCAGGGCGGGATATTGTTACGCACTCGCCCGATCGGACCCCTTCGCGGGCTAGTGGAGCGCATATGGGAGCCCCCTTAAATGTTCATAAGCGTGGTTATATAATCTGTAATAATTAGTATTAATTGATTGATTAATATTAATTAATATTTATTAGATTAATTAAAGCATTTTGTAATTTTCTTATTATACATGCCCCTCCTGATCTATATAAGGTTGAGAGATATGATTATCCTTTTGGGATGTTTAGGACTTTGGGATCTCTCTTTGCGAGAGGGACTTCATGGAGGAACCAATTTTTGAGGTTAGGCACAAGTATTCCTCGTGATTGTATTATGTTTTTCGAATTTTATTGCAAGCAATTTCTATGACGGTAACACCGGGAAACCCGTCTTTTTGTAACCACGCGCCGATAAGATCTCATTTAGTATAAATAGATGGTGAATAGTACCTTGAGAGGACACCTAAGTCAGACTCCGAAATCGCCTAACACTCGCACCTCTCGAAATAGTGCCCGCGAGCTCTAATTTTTTAACCGAACTTTTAATCAATAAAATCGCCCATGACTAAAGCTTTACGTTGCGCAAAGCCTGTCCTCTCCTCTTTTCTCTCCTATCTGCTCGTGACCCGAAGTATTTGTTTACCAGCAGTACCCCCGATTATCTCTTTTCAACGTCTTGAGTGGGGTTATGGCACTTTTTGACCCAACATCTACTTTTCTTTGCCGAGAAACATAATTGCCTCTTATTTTTCTCCCGCTGAGAGTCGAACCTTGCTG
Source organism: Platanthera zijinensis (assembly GCA_039513925.1). NCBI lineage: Eukaryota > Viridiplantae > Streptophyta > Magnoliopsida > Asparagales > Orchidaceae > Platanthera > Platanthera zijinensis. The sequence continues at coordinate 191,754,944 of CM077079.1, read as the reverse complement.
ATGATAGGAGAAATGAATCCATCAATTACTCAACAATATGATATATATATACATATACATACATAGACATAGACATACATAGACATAGACATACATATACATAGACATAGACATACATATACATAGACATAGACATACATAAACATACACATACATAGACATACATAAACATACACATACATAGACATACATGTACATAGACATACATATACATACACATACATATACATACACATACATATACATACACATACATACATACACATACATACACATACACATACATACACATACAGATACATACACATACAGATACATACACATACAGATACATACACATACATATACATACACATACATATACATACACATACATATACATACACAGACATATACATACACAGACATACACATACATTACACACACTACATACACATACATACACATACATATACATACACATACATATACATACAAATACATATACATACATATACATATACATACATATACATATACATACATATACATATACATACATATACATACATATACATACATACATATACATATATATACATATATGTATATATGGATACATATATATACAGGAGAGGATGATCGCAACACCCAAGGTGAGACGCTATATCTACCATATACAATATCTCTAACACCCCCTCAAACTCACGGGGAATGATACACCGATAGTTTGGATAATCGATATGTACGCTCGGTTCGCGTCTGTGGCTTAGTCATCAAATCTGCAAGCTACTGCTCAGAAGGAACAAAGTAAGGGACAATAGTTTCATGACCATAGTGCTCACGTATGAAGAAAACATCCACCCCGATATGCTTGAAAAGAGTGTTTCTCCAAGTTCAGAGTAATCTGGATGACACGTGTTATTATTGTGGAGTGGAGTGAGATCCGGAGAAGAGACACCAAGGTCTTCAAGAAGCCAAGGGAGCCTAATAATGTCCTCAACGGTGGTAGTCATGGCCCGAAGCTCATCCTTAATGTTGGAACGAGAAATACCGATCTGTTTATTGGACTTCCATGCAATGAGTGAAGAACCCAAGAATAAATAGAAATCCGTGACAAATCGACGATCAACAGGATCACTGGCCCACGTAACATCCGAGTAAGCACGAAGCTGCAAAGAACTACAACCGGAGAAGAAGAGAGTACATGAAGTCGTCACCCAGAGATAGCGCAGGAGTCGTAGTAGGTGACCATAATGCACAAAGGTAGGCGTACTGACAAACTGACTCAGTACATGAACAACATGAGCAATGTTGGCTGAGTAATATTATGGTAGATGAGACTCTCAACATGGTGACAATTAAAAGTAGGATCAGAGACTGGAACCCCATCATCCGAATGTAGTTAAAGGTGCAACTCCATAGGGGTCTCCACTGTGTGAGAGTCGGAGAGAGGAGGCCGAGCTAAGAAATTTTATGTGTAACGCCGTTGAGAGAACTAAAAACCATGCTCTGTAGAGGTAACCTCAAAGCCCAAGAAGTAGCTCAATTGTCTATGGTCATTCATCTGAAATTGTTATTGAAGGTGATGTTTGACGAAGGTCACATGAGAAAGATCATCACAGTAATGATCATATCATCCACATAAAATAACAAGAGTCCGGTCACGAGAGGAGCGCACAAACAGAGTTAGATCATGTGTACACAGCTGAAAATCGATGGTTGTAATGGCTGAGCTGAAACGTGCAAACCATGCACATGGCGCCTGCTTGGGCCCGTAAAGAGCTCGTCGCAAGTGGCAGACAAGGCCTGGAGGAGAGGAGAGACCAGGAGGAGGGAACATGTATACCTCTTGTTGAAGGTCGTCGTGAAGAAAGACATTCTTCACGTCGAGCTGGAACAAAGACCAGTGGTGAACAATTACAACTGCAATAAGAGTACAAACCTATGAAGCACCGACACTTCAAAATGCCTAGCGTGTCGGTGTCAGACTCTCTGACACTCGTCCGACTCTTCGATACTCTCTGACACTTGTGTTGGAAGTCTGACTCGCTGGCTCACACGGGTCTCACATGTCCAGCTCAATCGAACACGTGTGTCCCTCTCAATCGGACACATGTGTCCCTAAGCTAGCTACTCACGGTGAGGCGGAGGCAATTATCTTGGAAGTGCAATTTTTGTGAAAAAAGTATTATAAGTTCATATAAAAGAGTGAAAACACATTTGTTAATTATTGGTGGAAAAGGAATTGAAAAGTGTGTAAAAGTCTTAATGTGTGATCTATTTGAGGTGAAAAAACTATAAGAAGAGGTAATTTGTTAATGTTCTATCATTTTTTGACATTTGCTTAACTTTTGAATATTTGATTAGTAATATTTAAACATGTTTGAATATTTGATTAGTAATATTTAAACATGTTTTGGTTTATTTGAATATTTGTTATTTGTTCATTTTTAATTTTTTGTTAAATGTCTTAGGATTTTCATAATTATAAAAAATAAATATTTAATATAAGTGTCCCAACTTGTCGAAATATGATATTTTGAGAATTTACGAGTCGCCAGCTGTGTCGTGTCGTATCGTGTGTCGCGTGTCGGTGTCGGTACAACATAGGTACAAACCATAATAATATGGGCGACTGGAGCAAATGTCTCATCCCTGCTCTCGCTGAAAACCTCGAGCCACAAGCCGAGCCTTGTATTTCTCCATAAAACCATATGAACGAGTCTTGACCTGAAGACCCACTTACAAGTAATAGGAACATCACCGGGTGGAAGAGGAAAAAACTCTCAGGTACGAGTGTGCTCAAGCGTCTCCAACTCAGCAAACATGACAACATGCCACTTAGGTATCTGGGCAACCTCATGGTAGAAAGTTGGCTTTGGAGTACCACATGCAGTAGCAAGAAGGACAGAGAGGTCCAACAATAGTGTAGCAAGGCTAAGGCGGCCGGGAGGATGTATCTCACGAAGCAGGTAGCGGTGTGCGGGAGGATCATCCATAGGACACTCATTGGAGGAGACAGGAACAGAGCCTGAGGGCACTAGAGGCGAGGGAACAGAAGGGGGACAACGAGTGTAGTGATATGGAAGGGGGGCTATGAGCTCATCAGATGGAGAAGTGGGTGGCGAAGGAGAGGAGTGAGGAGGTGAGACTAGAGAGGTCGGAGATGGTGTGGACTGCAGCAAGGGGAGTGGTGGGGAACATACCAGAGGAGAGGTTACATAGGGCGATGAGATGAGAAAGTTGAGAAACCGCACATTTATGAGAGTAACAAATGAGTGCGAAGTTGAAGGGACAGAGGAGATGAAGAAAGATTGAGACTGGTCAAAGGTGACATAACGTGAGATGTGAAGTCGACGTGCAATAGGGTCATATCAGCGATAACCCTTATGCTCAGGACTGTTTCTAAGAAAGACACTTGGAACAGACTAAGTAGAGAGCTTGGTATGCTCACATGGAGGGAGTAAAACATAGCACCGATAGCAAAAAACACGAAGATGAGTGTAACAGGTGGTGGGGGGTGGGGTCGAGAGTATAAACAAGCACCGGGACTCTTGCTCTGAAGAAAAGTGGAAGGTTGTAGGTTAATATGGTAGACAGTAGTGAAAACAACCTCGACCCAAAAATGAAAAGGAACGTGGGAGGAGATGAGGAGGGTGTGAGCAGTCTCAATAATGTGACGATGCTTCCTCTCGGCGGTGCCATTCTAAGCGTGAGCATCCAGACATGTTTGCTGATGGAGAGTGTTGTGAGTAGCTATCATATCGCAAAAAGCATGAGAGAGGTACCCCCCCCCCCTGAGTCGAAACGAAAAATACGTATGGATACAAAAATTTGAGTGCGCATTATAGCAGAAAAAAATAACATAAATCTGAAAGAATTCAGAACAAGAATGCATAAAGTAGACACAACAATAACGACAATAGTCATCAACAAAGAGAATATAGTACCAATGTTTGCCCTTGGATATTAAAGATGTGGGATCTCATGCATCAGAATCAACAAAATCAAAAGAATGCTGAGACCTAGACTCACTTGACTGATATGAGAGTTGTAGTTGTTTACCAAACTTACAACCCGTATAAGAGTGTGAACGATCAACAAAAACATGACCAAGGAAGCTATGACTGATGAGAGACGCAAAACGCGGACCACTGAGATGCCTAGGATGATGATGTCACTGAGATAAGCCCACTGAAGAAAGACAGAAGGTAGAAGCCATCAGTGACATTGGAGTGGATGGAAGATGGAGACGATCAATGGTGTACACCCCGCCACAATGATGACCAACTCCAAGGAGTGTCCCTGTTAAACGATCCTGCACACGGCACACAAACTCATCAAAAATAACAAGACAACTGTGGGATGTAAGTTGGCTGACGGATATAAGGTTCATGAATAACTTGGGTATGTAGGCACATCAAGAACATGAAAATGACCGGTATGAAGAAGGCCACGACTGGGGATGGGAAATATAGTGTCATCTGCTATCATTATACTAAGGTCATAAGAGATGAGCTGACAAGACAAGAGATGAGTGACATCATTGATCATGTGAAAAGAGGCTCCAGAGTCAAGCAATTAGTTGGAGAGAGATACCTGCAGGGGCAGAGGCAACATGCTGAGAGGCAGAGGCATCAGAAGCATCTGGTGGAAGCATAGAGGTAGAGGATCGAGACAGCGAACCTTGAGAGAGATGCTGAGCAATCAGCTTGACCAACTCATATACAGAGAGTGACCGCGCCAGAGCAGAAAAGTGAGACGAAGGTGCACCATGAGCACGCTGCTGACCAGATTGCTGAGCCCTCTGAAACTTGCGACACTCAGATTTGATGTGACCAAGACACTGACAGTAGTGACAGTGGACAGGTGGGTGATGAGGAGCACCAGACGGAGCAACAGAAGGCGTCAGAGAAGGAACATGGCGCACTAGAGCACTATAACCAAGCGAAGACAAAAATGGATCACTCACAAGAGAAGACTGCGGTGGAAGATGGGGAGCAGCCAGAACAACATGGGGCATCACAAAAGGAGTAGCAATGCTCAAGGAGTGGAACGAGTCTCCTCAACATGCATCAAGGCCAAGGTATTGTTGAAAGTCGGCGGAGGATCCCGATGCAGAAACTGTGCTCGAATAGGCTCAAACTCGGGGCGTAGGCGCATAAGAAACTCATACATATGCTGGAAGTCGCGATCATGGGATGTAGCAACATACTGAGTGCAAGTAGCGCAGGGGAGAGGAGCTATCTCATTGCTCTGACGCCAAAGGTCCAGGAGCTCAACAAAGAAAGTCTGTACAGACCAGTCACACTGGTAGCAGACACCAGGGGTCTGGAACAAGGAGTAGCGCAAGGCTTGGCTAGATGACAGGTAGAAACGACTCAAGTGATCCCACATCGCGTTGGCCGTAGGTAGCTCGTAGATGGTTATGCAAATGGGAAGCACATAAGATTGACAGATGACGGCTATCGCGCGAGTCGTCTGAGCGCCAACTCGCTCTGTTGGAACGCTGTGGGGAAGTGGTCGTGCTGACAATGGAAGTGGGGGAGTTCGCGGGATTGACATCCGGTGGGGGCGGAGCAGGACTGGCAGCCGGTGGGGGCGGAGCAGGCTTGGTGCCGTCAATGTGCCCCCATAGATCGAGGCCATGAAGGATCAAGCCGACGGTGACTAATCATGTCTTGTATTTCCAGCCGTAGAGGATGACATCAGCCTTCTGGAGGAAGACAGATGAGACGTGAGACGATGCCATCAAACTAATGGAGGACGGAGGTGGCGTAGAAGAAGAAGATCAGATGAGGAGGTCGGGGTTGCAGGATCAGTCGGAGGAGGAGAACAATATCGGAGACGGGGGATCAATGATATCTTGGCTCGTGGTCGGAGAGGAAAACCGGTGGCTAGGGTTTTGTAAAGGAAAACTAGCGGCTAGGACTCCGCGGAAGGTGTCAAAGTCGACGTCGGATCAGGTTGCGGGAGCCGGGATCGATGCCATGTGCAGGTTCGATTGTGGAAGTCGGGATCAATGTCGTGTGATGGATCGAGTGCGGGAGCCGGGATCGCTGCAATGTGCAAGATCGGTTTCGGGAGCCAGGATCGCTGCAATGTGCAGGATTGGGATGCCGACAGCTTACATGATCGGAAGAGAGGGTAGAAGCGTGATCATGAATGATGCGTACGGGGAATCCTAAAGCCTCCGATACCATGAAAGGAGAAATGAATCAATAAATTACTCAACAATATGATACACATATATACATGGGAGGATGATTGCAACACCCGAGGCAAGTCTAAGTTATATCTATCATATATAGTTTCTCTAATAGCTGACCTGATCAGCTTCTGTAGTCAATAGTCATCCTCTTCTGCCTCCTACAGCTACCACAAGAACCTTTATCTCTAGTCATGGAGTGCTATATCAGTTGTCATCTTCATTCTCTTCCATTGATATCGAGTTCTTCAGGGTGATACCATCTCTTTTGTTCTTTTATCATGTGAAAATTCAGTAGTTTGTGTGTGGAGTTTAATTTTGTCAAGTTTGATTCTGTCTAGATTCTATTGTGATGTGATTTTCATTCAAATGCATGTTTTTTATATTTCTCAAATTTCGTTGATTAATTTCTAATTAGGTAAACTGTTGAAATCTCATTTGTGAAATATGCCCTTATGTTTATGACTCTTCATCTAAAGGAACCAGTTCTGTCTCAGGGGTTTGAACTATGAGCAAAATTGTATGTTTATTCTATTGTCTTTTTACATTACTTCATGACTCTTTGTTTTGAAATACAGATTGAAGCACTTGAAGGACATGCACTTATGCTTTCTGGTGTAGATCTGGTTGATGGAACGGTGCGATTATTATATGTTCTGTAAATTAAGAATCTCAGACTATAGTGCTACATTTTTTTAAGTCCTAAACTTGTCGGGTTTTTTACAGTTTTAATTTGATCTTAGGCTTATTGCTTGACCTTTATCAACAGCCAGTGCTTGATGTCAAACCTTACTTGCCCTACTCCGATAGCATTCAAGGAGCAACTATTCCCAATTGGTTCACGGTAATATTCATCTTAGCTTGTTTGAAATACTGACATTACTCATAGGCATATAATGTTGTTCTTTGTATTTTGTATGGCATAATGTTTTTAAATCCATGCTTTTCTTCTAGAAGAACTAGTTTTTTTGCTCAAGATTTTATTTTTTTAATTGTTTTTTATAATATCTGATTCTTATGAGTTAGCTGTTATTTTGCACATGTTTAAATTTTTTTACTTTTATGTATTGTTTTAATTGTCATTCGACACGTCCTCCGACATGCCGTTTTAAGGGCGAAACAATATTTTTTCTAAAAAAATTGATTTGTCTTTTTGCAAAATATTGGTCATATCCGATTTTTTCTGATATATCTGTCAATACGACTTTTGAACATATTGTCAGATATTTTATTTTATATTATGTTAGTAGTATATGTTTAAATCATATGTATGTATTTATTATATTTGCTTAAATCGAGGACCTATTGTTTCGTTTTCTATAATGTGTTATTCTTATAATCAATTATTTAAATTATTTTCACTTTTATTTTTCTTACTTTGTATTTCAAAAAAATTAAAGCTTTTAAATATTTATTAGTTGATTATTTTATATTTTAATAAAAAATATTTAGCTTTTTAAAATTTTTTATTTGCTATAAAACTTAGTATTATGTAAATATGTATAGTATTAAATATATTTTACGAAGTATAAATTTTTATTTCTTAATAGTAGTCATAGTGACACGGGATAGTCTGGTGTGAAATTCCTGTGCCGACACGCTAATGCAATCCTTCGTGGATGTGCGTGATGAATGCGATCAAGCCAGACCTAGATGATTCATGCATGTTGTCAATTTATTCAAAATCAAATTATAGCAAGAATGATTATACGCGACTAGCAAATCAACACAATGTGCGCAATAATTTTCGCGTGTGTAAGCTTACAATCACGCTCTTTTTTGCAAGTGGTGCTTTCCACTATAACTTCCACGAATAAATATTATAGACTTAAAAGAAATGAATATGAAAGCACTAACAATCTCTATAACCAAACACAGTATGCTCATCCAATATTCACTACAAATAAAACAACACAAAACGTTAATACTCACAAACATCGATGTATCCAGTGGCGACAGTCGGCATGACTCTACGTGGTGAAGGATACAGTTGTATTGAGACAAACAATTTCAGGCCTTGATGAGAAATGTGGGGTGGGTGTTGCTGGACGAGTGGTGAAAACAGAGGAAAGGTTGAATGAGAGGTGTTTGTTGTTGAGGGGTCGAGATGAGTTGATACGAATACAAATAAAGTCCAGGAGGAATCCGGCAAGGGGAAGGGCCGGCGGGGGTGAGCGAGAATGAAGGAGGACGAGAAGAGATGAAATTAGGGAGCAACCCTAGAACCATTCATACATTTCAAGATAAAGATTACAAGTTCCGTCGACCCTCTTATAGTGGCGAGAAGCGAATATAAAAGAAAAAAACTAAAATTAGGAAATACTGGAAATTAGGAAATACTGAAATTAGGAAATACTGGAAATACTAAAAATGCATCAACAAACATAACAACCTATTTATTATTAAATATTCTCCGCGGTCTCAGTGGGCCCTTGCGATATACGCTCCCGACGCGTGTAGACTTGTCATGGTGACTCGTCGTCGCGTAGTTCCGTAATATTTGGACCTGTGACACTCCATCCTTCCTTCAAAACGAGCTTGCCCTCAAGCTCGTGTACCAAGAGGGTGGCCGGATCATCTGGTACCTTGACCTCCCGGCAGAACGAGGCCAGGTAGCACGTAGCAGTAGCGACGGTGTTGGTGAGTAGCGGCGGCGCCATCGGAAGGACAGACGGCGAAAGTAATGGCTTCCGCAAGGTTGGTGGGGCGGTGGTGAGCAGCAACCACAAGGATGTCGGAGACACGACGACCTACAGCAGGAACGGATTCGTTGGGGGCAGCGGGGCATGGGGCGGCAGAAGAGGCGGCGATGTGGCCGGTGCAAGCGGCAGGGCAGGGGCCGACAGAGCGAGAGCCGGGAGAGGAGACAATGTGATGATAGGATGGGGGTGGCAAGACTGGAGTCGGCGGAGTAAGAGCCGATAGTGGGGGCGACGAGTTTACCGGATGGGCTGGCAGAAGAGGCGGTGATGCGACCGGTGGAAGCGGCGGAGGGACACCACCGTAGAGAGAGGTCGTGCATTAGTGACCGTGGAGAGAGGTGTTATGGTCGAAAAACTTTCGCATGGTGCAGGAGGCAGCCGTGGTGGAGATGACTTAGGGAAGGGAACTTCATGGGGGGTTGCAGAAGCTCGTCCGTGGTACACGAGAAGATGATCGACTTTGGCGTGGAGGGAGGCGCATGTGGCCAGGATTTGTGCAGCTAGGTCAGAGAAATCTAGCCGAGGGTTTGTGGTCGGCGACAACAAGAACATCGGCCTGGGAGCGGCGGATTGGGCGGCGGCCATGGTGCCCAGGATGTAGGCTGGTTGTGATGTCGACGATGTCTGTGGCGGCACAACGGTCGGCATAACGACACACAGGCCCGGGACGACGACCTTCCTGCAGCAGAAACGGAAGGGGAAGCAGATTCAACTGACTGAAGCCTTGCGGCACGGGCGAAGGACGGTCGATACCTGGAGTGGAGTGGGGCCAGACGCAGAGAAGAGAATGATGTAGAACAGAGGCCCTGGGCGGCGGAAGATCTGGAGGGTTGCAGTAACGAGGTTGGGGCGCGGCTGGGTCAGCCAGTTGTTGGAGGAGGTTTTGTGGCAGATCGGGGCGGATCGAGTGCGGAAAGGACGCTTGAGGCCGATCCGGTTGCTGGAGGAGGTGGAGCGGGCCGATCCGGTTGTTGGAGGGCTGATCCGGTTGCTGGAAGGCAGGACGTGGCGGATCGGCGCTGACGGCGTGATGCCGGAGGCGGTTCGGGATCGGGATGTCCGGAAAGGGTGAACCGCACGTCGGCTGGACTGCATGTGCGGAATGGAGACAACGATCGGGCCGCTCGTCTTTCCTATGATGACGCGGAATCGGGTGTTGTGTCGCGGAAACAGGGCTGTGTCGCGATGACACGTGTCAGCGGGGATGGGGTGCTGTGCGGGTCAGTGGACCAGGGAGATAGATTTCTTAATTCCTTATGCAAACTCGAGCACCGACGGCGAGAGCGGGCGGTGCGGCAGGTCAGACCAATTGATATGAACACGGATAAATTTCAGGTGGAATCCGGCAAGGGGAAGGGCCGGCGGGGGTGAGCAAGAATGAAGGAGGACGAGAAGAGACAAAGTTAGAGAGCAACCCTAGAAACCTTCATACATTCCTAGATAAAGATTACAAGTTTCGCCGGCCTTCTTATAGTGGCAAGGAGCGAATATAAATGGAAATACTGAAATTAGGAAATACTAAAAATTAGGAAAAACTAAATTTAGGAAATACTAAAAATACTAAAAATGCGTCAACAAACATAACAACTTATTTATTATTAAATATTCTCCGTGGTCTTGGTGGGCCCTTGCGATATACGCGCCCGACGCATGTAGACTTGTCATGGTGGCTCGTCGTCGTGTAGTTCCGTAACATTTGGACCCGTAACATGGGTGGTCTGGCCAGAGATTTGATGGAGTGCTTGCTGTACACAGGGAGGAAGAAGATGTTGCTGTAATAGAGGGAGGGAGGAGATGTTGCTGTAATAGTGGGAGGAAGAACATTGGATAGGGGAAGGTGTACCGTGACTTGCGATTTTGGCTAGGGCTGGAGAAGGAGGCGAATGTGTGCGATTAGGACGGGAAGAAGATACGGCTGGAGGCACACGTCGTTTCCGCCGAGGAAGGAGATATACAGTATCACTAGATAGTTTTTTGGTCAACGAGATTGTAAGTTGACACGGGGCGGTCGTCGATTAGGGCAGACGACGATGAATAAAAATGTTATCCTGCTCATCGATGGAAGAGGAGATGAGGCTGACGGCTCCATGCAGAGATTGGGCGGAAGTCGACGACGCTGGTGGGGCTTGCAGGCGATGGGATACTGGGAGTACAACACTCGTCGATCAGGAGGAAGGCAATTGGTGGTTTAGACGGAGGAGAAGTGGATGTCGAGCGGTTCTGAAGGAGTTGACGGAAAGAGATGAGTGGCTGGCGGTTGCAGACGTGGGAGAAGCCTGTGACAGGGACGATTTGAGCGGTTTGGTTGTTATTTCATCTCCATGTTTTCTTGATGGGACTGAACATGGAGTTTGACATGGTACAAACACATATTCTTCACCGCACTCCGCTTCCGTCCTTTCGCGAGGCCTTTAGTATGATCCTGAGTGATGAAGACCGTCAGAGGTCTCTCAGTGCTAGTGCCCCTCCTAATCGCTCTGCTCTCACTAGCGTTGGTCGTGGCCAAGTCCTCAACCCTAGCCCGTCTGCTCCTATGTGTGATTATTGTGGTCGCAGTGGCCATACTCGGGAGGTATGCTTCAAGCTCCACCCTCATCTTGCCCCTCGTGGTCGTGGTCGTGGACGAGGGGGCCATCGTTCGGGTAGTTCCAGACCTCATGATGTTGCTTACTCTACAGACGTCTACGACGAGACCTCTCATGTTGTGACCGGGCCCTCTTACTACTCCTGAGTTGGATGCATTCTGCCGTCTGCTGCACTCTCAGCCTGATCAGCCTCTAGGTGCTTTCGCTTCCGTTGCTACTATTGCTATGCCGCATGCTCATGTTGTAACATCCCATTTCCGACCAGACCCCTTGGAGAGGTTTTGCCATGACCAAGTCATGACAAAACCCTAGGAAGCCCAAGGAGGCCAAGTGACCCGGGCTCAAGGTGAAAATCACCTTGGTCTGCAAATAGTAGGTCAGAAATTTGCTTAAAACAGGATTTGGGCTCGGGCGTTGAGTGCGTCGAGTGCACTCAACGCCAAAGGCTGGCTGGCGTTGAGTGCATCGAGTGCACTCAATGCCATAAGCAGAATGGCGTTGAGTGCACTGACTGCACTCAACGCCATCTCACAGGCTGGATGGCGTTGAGTGCGTCGAGTGCACTCAACGCCATAAGCTGTGCGGCATTGAGTGCACTGACTGCACTCAACGCCACCTTACTTAGGCTAGGTGGCGTTGAGTGCGTCGAGTGCACTCAATGCCATAAGCTGAACGGCGTTGAGTGCACTGATTGCACTCAACGCCATCTTGTGTTGGATGGATGGCGTTGAGTGAGCTGAGCTCACTCAACGCCGTAGTCTGGATGGCGTTGAGTGAGCTCAGCTAACTCAACGCCGTAGGCTGGATAACGTTGAGTAAGCTGAGCTCACTCAACGCCGTAGGCGGAATGGCATTGAGTGAGCTCACTCAACGCCGTAGGCGGGATGGCGTTGAGTGAGCTGAGCTCACTCAACGCCGTAGGCTGGATGACGTTGAGTGAGCTGAGCTCACTCAACGGCGTAGGCTGGATGGCGTTGAGTGAGCTGAGCTCACTCAACGCCATTTTACTTAGAATTTTTTTCGATAGTTTTGGCTTGGCTACTGGTTCTGTTGAACCGGGCTGTTTCGGGAAGCGGGCCAGGATGTCTTAAATTAGTCGTTCCTCTATTAAGACCTAATTAAGTCTTATTTAAATTAATTTTGATCGGTCAAGTGGAGTAAATGCCACATGGCCGACGGTTATGAACAGTCACAGCCATGGCCGAGAGTCAGCTTTCACGGCCAGTAATGGCACTTGATGTCGTGGCCCCCCTTCCCCTCCTCTTTAATGGATGAATTAAACTCCTCTAGGGAAGAGGAGGAGTTTCCAGCCGTTACTTGGCTGGATTAAGCCAGGTTCACCCCACCTCCTCCATGGACGAGCTAAGCTTTCAATGGCATTAATGGCCATTGAAGTTTTGGCCTCTCCCCTCCTTAACCAAGTCTTTAAACACCATCAGTGGCCCAAGAGGAACGTTTCCCAGCCTTTACCTGATGATTTCGAGCCCTCCCACCGTGCTGTTGCAGAAGACGAGCGGCGCCACCATCGGAAATGGCTTTCCGTCGATCTGCACGCCTCCAGCCCGCAAACAAGGTCCTCTTCTACCTCTTCTTCTATGGATAAATCTTAGGAATTATTAAGAGAGATATCAGGCTCAAAAGAGCTGGATCGGGTGAGCGTTTCCATGGTTTTTCCGAAATTCATGGTGGTCGGGTTCGCCGGAAACCACCACCTCCGGCGGCCAAACCACCGCCGACCGATAGCCACCACCTCGACGGAGGTGGTGGTGGCGGTGGCTGGCCAGGGAGGTGGCCAAATGGCCGACGGTGGCTCATGCTAAGCTATAGGTTTTATGCATTTTTTTAGGGTTGCTGGTTTCGGGTTTTTGAGAAGATGAACAGTGTCATGCTGTTTTATTATATTTAAATATATTATATAGTGTATTGTTTTCACTAGTATTCTTCTCCTTTTAAATTAAATAAATGAGGCCCTTATAGGCCGTTTTAGGAAAAATGGTCAGTCACAGAAGTTGTAGCCCTTCGAGTCTAGATTATTTTAAAATTTATTTCAACTCGTTTGGGTAAGTGGTTTGACCACAAAACCCATTTTGGTGGGACCTATACCTAGGGCTATCCTGAGATTCAAATGGATGCCCACCCTTCATCCCTTGTCCAAATGATCTAAAATTTGGCAGGGAGTCTACCCTAGCTATACCTAGGGCCTGTCCAAAAATAGGAATTTTTGGAGAATATTTTTTTATAGTTTTTAGAAAAATTTAATAATCCTTATATAAATTAATTAGGTGGCCTAATGATTTCCAAACCCTCCCAAATTTTGGTGAGCGGTCCCTGGGTTCATCATAAGGCTCTGTATAATTTTTCATCTCATTTGGAGATGTTTTAGATTGGAAATGAACAAACCTAAGCTTTGCCCTATTAAGGGGTTTTTAGGTCAAAAGTGCACTTTGTGATTTGAGTGGTCAAATCACCTCAACAGAGGCTGAGATTTTGACCACTGACTAGGCATGATTTCTAGCACCCTCCCATGGATTTTGAGGTGGATTGGGATAAATTTGCCCTAGGATCTAAGGCCAAACCCTAAGGATGGTTCTTGGTGGTTTGTGAAGGGCAGGTGGTCAAATGACCTTGATATGATTTGAAACTTGGTGGAGAGGATTCTAGGGTAGCTAGAATCCTCTGGCAGAAATCTAAATGGATTTTAAATTGAATAAGTCCCTCAAAACCCTAACTCTAATTTAGGGCACAAATCTTGTAGTGATAGAAAAGTTATTAAAACTCACTGAACTGTGGTGAAACTTGTGTAGTGTAGTTTTAAAGTTAGTATGAACCCCTGGAAATTTAATTGAGAATTTTGGAACATTATTTTTAGTACTTCCTTTACAAGTATGAAAAAGGGAAATTTTGGTAAATAATTTATTCAGAGCTCATTTATTGCTGTAAAATTATGAAATTTTGTCAGGATATTTGTAGGGTATAAATTGTCATACTGGAATTTTTGTATAATTTTTGGAAGCTTAAAAGCATTACTTGCTCCTTTAGTTTATGATTTCTAAAATATTCCAAAAATTAAGGATTAATGATTTAAACCTTGCAAAAATTATATGAGATCTGGATTTGCTTTTAATTTGATGTTTAGTATTTATCATAATTTTGTGGAGCCTTATACATACCTGAAAAGTGTACTTCATGTTCAAAATCTCCATATTATAGTTTTGGAAGAAAATAATTAAATATAGGTTAAATTAGGAAAATTATGAATCTCTGATTTTAGACTAGGTGTGACATGATAGACCTCTAGTAAATTTTATAGGAGATTTGAAAGATAATTTGGAGTACCTCTCTTTGTATACCTCATATAGCTTAGGATGGTCTGCGTTTAGTAAAAAATGCTGAAATCATATTAAGCTGCATGATGAACTTAGATGATTTGAATATTGGGATAATGGTTTGGAAATGTGTATGAATGCATCCTTAGTAGCCAAGATGAGGATAGGTTGGTAGGTTGTCTAGTCATAAGAGGTGCTCGGGACCGACGAAAGGTCGTCCTCCCCGATAGGAGAGGAAGAGTCTTAATACACTAGGGTTAGATCCAAAGTAATTTAAAAGGGATCGGGTAATGAGTAATAACCAATAAAAGTAAGTGGCTTGCGAAAGGGAACGATGAGCTTCAGCTATCATCATGGTTCCTAGTTCCCTTTGAGAGCCCTTCACGGGGTATGCCGGAGGCAGTCCTGGGCAAACGTAAACCGTAGGAATAATAAACTAAAAGAGCAACTAGTATAACTAGGGTTTCACATTCACACACCCCGGTAGTTAGGGAGGTTGAATAGGTGGTTTGACTGTCATTCAGACGGTAGCTTCTGAAGGTAGATGCACGGACGAGACAGTCCGGGGAGCCGATGGCTCGAGGGTTTAAATACAGAATAAGGTGGTGGGTCTTCGATATTTGACTGTCGTTCACACCGACGTCGGTACGTAGACTCGGCGGTGTGGGACACTTAGCCAAAGAAAGTCTGGTGGATACAGCCAGCACTAGTACGCGGATACTCTAGGTTGTGTTCTTCTAGGGGCGTACGGAAGGGCTAGGCCCGGTAGTGTGGATACCCGGCTAGGAGTGGGGGGCCCGACCCACTGTCTCCTTTTGCCACTACGGAGGTTCCTGGGAGTGAAGCTAGCTGCCCGAACAGAGAGAACTAAAGGTCTGTGCGCATAGAGTCGTGTGCGTGAGTTGCACTTGCATGAATCATGACATAGCATATCACTACACTCATATTTGCATACAACCGACACCCTAACGTATAAATCGGTATGTGACTTTTTATACGATGGGAGTCTTGCAGAAGACCCCTTAACTTATAAGTTTGTATGAGCATTCATATAAGTTAATGTTACATATTTAATTTCTACTTGTCCTTTCATTTATATATTGATTTACTACATGTTTACCTTACTGCTCACTATTTTAGAACTGCTAGATGTACCTTTCATACTTAGCTGCTTGTACAATATATATTTACTGGTAGACTAGTTCCGCTGTCACCCGCCTTGCTTATTCTCCACCATTGTAGCTTCCCTTTCCTCCTCTCCGCTCGGTGCCTAGGAGCCGTGGGGGGGAGGGGTAGGGGATGATAGGGCTTAGTATTTATGACTAATGGTTTTCGGACCACAACATTACAGGAGCTCCGGATGGGAGACAGGGACCAACAGCCCAGAGACCAGCACCAGCGGAGTACGGTGCGCATGAAGGCGGGCCAGTCTAGTTCCGGAGCACCTGTGACCAGCTCCGTGAGTGTTTAGTACTATCTTATAGCTTCCGCGAGTGATATGTAGTGAGGATCTGATGTACCGGGCTTAAGCCCATTTTTACTTCATCTGTACTGATCTTTTGCAGTACTTTCTACTCTCTTTATTTATATGGACTTTTTGTGATTTCCATTTACATGTGATTCTGTGGACTTTCTGTATTCAGTTTATAGTTTACTTCTCTTTCTTTTATGATCGAAAAGGCCGGCAGAATTGACGTTTTGTAGTGGCGGCCTTCCCGAGTGTCGGTGCCACCGCAGAACGGCAATTCTGGGCATAAGACCCCGGTGGTGAAAAAGAAAAAAATGGGGTCTTACACATGTGTCACTGCCTCCCCGTCTGAGTGGGTGATTGATTATGGTACCACTCACCAATGACCGGCTCTTCCTCAGGTTTCCTCTCTTACAGCCCTTTGTCTGGTAAGGAAAAAGTTATCTCTGTTAATGGCTTATTGTCTCTCATTGCTGGGAAATGCCGGATCTCTTATTCTCCATCTATCTCTCTACCATCAGTTCTTCATGTTCTCTCCTTTCCTCACAATCTTCTGTCTATCAGTGACATTACTCGCTCTGTTAATTGCTCTGTAACCTTTTTTTCTGATTCTTGTGTTTTTCAGGAACTGGGTACGAAGAGGAACATTGGCAGTGGTAGGAACCGCGATGGATTGTATTACCTAAACCAACCTCCTTCTCAGTCCCTCTCTTGTGCTCCTGTTACAGCTGATGATGTTCGCCGCTGGGACCTGCGGCTTGGACATCCCTCTCCTATTTATCTTCAGAAATTGTTCCCTGTTTTTCCCCTTTTTTTACAAACTTTTGTCTGTGATATCTGTGATGAGTCTAAGCATGTGCGACATAGTTCATCGCATTTAGCTTCTCCTTGTAGCTCTCCGTTTGATATTGTTCATTCTGATGTTTGGGGACCGTCCCCTGTTTTATCTACCTTTGAGTTTTGTTAGTTTGTCACATTCATTGACTGTTTTTCTTGTACAACTTGAGTGTATTTGCTCAAATAGAAAAGTGAAGTCTTCCCTTGTTTTCAGTTTTTTCACAAAATGGTTCAAACCCAATTTAAGGGTGTGATTTGTGTCTTACGGAGTGACAATGAGGGGGAGTATGACGATCCGGGCGCCTTTGGCTCGTACCTTGCTATTCATGGTATCATACACCAGACCACGTGTGTTCACACCTCTACCCAAAATGGAGTTGCTGAACGGAAAATCCGACACCTATTGGACGTTGTCTGTTGTCTCCTGAGTGTTATGCACCTCCCTAAGTCCTATTTGGGTGATGCAGTTCTTACTGCTGCACACCTTATCAATCAACTTCCTTCTCATGTGCTTAACTATGCTACTCTCCTTGCTCGGCTGTCTACCATGACTGTGGTCTATACTTCCCACCTCCCTCCTCGTGTCTTTGATTGTGTATGTTTTGTCCACATCCATTTGCCCCACCGTGACAAATTGGACCCTCGGGCCCTCCGATGCGTGTTCCTCGGATACTCGTCCACCACGAAAGGGTATCGGTGTTACCACCCTCCCTCTGGGCGTGTCTACTGCACTATGGATGTTACCTTTCGGGATGGGGAATCCTTTTATTTTTCCATCGACTCATGCTCCTCGTCAGGGGGAGAATACTGGCGATATGGATGTCCCTCTTCCCCTTCTTCCTTCTCTACCACCACAACCTCATAGGTCTCAGGAACAGGGACCCCCTATCCATGTTCCTCTGCCTGATACTCCGATATCTCCTTTTCCTCACGTATATCACCGCTGCTCCTCCCGTATTCAGGTTACTAAGGCTCCGCCTCTACCAGTGCCCACTTCTGCTTCATATTCTGATGATGTAGAGTAGGTAAGAATACATCTACTAAACATCCTATTTCTAACCACGTGGCTTACCATCACCTTACCCCGGCCCACCAGGCCTTGGTTGTTTCTCTCTCGATGGTTGTTGTTCCCAGGACATGGCAGGAAGCATTGAGTTTTCCGGTCTGGACTCAGGCTATGGAAGAGGAGATGTTAGCCTTGGACAAGAACCATACTTGGGATGTCTCGCCCCTCCCTCCTGGCAAGAGGGCTATTGGCTCGCGATGGGTGTTTTCAGTCAAACAGAATCCAGAAGGGAAGGTTGAACGATACAAGGCACGTCTGGTTGCTCAGGGGTACACTCAGACTCAGGGAGTTGATTACCAGGAGACCTTCGCCCCCGTGGCTAAGATGGACTCTATTAGGGTACTGTTGTCTTGCACGGCTTGCATGGACTGTGATCTTTATCAACTGGATGTTAAGAATGTGTTCCTCCATGGTGAGCTCGATGAAGAGGTGTACATGAATTCCCCCCGGGTTTCATAAAAAAAGGAGCTGAAGACCTTGTCTGTCGATTAAGGAGGTCCTTCTATGGCCTGAAACAGTACCCAGAGCATGGTTTGACAGATTCCTCACAACTATGCTCAAATTTGGGTACACTCAGGCGCAGTCAGATCACACTATGTTTATTCGGAGGCGTGTTCAGGGTGTTGTAGTCCTTATTTTCTATGTGGATGACATTGTAATCATAGGTAATGATTTGGAAGAGATCGCAAATCTCAAGTCCCTCTTAGGTGCCGAATTTGAGGTGAAAGACTTGGGAAGACTACAATACTTTATGGGAATTGAGGTGACTAGATCTGATCAGGGTATCTTTATATCTCAGCGGAAATATGTCCTATATTTGCTGCAGGAGACCGGTATGCTTGGTTGTGTCCCTACAAACCTTTCCAATGGAAGAAAATCATGGAATCAGTGAAGACGGTGACAGTGACCAGGCCGATGTCACTCGCTACCAGAGATTAGTTGGGAAACTAATATACTTGTCTCATACTCGTCCGGACATTACTTATGCAGTTGACATCCTGAGTAGGTACATGCATGCTCCCAGGGCCAGTCATCAGGAGGCAGAGTACCGTGTGTTACAGTACTTGAAGAAAGCCCCAGGTTGAGGTCTTCTGTTCTCCAAGAACGATCACCCGAGGATTGAAGTTTTCACCGATGCTGATTGGGACGGATGCTGTGACAATCAGAAATCTACAACAGGTTATTGTTCCTTTGTTGAAGGAAACCTGGTAACATGACGCAGTAAGAAACAAAATATAGTGGTCAGATCGAGCGTTGAGACAAAATACCTTGCTATGTCCCAAGGCATGTGTGAGGGTCTATGACTGTGTACCATTATACAGGACTTGAGGTATCCCGTGACGTCCCACTTCTCCTTGTTTTGCAACAACAAGACAACCATCAACATAGCCCACAATCCAGTTCAACATGACCGAACAAAGCACGTGGAGGTGGATCGACATTTCATCAAAGATCACTTGGATAAAAAGACAGTGGTCACATCTTTCGTCCACCCTAAAGATCAACTAGCAGATGTGTTCACTATGAGCTTGAGAAGTGGCTCGTTCGTGGATAACATCAAGAGACTTTGAATGACTGACATCTTCCATCCGACTTGAGGGGTAGACTTGAGAGTTATTATACAAGTCGTATATTCTGGGTTTATTTATTATTATTGTGCGTAAGTTGGTTTAGTCCCACACCGTGAGTCTTGTTATTATATATCATTGTAGTCCCTATATATTCTCCCATTGTGGAAAAATAAAGCAAGCTTTCTCTCGATTCAACTCCTACAGATAGCTCCTCATTGAGATGACTCTTTCTAGATTCAACTTCATTATTTATAATAACAATGTTGTGCCACAAAAGTGATATCTATTTAAATTTAAATTGTATATTTACTCTTGTTTATTTTTATTTTTCCAATAAGAACATAAAAACATGCTTATCTATTTGAATAAATTAATATACCTGTCCTAAAGATTTTTAGGGAACATTCTTTGCAAGTTAATGGAATATTTCCTCCGTGGAAACACCAACTTATGCAATATAGTAATAAGGTTAGAATATTATGGTGGTATACCTATTGGGGCAAAATCGTCCAAGTCCCCACTTATTGCGTTCTTGGAAGGTGGTAAGACGGCCTAATGGAGAATACTTGATCCACGGGTAGCGAGCAAGAGAAACAAGGAACGAGAACTTGTCTGCTTGAAGTGGAGCTAGTGAGAGCTAGTTTCACACAATGCAAATCTTTACTATGCGTGTTGTTATATATGATAATGAGTTGCAACCAAACCAATTTGTAAGAGAGGCAACATGCTTGCATATAGAATTCAGGCTGAGTCGCTAGATCTCAGGAAATTTCATGATGGTTTTAAAACCCCTCCTCTTTATAACTCACTCATTTTTATATTACTCGTGGCCCTGCACCGACAGGCAGACCACACCACTAGCTTCTCGGTTACACAGAAGTTTGGTTAGGTTACATAGCTTGCTACAGAGAAGGAAAAATGAGATAGTTATTGGTGCATTCTGGTGACGTGACATCAAGAAACAGGCTAAGATCATCGAGTACTCCCAGAATATCCGCAAGAGCTTGGTGAATACTCTGAACAGGTTCACTGGTGGATGGCATCTCATGTTGGTGCCAAGTCCTTTTCAATGCTTGACAAGCACTCAAAAAAGGGGCCAGCAAGTACTCCTGAAGCTCTGGCGTTTCAGAGGCAAAATACAGACATCAGAATATTCCAAGCTTCCCCTGCGAGAGCTCGTTTGAGTTCTGCATTTTTACCTCTGAATCCAGTGCTTTCTATGCTGATATTTGTATTTTGCTTAACCATCTTGTTGTTTCCACACTCAAGGTTGACATAATGACGTGGATCACAACTCATATACCTACATAATGATCAGAGCCGTTCATTTTGTGCGGATCGATGACCCATGAATTTTTGTTAGTTTTTTGTATTTTCTGAATTTTATTTTCATGCATTTGATGCTCATCATGATCGGAGAATCACGCCCATCCATGGTGGACCCTTTATCTTTAATTAGGTATAAAGAGATCATTCAGAAGACATTGAAAGTTGAAGTAAAGAAGAAGTTTCTCCTTTCGATTACCCAGTGCCGAAGCTGGAAATCCCGGTCGGAAGCTTGGAATTATCCCTCCCCTCCCCTCTTTACTTGGCTTACCAGCTCCCTCCCCATCTCACCCCACATCTCCATACTGCCTCTCCTCCCACATCTACGTTCCACAAACACCAATTGGCCCCCAACATTCCCCTACATTTTCTCCAGTCGGCTCCTAGTTGAACCAAAAAATGAAACATCGTATTCCAATACAAGACCTTACTCATACATATACAAGACCTAGAGATACCAAAGGACCAAACTACTCCCAAATGGGGATAACATAATAATGATGACTTGAAAAATAATTACACGCATCACAACTCTCCCTCTCAAGTCAGATAGAAGATATCGATCATCCCAAATTTTTGAATATTGTCGGTAAACACATCACTTCCCAAGCTTTTGGTGAAGAATTCAGCCGGTTGATTTTATAATTGACAAAATGTGTGACCAGTCTTTTTATCCATATGTGATCACAGTCTTTTATCCAGGTGCTTTGTCCTGTCATGCTGGACAGGGTTATGAGCTATACTAATAGCTGTTTTATTATCACAAAACAAGAAAAAAGGGGCGGTCTCGGAAAAACCCCAGATCTTGTAACACAGTACACAACCATAGACCTTCACACATGCTTTGTGACAGCACAGTATTTTGCCTTATCACTAGATCTGGCCACCACATTCTGCTTCTTACAATGTCAAGTCAACAAGTTTCCGCCAACAAAGGAACAATATCTTGTTGTGGATTTTCGGTCATCATGACATCCAGTTGAATCAGCATCAGTAAAAACTGTGATCTTCAAGTGGTTGTTTTTGGAGAACAAGAGTCCACAACTAAGGAATTTCTTCAAGTACCGTAACACATGATATGTTGCCACTTGATGTCTGATCCTGGGAGCTTGGATATGTTTACCTAGAACTCCAATCTCATAAGTAATATCAGGACGTTTGTGAGATTTATATATGAGTTTCCCAACCAATCTCTGATACCGTGATACATCAGTTTGATCACCATCATCATCTTCCCCAATCCCATGATTTTCTTCCTAGGAGTGTTCGCAGGAACACAACCAAGCATCTCGGTCTCTTTTAAGAGATCTAATATATACTTATGTTATGCTATGAAAATTCTTTGAGTAGATCAAGCCACCTCAATACCCAGAAAATATCGTTATCTTCTCAAGTATTTCACCTCAAATTCCGCAGATAAGAGGGACTTAAGATTAGCAATATCATCTGTGTCGTTTTCGGTGATCACAATGTCATTCGCGTAAATGATAAGAACCACAACCCTCTCATCACATATTCAAATAAACATAATGTGGTCGTACTATGCCTGCTTGTATCCAAATTTGAGCATAGCCATGAGGAATCTGCCAAACCATGCCCTAAGTGATCGTTTCAGGCCATATAAGGATCTCTTTAGGCGGCATTCGAGCCCTTCAACTCCTTTCTTCACAAATCCAATAGGGAATTTCATGTACACCTCTTTATCAAGCTCTTCATGTAGAAACACATTCTTAACGTCTAGTCGATGAAGATCCCAGTCCATGCAAGCAGCGCACGATAACAACACCCGAATGGAATCCATCTTTGCCACAGGAGAAAAGGTCTCCTAATAGTCGACTCCCTGAGTTTGGGTGTATCCTTGGGCAGCCAACTGTGCCTTGTATCATTCCACCTTACCATCTTGGTTCTGCTAAACATATAAGATCTGTCTTGAATCAATGGTTTTCTTGCAAGGAGGAAGGGAGAAAACATCTCATGTATGATTTTTGCCCAAGGCAGACATCTCATCTTTCATTGCCTGAGTCCATACCGATATATCCAATTCAAAGCTTCCTGCTACGTCTTAGGCAATGTTGTAAATATCAGATGTCAGCGACATATCAAATTGAGTTTTTAAATGTTGGAGTCAGAGACATGTCAGAGATATTTTAAATATTAGATTTTCATGTCTTATAAATATTGTTTTTTTTTAATGTTTACTAACTTAAAACTTGAATCTTGACGAGATACTTTAGAAAAGAAGAGTTTTAGGTTGAGCAGGGTAAAAACGGAGTATATGGAGCTTAAATTTAACAGTACAAGTATGACAGGTGATTTCGTTATTAAGTTGGGTTATCAAGATATTTCCCGTAGTGAGTGCTTTAAATATCTTGGATCGATAGTTCAAAAAGACGAAGGTATTGATAAAGATGTGACACATAGAATCCATGCGGGTTGGTTGAAGTGGAGAGATGCGTCAGAGATCTTATGTGATCGTAAAGTACCACTAAAACTTAAGGGCAAGTTTTACCGTACTGCAATTAGACCCGCAATGCTCTATGGTTCTGAGTGTTGGGCAGTGAATTGTGTACATGAGCAAAAAATGGGAGTTGCGAGATGAGAATGTTTAGGTGGATGTGTGGACACACGAGATTGGATAAAATTAGGAATGAAAGTATCAGAGATAAGACAAAAGTAGCACCAATTGCAGAGAAGATACGAGAAGCTTGTCTAAGATGGTTTGGTCACGTACAAAGGAGACCATTAGAGGCACATGTTAGGCGTTGTGAGAGTCTAGTCACTAGGCATATTAAACGAGGGAGGGGTAGACCAATTAAGACTTGGAATGAAACTGTAAGGAAAGACATGATGTGCTTAGACATTAGTGAGATTATGGCAAAAATATGGCACAATGACGACAAAAGATCCGTATAGCCGACTCCACTATAGTGTGATAAAGGCTTGAATGTTTTTGTTGTTGTATGTATACTAACTATAATGATATGTTATAAAAATAAAAAATAATATAACAAATAAATAAAAAATGTGTCATTTATATTACGAAATAAAATTGAGTAGTATCTAAGATAAAATATTACTAATAATTGCAAAATAATACATTGTTAAATATATTTAATAGTTTATAATAATTTTATTTTGATAACTATAAGTTTATTGCAAATAAAGAAGATTTAAAAGTTAAAAATCTTATATTTATTATAAGACATTTCAAATTTATAAACTTATATTAAAAACATGCAATAATCAACTAAAAATGTATTAAATGTTTCATATTTTTTGTAATATGGTATTTAAAAATTATGAAACAATTATACAAAATTGATTGTAGGAATAAAATATTAAAAAATTAAAAGAATAAGTCTAATCGATTTAAATAGGGCGTTGTTACGTGCACACCACTTTTGGCTATGTGCAGACCAAACTCTTAAAATAAAAGGCGATGTTACGTGAACACCACTTTTGACTATGTGCACACCAAACTCTTAAAATAAACAATATCACTACGTTTTTCCAACCCACCCATATCAAACCTAAGCGCACACCCTGCTCCTATTTTCTCCCGAAAGCCGAAACCCTACCCGCGCCCCAGCTTCAGCCTCGCTTCACATGACGTACAAGTTGAGTTGGATGGGATACTCCAAAAATACAATACATCTTTGGTTATTCAAAAAAATGAATTGAAAAGAAACTACGGGAGCTATTGGATCTTACAACAAACCAAACTGTAGAACCTTTGATTCCGGGTCGCTTAAAGGGGCGACTAAAAGGAAGCTTGAATAAACAAAATGACCGTGTAGGTATTAATATTCAATTTTAAGTAACTTTCAAATATTTTATTTATTTAAGACAACTAATATTCATATTTTTATGTTCGTGCATGTCTACATGAACTTAAAAATGGACATCACAAATTTTTAGTTATATCGGTGGAAATGATTTGAGATTTTTGTTTCTTATTTTGTTGGTTTGAAATGTAAAATGGAAGAAATATTTTGTATTTGAAGTTAAAAAAAACTCAAACTTTATTTTTGTGTTTATTTAACAATTTGACATGCAAATAAAATTTATGGTGTTTACTTGACATTTTGGCCTGCAAAAAAAATTTATGGTGTGCACATATCAATGATATGCAAATAGTCAAAAGTGATGTGCACTTAACAACGCCCTTTAAATATACATAATATAATCTTTATAGGTGATTTAAACATATGTTGCTAATCTGCTAATATATTATAAAATAAAATAGCGGGCGATATATTAAAAAGTCGTATCGACCGATATATCGAAAAAAACCAGACATGTTGTCTATATTTTACAAAAAGGACAATCTATTTTTTTAATAAAACATATCGTTTTTTCTTTAAACATGACATGTCAGGAGACATGTCAGACATGTCAGAGGACATTTAAAATAATGGTCTTAGAAATAACAATCAAGGAGAGATGAAACAAAGGCCTGATGGGTGGGAAAAGATGGTGGTAAGCCACATGATTAGAAAGTGAGTGTTGAGTATAAGTAGTTTTACCTTTCAACAAATGCAGATCAACATCATTAGAATTTGAGGCTAAAGTGGGCACTGGTAGAGGAGGAACTCTAGTTGCCTGTGTACCTGAGGGACGACGATGATATACGTGAGGAAAAGGAGAGATCGGAAGAGAGATAAGAGGATCAAGCAAAGGTTCCGGGATATGAGCCATGAGGCTTGGAAGAGGAGACTGTGGTGGAGCGGAAGGAAGAAGGGGAAGAGGAACATCAGTGGAATGAGCAGCATTATCACCACTACTCTCCCTCGACAAAAAGAGTGAGTCGAGGGTAGAAAGTAAGATTTCCCCTCCCTGAAGGTAAGATTCATAGTACAAAACACATGCCTGGAAGAGGGGGGTGGTAACACCGATATCCTTTTGTGGTGGAGTAACCAGAGAAGACACAACGTTGAGCCCGAGGGTCAAGTTTGTCCCAGTGAGGTTGGTGGACATGTACAAAACAGACACATTCGTAGACACGGGGTGCCAAATGAGAGGTATGGACAACAATCGTGGTGGAGAGACGAGCGAGAGGAGTGGCATTTTCGAGAACACGGGAAGTAAGCCGGTTGATAAGCTGTGTTGCAATGAACACAACATCACCCCAATAGGACTTAGGAAGGTGCATAATGTCTAGAAGATAACGATCAACATCAAGAAGATGCCGTTTTTTTGTTCGGCAACCCCGTTTGGGTAGAGGTGTAAACACAAGTTGTCTAATGGTTGATAACACGACTGGTAAGGTAAGAGCCAAACACGCCGCGATCATCATACTCTCCCTCCATTATCACTTCGAAGAACCCAAATAAATCCATCAAATTGGGTCACACCATTTTTATGAAAAGCTTGAAAACATGAAAAATCTCGCTTTTCTTTTTTAAAGATAAACCTATATGGTGCGAGAAAAATAATCAATAAAAGTAACAAACCAACAAAATCAAGATAACGATAAAACATGAGAAGACCATCAAACATCTGAATGTATAACAACAAATTGAATGCTACTAGGAGAAGATGAATTATGTCGCACATGTTTTGACATATCACAGGCATCACAGACAAAAGTTTCTAAGAAATCAGGAAACAATTTTGAAGGTAAACATGGGACAAATGTCTAAGAAGTAGGTACCAGCGGCGACCATCATCAGTTGTAACATCAGAGCAGGAAATATTCGGAGAGGGAAGCTGGGAGTCCAGGTAGTACATGTCGTCATAGTTCTTAGCACTGCCAATGCTCCATTTTGTACTCAGTTCCTGAAAAACACAAATGTTAGAAAAAAGGTTACATAATAGTTAAATGAGGGGACACGAAAAACAGAAGGAATTGAAATGGTCGGAGAACATGAGATGTGGCTTTTTCCCTCAACGGGGACAAACTGCCGTTAATATAAATGACTTTTTCCTTACCAGTCAAAGGAGTATAAGAAAGAAAACCTGAGAAAGAGCCATTCATATGGTGGGTGGCACTCGAGTCGATCAACCACTTAGAAGAGGAGGCAGTGGCCACATGAGCACTTGGCATAACAACAGTAACAAGGGAAGTAGTACCAGAGGAAGTAACAGACATAGAGTGAAGCAGGCGGAAAAACACATCCAATTTAGGAGCAGTGTGCTAGACGGGAGAGGAACATGATGTCTCGTCATAGACATCTGTAGAGTAAGCAACATCATGGGGTCGAGAGCCACCCTATCTATGGCCGCCACGCCCAAGTCCACAACCACAACCACGACCACGACCAGATGGGGCAAAATGCTGATGAAGTTTGAAACACACCTCCCGAGTGTGTTCCATGCGACCACAGTAATCACAAGTAGGCACATATGATCCAGGACTTGGAACATGACCGCGACCCACACCAGGTAGAGCAGAGCTATTAGGAGGGACAATAACACTGAGTGACTTCCGGTGGTCTTCATCACCAATAACCATACTGAATGCCTCCCGAAGAGACGATAGAGGGGAGCATTGAAGGATGAGTCCGCACCATATCAAATTCCATGTTCTAGCCCATCTAGAAGATATGGAGACGAAATCCGTCCCCATATTGTTTTAATTGAACAACATCCGTTGTACACGCCAAGGTAAAGTGCGCAAAGTAGTCTAATTCCTGATACAGTCACCCGCACTCTGAGAAGAAAGATGACACCATCACAAATCCTTGCCGCAAGGCCTGCAAATCCAAAATACGGCGGGTAATCTCATAAACCTGGGTGGAACTACCAATTTGGGAGTACGTTTCCCGTGCGCGGGTCCAGATCTCGTTAGTAGAGTCTATTAACATATAACTCTGATAGACCTTGGGAGACATCAAATGCAGGAGTCGGGAGATGACCAAAGAGATTTTATAGTCCCAACGCTTCTATAAGGGGTCGATCTTGGGGGGCTCTTTAGCCGTTCCATCAATGTAACCAAACATCTGGTGGCTGCAGATGACATATTATGCAACCCGAGACCATTCGAGATAGTTTGTGTCATCCAAAGGGATCATGATAATCTTTATAGAGATGAAGTGTCCATGAGGCCGCTGAGGGTCACTCTTCTGAGCCTATATCACACCCGGGGACAAAGCAGAAGAAAGGTCAGAATCACCCATATCGGCGTAGAGGCACGCAGAATCTCAAGCAGCAGGAGTAATCATGTCGTCAATGATAATCTATGCAGCACCGACACTTCAAAATGCCCAGCATGTCGGTGTTGGACTCTCCGTCACGCGTCCTACTCTCTGACATGCGTGTCGGGAGTCCGACACGCTGGCTCACGTGGGACTTGCGTGTCCCGCTTAATCAGACATGTGTGCCCTTAAGCTAGCTACTCATGGTGAGGAGGGAGACAATTTGTCTTGGAAGTGCAATTTTTGTGAAAAATATTTTATAAGTTCATATACAAGAGTGAGAACACATTTGTTAATGATTGATGAAAAAGGAATTGGAAATTGTATAAAAGTCACAAGTAGTGATCTATTTGAGATGGAAAAACTAGAAAAAGAGGTGAATGCTTGTATATCGATTCTTGCTCCTAAAAAAGTGTTTTTTCCCCTTCTAGCATTTCAAGTAATGAATGTGGATTTACTATTGAGGTCGATATTTTCTCTAGAAAAAGGAAGATTGAAAGTGGGTGAAAAGGTTTACTTGTGAATTCATTAATTTTACTGATGATATATAATGATAATGTGTTAATGTTCTGTCATTTTTAACCTTATGTTAAGTTATACATTTAAATATTTGATGAGTAATATTTAAACATGATGTAGTTTATTTGAATATTTGTTAATTGTTCATTTTTTTTGTTAAATATTTTAGGATTTTCATAATTATAAAAAATAAATATTTAGTCACAGCGTTTTGGAATATGATATTTTTTGAGAATTGACTAGTCACGTGCCGTGTCGTGTCGCGTTTCGTGTGCCGGTATCAGTGCAACATATGTGACAATCGACATCATAAAAAATTTAGTGGCTTATGCGGGGAACAAAGAGCACAAGGGGACATCGCGGCTATGGAGCGAAGAGAAACGACACTAGTCGGCCAACAGGAGGCACTACTGCGATAGAGGGCACATCCGGAGGCACTACTGTCAAGCAGCAGACAGAAGAAGCATGTAGCGGCGGCTGGAGGAAGCCAAATCAAAAAGTATCAGGAGATCTGATGGCATCATATAAGGGCGGCGACGCCCTTCTCAGCAACCGGCGGTAGTGATTGGTTCGTTTGGGGGCACATGAAGGGAGACGACGTGGTTAGAGCCCTCAAAGCGGCTGATGGAAGGAACAGAAGAGATGAAAGCAATCGGCGAGCAGGCGGGAGCGAGAACGACGACGCGCTGTTGCGGCTAGGGTTCCAACGCTCTGACAGCAACTTGAACCGAAAAATAAAACCATCGTATTCCAATACAAGACCTTACTCATACATATACATGACCTAGTGATGAGTCCGATATTTATAGTGTTTTTCAGACTCATCTGGGCTAGATTTTACTCACGTGCACAGGTGCACTGCAATTTTAGTCCATAATTGCTTGTATTTCACTTGTATACACTTTCACTCTAAGTGTACTGTTTAGGCCCGTTACGGTGTGCAATTGTACGCTATGTTGTTGGGGGTAAGCACATTGACGTAGACCCGAATTAGGGTGTCAAAATTAAATAATTTCTAAGCAAAATAATTTTTATTTTGTTATAGAATAAAAGTAGGATTTGTAAAAATAAGTAGGTTTTATGCTCTTGATTTAATTTATAGAAGGCCGAGGGTGCCCAAATCGAGTTCACGCACGCACAACTGTCGTAATGACGAGTTCCCCAAATTCGTTAATCGTTAATAGAGAGAGATTTCGTAGCGTCTAACGAATTGAATACAAGTGAGTTTCACTCAACCACAAGCATAATCCACGTGTATAAATTTATGGCATAAATGGCAAATGAAATGACGTGAACGTTCGAGGCAAACTTAGATTAATTAAAGAAGAAACATATAATTAAGCTATGTTAGGGAGCACTAGTGTGGTGAGATTACCCATGAATTAAATCCTATCCACGCTCAGTCAGCGCAGAGGAGAACCACGCACGGGAGACACGCCGACTTGGCGGAATAAGATAGCCGGTGTTGTCTCCAAATCGGGGGCCACCAGAGTCAAAGTGGTCGACGACGACCTAGTCAGGGGGAATGGACGCCGGAGTGGTGAGCGGTGTTGCCGATACTGGACACCCCCCAAGGCATCGGGATAGAGTCTGACATCGACAACGGTCTGGTGCGCGCAAGGCGGGATGGGCGTTGCGATAGTGAAGGCATACCGCACGACCTGGGACTTCGTCAGACGGGAAGAAGACGACTACTGTTGTCGTCGGGGCAGGGGAACTCAAGCCGAACTCCAGCGGGATGGAATGAGGGAACAGGGGGGTCTTCGAAAAGGGCTTTGCCGGTATCACAGATGGGAGGAAATTTTATTTCCTTCTCTGTAATTCTATTCGGGCTAGGATTTTTCTTGTACAAGGCCATATTTAAAAGCATAGGTATTTCAATTTTTGACAAGAAATTCTAATGAGCGGTCTAATTAAGGTGGGTTGAAAATATCTGATTTCCTATTATTTCTCTATCCAAAATAAAAATGGCGTCTATTATTTGATTTTGGCAGTTCATATAATATTCTTTCTAACAAATGACTCCAATTTAATTTAACTTTATGTTTTCCCTTAAAAAAAGCTAAGCTTGTCTTTACCGTCCAATTATCAAAATTATCGGACCTATTTATTCAGGCTCCCGCCGGCCGTTCAAGCCAACGAGCCAAATTAAGTACCTGAAATGAGAATGAGTACATGAACTGAAACACCAAAATAAAATAAATATACGTCTATGAATTACGATGCGGCGAAGGGTGCATCACATATGATGCTCCCTGTATAACCCGTAATTCGTCGAGATCAGAAATGCATAAAGAGATCAGAAAAAATTTCCTGGGACGCTGCCCTCGGACCCTGCAAGGGGGTCTAGTGTCAAAAGGGCACTTACCCCGACTTAGTTTCTTCCTTCTTCAATATGGTGCTTTTCATACATATTCATGCTTACAGGTGCTTTGGTAAAGCCCGCGAGTAAAACTCAGGGCGGATGATGGGACAGTGTGTCGCGATTTAAAGTGTTGGCTGTGTGGTCTCAACGCACTCGGCGCCTTGGCTGTGAGGTCTCAACGCACTCAACGCCTTGGCTGTGTAGTCTCGACGCACTCAACTCCTTGGTTGTGTGGTCTCGACGCACTCGACGCCTTGACATTGTGGTCTCGACGCACTCGACGCCTTGGCAATGTGGTCTTGACGCACTCGACGCCTTCAAGTGTTAGGTCCTTCACTCATCACATATGAGTAAGACCAACACAATCCATTCCTCCAATTTCTCCAAACGCTCTTATATGCTACCCTATCTAGAGGTATGGACCATGTCATCCTCATAATTGTTCAATCCAAGTTTTCTGATCAAAAATGGACTTCTGAAAATTGGTGAGCACAATATCACATATTGAATCAATCAAACATGACCATGCATTTCTCAGTCTCATTCCATCAAGGGGCTTATGGATGTAACTCCTGTCAAATAAGAGGACAAATCTCATTTCTGTCCACACACAAACAACCAAATGACTCGTAACATATCTAATAATCACCTCTCACATGATGAATGCTCTGACTTCAGGTCAAAGAACCACAAACACCATTGCCACTTGAAACCTACTTGTGACACGTTTATATAACAATCCATAAAGTAGTTTCATGATGGGTCTGTCCAGTACAACTTGTTCACTAACAAGTACCCATGTGATGACTTGATATCACAATATCATGACCCATGAGAACCGATCATCAGTCAACGCACATGTTAGTCTTAATGTATCATCATTTTCCTAGGCTTCTAAGATGATACGCCGACCATAGATCATTTAAGAATGAAGCCTCTAAGAAACAGAGGCCCTGACATTCAAGTCATCAACTTGAATCCTTTGGAAGCAAACATTCTAAGAGTATTTATCACGTTAATTAATCTATCACATATAAATAAATTGACATAATAAAAGAACTTGTCATCAATATAAAATGAAATACATAGTACTCTATTCATCAAATGAATTACAACAACCGACAAACATACAATCCACAAAACTCCCACTAGAGTTAATCATTCAGGCATCTAATACTCATTCATCTAGTATGACCATCATGCTTTCTCTGTGCACGAGGCTTCGTCGGTGGATCCACAATATTTTCTTCAGTCGGTACTCTATATATGCTTACATCTCCTCGATCGACAATCTCTCGAATAAGATGAAACCGACGAAATATGTAATTAGAGCGTTGGTGGGATCTAGGTTCCTTAGCTTGTGCAATTGCACCGTTATTGTCACAGTAGAGAACTACAAGATCAATAATGTTAGGAACTACATCAAGCTCGTCGATGAACTACAAGATATACTCAGCCTCAGTTTTAGAATCAGCAACTGTCTCTTGCTTGGAACTCTTCCAGCTAACAACTCCTTCATTCAGGCAAAACACAAGCCCTGACTGAGACTTTGAGTCGTCCCTATCAGTCTGGAAGCTAGCATCCATGTAACCTTTTACAACGAGCTTTTCTTCTCCACCAAATACCAAGAACACATCATTTGTCCTTCTCAAGTACTTTAGGATATTCTTGACGGCGATCCAGTGACCATCACCAAGATCAGACTGATATCTGCTAGTCATGCTCAAAACATAAAAGACATTAGGGCGAGTGTATAACATTGCATATATGATTGATCCAATTGTCGAAACATATTGAATCAACTTTATGCGGTCCTTATATTCAAAAGATTTCGGACACTGGTTCTTAGAGAGACTCGCACCATGAGTCATGGGTAAGAATTCTTTCTTGGACTCAAGCATGTTAAACTGTTTCAACACCTTCTTAATGTATGTACTTTGGGTCAATCTCAGCAACTTTTTCGATCTATCTCTATAGATCTTAATACCAAGTATATAAGTCGCTTCGCCAAAGTCTTTCATAGAAAAACAGTCCCCTAGTTTGTTCTTAACAACTTTTAGGGTCGGAATGTCATTCCCGATCAGTAGTATATCATTCACATATAATATCAGGAAGACAACAATGCTCCCACTAATTCTTTTGTTAACATAAGGTTCATCTTCATTCTTGATAAAACCAAACTCTTTGATTTTCTCATCAAAATGAAGATTCCAATTTCGACAATCTTGTTTTAATTCATAAATGAATCTCTGTAGCATGCATATTTTAGTGGCTTCACCTGAAGATGCAAAACCCTCGGGTTGTGTCATATACACTTCCTCAAGGAGGTTTCCATTAGGAAAACCGTTTTTACATCCATTTGCCAGATCTCGTAGTCATAATACGCAACAATAGCAAACAGAATTCTGATGAACTTAATCATAACAACAGGGAAAAAGGTCTCATCATAGTCAACACCATGAATTTGCTTGAAAGCTTTAGCCATTAATCGCCCATTTGAATTTCTGTACATTCTCATCCATGTCGGTCTTCTTCTTGAAGACCCACTTGCACCCTATGGGTCGTACCCCTTCAGGTGGTTCCACCAAGGTCCAAACTTGGTTTGCATACATGGAGTCTATTTCAGATTTCATAGGCTCAAACCACTTCTCGGAGTCTGGTACACTTATAGCCTCTTGGTAGGTTGCGTGCTCATCATTATGATCCATAAGCAACACATTACCTATTTGAGGCACGAGAAATTCATCTCTCAGGCTCAAATCTAGGTCTACCAGATCTATGTAAGACTTGTGTTTCCTGAGCAGGCTCCTCAGCTACAACCACTTGTAGTCCTTGCTCAAGTTCCAATTTTGGTTCATTCACTGTTTGTGGTTCCTGAACTTCTTCAAGTTCCACCTTTATAGTCTTTCTGTATAAGAACTTTTTCTCCAAAAAGATACCAGTCTTTGCGACAAACACTTTGCCCTCAGACGGCAGGTAAAAGTAGTATCATTTGGTTTCTTCAGGATACCCCACAAGATAGCACTTACCCGACTTGGGTTCCAGCTTGTCAGGCATTTGACATCGCATGTATGTCTCACAACCTCAAATATTCATGAAAGACATACCAGGACGCTTCCCAGTCCACATCTCATATGTTATATTTTGAAGCATTTTCGTTGGAGCACGATTTAATGTGAAAGCAGCAGTCTTTAAAACAAAACACCAAAAGAAAACAGGTAAATCTGCATGACTCATCATCGATCGTACTATGTCTAACATAGTACGATTCCTCCTCTCAGACACACCATTATATTGTGGTGTTCTAGGTGGAGTGAGTTGTGATACAATATCACACTCTTTTAAATGATCACGAAACTCATAATTTAGGTATTCGCCACCTCGATCAGATCAGAGTGCTTTAACCCTTTTTCCTAATTGGTTTTCCACTTCACTCTTAAACTCTTTGAACTTTTAAAAGGTTTCAGATTTGCACTTCATAAGATACATATATCCGTATCTACTGAAATCATCAGTAAATGTAACGAAATACTAGTACTCACCTCTAGCCATAGTGTTCATAGGTCCACATACATCACTATGTATTACATCCAAGAGATCATCAACTCTCTCAGTATGACCAGTGAAACGAACTTTAGTCATCTTGCCTAATAAACAGGATTCGTATCTCTCAAATGATTTATAATCAAATGAGTCAAGTAGTCTATCTTTATGGAGCTTGGATATGCGTTTCTCATATATATGACCCAAATAATAATGTCAAAGGTAATGTAGGATTTGAGTCATTCGTTCTTAGTCTTTTATTATTTTCTATGTTATAGATCAGATGGTTTATGCTCAAAACATACAAACAATTAAATTTTTAGGCTACATCATAACAAACATCATTCATAAAATTGAACAACAATTGTTCTTAATTATAAATGAAAGCCTTTAATGTTTAAACATGAAACAGATATAATGTTTCTAGTTATGGATGAAACGAAATAACAGTTATCTAGTTCTATTACAAGTCCTGTGTGCAAAGAAAGACGGTAGACACCAACGAAAACGAGAGCAACTCTTGCTCCATTTCCAACGCGTAAGTCCACCTCTCTTTTACCCAGCAATCTCCTCATTCCTAGTTCCTGCACATTTATACAAATGTGATGCACATTTGTACAAATGCGAGGTACATCTGGTATCCAATACCAAAGATGAAGGAGTAGAAAAGTTTATCTCTATAACATAAATACTTGAAGCGGAAGTCATACCTCCCTTCATCTTCTGCAGACCTTTAATGTAAGGACAATTCCTCCTTCAATGACCAGCTTTGCCACAGTGGTGGCATTTCCCTTCCTTCGTCATGTCCTTCAGTGCTGAAGACTTGGGGTCAAGGGATGTCTTAGGTCCAACCTTAGTCTTATTGAACCCCTTGACTTTGTCTTTGCCTTTATGCACCATCAGTATGGGGCTAGCAGACTTGACCTTCTTCATATTGATCTCGGCAGTTCTTAATATGCCTAGGAGCTCGGGCAGTGTCTTGTCTATCTCATTCATGTTATAGTTCAAGACAAACTGTTCAGAACTGTCCGACAACGATTGCAGGATCAGATCAATAGCCAACTCTTGGCCCAAGGAAAAGCCTAGTCTTTCAAGGTTCTCTATATACCCTATCATCTTGAGTACGTGAGTCCCTACTAGATCTCGAGCTCCCATTTTGCACTGAAACAACGCCTTGGTGACGTCAAAGCTCTTCTACCGAGCTTGCCCTTGAAACGTTTTCTTAAGGTGTTCGTTAATCTCTTTACAACCCATGTTCTCATGTTGCTTCTGAAGCTCAGAGTTCATGGTGGGAAGCATGAGGCATTCGATATCCAAGGAGTCGTCGTTATACATCTTATAAGCATATTTTTCTGCCTGAGGGACAGAGGCGTTTGGCTCAGTTTGGGGATCTACTTCCAAGACATAGAGCTTATGCTCTTGCCTAAGAACAATTCTCAGGTTTCTGTACCAGTCCAGATAATTAGTCCCGCTCAGTTTGTCCTTCTCAATGATAACTCTGAGGGATAGGGTAGAATGAGATCCACTTGCCATGGAAATTCTACAAGTAATTTATGCAAAGAAAAACTCAGTACTATTTTTCAAAATATATCTTTATTTTATTCTCATTATTTTAATCAAATTGATAACCCTCAATATCAATTAGGAGAGTTTATGCGAGCTACTCTCTAGTTGATAAGATCCGTATTTCACCAACACCATGAGTCAGCTTTGACTTTTCTCTCATAATGTGGTTATTTAGGTAGGCAACGCTTGTCAATTGCATCATTATGCAACTCTTGTATGGTTGGTGAATAACTCTTTACTCGCATCCATCATATGGTGCATGTCAACTCTATGCCTCTGGGCACTCAACCTTTGAGGTCACTCAGTTAAGTTGGACCCGATGTCAACATTGGGATATCACAATTATCCGCTCGCACCCTTACCAAGATGGATTAATGCACCTTGCTTTGGCAAACCCACACTTCATCGATCGAGGCAGGAAGAGTGTCATCCATCGGAAGGCATCCACACATTTAATATTGGATAAGAGATTTTATAATAATTGATTAACATTTAATCATGATTAACAATTAACCATTGAGCACATTCACAAAAATGCAACAAAATCACATGCGCTTCTGGCGGGGTTCCAAGGGGTTGCGCCCCTGGCGGGGTCTTAGGGGCACATTCACCAAATTTTGAAAAACTACCACCGATTTCACTCAAAACCCATCAACATTTGGTGCTCCAGGAATAGATCTGGGCATTGAGAACGCTTCTAAATCTCCAGATCTACACACACTAGATGCAGAAAACTTCTGTTTTGCCGGTGCGTGATCAAAATCGCACGGTCTTCTGCTGTATCAGGCCGGGTGTTTCCTGTGTGTTTATTATCGCACGATGCACGCACGGCCGTGCGTTCGACCGTACGTGCCCTTTTTTCTGTTTGTTTATTATTTAAGCGCAATAAATTGCCCTAGTCCAAATCCTCTCTTCCATTTTCGCGCCAGAGCTCCGGTGTCGCCCCATTTCGCCGCTCCAGCACCGCTTACCTTCGTGAGGTCCTTCGAACACAATCTTCTTGAAAATCAAAGGCTTGGAGATCCTCTTGGCCTCCTCCATCGATCGCTTGCCTCCAAGGGTGATTTCGAGTGATTTCTCGCTGCACGTGTGAAGTTCTCCGGCGAGATCGTGATC